>ML675601.1:75423729-75563684 GCA_007922155.1 Mesoclemmys tuberculata
GGGGCTGAGTAGGGTGAATTGTGGGCAGGATGACAGGCAGAAGAGACAGGATGGGGGTTAGCCTTCTCGATGGGAAGCTTCTCCTGCCATCCATTGCCCAGGCCCTTTTACAATCACAGGGCCCATGGGCACTTGCCCTCTTCGCTCCTCCTCCCTCCCAACCCTTCAGCAGGCTTGTCTCCATGTCATCTGAATCATCATCCCCCAGTGACATGTTTATAAATACAGAAGAGCGTCATTTATTGATAAGGCAACCCTGTGTAGACTCAACATGTTTTGTGTGTGCAGAGTAAGTAGAGAATTACTCTGTAAACAATGCAACGTGGGTTATGTCTTAAACCAGTCAAAACATAAGAACGCCCACACTGGGTCAGACCAATGGTCCATCCGGCCCAGTATTTTCTCTTCCTACAGTGGCCAATGCCAGATGTTTCAGAGCAAATGAACAGAACAGTGCAATTATCAAGTGATCCATCCCGTTACCCAGTCCCAGCCAGCATCTGGAAGTCAGAGGCTTAGGGACACCCAGAGCATGGGGCTGCTTCCCTGACCATCTTGCCTACTAGCCATTGATGGAACTGTACTCCATGAACTTATATAATCCTTTTTTGAATCCAGTTATAATTGTGGTCTTCATGACATCCCCTGGCAACAAGTTCCAGAGGGTGACTGTGCATTGTGTGAAGAAATATTTCACATATATAACAACCCAAACCCATGACTGAGTTATTGAAATCCTCAAAAGTGAGATTTGAAGACCTCAAGCTGCAGGGAATCGATCAGCAAGTGACCCATGCCCCACGCTGCGGAGGAAGGCGAAAAACCTCCGGGGCCTCTGCCAATCCGCCCGGAGGAAAATTCCTTCCCGACCCCAAATATGGCGATCAGCTAAACCCCGAGCATGTGGGCAAGACTCACCAGCCAGCACCCAAAAAAGAATTCTCTGCAGTAACTCAGTTCCCATCCCATCAACATTCCCACAGACCATTGAGCAGACTTATCTGCCGATAATCCAAATCAATTGCTCAAATTAAACTATCCCATCATAACATCCCCTCCATATACTTATCAAGCTTAGTCTTAAAGCCAGATAAGTCATTTGCCCCCACTACTTCCCTCGGAAGGCTATTCCAGAACTTCACTCCCCTAATGGTTAGAAACCTTCGTCTAATTTCTAGTCTAAATTTCCTAATATCCAATTTGTACCCATTCGTCCTCGTGCCTATATTAGTACTAAACTTAAACAATTCCTCTCCCTCCCTAACGTTAATCCCCCTGATATATTTATATAGAGCAAGCATATCCCCCCGGAGCCTTCTTTTGGCCAGGCTAAACAAGCCAAGTTCTTTGAGTCTCCTTTCATAAGGCAGATTTTCCATTCCTCGAATCATCCTAGTAGCCCGTCTCTGAACCTGTTCCAGTTTGAATTCATCCTTCTTAAACATGGGACACCAGAACTGCACACAATATTCTAGGTGGGGTCTCACCAGCACCGTATATAACGGCACTAACACCTCCTTCTCCCTACTGGAAATACCTCGTCTGATGCAACCTAAAACCGCATTTGCTTTTTTAACAGCCATATCACATTGGCGGCTCATAGTCATCCTGCTATCAACAAATACCCCAAGGTCCTTCTCCTCCTCTGACGTTTCCAACTGATGCGTCCCCAACGTATATTTAAAATTCTTATTATTAATCCCTAAGTGCATGACCTTGCACTTTTCACTATTATATTTCATCCTATTACTATTACTCCAGTGTACAAGGTGGTCCAGAACTTCCTGAATAGTATCCCGGTCCTTCTCCGTGTTAGCAACTCCCCCCAGCTTCGTGTCATCCGCAAACTTTATTAACACATTCCCGCTCTTTGTGCCAAGGTCAGTTATAAAAAGATTAAATAAGGTCGGTCCAAGAACCGATCCTTGAGGGACTCCGCTAGTAAGCTCCTTCCAGCCTGACAGTTCACCCTTCAGTACGACCCGCTGTAATCTCCCCTTTAACCAGTTCCTTATCCACCTTACAACTTTCACATTCATTCCCATCTTTTCCAATTTAACTAACAGTTCCCCATGCGGAACCGTGTCAAACGCCTTACTGAAATCGAGGTAAATTAGATCTACCGCATTGCCTCTGTCTAAGTAATCCGTCACCTTCTCAAAGAAGGAGATCAGGTTGGTTTGGCACGATCTACCTTTAGTAAATCCATGTTGCAATTTGTCCCAATTACCATTGACCTCAATGTCCTTAACTACTTTCTCCCTTAAAATTTTTTCCAAGACCTTACACACGACAGGCGTCAAGCTAACAGGCCTATAATTACCCGGATCACTTTTATTCCCTTTCTTAAAAATAGGAACTACGTTAGCAATTCTCCAGTCGTACGGCACAACCCCCGAGTTTACCGATTGCTTAAAAATTCTCGCTAACGGGCTCGCAATTTCACGCGCCAATTCCTTTAATATCCTCGGGTGGAGATTGTCCAGTCCCTTTGTTAGTTTTAAACCTGAGCTCTATTAATTTCATTGAGTGACCCCGGATTCTTATGTTATGTGAAGAGGTAAATAACACTTCCTTATTTACCTTCTCCAGACCAGTCATGTTTTTATAGACCTCTATCATATCATCCCCTCAATCACGGCTTTTCCAAGATAAACTGTCCCAGTCTTTATAATCTCACCTCACATGGAAGATTTTTCATTCACCTAATCATTTTTGTTGTCCTTCTCTGTACCTTTTCCATTTCTGATATATTTTTGAGAAGGGGTGAACAAAATTGCTTGCAATATTCAAGATGTAGGCATTCCATGGATTTATATAGTGGCTTTATGATATATGCTATGTTATTATCCAGCTCTTTCCTAATGGTTCCTAACATTGTTAGCTGTTTTGACTGTACATTGAACAGATGTTCTCAGAGAACCATCCACAGTGACACCAAGATCTCTTTCTTGAATGGTAACAGCTAATTTGGACCCCATCATTTTGTATATACAGTTGGGATTATGTTTTCCAATATTTATTACTTTGCATTTATCAACATTGAATTTCATTTGCCATTTTGTTGCCCAGTCACCCAATTTTGTGAGATAACTTTGTAACTCTTGACAGCGTGTCTTGGACTCAACTATCTTGAGTGATTTTGTATCATCTGCAAATTTTGCCACCTCACTGTTTACCTCTTTTTCCAGAGCATTTATTAATATGTTGAACAGCACTGATATCAGCACAGATTCTTGGGGAACATTACTATTTACCTGTTTCTATTCTGAAAACTGATAATTTATTCCTACCCTTCATTTCCTATCTTTTAACAAGTTACTGGTCCATGAAAGGACTTTCCCTTTTATATCCTGACTGTTTACTTTGCTTAAGAGCTTTTGTGTAAGGGGCCTTGTCAAAGGCTTTCTGAAAGACCACGTTGACTGGATCTCCCTTGTCCTCATGCTTGTTGACCCCCTCAGAGAATTAAAATATATTAGTGAGGCATGATTTCCCATTACAGAAGCAATATTGACTCTTCCCCAATTAATCATGTTCATATATGTGTCTGATAATTCTGTTCTTTACTATAGTTTCAACCAATTTGCCTGGTCCTGAAGTTAGGCTTACTGGTATGTAATTGCCAGGATTGCCTTTGGAGCCTTTTTTAAAAATTGGTGTCACATTAGTTATCCTCCACTCATCTGCTAGAAAAGCTGATTTAAGTGATAGGTATGTACCAGAGTTAGTATTTCTGCAATTTCATATTTGAGTTCCATTAGAACTCTTGGGTGAATACCATCTGGTCCGAGTGACTTATTACCGTTTAATTTACCAATTTTCTCCAAAATCTCCTTTATTGGTACCTCAATATGGGACAGTTCCAAACATCTGTCACCTAGAAAGAACAGCTCAGGTGTGGGAATCCCCTCACATCCCTTGCAGTGAAAACTGATGCAAAGAATTAATTTAGCTTCTTTGCAATGGCCTTATCTTCCTTGAGTGCTCCTTCAGCAGCTTAGTTGTCCACTGGCCCCACTGATTGTTTGGCAGGCTTCCTGCTTCTGATGCATTTAGAAAATTTTGCTGTGGTTTTTGCGTCTTTTGCTAGTTGCTCTTCAAATTATTTTTTGGCCTGTCTAATTATACTTTTAAACTTAACTTGCCAGATTTTATGCTCATTTGTATTTTCCTCAGTGGCATTTGACTTCCAATTTTTAAAGGATGTGCAAGTGGATCTAGTGGAGGCATGTATCTAAGCAGGGCTGCACATGTCTAAAAAGGACAGAAAAGATGAGAAAGTGGAGCTTCTATGATGGTCATAGGAATTGCATTTAATTAATTACAAACTTAAGAAGAACAAGTCTAAAAAGTTTGGTTAACCATTAAGGATCTATCCTAGTCCAGTCATAACTGACATGTGTCAATCCATCAGATTCCTGAAGTTGTCAAATTAAGCAGCATTACTAAGGAATTTTTTCGACAAGGCTGGTTTCATCTTGCACATTTACTGTAATGCCATGTGTACTGTCCTACATTTCTTGCACAGACAGTACAGCTTTATTCTTTGCCCATTCTTGTTTTGCCTGACTTAAGTATTAGAGATAATTGTGATTTAATATGAAGAATGTCATAGATGACTCAGATCACATTCCGCATGTGCATTTTCTGTAGTATACCCTTTAGGAATCAAGTTCCAACAAACAACTGTTAAGAGTGGTGAACATATCTCTCAAGGATTAGAAATTGCATTCCAAGAAGAAATGATCCAACCAATGGCTCTTGAGCCATCTCCTAAAATGTTGTAGAAGTACCAACAGAGGATTGTCAAATTTGGGTAAAGTGATATCAATATGATCAATTTAAGGAGACCCAGCTGGAACAAATTTTGCTAGTGAGGTCTAAAATCAATTTTTCCTGACCAATGTAAAAAAACAGGAGTATTTACCTGTTGATGAATAAAGACCAGCATATTGACATAAGGGTTAGAGATTGGTAGATACTGAAATATCTGAATCTCCAAGGTACTCACTTTAGTATCACCAAAATACACACAAGCAATCTGATGTGGGCACTGCAATCCAGAAAGTGTGGGTTGGGTATTCAATCATCACTGGAGATAATGGAGGAAAGGACTTTAAAGTATCCATGACACCCCAAACTTCAATGTTAGATTTTTATTTTATTAGGGAAAATACTTTTTAAAACCTCAATATTATTATATCAATGACATCCCTAAAGACTAATTTATTCACTATGGCCTTGAAATAATGCCCTTACAAGCTTTAATCTGCAGCCTAGGACAAACTAGTTCACCCACCACAGATAAGTAACTTTGTTTAGAAATTTGAGGGCTATTAAGCAAGGTGAATTTCCCCAGTGAATCAGCACAAATTTATAAATCCAGGTGTTGCTGTAATTGTGATTCATTGGGGGAAATGTACACTGGTTCAACGGCCCGCAAACTCACTTTTTCATTTATGGGTAAGTGAACACACAGGGCTGTAGGCTGTTGGCTGGCTCAAAACTCTGTGTTTGCATTGATATGTGCTTTTTTGTTTTTATTTACCTGTGTTTGAGATTCTATTTTTTTTTTAATTTTAAAGATTTTACAAGGCTGGTTTTGCTCTTGGTAGCCTTCTAAGCCTCTTCTAGGTATACCTATATTTATACACTGTTTGCATTACTTTATTTCTGCCATCATAATATTGACATTTAAATATGAATTAACTGACATGCTGATTATGAAAAAATAGCCTTCTGGCCCCTTTTCCCACTACACCTTTGCTCATGCACTCTTAGTTCACTGTGTTCATTAGCTTCTGTTTCTTAACACCACTGCCTTTTTCAGGCTACTCAGTATGCCTAAACGCCCTGTTCTGGTGTACCAAGCACCCGCATTCTTCTCTCATGTCCCCCCCCGCCCCTAAAAGCTGACTTCTCACCTAGTCTTCATTTCCAATTATTCTTTTCCACTCTCTTGCCTACATTATAAATAAAATCACACACACAATATAGACACACAAAGTTTTGAAATACCAGGACATAATAGTCATGGAACACCACATAGTCATGACTATGATATCAACAACCCCCATCCATATGTTATCTAACTTCAATTGTGATCAGCTGGGGGCAGAGGCTCTATCATGGAGATGCCTGTAAAATGCCACACATACTTCAATCATTGTAAAAATGTCAGAAAATAATTTTGTGTTAAACAACCAATTACCCCAAAAATCATAGGTGTCCATTGGAGAAGCAGCAGAAAATAGGATGGCAAAAGTTCTCTACTTACCATCTATTCATCCCCAAGATTCTGTTTTGTTACAGGCTTAATCTTAGTTATTGAGATATTTAACTGAAAAATATCTGCACCTAAAAAAACCCAGATAAGAGAAGGGGAAAGCTAACAGGAACAGAGGTGCTAAGCCAGGGTGATGAAGATTATAGAACATTTATATATATATAAATGGACCTGAAAATCTTTTAATGCAGTTTCTCTCTCCCGCACAAATGAATCGTTTCATCTCAGTGGGATACTTGGTATAGATGTGAAAACTACTCCATGCCTCCTGACATGGGGCTTTCAGTTTTCCAAACCAGTTCATCTACAGCTGAGGCATACGGTGGGGAGTGCTTATTACTGTCACTCTCAAATGATTAATCTACGCTGCCCAAACGCACAGTGTAGGAAAACCCATCAGAACAGAGATACATCTACATAGGTTAAATTCTGATGAATAGAACAGGAGCTGGGCAGTCTCTGTAATTGTCTGCATTAACGATATCATGCAGGAAGTTCCCAGGCTGATGCTCTGAATTCAGAAAGCAATCATGATAAAATGAGGTAGCTCCAGATCTCTTCTCTATGGTTTCAAGCAATCCATAATGTTCAGGTTTCTTTCCTCTCTCCGTGTGTGCACGCACGCGCATGTTGTTTTAAACATGTAAATTTATTAGTTGTATCACACTGATCTGTGTTTTAGTACAAAAAAGTAAATACCATAGATTTTTACTGTCTGTCCACAACAGCTGGTGTCATGTAAAAACTGTGTTAGAATTCTGTAGAATGGAATGCTCCTCTATTTTGTTTCAAAGACCACATTAAATCCTTCTGTGACCAGAGCAGGCCAGGCTGACCAAAGCACCAAGGCCTGGCTCACAAATGGCCTAACGCTTTTGCTTTGTAAGATTACGCATTTGCTATGGAGTAGAAGAAATGATGTGTGAAACTATCCACAACTATCAGGAGGATATTTATATATACACCAAAGAATAACAATTATGCAGAATTTCATAATAGCATATAATGAAGAGTAAATAGAGATGAAAAGAACAGGGAAACAAGCTGAATGTCAGGAACAGCTTTATGATAGTGAGACCTGTTAATCTTTGGAATAGTCTCCCAAGGGAACTGGTTGAAGCCCCATTATTTAAGACAATTAAAACTAGACTGGACAAATGCTAGTAAATATAATTCACATAGGAAACACCCTTGCATCGTCAGGAGGGATGGGCTAAATGAACCAATACTGCTGCTCTTTTCCACCTTTGATTGCTATGGTTCTGTGATTGAAGAGATTGATTATGGGTGGAGGTGAGGAAAGGAGGAAAGACAACTAATGAGGAGGCTGACTAGTTGGGCAGCAGATCCGAACTTGTACAGGTCTCTTATTTAAGTTCCTGCTCAAAGTCAGCTATATCTTCTCATTTCATGTTAGTTTCTCTGGTTGACAGTCAGATTGTCCGTGTTACGTCTGTCAGTCTGAGTTGACATGGAAAACATCAGGAGTGTCTAGCCCAGAAATAAGTAAGAAATCTCATTCTATTTCTTTTCCGAAGATTTGATGTGTTCATTTTAGGAATATTTAATAATAAAATTCCAGAGCTTTGAAACTAGAAATACTATACAAAAGTCTTGGAAATTCTCTTAACTTCACTGACTCATTAAACAGATGCTAAAAGTAGGGATCATTCTGCAGAATAAAAAAATATGCAGTTCATTGATCATGTTGGTTTGAAACAGAAAATTCTCAAAATCTCAGAGAAAGGACAATTATCAGAACCTCTTGGAAACTCAGATACAAAATAAGAAAGCCAAATAACCTTAACGTGAAAGACAGAGACTTAGAAAGTAGGGCTGCAGGAAACATCAAGAGGTTTTCAATTCTAACCCCATTGCACTGAGACAGGAAAAAGTAAACCTAGACTAGTGGTTCCCAACCTGTGGCCTGCAGGCCAAAAGTGGCTCACGGAGTCTTTCAAAGTGGCCCACCACTCCCCTCCCTCTAGTTGCAGAAGGGAGCTGCTGCCTAAGGACCCAGGCGGAGCACGTTGCCAGGGGTCTACAAGACTGGTGCAGGCTCCTTGCTGCAGCCAAGGGGATGGGATATCAGTGCTCCCCTTCCCCTGGATATAGCAGGGAGCACAGCAAAGCTCTCCACCTGGGTCCATAGGTGCTGGGGTCCTTGCTGGAGCCAGAGAGAGGGGAGATCAGCACTCCTTTCCCCCTGCTCCCTGCAGGGAGAAAAACGCCCTGTGTGGGCCCCGGCTAGATCCAGAGGGAGGAAAACATTGATCTCCAACCCCCCTGGCTGCAGAAGGGACCTAGATGGAGCACACAGGGCTAAGGACATGTGTGGTTTCCCTGCCGCAGCCAGGGGGACAGGCAATCAGTAAGGAGGTCCTCGCCGAACTCCTTTCATCTGGCTGCAGGGATTGGGGTGGGTGCTGTTGGCAGAGACTGGTGGCCCTTCAGGGTTGTAAAAATGATAGCTGTGGCCCTCGAGCCAAACAGGTTGGGAACCACCGACCTAGACCGTCCCTGACAGGTGTCTATTCAATTTGTTCCTAAAAACCACCAATGATGAGGATTCCATAACCTCACTTGGAAGCCTATTCTAGAGCTTAACTACTCTAATAGCTGGAAAGTTTTTCTTACCATCTAACCTAAATCTCCATTGCTGCAGATTAACCTCATTACTTCTTGTCCTGCTTTCAGTGGACATGGAAACAATTGGTTACCGTCTTTCCTATAATCACCTTTAGCATATCTGAAGACCATTAGAAGGTCTCCCCTCAGTCTTCTTTTCTCAAGACTAAACATGCCCAGTTTTTAACCATTTTAACCTTGCCCTTAAGTCAGGTTTTCTAAATTTTGTATTGTCTGTGTTACTCTCCTCTGGACTCTTTCCAATTTGTCCATCTCTTTCTTAAAGTGTGGTGTCCAGAACAGGATGCAGTAATCCTCAGTTGGATTAACCATAGAGGCCTCACCAATGTTGAGCAGGATAATTACGTCCCATGTCTTACATATGACATTCCTGTTAATAAAACTCACATTCAATTTGTGATCCACTGTAGCCCCCAAATCCTTTTTAGCAGTACTACTGCCTAGCCAGTTATTCACCATTTCATAGCTGTGCATTTGATTTTTCCTTCCTAAGTGTAGTACTTTGTGCTTGTCTTCATTGAAATTCATCTTGTTGAATTCAGAGCAATTCTCTAATTTTTCAAGGTCATTTTGAATTCTAATGCTATCCTCCATAGTGTTTGCAACCCCACCCAGCTGATGTCATCTGCAAATTTTATAAGCATACTCTCCACTCCATCATCAAAGTCATTAATGAAAATATTGAGTAGTACCAGACCAAGGACAGTATCTTTTCCTTCTGTAATTTCCATCACCTTACAGACAGTGGAAAGGTGAAAATGTATAGTTAAGATTTGCTATGATAAAGTAAGTTAGGAAGATTTAATTACAGTACGTCATTACATATTTTGCCCTTGTAAGCATGAAAACAAAGTAGTAACCAATTTCTTTGTGATTATAGTTGTGAAGTATTAGGAAGTCCTAGATAAACTAAGCCCTGGTCTACACTTACCTGGAGATTCGGCGGCAGTTGACAGGAGTTACGGAAACTACACAGAGTAGCTTGCGTAACTCCTGTTGACCACTGTGCTTCCCTTCTGCATGCTGTATTCACTGCACTGTGCTGATGGGAATTGTGTTCCCATTGACACAGCGCTATGCTACTTGAGAGGGTGATTCTACTCAGTCGACTCCCTGATTGATTGAGTGGGTC
This sequence comes from Mesoclemmys tuberculata, assembly GCA_007922155.1. Classification (NCBI taxonomy): domain Eukaryota; kingdom Metazoa; phylum Chordata; order Testudines; family Chelidae; genus Mesoclemmys; species Mesoclemmys tuberculata. The sequence goes on from ML675601.1 coordinate 75,433,800, forward strand.
TACACTGACCACTCAATCGATCCAGAAAGATGGATCTGGCGGCAGCGACTTTGCCACCATCAGTATAGACATACCTTAAGTGTGTAGTTTTCAGTGGCATAGCAAGTTACATGACTAGTAACTAATGCTACAGCACTGTATGTGTTGATATGTGGGAGACTTAGATTTGGGACAAAACTTGAGTCTTTTCCTCCATGCTCCAGTAAAAGCAACAGCATTGTTAAGGTTTCCAGTATCTGGGAGTTAGAGAAAGGAGTGGGAATTCAAGTTGCTCACTTAAATGACTTGGAGAACATTGCTACTGAAGCTGTGCTATATACATGGCTCTAGACAAGGGGAATAATAGCTAAGAAAAATGTTATGCTGAGACGACAAATGAATGAATATCCTGTCACACCACTTAGATGAAATTCACCCCATCACAATCTTTGTCTGGAGATGCAAAGAGTTCAATATTATAATAGTTTTCATGTCAAAGCATAAAGAGGAATGCTGCTCTTAGACACGTAGGAATGCTTCACAATCCATAGAACTAGATGCACATAAAACCACACGTGACAGACTTCTGCAGTGGAAGAAGAGGGTCTTCTTCAAAGAACCCCACCTCCCTTCAGAGACCACAACCATGAATTCATGTAACTGATGGTCTTTCACTAAAACAGAAGGGTCCCTTAATAGAATCCAACCTCTGAAATAGCAGGACTTTTCTGCTTGACATACCTCAATCAGTTTTGCTTTCTTCCAGTTCATGAGATAGACCCTTATTACTGGGTTAAACTATGGTATCTGATGGAATTAGCCAGAAAGCATTTTTCCATTTTCTACATCAACACTGAGATGAGATTTTTTAAAATAATTTTAGAAAGAGTTGCTCCTGCATTGAGGGACTGCTACTTTTGTACAAAAGTGGAATAACATCAGTTCAGAAAGTAGTACAATGTTTTAAATGTGGAAAACAAGGAGCCCAATTTGCAAATATGTGCACCTTAAGTCCTTATTTAGTTAGCTAGAGACCAAATCCCATATTCTTTGTCAGGCAAACCCCATTTAATGTCCTTGTTGTTTGCAAATCTAATGTAAATGGAAGTTTTCTTCCTCAGGGCATGGCCACAAATTTAAGAATAGGTGCTTAATATCAGGCACCCCAGTTTAAAAATTGGGCCCAGAAAAAAGTAAGGCTCTCCATAGATCAAGTGAAATGAGTTGTTCCATAGTGCAGTTAAAAATAAATAAAGAAGTTCTGAAACAGAGTTTCAGCACGTGAGGGAAGTCACCAAAGATGGAGGTAGGAATTTTGATCCATTGTGAAGATTTCCAAAATAGCAGCTAAAGAAAAACAGCAGATTCCTTTATCTCACTTGCCACCCTTATCCTACCCCTGCTCCAGACTAAAATATATTTAGTAGTATAAAATTTATGTTTGAAATATTTTGTATGCATTTTACATAGCATCAAATGAAGAGGTACCATGGTATATCAAAAATGAAAAGCTTTTTCAAGCTTACAGTGAAAAAAAGCTTGCTTAATTGGCAGCAATATATCTGGCCTTCACCTTCTCCTACACAGTGCATTACAGTAAAAGTGAGCACATACTCCATGAGCAGCAATGGGGAGGTCAATTTCCATACATACTGAGTGGGCTTCAAGAGTAACTGCCGCACCAACTCAAACAACTGCACTGCTTCACTGCAGAGATGGAGTCAAAGACGCAAAACTCAGAAGCAAACTTCGACATCCTAAAATTTGGAGGGTTTGGATTCAGAGACTTAGATCAGAGAATTATAAAGATAAGGAGCCAGTGTGTAAAGTGCCAATCCATATCCTGGTTTGGATTTCCAGTAGTACCAACATAAAGGAAAGTTCAAGTACAAGATTTTGGTATGGGACAATCTCTGCATCACAGGCCTCATTACCCAGTTATACAGCCTGACTTGCTACACTATTTCCACAAGCCTAACGAATGATCTCATAAGAATGCATTAAATACTTCATATGTACACAGATCTGTTACCTGATATACAATACTGTATGCTTACCAGCTACCTAAAGGATTGCAAGTGGAGGGTTAGATTATGCCTAACAGAGGTGTGGCTGAGGGTTGAGAGCACAGGTAGACTTCCACACTTTCTTGTACCTCCTGCTCAGGAGCTAGGAACAATTATTATCCCTGTGCTCAAGACGTGTGCAGGGTCAGCTCCCTTCCCACATTGCCCTTCCCCAGAGCACAAGCCACCCCAACAGGACAGTAAGAAAAGAGGTAGCCAGTCTCAGGAAGTAGAGTACGTTGCACCCTCCTGTTGTATTCACTAGGTTATCAGGAGGGATTGTGCCTCAAGAGGACTGTGACGTGTTTTGCCTCTAAGAATAGCACCCTTAGTTTATAAGCCAGCCAAGCTGTTCTGCTTGTGACAAAAACTAACTGACCTATATCACTGACCACAGGAAAAAGATTTCCTTCACTGGAGGTTAGGGTAAAAGAGAACAAGAAAAATACATATCTAGTGCCTGGGGTACTGCTGCACTTCCTACAAAATAGTCTACTAAAAGTGACAACTCATGCTAAATCATTCAGATCATCATACCCAATGTGCTTTCTCAGAACTCTCGAAATAAAACCCTGTCAATCTGAGTAATAAAAAAAACAAACATGGGAATCAGACCACAATATTTACAAATGTAAAACAATCAACAAACTATTAGAATGGGCCTGTTGACTTGAGCAAATGGAATGTAGTAGAACAGCTGTTAGCTTTATCCTATCCATAAAGAAAAACCTTTGTGAGTCACTTAGGGCTTTACGAATTATCAACTTTCTCATCACTGGTGCAAATAGAATGCCTCAAGCCTATTCATTCTTCAACCTATATTTATACGATGTGTGTGTGTACAGGCACATCCTATAGTATGCTAACTACCCTCTACAGAAAAACGAGAGGAGAAATCGACTATTTGCAAAATAGTTAACAGCCATTAAGTGATTTGGTTTTCATCAATGGGCAGAATGAACAAGAGTTTTGGGAGCCTTTTTAGCTTCCATGTAAAATGTAAAGCAGCCCAACAGGGGCACAAATGAAGTCCCACTGACTTCCATGCCAGGAAACATTATTACTCAAGTTTTCAGAAACAAGTGTCTTGTGCTAGCTGCGTCTCTGTGGAATAGTTACACTCTAGCCATGGTTTCAACATTAGATCAGCGTAGTGGCCTCCATATAGTCACCACGGGGCATATGTCCATGTACAATGAATGGTGTTACAGAAATACATAACAAAAATAGTTACAAAATCACCTCACAATTGGTCATAATTCTTTCTGGCTATTACTGGAATAATAGAGAAATTCCTTATCAAATCAGATATTTGAGGCAGTTTACATAGGGCCTTTATGCACTGCCTTTATTATGCCTTTATTCATTAGTGTTCCATCACAGGGGATGTTTGTGAATTAGGGGAGAAAAGACTCTTCAGGTCACATCAATGAGACAAAGAGACACATTTTTCTTCCTCTGTAGTTTCCGCTTTTCTAGAAAAAAGAAGTTTGTTCTCAGGGTAAATCATGGGTTTCAGTATTGGGATGGTGTTGAATACACAGTGAGCATGAACATACGAATAATCCTGAGCATGCGCTGTAGTAAAACAAACACATCAAAATTGCTCCATAATTTCAATAACAAAAGGTATTTACAGCAGCAATGTTAAACTGGGGAAATGCATTTAACAAAGCTCTTCTGTCTTCCAGTGGGTAAAAGTTAGCCAAGGTTTCTGCTAAAAAAGCTTTTGTTGCATAACCTTCAATAGCACAATGAAGATCAACCATTGGCATAGATGACCTGCCCCTACATTCTGAGAATGCTGCTCTGGGATCTGGTCCAGCAACTCTCACTGGGAGTTGTATAGCTCAGTCACTGCCCAATGCTTTAAATTTTTAGGAAGATGTTTTCCGGAGGAAGCTCCAGGAAATCAAAAACTCTCCAGGAAGCTCTTACAATGAGAATAGAAAGCAAAAACCTGGCAAGAAACTGCAGGGTAAAAACAAAAAACAAAAAAAAACCCAACCTAAAAACAAACATCAATATTCAAAGGGCACCTTTTCCATCTTCCATAGACAGCCAGTTGAATTATTAGTGGGAGTTCTCTCTCTAAGGCATCACTTTTCAACCATTGCAAGAGGCTACATGCCACAACATACAAACCAAATGGCCTGGTCTGATCAGGCACAACTTATTTTCTTATCAAATTGGGATCATTCCCAAGACCCAACATCAACATATAGGATTATTTTTATTTTGGAGCTGGAGCCATTTGTGGAGAACAGAACAAGCACTAGTACAAATGTTATCCAAGAAGAAAATTAATGTAGGTAGCATCAATACACAATTTACACAAAGGCGCACATTTGAATGCTGATACTAGAGTTTAAAAACATGCAGCATGAGTAGCTGGTCAGTTAATGAGAGTGAGATCACAGATTTCTTCAAGCAGGGAAGGCATGCTGTGCCTAATATTACTCATGCATCGTAATGATTCTTTGTGTCCTTATTCCTGCAGCAATCATGACCTCAAGACCAAGTCACTGCAGGCCTTTCTATTTACCTAGTCTTTGGTGCATGTGGTATTAGATAAAGAGAGTGAGTGGGTCATCTCAGAGCATGAAAGTGATCTCTGTCTGGAGACTGTTCAGCTAACAGAAGAACTGAGAAGAGCTCCTAAAAGATTCCATTTAATACAGCCATATTGCTGAATGGCACGTTCCAGACAGACAGCATTTCTATGGGCTAGGACAAAAGTAAACCGCATGCTGTCACTAAGCAACAGCACATGCCAATTTAACTTGAATGAAGGCCAATAGAATCACTAGAAACCAAAGGGCTGAAGAGCAGAAAGGCTCACACCTAGTTCATCAATTTATTGCATTTTTCTCCACTTACAATCATTTTTATAACAATGCAGGAGTGGGTCTGATTGGAATGGACTCTGTATGAGTAACAGCAACTTTGCCAATTCTCTGTAATCCCACTTCATTGCATTTATTGGTAATGGCAACATATTAATTACAGGATTTGTTCATGAATTGAGAATTCAGCAAGAAAGCACACATTGCCGTACAAAATGTTCCACTCACACCAACATGTACCCACCCACCTATTTTCTTTCCCATTTGAATATTATTTTCCACATGTCTCCCAGCATTGCCTCTTTTATATATTTGCAGATCCTTCCTGCTGAAGAACTCAAGATAAAACCATGGGTTTTAAATTGACACTGGTCGAATATTAAAACTGACTTTGAGAAGAAAAGCACTGCATTTCTTTGTTATTTAGGAGTCTATGCTGTTCTCAAGCTTTCAGAATGATCACATACTTGTGGAAAGCCTCATGAAACTCAAGAGTTCCTTGAATTTTATCATAAATCATTTGTCCAAAAGTCCATTCCGTAAGTGTGTTATTCACTATTAATCTGTTATTTTCTAGCTTTAAACGCTTCAGGAATCCTAAAAGGGAGAAAAAGCAAAACCATGTGACTTATGTGATTGATCCCACATGAATGGCAAATAGTTTAAGTGAATAAGTTTGGCCACTCTATTCAGTAAATACAGCCACAGAAATCAGAACTAGTCACAAACAGAAAAAAGGGAAGAAGCAGACAATGACTATTATTCACAATGACCAATTCAGCCGGTTCTACTCATAACCATTGGTAAGTACAATACTGCATAGACTTGACTAATATATTCCTCCGCAGATGTGCACATCACCCCCTGTAGGCCACAAGTCTGCAGGTGGCTGAGTCCCTTCAAGTGCTGTAGCAATTGTTGATGCTCATCCTCATTCAGCAGGATCTGGCCCTTGCACAGCAGCACAGTCACGACAGTACATTCAAACTAGTGCGGTCAATGAATTCTACCAAAAACCTTGCATTTCAGAATTTTCAAACTGAGCAGTGTTTCCCTTCGACTGGAACTTGAATTAATAGATCTTGCAACGCGGCACTACACCATTTTACTGTTTAAAAAGAAAATCTGGGGTCACTGTACCCAAATTCGGCTATGATATTCAGGATTAGAGGCAGTGAGAGTTTGTTAGAGACATCAAAATGAGGGGGTTTACTCCAGGAAAGTGCTCCCCAAGAACTGAACTGATTTTTACTAGGTTTGCTGAGTGTACTGACCAGAGATCACTAGCCATGTCTGGTCTTAGGCAGAAACATATATCCTCTACTTGAGTGGTGAGGGGCTCAGCAGTATTTTAACAGCCAGAATAATTGGGAGGAATGAAGACCTATCGCTACTACCGTGGCCTGCACAAGAGAAAAGGAAAACTTAACATCTTCCCAAAGACCACATTGAGGGGGTGTTAGAAAACACTTGCCTCTCCTCCAATAACCCCAACCACAGTAAAAAGTAAGAGGAAAGGACTCACAAGCCTAGAGTTAAATAGGGACTTGACTCTGAATCCAGATATGCCCATTATGACACATAGTCCATGTGAGGTCTCAGGGTCCATTCCTGGGCAAATCCCTCATCCTAACACTATGATGCCAGTTGAAGAAGAATCTAGGAGATGCAGTTAAAAGTAGCCCTTGTGATCTATTGTTTCAACCTGGCTTTTGAAAAAAATGCTTAAACTTGCAAATTTCCTACTTGGAACTTCCAAAATGAGTCCAGCACTTGAACCACAATGCAGATTTAAAGGACAGATGGTAACAGTGAAAGGTGATAAAATAAGGTAGAAGCATTAAAAATATAGTACATGTAACAAAATACAGTTAACTATTGACCAAAATAGCTTTTTGGACCATTATACTATAATGATTTTATTTATGCAACATCTCTGTGGTTAGATGCCTCAATGCACTGTGTACAACTTAGTGAAAATAAAACAAAAAGCCTAATAAGATTTTTTTTTATATATATATATAGAAAGAGAGAGAGAGAGAGAGAGAGAGAGAGAGAGAGTGGCAAACAACTGGCTTCTCCCTAGTGGGTCTTGCACTTCTGCCTCTTGTAGTGGGCCATGACATTGCTGGTCACCCCGTCTTCCCAGGGAGCGGGTAGGGACCCGGGCCTGCCCGCTCCACCGGGTCCCAGCCCGGGGGCCCTCTGAATAGCAGCTATGTGCTGTTGGCACCTTCCTTGCAGCTGCAGGCTTTTCCCCTGAGCTAATCTCCCCTCCTCTGTTTTTCTGCCTTCTTGAGCCTAGTACCTTCTTCAGGACTCCACCTCTCTCCCACACACCACTGTACTCCATTCTGTTCTCTTGCACTTCTCCACACACCACCGTACTCCGTTCTGTTCTCCTCTACTTTACACACTCCTCTGCTCACCACACACCTACTCCACACTGTCTCTCAAGAGTAGAGGGTTTTTATAGGCACCTGGGTGGGGCCTTAATTGGTGTCAGCTGACTCCAATTACCCTTTGGCTAGTCTACAGGGAATAAAGCCTGGAGCATTCTAGCACTCACATAGTGCCCTTCTAGAACTTTCCTTCTCTTCTTGCTGCTTCTGCTGCTGGGGTGCTCCTGGCTCTTGGGGGCCCTGCTAGCTGCCCCCCCCACCTCCCAGGGGGGGAGAGGGCGAGGGTGAGTGAGTGGCCACACCACTGCCACTGACACCACCCCTGCTGCTTCCAGGGTCCTGCTGCTGCCGTGAGCACCCCTCTCCACCCTTCCCTGCTGCCATTTGCTTTTTCTCTAAGTGGGGGCACCCCTGCCCTTCCCCTTTTCTTCCCCTATTGCTGCCCCTCCTAGCTTGCTCACCCCCTCCCCTGTTGCTGCCCCTCCTGCAGTTTGTCCCCTCATCCCTTTGGTTTGTTTGTTTGTTTGCCCAGCCCCTGCCTTGGTTTGTGCCCTGCCCCGCCCAGCCCAGCCCTAGCAGCTTGCTGCTGGGCCCCCACCACTCCCCTCCCCTGCCCACTGCTGCTTCCCCCTGATCTGGCCCCCACACTCTCGCCCTGGCAGCTTCCATGGTGCCCCCCTAATTGATCCCCCCCTTTTTTGTTGACTCCCCCACACACTGCACCCCCCCATGTTGCTTTAGCCCTGCCCCACCCCTGTGCATCCGGAGGAGCCGCTATCATATCTTGGGCTGGTGAGTGCACCGCCCCTACCCAGCTTGTCCCCCTGTACCCTCTTGTGCTGGTACCCTCCTCTCCTGCTTCCAGCCTAGCGGGGAGGAGCGGTCACCCCCCCCTCCCCTTCTTCCCCTTCCCTCCCTGCCTCCCCTCCCTCTCCACTCTCCCTCCCCCTCCGTCTCCCCCCACACACACCCCCCAAGCCAAACCCACCCTTAGCCCCTCCCAAGATGGCGGGTGTGTCTGGGGCCGGGACCCTCTCCCTAGATGCTCTTGCCCTTCCCTCTCACCTTGAGGCCCTCTCCCTGCCTATAACAGCTGGTCCTGCTGCTTCCCTTGAGCTGCCGGGTGTCTGTCCACGGGCACCAGAGGTGGACAACTCAGGGAGGGACACCAGGGACTCTGCTGCCACCAAGGCTCCTGCCCCCCCCGATCCAGGGGGTGCGCCCTCGGCTGGGAGGAAAAACCAGGGAGGTAGTAAAAAGGGTAAAGGCCCAGCCCGGAAAGCAGCGGCTCCTGCGGCTAGGGCCTCTCTTCCTCCCCCTCTATCCTCTCCCGCTATCCCTTCCACCAGCTCTGGGGGCGGCGGCGCCCCCAGAGCGTACGCTCAGGTGGCCGCAGGCCCCCCACCTGCCGCTGCCAAGTCACCTGCCCTGACCACTGCCTCCAGCACCATCCCAGGTGGCCGGGGCCCCTTCCCCACCCTTACCAGGAGGCATGGGGTCCGGTGCCTCCTGGTGCCTGCCTCGCCCCACATGGAAACCTACGTGCGGTCAATGGCATGGGTGGTGGGGTCCACGGCCGTGGTGGCGGCCTCCCGCATGTATGGCAAGGTGGTCTTCTTTCTGGCGTCGGAGGCCACCGCCCAGGAGGCGGTGGAGACGGGCCTGGCGGTGGGGGGTGTCCACGTCCCAATGGAGCCCCTGGAGGACCTGGGCGTATGGGTGGTCTTGTCCTCCGTTCCGCCCTTCCTCCCCAATGCTGCCCTTCTGCCTCTCCTTGCCTCCCTGAGGAAGCCCCTCTCCACCATCAGCCCGCTTCCCCTCGGCTGCAAGGACCCTGCCCTTCGCCACATCCTCTCGTTCCGCCGGCAGGTACAGCTGCAGCTGCTGCCGGTGGTGGCGCGTGGCGAGGAGGCACTTGAGGGGTCGTTCCTGGTGCCCCATCAAGGGGCCCAGTATCGGATCCACTATACAACGGGGGAGGCCCGGTGCTACCTCTGCCGAGCGGTGGGGCACGTTCGGAGGGACTGCCCCCTGGCGTGGCACGGAGGGAAGCCCGGGTCCCCCGAGACCCAGGGGGGCACCAGTCAGACCAGCGATGGTGCCCCTCCCAGCTGTCTGGTCCCTGTGGCCGCCCCCCCTCTGTCAGCAAGAATCACCTGCGCTCGGGCCCCAGGGGCTTCCCCCCTGGATCGCCCGGGCGAGCTGATGGGCCCCGGATGACGCCGTTACCTTCACCTACGTCCGGCTGGGGGAAGATCGGTCGCGCCACTCCCGGTTGGACCGCATCTATATCTCTCGTCACCATCTTGCACTGGCCCACTCCTCCAGCGTCTGGCCGGCCCCGTTCTCGGATCACCACGTAGTGACCGTGACGGCCTCTCTCACTGCAGAGAGGCCGGGGCCGGCCTACTGGCATTTTAACAACAGCCTGCTGGAGGATGTGGGCTTCGTGGCGTCCTTCCGGGAGTTCTGGTTGGCCTGGCGGGGGCAGAGAGGCGTCTTTCCCTCGGCGCGGCGCTGATGGGATGTGGGGAAGGTGCGCACTAGGCTCTTCTGCCGTGACTACACTCGGGGGGCCAGCCGGCGGCGGGATGCGGGGATAGAGCAGTTGGAGCAGGAGGTTTTAGCGCTGGAGAGGCGTCTAGCCACCAGCCCTGAGGATCCGTCCCTCTGCCGGGAGCGTGCCGGGAGAAGCGAGAGGAGCTCTGGGCCCTCGAAAACCTCCGGGCTTGGGGTGCCTTCGTCCGATCCCACATCCATCTCCTTCGGGAGATGGATCGCGGCTCCCGCTTCTTCCACGCCCTGGAGAAAAGGAGGGGGGCCCGGAAGCATGTCATCCGCCTCCTGGCTGCTGACGGCACCCCCGTCACAGATCCGGTGGAGATGCGTGGAAGGGCCAGGGCCTTCTACGCCGACCTTTTCTCCCCGGATCCGACCGACGTTGCCGCCTGCAGGGTGCTCTGGAACAAACTTCCCATGGTCAGCGCGGGCGACCGAGGCTGGCTGGAGCTACCTCTCACTCTGGCCGAGTTCTCGGAAGCCCTCCGCCTCATGCCCACCAATAAATCCCCGGGCATGGACGGGCTGACCGTGGAGTTCTACCGCGTGTTTGGGGACGTCCTCGGCCCGGACCTTGTCACCGTCTGGGCCAAGTCCGAGGCCAGCGGAGCTCTCCCCCTGTCCTGCAGGCGGGCTGTGCTCGCCCTGCTACCAAAAAAGGGGGACCTCCGCGACCTTCGGAACTGGCGTCCCGTCTCGCTCCTTAGCACGGACTATAAAATTGTGGCCAAGGCTGTCTCATTGCGGTTAGGGTCCATGCTGCAGGACGTGGTCCATCCCGACCAGACCTACACAGTCCCGGGCCGTAGCATCTTTAACAACTTGTATCTGGTCCGGGACCTTTTGGAACTCGGGTGTAGGGATGGCCTGTCGTTCGCCCTCCTGTCCCTGGACCAGGAGAAGGCGTTCGACAGGATGGACCACGGGTATCTCCTGGGCACCCTGCAGGCGTTCGGCTTCGGACCCCATTTTGTGGGTTTTCTCCGGGTGCTGTATGCTTCCGCAGAGTGCCTGGTCAAGCTCAACTGGACCCTGACCAAACCGGTCAGCTTCGGGCGAGGAGTACGTCAGGGCTGTCCGCTGTCAGGCCAGCTGTACGCTCTGGCCATGGAGCCCTTCCTCTGTCTCCTCCGCCGGAGGTTGACGGGGTTGGTGCTCCATGAGCCAGAGCTGAAGCTCGTCTTGTCAGAGTACGCCGATGACGTGCTCCTCGTGGTCCAGGACCCGGGCGACCTGGTGCGGCTGGAGGACTGCCTGGCAGTCTACTCGGCAGCCTCCTATGCCCTGGTCAACTGGCAGGCGAGCTCCCTCCCACCCGCGCTTCAAGCCATCCGGTGGAGTGCGGGCCCACTGCTCTATCTGGGCGTTTACTTCTCCACCACCCATCCCTCCCTGGCAGAGAACTGGCAAGATTTGGAGGGCAGGGTGTCTGAGCAGCTGCGAAGATGGACAGGACTGCTCCAGTGCCTCTCCCTCCGGGGGAGGGCACTGGTGATCAACCAGCTTTTCCTGTCCATGCTCTTGCACCGGCTCAACACCCTGGTCCCGACCCCGAGTTTCCTGGCCTACCTCCAGAAGACAGTTCTGGAGTTCTTTTGGCCAGGACTGCACTGGGTCCCTGCAGGGATTCTGAGTCTCCCTCTGGAGGAGGGCGGGCAGGGCCTGTGCTGCATCTGCAGCCGGGTCCACACCTTCCGCCTCCAGGCCCTGCAGAGACTCCTTTATGGTGCAGGTAGTCCGGCGTGGAGCCACTTGGCACACGTCTTCCTCCGCCGCTTCCGAGGGCTCCGATACGACCGGCAGCTCTTTTTTCTCCACCCGAGAGGTCTTCCGTGAGACCTCTCCGAGCTGCCGGTCTTCTACCAGGACCTCCTCCGGACCTGGAGGCTCGTCTCGGCCTCCAGGCCCCTTGCGGTCACTGAGGGGGAGGATCTCCTCGCGGAGCCCCTGCTACACAACCCCCAGCTGAGTGTGCAGGTGGCGGAGACCCCCTCAGTGCGACGACGGATGGTCCTGGCAGGAGTCACCAGAGTCGGAGACCTCCTGGACTATGCCCGGGGGGACTGGATGGACCCTCATGCGCTGGCTCGGCGCATGGGGGTTCCCACCCTCCGAATCCCCCGGCGCATACTCCAGGAGGTGAAGGCAGCCTTACCCCCTACTGCTTTGATGTACCTCGGGCGGGTCTTGCAAGAGGGTGCTCCCCACCCCCCCCGCTCAGCCCCAGCCCTCCGGTGCTTACCATCGGGCCTCGGCTCCGCGAACCCTCTCGGCCCCCCCATCCTCACGCCCCAAGCCAGCTGCTTGATCTGCAGCTGGTCCCCTTCCAGACCGCGCCGAGGAACCATCTGTACGCGCTCGTGCTCCACACGCTTCATTTCCTCGCCCTCGTGTCCCGCCCGGACACCAAGTGGCGGGACCTACTACCACCCTTGGAGGGTGAGGACCCCCGGTGGGCCAGCCTGTATTCCACCTTGACCCCACGGCCTGCCAGGGACATCAGTTGGCAGCTCCTTCACGGAGCCCTGAGCACGGGCGCGTACCTGGCGCGGTTCACCTCCCACCCCGACACCTGCCCCTTCTGCGGCGTGAGGGAGACCCTGGCGGACGTATATCTGGAGTGCGCCAGGCTGCAGCCCCTCTTCCGGCTCCTCCAGAACCTCTTGCTGAGGTTCTGGCTGCACTTTTCCCCTCACTTGTTCATCTATTCACACCCCATCCGTAGCCCCACGAAGTCGCGGGACCTCCTCATCAACCTCCTCTTAGCCGTGGCCAAACTAGCCATCTACAAGACCAGGGAGAGGAGGTTGGTGGGGGGGCTGTCTGTGACTGTGGGGTCTATTTCCATTCCCTTATCAATTCACGTCTCCGGGCAGAGTTCCTCTGGGCGGCGTCCGCTGGCTCCCTGGACACCTTTGAGGAGCAGTGGGCACTGTCCGGGGTTCTCTTCTCGGTGTCCCCTTCTGGTTTCCTACGTTTGACCCTGTGACCCCCACACCCTTTCCTGTTTTTTCATTTGTTGTCCCCCGTAATCAGTTGGACCCGGGTCCAGTGGCTCTGCCCCTAGGCTGGGGGGGAGCCTTTAGCGGTGGGTGGGCTTGCGCCCACCCACCTACCCCAGATTCAAATAGAACTTTCCCAGTGCCCTCTGCCCTTGCTATACCACTATATATATATATTCCCATTTCAGTCTGTTATGAAAATACAATACCCCAATAGGCCTTTATATAAATCTAAATTCTTATTCATTTCACAACCCAGTTATCTTTTTAACTACATTTAAAGGTAAGTAGGAAATTTAAAGACAATATGACAGATGTAATTGTACAGCGCCTTGAAGGAGGCACACAGCAATTTACTAAATCAGGCATTAACTCTATAAATCAAGTGCCCAGTCCTGCAATCCCTACTTACAGAAATAGTCTTATTGAGCAACTAAAACAAATGTGAATGACATGCTTACATTAGGACATTCCACAAGCCACTGCCAGCTGGACTCCTTTTGTTACTGAAACCTAGTTGCATGAGGAAGGGCTGATGGTATTCCATTCAGAGTTAATATTGACACAATTCTTTATTTCACCCTGGGTTTGCCAACTTTTACCAATGGGGAAAGTTACCAATAGAATGGCAGCAAGCTAAAGACAGAGTGGCAGCCTTATTTCTGAATTCACTGGGTCTTTGTCAGTTTTTGTTACAATATTAAGATTATTTGGGTTCCTGTCTGTGAAACAGACAGACCATTGACACTGTATGACATGGGTGACTGTGGGAGATTTTGAATGTCAGAATATATTTGCAGACAAATATGGTTCTACCTACGGATAGATCTGGTTGTAAAAGCTCTAGTTTATGCCAGCTCCTGCAGGCCACTTCTTTGAGTCTGAAGAGTGAGCTATGTTTTTTGGGTTTTTGGTTTTTTTTAATGTAACTTTTACCACCAACTTGTGGACATGAAGATGTTGTCAGAGATTGATTGGTGTCAGTTTAAGGATTTCCTTCTGAAGTTGTACAGAATTACCAACTAATGAGCTGATTTCTTTGATGGTTCTTTTATAGTTGGGGGCAGCTGGATGAGAATCAACCACAAAAGGATCTTTATTTTATTCATCGTTAATTCTAACTTCAACAGATGAAGTCTGGCAACTGTTGTCACCTTCACAGTTTGCCTTTGTGTTATATGAAGCTCATATCTTCAATTAAGAGATTGATTAGCAAGTTCTTTAATTCTTCAAGTAGCTTATTCCATTATTGCCAATACATCAAATCTGATGAGCTGAACTATAAAGTATACTGTTTTTCTGCCTGCTATAACAAGATTTACAGAGCTAATGTCAATATGCACAAACAATGGACTTCTACTGACCTGCAGACACAATTAGCAAAGCATCTGAACCAGGACAGCAAGAGTAGGCTATTTTTATACAATTTAATGTCAGGTCACTGTTCATATTTAACACTATTCGACCTAGCATCAATTTTCTATATTCTACTGTATTACTGAAAAAGTTTCTTTAGTTCTGCTTATTTTGTCCAAAATATAAAGTTCTTATATAAATGTAGGGGAGAGAGTAATGTGGCATTTCAGTGGAAAATTGTAAGCTATCAACAAATACATTCACAGCAGAGATGAGCTCAAATCCGACTACTAGATCCCAACATTCCTGAATTTGGAGGAGGCTTATACCTGGTTCTCAACTAGGCAGCTCATGCTAATCTCTAATTCACAATAAGTGCATGTCAGATCTGTACCCATTTCTCTCCTGTATCCTTCAATTTGCAAGCAGTGTTCAGAAAAATCATAACAAATGATGCATGAATTTCACAAGGTTTGGAGGTCTGGTTCAGATAAACTTGAGTTAAGATCAGAAGGTTGGATGCCAATTGGAATTTGTGTGATCTACATACGAAGGTGAAAACTCTCCCTAAATAGTCTATTGTGGTTCTAGCCAAGTTGGATATACAAAAATATCCTGTCTTGTATTATGTGGGTATAACTGCGTCAGATCTCAGACAAAACCAGGAAGCATGTGTGCATACGAAGATAAGTTGGTAAAATATTTGAAATATTTCAAACCTTAAAAAAGAGAGGAGGTAAGTTTTACCTTGTTTAGTTTTGGGGGTTTTTTTGTTTTTGTTTTTCCCCAAACACAGTTATCAGATGAACCATTAGCATTCTTCAGATATGCCAGAAAGGAGGTTATGTACCAGCTTGCAAACTAACCACCCACAGGTGATTAGATTAAGACCCTCTTTTTTTAATCATATTACCTTTACAAAACAATGTTTAAAAAGAACTATGAACCTCCTCCCCACCTCACCTTTCTGAAAACTGTTTCCAGTTGCCAGGCTGAAGGTTCACTTTGTGACATCATGTCATATCTACTTGCATTGTTCAAGTCATGTTCCATAACACAATGTGAATGACCCCTGCTACCTTAGTGTCTAAAAGTTCAAATGCACAAAACTTTATGTCCAACTTAGTGAAACTGATCTTTGCCTTCACCCTGGTAGATAGAATAAACCATGGAGGTATGTTTCTAGACTGAATCCTGTCTGCTTCAGAGGATGCTGAATTCCTTGGAAAACTTGAAATGACAAGTATTTCTTTAAAAGAGTGGTGAAAAGCAATCATGGCTTTTCAGGAAAATGCTAACATCTATATTAGTGCTTCCAAAGGGGATATAATGCTTTGCACTATCCATCTATCCAGGGATTCCATAATACTTTACAGGTATTAGTGAATTTAGTTCTGTGACACCCCCATGAGACAAGTAAATATTACTATCCTTGCTATAAAGATAAAGCAGTGAGCCACAGAAAGTTTAAGGGCCTAATCCAAAACCGACTAAATTAACAGAAAGACTCTCATTGATCTACTGGGCTTTGAATCAGTTGCTAAGTGACTTGTTTAAGGTTCACAAAAAGCTTGTGTCAGAGCCAGAAACAGAACCCAAGTCTCCTGTACTGTGCCTTAACCACAGGCCATCCATCTGCCCTATAACACGGTCAGCATTATAAAAATGGGCCTCCTTGTCCCGTCACTCATATAACAATGTCAAATCAGTAAACGGATACTATGCAGAATCTAGAAGTCACAAGGCTTTTGTCACTGGTTAGCTGCATATATATTTCAGCACAGTAGGTCACAGATCTTCTGCACACATAGGTTTTGCAATGGAAAGATATCAGAAAGCCGTACTTCTAGTAAATTAGATCTATGTGGTCTTGGCACCAAATCCTCAATCCAGCATGCAGACTGAGTAGCCCAGAAGTGTGCTGTGTTTCTTTGTGAGTGCAGGAAGCCTTCCTCAACCAAGTTGTGGAGTAGAAGGAATGCTGCTCCAAGGATGCTATATATACCCTCTCCCAATGCACACTGTGCTAGAGCGGCCAATGGATCTGCATCATTGGAGATCCAGCCCATCCTCACTTTTTATCAGCCTGTCCCTCCTCACTCCCAAAAAAATACCTGTACAATGTAGCCCAAGGAACACTCCTGGAACACAGTTGTATGGTATGAAAGGAGAATGCAGACTCCATATGGAAGGCCCCCAAACTTAATCTTCTTTTCTGCAGCAAAAGTCCATTAATTTCTCTGGTGCACAGCCCTCCATACCAACAGCTTAAGGGATAGGTTTTGGCCCTTGGACGTAAAGGTTCGAATTTGTGTATTTAGAACATTTTTTTTAAAAGCTAAATGTTCATTCATGAATCAAGTTATTTTGTCCAGTAGAAGCAGAACATCTTCTTTCCTCCATTCTTCAACAGAAGTTTGTATTCACCAGCATATACATTTCCAAGAAGAGAGTCAATAACAAAGAACAATATTGGTTATATTACACCAAAACTGTATGTGACAAATTTTGTATGCAGAAGACACAATTGCCTGATAGTGAGAGATAAATCCCACAAAATAAACCTTACTCCCTTACTGATGCATCTCTGCAACAGTTGGATATATGTATAAAACTTAATTTATCAACAATTTTAGTTAAAATAATAGTATATTAGTCATCTTTATCTATTTAAAGCCACTTAAAAAAATTACTACAAAATCCAGCTGCTTGGAAGTCATACACCAACTCTAGTGTGCATTTCATTCACCAAAATCCTGTTCTGAGTCCAAAAGATACAGTTAAGCAACACATTTCCCTGAAATGGTAATGAAGTGCAGCCAAAATAGAGATAATTATTTTAATTAATGGTAATGATTTTAACGGTTGAACATTTTAACTAATTAATTATGATTGATTGCTTGTTACTAATCAAGGAATGTGATTCAAAGTTCTAATTGAAAAACAGAGCAATGGGTACTAAAGTGAGTATGATATACTTCTGCTGAGAGTAAAGACATTTCCTGTTGACATGAAACATTGATTAAAATTCTTTCACGTGTGAGACAGCCACAAAATAATATATGTTAGCTTTGTTTGACATTAGATTTTTTTCACCCATCAAAATACGAATTTTAAAAGAAATAGATGACCAACTCCCATGAAAACTGGGCATTATTTCCGGCCATTTCTAAAATCTGCTTAACCTTTGAAGGCTATGCTTACTGCTAAAATAGCATAGGACTTTCTTCTAATTATAAGCAATGGAGGAGCAAGCTGTACAATGTTTTTTCCCTGCCTAAATCTTTCAAGTTCCCCAGAATAAGGCTGTGCTAAAGATCCCAGTGATTCAATCAAAGAGTTAAAAAAGTCTTGTGATCTCTTTTTTAAAATCCCTCAGCACTGCCACAACTGCCAACATAGATCACTGCTAGCATTTCTTCCACTGACTCATCAACCTCAGCTCAAAAATTCCAGCAGTAGCAATTCATCTGTTGCTAGCACAACGGTACTGCAATGGTGACAGAATTCCCAGAGTACTCACTGTAGCAAATAGATACTGATCAGATCAAATAGTAAAAACTAATTAGTGATAATGGTAACACTTCCTACCTATGGGGCACTTCTTGTTGAAGCATCTGAAAGAACTTCACAAATTCTAATCCTGACGACACTTCTGTGCTATCTCAGCATTTTCCTACAGATAGGGAAAGGACAGAGGTGAAGTGACTTACCTAAGCTACCAGATGAAAAGAGAAACTCTCAGATCCCTGCTCTACACCAGCAGACCTCATGCCCCCTCAGGTATACCTTGGAGTTTTGAATTAAAGAATCACCCAAAAGTTTGGATGCTTAAACTATCTGCAACTCCTGGCTCTGAAAAAACTGGGATAAAAAGCTCAGGCTGTCTTGTGAGATTTTCTGTACTCTTTGCTCCCAGCCAGAAGTACCATGGGAACAACGTTTTTGACACCGTTTTGCCACTTGCACTTTCTGTCTTGGCTGAAACAAAGGAGCCTCGCCATGCAAAAGAGCTAAATAGTCAGATTTGGGTGAAGGAGCAAGGATGGTAGAAAGAAAGGGATTTCACCTAAGTCAGTTCCCCAATACCTAGTCCTAAACATTCCCTTTTACCTACTGTAAACAAGCATCACAGGCTTAACAACACTTAATTTTTATCCACAACGTGTCTCCCTCTGTTTTGGGTTCCCAGAGTAGTACTTGCCGAGTTAAAATAATGGTAAAAACTGTATACACTAGGTGAAAAAACAGAAACATGCTGCCAGTTCTCTTTTGAATACATCACACAAATCATAGTTTGGCACAACTTGATATGATTATCCATTTCTGATCAGGAGAAGTCCATGACGGGAATATCATGGGAGTTTCAGACAACAAGGTATATATTAATGGTGTTCTATGGAAATTTGCACAGTGCTTTCCTGTACTATGCTTAATTTTCATTAGTACTACCAGATTTATTCACACTTTAAAATGTACATAGGAGAGAAAAAGAAATTGCCCTATTAATAAATGGAACTCATAAAAATAACAAGTTTCAGGTAGATATAGTTAGCTACTATTTTAAATTTACATTTAATTTTCCTTTACAATTATCCAACAGTAAACTAAACTCTGCCCCTAGTTACAATGATATTCCAATGGATTATTGTACAGTTTCACCAGTTTGAGAGAGCTGAATTTGGCCCGTATGTAAAAGGTAAAATGTAATGATATGCACATATAATTTTATCTCAATGAAGAGAAACGTGATGTCAGTTTCTACTCTGTAAGGAAAGGCTATCTTGACTCAATACAGATTAAATATTACTGGAAAACAGTGACTAGTCAACTCAAATTTCTCTTGCTGCTTTATAGGCTCCTTATTAGATTGCCTTACATGAGGAATGCATGTGGAGAATAAAGGAGTTACATGTAGTAGCTTTTATAAATCTCATGCTGCATGTGGAGAATGAGGGAGTTATGTGTAGTTTTTATGTTTTTTATAAATCTCACATGCTCCTAGGATTTTCTGTTTCATGCTAAACTCCCTGACAACCAGAAATCAAAGGAAGAAGTTAAGGGAGAAACCAACAGGAAATAAAACATTTGGAAGATAAGATACCTGAGATAACTGGTTCAAAAGGAGTTAAGACAACAATGTCTGGGTCATTGATTGGAAAGTAGCCACCTACCTGGCTTCATCCAGGTCACCATGGTTTATTCTTCCCATACCAAAATCCAGACTCAAAGGGGTTCTTAAACTTTAAAGATGCTGACCTCAGAAAAGATGGGGGCTGAGTGAGTTGTCAGCAGGCTAAGGCTGACACCCAGACTGAGAGAGACATACAGGGACTACAGCAAGCAGGCTGACTGTCTCAACTCAGAGATAGGAATAAATTGGACCTCCCTGAGCTATGGATAGAGAGATTAATTTTAGGTAAGGAGATAGACAGCCAGGGCTTTTGTTGTTTTTTACCTTTTGTTCTCCAAGTGCTATGTAACTTTGTGTGAATGAATGAATAGTTCACTGTTTTGAAAAGATTGGTTTTGAGTCACTTTAATCAGTTGATATCACAGGCTCCAGAAGAAAAAGGGCTTGCAGGTACCAAACACAGATGGGCCTGTGAGATTAACATGATTGAGAAAGCTGGGGTTGCCACCCATAGATCTAGCCCCAGAGTGGATGGACCATGAGAAGGGGAAGGCAGTGAAACCTGGCCCCAAAAAGGTGTAACTCGAGAGGGAGTGAAAGGGGTCCAAAGCATAGCTCTCACTGTACCATGACACTGAAACAGGCCCATAGGTTTGAAATGCCACCTGTAGTTCACAGAAGAATGAAGAACTTCAAGAAGTTGTTTTTCAAGTTTGACAGTGGGTTTGGTCCCATCCTCCCTTACTGAACAAGAAGAATCTCAAAAGCAACATCTGGCACTTATTTTAAATCAAAATAGCAGGTATTATGCTGTATCTGTATTCAAAGAATACACTGACCCTCACAATAAACCTTGAGGGGCAGATACATGTGGAGCAGAATTAAGATAATCTGGGATCCCAGACATACCCTTATAGCAGTATTAATAGGACCTTCCAAAGCAACAAGGGCAGGCACTGCTCTGCGGATGGTGAGGAGGTCAAGTGGCTTCCTCCCTGACTCTACGGCCTTCTACTCTTCCCCTGCTGGAAGCTGTCTGCAGTCTCAGAAGAACACTGCTGCATTGATTTACACCTGGTTCATGATTTCAAACTTTTCTTTGCAACCATAAACTTCTCTGCAATGCTACAGCATTTCTAGAAGGTTCAGGAGGCTATGTGGCGAGGCAATGCCCTCGTTTGCCCATTAGTATGTGGCTCAGGAGAGGGGGATTTTGATAAGTTTTCATAAGGATTATTTTGTGTTTGAGTGGAAAGCAATTTCCTGACAGCTTTGATTCCAAGTTTCAACATTATGTCACTTACTAAAGTATCAAACACATCATTAACTAGCTCTAGCAGGTTCTGTTACATGATGAGTCAATATCAACCTAGAGTATTTAACCCATTTGTTCCTCTTTGTACATTCTGAATGAGATCTCCCCTGAGAATTTCTGTTTTCTTTGTACAACAGTGTATTTGAATTGCTTGAAACCCATTTCTATTAAGCTCAGTGGATGTCTTAATCCTCACTGAACACTTACTCTATTTAGTGCTTTACAATAATCAAATTGCTCTCTACGCCAACTTTAATCACAACACCCTGTGAGGCAGCTAAATATTATTTCCCACATTTTACTGCTGGGGAAATGGAAGTAGAGGGAGTAAAAGCCTGAGCATCTAAAATGCCAATGGACTTCAATTAGTGTTGCAAGAGATCAGACCCTCTGAAAATCAGTCGATTCAAGGACACGTTGCAGTACAGTGGCAAAGCTGGGAGTGACTCAGACCTGGGTGTTCTCAACAGCTAATGCTATATTCCGTCTTGTGGTGCACACTTCCTCTCTCATCATGCACACTTTCTACAGAACCAACATTAAAAGGAAACCACAGTGTTGAGGTTTTTTAAAGATTTTCTTTTTTTTAAATCACATTCTACCAAGGATGGGATTGGATGTTTTAGATACCAAAGATTGACATGCATCCACAGTTTACAAAGATTTGCTAGATGTGCTGGCTACCATAAAAAGCTACGATCTAGCTGATTTTTTTAAAATTTCATTTTTAGCTTGTGAAAGTAGCAGCATCGCAGCCTAAGAACTGTTTAAACTAGAGATGGGCTGTTGTCACATGTGGCTTTATAAAACCCACTGATTTTGGTTTGATACACACAGGAAAGTGTCTGAAACTTCATGTTCCAAGTTTCCACTGCTCATTTGTGGAATTATCAGGTTAAATAAAACCCCATTCCCTCGTGACGTAACTTTTGCCCAGGTTCTTGGACTAAGACTATTGAAACAACACACACTCGGCCTCGCGTTATTGATCCACATAGCACACAGGAACACAGAGTCAGTTCCCTGCACTGCTAACCTGCAAATAGGAACACATGTCTTTGGTGGAGGAGGAAGAGGAAGATGGTGTATTATATGCTCCATCACTAACCACCAGTTTGAGACATAGGAAATATGTTTAACTAGGTCAACTACCAGGGGACAAAAACCGTGAAAGAGCCTTTCTGTTAGAAATGGGCTGAAGCAGTGTGCTGACCTGGATTTGGGTTAGATTTAGGGACTGAATCATGGCAAGGTTTGAATACCCTGGTGCAAAACTCTCTCGAGCACCTTCAAGAGTTTGCAGAAATCTTGTGAGACTTGGCTCAGTCTTAACCAAATCTGATATTTGAGCCTGAATTCTGAGAATGTGCCAGGTTCTGAGGAAGGAGAAAAGGAAAACGTAAGAGGTGAGAGCGCTTACCAACAATAAAAGGAGAGGCACAAGCAGCAGCCAGTTACAGAATGGCCACTTTAGGTATATGTCTGCCAAATGTAAAGGGCTAGCCACAGAAAGGCGTGCTGGAGGAGTCCTGATAAGAAGGCAACTCTACACTAAGGAACATCAATAGAGACTAGGCAGTCGCCAAGGAAGGTGCTTTTGGGTAAGAGTTGTTTCTGTATTGTGCATAGCATGTAAACTGAAACTAGAAAATAGGCCCCTAGCCATATTTAAAACTGTAAAGCAGGTTCTAACCTGTGGATTTGAACCTTCCTCCATGACTCTTAAAATTCAAAGTGATCCAGTTCCATCACCAGATTACAGTAACCTCTCTGTGTCCTGCTGGAGCTATTCCACCTTGTATAAATTAAATGTTCATTGAACCAGAGAGAGAGACTGACTCTATAGCCAAGTGGTTAGGCCACTCACTGGAGATGTAGGAGACGGAGATTCAAATGAAGATGAAGACGACCCAAGATCAAGATGCCAAAGATTAAATGGATATGGTGACTGAACTACCCTTTAACTCCTAGAGTAACCCCTCCAATGGGAAAACTGAGTTACACATGTGAGACAGCATGAGGAAGTCTTAGCTATCAGTGCCCATGTTGTACCTATCCAAGGAATAGAGGACATTTCATCAAGCGGACAGACTCCTTTCTCAAGCAGTTTTTTCCCTTGGGAAATGGTGGCATGGCATGACAAATTTACAAGAATTGCATTCTAGCTGTTACACACAGTGCTATTAGCGAAACAGTGTTGGATCCCAAGGCATAGTGGTAAGGCCCCATGAGATCGGACGGAAATAAATCACCATTTTGTGAAGCCTGAAGTGTAAATTCATGCAAACTGCATTGGTTTTTTGGTTGGCTTTGTTGTTTTGTGGCAGATAGCAATATTTTCTAACAGTCTTCTTAGAGGTTAATTTCTCTCTTTTCCTCTGGAAAAAGCATTAATTTAGTCAATTAAGTGATACATATGTTATGAACCCTATGTTATGTATGTTCATACCAATTTAAGTCATCTCATTTAAAATATTCCTGTAATAAAAGGGTGTGTTTGGTTTTTTTAAAGAAAAAAAGCAAGGAAGGTGAACTGGAAGGAGAAAAACTTACTGT
This sequence comes from Mesoclemmys tuberculata, assembly GCA_007922155.1. NCBI lineage: Eukaryota > Metazoa > Chordata > Testudines > Chelidae > Mesoclemmys > Mesoclemmys tuberculata. Next base: position 75,457,015 of record ML675601.1, read on the forward strand.
GAGGAAAACATTAGTCTCTTTGACTGTTTAATAGATAAGAACGAATGTTGCTGTTTAACTAGATCCAGTCTCTGAAATATCTAATTAAAACTGATGTGCTTATTTAGCTTCCAATTCATCACAGGTGTGCCCACATTAATGTAAAAATGAAAGTAAATTACCAGCATTTGGCAATCTCACTGAATGTCATTCACATTATTAGCTGAAATCTCAAAATGCATTTTAAAATATGGTTCATAGGTAATGCTGTGTCTCAAGTAAAACCTTTGGTCTCCAGCTTCTAGTATTTTACCTTTATGTAATAATCTGAACTTTACTGCAGGAGCTGCTAATTAATGTACGTTATATGATCTGCAAAAGCAAAATTGCTTTTAGGAAGAACATTCTCAGGGAGTTTCACCCACTTCCCTATCACTAATGTCACCTGGGGATGGTTGTTTAGATTGGCCCAAATCTTACTCACCTCTCCAGCTAGAACCTCATAATATTTTCAAAATACTTAATTGTTATCAGATTTCAAGATTACACATGAGAATATTTCCCTCCCCCCACTTTTCATTTGCCTTCAAATCTTCATGGAATTTATACAGATTTTCTTTAGATCAAAGGACTTTTGCACTTTGATTAGCATGTATTTCACTAGATTCATAACTGTACAGTAAAATGGGACAAATAATAGAGAATTAAAATGTTAAATCATCCCAAATACATTAGGATATTTTACAAATATCTTAGCTTGCCTTTGTCCCAATCAGTGAAATAAAAATTAATTTTACTGTGTTTGGTTATAGAAAATTCACATGAATCTTCAGAAACATGTTCACATATCATCTGAGCCACAAGTTTTGTATACTGATTTGGATATTGAACATCCCAAAGTACAGGAGTGATCAGATTTTATGATCAGGAACCAGCTTTGAAAATTAGATTCAGGTCCAGAGCCAGTTTACAAAACTCCTCCAAAGTGCCGCAATGTTCTGATCGAGCTTTTAGGTTGGGTCATTTCTGATCAACACATCCATTTATTTTCTGTGACAGGTAAAATCTTTAGAGTGGCTTATGTTATGTTAGTTATTGCAATGTTGAAATAATTGTGCATGTAAAGCCTAGAGAAGGATATGCAAAGGGGGCATCAAAAAAAGTCTTTAAATATGTAAAATGTTGTTATAAAGAGGACAGAGATCAATTGTTCTCCACATCCAACTGGAGTAGGGTAAGGAGTAATGAGCTTAATATGCAGCAAGGGAAATTTAGGTGTGATTTCATGAATAAACTTCCTAACCATAAGGATAGTTAAGCACCAGAACAGATCGCCAAAGGAAGGTATGGAATTCCCATCATTGGAGGTTTTAGAGATGAGGTTAGATCAGGGATAATCTGGGTATCCTTGGTCCCACCTCAGAACAGCAAGGAGATTAACTACAGGACCTCCTGCAGTCCCTTCCAGCCATACATATTCTATCATTCCATCTTGTAAAATCAGCAACGCTAGCACTTGGGTGCTTAGTGAGAGACTGTGTAAGACGCACACTGATGCAGAGCCACGTATATATGAGCGTTGGATCAAGCCCTTAACATACAATTATTTTCTTTCAAACAATCTCCTCAATGTATCAAGTATTAGTGGAACTATAGTAAATGGTTACATTGTCAAAAAATGCAAATCACTTTTTGCAAAAAAAAACCTGGGAAATTCTGAACTTTTCATTCTGTAAGTTTCAGAAAGGAATGAATATATCTATTTTTCAAAATTTGATTAATTCTTATTCAAGTTTTTTTAATTATTATTCTTATTTTCATTCCCTCTCTCCATTTCCATTTTGCCACTGACAAAAGAGGAAGCAAGAGGGATAACAAAACCAAAAAATATAAGAAAATGAAAAACAAAAGTAAAAACTGAGAAGATTTTGTTTTGTTGGGGGAAAAAAGAAAAAACGTTTAGGAAGAAATATTCTTGCTCTGTCAAAATTTTCATTTTTTTAAAAAAAGGGCATTTTTCATTAAAAATATTTTGGACAATAAAACTGACCAGCTTTAATAGTACATTAGTGCAATGAATTGATTTAGTTCCTAAGTATCAAATATACTGGCTTGTCTCAGTACACACCACAAGATGCTTAGGCTTCAGAGTTCCAGCTCCAGCTCAAGTTACAATGTCAAAGCAACGTCTACGCAAATAATTTAAGTGCACTGGCACAAGCCCACCAGCACAGATTTATGGACTCGGGTTTGGAGTGTCACTCCCAGATGCAATATAAACATACCAAATGGTTAGAAACACATCTTGACGTCTCCACTGGAGTATGCGCAGCGCCTCAGCCTGCAGAGGAATTGAATAAACCATCCCTCTCTTCAGTGACCAGCTCAGGGATCTCTACTCAGCTGCACTGACCTGTCAATTCAGTCTTCCTCTAGCTAACTGTCTAGAACACTCACAACAGCTGAATAGGCCTCACAGTTCCAAATTGCATCATAAAAGAACTAAAGGAGAGAGGGAGGAACAAATGGGAGCACACGGAGGAACGTCAAGAAAGATACTGAAGCTAAAGATGCAGAGAAAGAGAAGTCATATTGGAAAAGAAAAAATACTTTGAGGACATTTTAGATTAAAAAATGAAGACAGAGAGAAGGGTGAGATGTTACAGACAATGAAAACAATACAAAAGAAAGAGACTAGGAAAGGGAATAAACAAGTGAAACGTGGGGCTTATTTTATTTGCTTGGGGTATTTTGGATCTCCCTCATTTTGTTTGGTCAGTTAATTTAGAAGCAACTTGCTAACTCTTTCACAAGAATGTAGCAAGAGCAGTCTAGCTAGAGGGCAAGAAATGTAGTTTGAATGACAACAAATGCCATGAATTTCTAGGTCCCTGCATTGTATATAGGTGCCGAGAAGCAAGGGGAGGAAGAAAAATTTACACTACTACTAACACTGACAGGACACTGATTAGGGATTAAGTTTTCTTCAATACTGTCTCCACCCAACCACAGAGTGTCATTTTGAAGAATCATTTGCAGTAAATGACAGCAGAGGAGGTACAAGGCCAAGAAATTGGTGGAAAATAATAAGAAAAAAGTGCTATAGTTTGATGAGGGTAATAGCCTTTCTAACCAGTGTCCCACTGCATTAGGTTTTCCATGAAATTATTTAAAACAGTAGGGAATCCACCATCCCACATTATTAACCTCTAGCCTGTTGAAGAAAATCAGAAAGTTATTTATGAGTCTTGGGCAACAGGTGAACTTGATGTCCCAGATTATGTCAAATGGAACTCCAGGAACACTGCCTCATGTTGATAAAAAACAGTACTGCAGTTAGTCCCTGATTCAGTAGAGCTGAAAGTGATCTTTTAGATCAAAGCCTTAAACAGCACACCAGCCACCAGGCTTTCCTTTTTCTGCCTAGTTGTACGAGCATGAAACTCTAATTCATTCTGATCAAGGAAGTATGTACAGCTGGTGATAAACTCTAGTATTAGAACAGCTCTTACAGTATAGCTATGCAGATGTGAATAAAGATTATTTATTATTATATGACTACTGTATTAGATTTTCCATAATTCCTAATACTTCTAAAGTCCTAGTATAATCATTATTAGAGCTAGTGAAATAGTTTCATGAACATTTTTTTGAGCAAACTAAAATATATTTATGAAAACCAGAAACCCCAAATTGGAAATTTTACAATAAAAATGTTCAGGTTTTGGTTTTCAAAATCTAATTTTTTTAACCATCCATGGTTAGAATTTGTATCGTAAGTGACAATTCACAAACAAAATTAAATATAAAACAAAATAAGTAACCAGGTCTAATCAGATTTACTAAGTAAGCCTCTGAAATAGTATCATCCTCAGGACTATCCATATTATCATTCAAATCATTCTTCCTTTTTGCTAGACTGCTAGGAAAGTAGTTTGACACCTTTTTCCTAAAATCTTTATCACCATTAAGCGTAACCTGTAGTTTAGCAGACAAGCACTGATGTAGTAATATCTAAAAAAATGTAAATTGAGATTTCACTATTAAAAGTTTTTCTGACATCCTTGGCCGGAAAAAAAAAGTGGTTTTCTTCATTGTTAAAATATATCCTTTCTTCCTCCGGGGAAACTTGTATGACTTCTTTATTTTTCAAGTACTTACATTTAATAGACTAGAAAATATGGAGAATTTTTTTTTTTAAATAGATGAAAGTCATTTAAATGTTAATTTTGAAATATCTGAAGATTTGGAGGGCAGGTTCACATTTTTAATGGTTTGTTTTTTATGTTTTTATAGATCTATATACATAAATTAATGGTAGCTCTGAATTCCAAAGATAGAAGTACAGAAAGGGGCCTCAGTGGCATCATAATGAACAGCTGTTTGTGGAGACAATGCCTTCCTCAACACCCAAAGGAAGGGAGGGAATGCTGAAATGTTGCCTGAATATTCAAAAATATTCCAAAGACTAAATCCCTCTAAAAACAAAATGTGAGTAGTACATTTTTGCTTCTAATTCTTTGAGAGTGACACCAGACTCTCGAAGTATTTTATATTATATGCCCACATATACATGCATTTTCAAAAGGGGATTTTTGTTTGTTTTGTTTTATATAAACTTATTACTATTTCAGTGTCCCTGAATGTCACTGGTATCTCAGTGAGAACTGCATTGCACAATTGCTTAAATGAACTATAGAAATTTTTGCCATTTTATTAGCCCTGATGGGGAAGGACATTGAACTTGACATCATCATGAAATGACTGGTTATGATAAAGCTGATGGCTGAGATTTTTAAAAGAACCCAGGGAATTTACCAACACATCTTCCAGCAGAAAATACGATTCAGCATTTGAATGAGAAAGACAGAACATTTTTTAATTGTTGTAAGGTAATTTTTAAGAAATACATTACTGATTACTTACAACATGTTAGTAGAGAGAGGCTCCAAACAAGGAACAGGGCCACAATAGTGCTAGGTGCTGTAAAAATATTTAGTGAAAAGGACAGATCCCATCCCAGATATCTTGCAAGCCAGGCTGATGACAAGACAATAGATGAATGTAATAGACAAATGTGTAGGAGGGGGACAAAAAGATAATAAAAAAAGCTTTTTTTGCATAATAAGTAGTAAATTCAGGAGTTAATTTAACAAATTATTTAACCAAACAAAATGCCTATGCAATAAATTATCTAAGAACTTTGAAAGTACCTTGCCTTTCTCCTGTACTTGTAAGGTTTAAGTCTTCATACAGTACACATTCCACTCCAATATTTTATAAGAACTAATTTATTTTCATTTAGTGCTCACCATTAAAAAGTCAATACTTATCAATAGTCACTACCAAATATTTACATTTCCTATAACTAGAACTGTAAACTACTGCACTATTTTAGACACCACCAGGTGTAGCCATGGGTAAATGTTAATTTTTATAAGTGTTCATTGTACTCTACTACATCAGTTCACTATATCCCTTTGTTACATTTGCAAAGTACTTTGGGATCCACTGATCTGAAAAGTACTAGGGTCTGTAAGTATAAGTTGTTATTGTTATTCTAAGCTATTTCTGGGGAGGAATGGGTAGAGCGAGAGCCATCTTTTGCAACAACAAAAAAGGATTAGTTCTAGAAGGGATGACATTTTCTGAGCATAAAGGTGTATCATAAATGTTATACACGAAGGCAAGCTCCGTAATGGTTCACTCATGATTCAAATGAGATACTGATCTGGATAAATGAAGAAAGGGAAAGATTTCATCCTTTAACTTTATCCACTGCCCTCAACTTCTGGTTTTACTCTCCACATGAGAATGTCCTTCCCTGTGATTCAGTTTCAGAAATACTCAGTCAGCCGTGGCCAGAACACTAGGTATTCATGTACCACGCAGTGCATTTAATTCCCCCTTAGAAGGTGGAATTAAACAGGAGTCAGTTTTTAGCTGCTGTCATATTAGGCCCCACAAGATACTTAAATATCAGAGGAGCAATCAGTATCCCATCCACACTGAGACCAAGTTCACATTGAAATATATACTGTAATTGGAAGTGCTGCCAGAATTGATTTGGGTATAATTGAAATTCATCTTGTAGATCCAAGATTTAAAGACACTGGTGCAAATTCATGCCTTATGTAAGCTGAACATAATAGGTAGAGTTAAGCCAGGAATTAATTTGTCCCGTTGTTATTTTTAAGTGAATGTAGTCCTCCTGAAAGGTACTATATTTTATCCAAAGGGTACAACATGAGCAGTAATGTGCTTTAAACCAGTTCTAGGGGCCAGCTATGGGAATACAGTCCATTTACTACCTCAAGTGAAATCTTTGAGCCTATCAGGCTAAACCAGTCAGCAAGAGTTAGTATCCTTTGAATTGGTATTTTTTTGTGATGTGGGGACATACCCAAAGGAATTAATAGAAGATCGACTAATTTCATACAGGCTGTTGAAATTCTGTTGGATGGTAACAGCTTTCAGTCATGACTAATATGATCCAGATTTGAACCAAGATCTAATGATCTTTAACCTAAATCATGAGCACAGCATAGGCTCATTTTTCAGAAAATCTTTGATCCTTCGCTCTTTGTTTGCATCAACTTCAAGGCCCTACCCAAACTCTGCCCCTCTCTACTTGTCTACTCTTGCCACCAATGATGACTACCCTGTAATTACATGTTCCTGTAGATAACACGCACTTAAGAGAATGATAACCCTTTTAGAGAATTTTTAAACCATCATTCTGTAGGAGGGATATCATCCTCTATTACATTCTACAGGTTTTTAATGTAATTTCTGGTAGAACCCCATTAGTCGCATCTCTTTTAAGTTCTATAAAATATTTCTCCAATGGAAGATGTAAAAGTAATTACTGGATAACTGGCCATCGCCAAACTGGCCAAGCGTATACACATATACCTGATTTGTGAATGCATGTTTGATATTTACACCCATAAAATGCCTGGTAAAAAAATATACAGACAATTAAACATTGAAGATCTGGCAGACTAGTGAAAAGATGAACACAGGGCATAAGGCATGCACTTATATCATCCGAACTTTTGGGTGGAGAGGTTATTCTATGCTTAACACATAGCACTATTTTCCCTATATCTGTGCGGGGGGAACCGGGGGGGGGGAGAACAGATATGTTCAACTGACACATCCATAGCTCTGGGCAGTGGAGAACCCCATCCATATTTATGAACACTAACAATTAATTTGGGATGCTTGCACAACCTCACACTTCACATGATAATTTCTAGGAATGGACAATCCTTGGGGCTCCTCCTGCAAACTCTCCACATGCAAAATTCCAGCTGAAGTCAATGAGAGTTTTGAGATCACAGGGGCTGCAGGACTGGGTCCCTTGTGAATGACCAGCGACATGAGCTAAATTTGGACTTTGGATAGAAGCCCACAATTTCCTTTTGCTCCCATAGGATGTGTGTGGGAGCATGGGTTTCAGGGTAGAATTTGGCTCTATCTTATTAATAAAGAGAAAGATGAGTTACAAGATATTTTGCCCCATTACCCATATTACTTTCAGTGCACTACATGACATCTTTAAAAATACTGAATTCCATATAGTTTGCCCATTCTTTTTCCTGAATTAATTCTAATGGGAAAAACATTTTGAACAGTGGTACATTACACTGCAGCAGAAAAAATTCTTCTGTCGGTACCTTCTGCCTGGAACCTCTTAAATTTCCTCATTTATAGTACTGATTTTTGCAAGCTTCAAAGAGTTAAGAAGAATATCAGTCAGGTCATTCAAGGAAAAAACAAACTGAGCCAAATTCATCCTGGATATAACATGAGTGAAATCAGCTAAGTTGCATCAGGGATGCATTTGGTTCACTGCTGAGAAATAGAGCTGACAAAAAGTAGAGATAAAAATGTGCTTCTTATGAACTCTGGGAGAAAGAAGGGAGGTGGGGGGGAAAGAAGGTTTCATAATTCAGGGAGTGGCATATGAAGCAGTGCTCAGAAAGCTGCTGGTACACATTTGAGTTTCTTGCAGAAGCCATAAAATTCAAGAAGCAGTTGAAAAATTCAGGATAATAAAACAAGGGAAGGATGAGGAAAAAATGCTGACCATGTTCCACAGGAAAAAAAAAAAGTAGAAACACAGGAAGTTGAGAAGAATGTATGAGTTTAATAATTGGCTGAAAGAGGGGCAGTACAAGACAATTAAAGCTGGGCAGGAAACAGTTTTCCTACCTCTGGAATATTTTCAAAAGCTAAAAACATTTTTCCCTGTCTCAAATCAGGACAAATAGCCAAAATCTCAAAAATGTTCATATATATAAAAACATACACAAAAGTCAAGCAAAACATATTTTGATTTTGCCTTTTTAAAACCTTTTTAACCTAATTAACCTAAATTCCAAGTGACTTTTCATTTTGAATCAGAAAACCAATTCTAATGACAATGAGAAAAACCCTCCACTTGAAAAGAAAATTGTATAGTGCAATTCCTTTTAATTAACTTTGCCACACTTCCAGGAAGAGCAGGAAATACTAAGGAGGACTTTCTGCAGGGAAATACCACTTAGTATCATGCTATCTAGTGCCTTCTCTCTGGAGATAAATGAGAACACTTTTAATAATATATTTTAGCTGTGGCCAAGTATAAGAAAGGCACAAATGACAAGCTTCCAAAGTCTGTTTGCCATGTTGCAAATGCCATTAGAGCTTTAGACTACAAGAAAGACAATAATCTGTAATGATCACTCTGGGGGAAAAAGTATCTAATATAAGATTATTGCAACTCTGATGGAAGATGAGCTACTGAGTGTCCAAGCTCCATCCCATATCAGACAGGACTAATTAAAGCCAGTGTTGCTGGGGTCAAGCCAAGCTTTCCAACCTCCCCCACACCAAGAGGTGAAGGACCTACCAAGGGCACTGTGCTCACTAGCCCCACTTCCCAGCACCATACCAAGGGCTTCACTAGCAGCAATACTTTCACACCCTCCTGACATCATGCTTCCTTTATATACAACTTTCTCTTACGTGAGCAATTCTGCCTCTTCCAAGCTTTAACTGCAATCCCCCCTTTTTTTAAAAAAACCCTTAAGACTGTGCTTTTGTATCATAAATATAAGCAAGGAATGAACAAGAGGTGCGTGCGAGCCACCACCCTGACCACTGGGTTAGTTTGTTGCATACATTCCCTCCCACAACTAGGCTCTGCCTTTTTAGGACTACAAGCTCTACAAGACAGAAGTGACCTTTCTATCTGCTTGTACAACACATTGTACATTCTGTGTGCTACTAAAAATACAAACACCACTCTAGAAGACTGCTGTACATTGGGAAAGTTCTTAGACCAACTTCTCCTCTCCCTTACATAAACCGCAGCCACACTGAACTCAATACGCCTTTTCAGTATAACTTAAATGATACTTTGGTCCCTTTGACTCCACTACTGTTTTCACTGCTGAGCCCACACACAATTTTAAGAATGACTACAGACCAAAAGTTTTCAGGCTTAGACAGGTTATAAGGTCACATTGTTTAGATAAAGCATTTTAACCTCATTTTTCATCAGATGTTTGAGCTTTGTGCCTACATAAACTTCCGTTTTAAATAGAAGTGTGCTATTCATGTTGCTTTCATATGCTGGTAGGGTGGAGATATCAGAATGTATGTAACGTATAAAGTATTTAGTCTTCTTACTTTAAATACATGCTATCTCTTCCCTTGAGCATTAATCTTCCACCCACCATAGAGATCACCCAGTGTAATAACTTTTCAATTAACACAAAGAGAAATGCATCATCAATGGCATCATCAACAATTGGTAATTACTGCCTAGTTAAGCTACTTGTTCTGTCTTTTGGGTGGCATGTATACTCACACAATGATGGTGATGATGATTACAACAGCAAAGGTCAGACTTGTAGTCTCTCAGTACCCAGTCATCCCAGCTATTACCATAATTGACAGTTTTTGCCAGAAGCACATTTATTGAAAGCAATATGAATGCCACAAGGACTGTGTATAAAAATAGAGGAGATGTGTCCGCCGTCTTTCCTCCTCTCCCAATTGCCAATTGTAATTAGATCTTCAGGCTGCTTTGTAATCAGCTGTCAGTTTCAGAATACAAAGACTTCTGCAACAGAATATGTGTTCTATAGCTTTATCAGCCTGAGCCCCAAGGCCTCTAGAAATTGCCCACAATATAAATTGCTGTTCAGTCTAACTTATGGTGTACACAAAAAGGGAATTATTGCTACATGTGCCAGAGCTTCCTCTAGCAGAGCTAGCAAGGAATTTTTTGATGAAAGGCATAGTGTTACCACTGTGTGGTGTTAGCCACCAGAGAGCTTTAAGGATAAGGATGCATTCTTGAAAACTATAAATGCCATATAAGCTATTGTGGCTGAGTTTCGGGAGTCTCTTGCTTTTGTCTGGACCGCTCTGCACCTCTTCAGAAAAAAATAATACATTTTTGATCAATAGTCAATGAAACACAACCCTACATTAATGGAGGTGATAAAGGGACATCAGAGTGAATCCTACATCCTATGCCATAAAATCTCCACCTCGTTTTACATTGTCAACACATGTTGGACCCTCCTTCAGAAAGAGTAATTACTATTTGGTACAAGTTTTGTTTATGTGCTAAATCCATCGTTAAAGTGAGTTAATGTGTTTGCTCATGGCCTTTGGGGCTCTCATGTTGGTTTTCCCTTAAGATTCTAAGGATGAGCATGAAGCTCCAGACCCAACTTTAATCCACTGTTCTAAGATGCAAGATAGAAATAAGATTTCAGACTGAGTTAAAAACAGTTTATATGTACATGAAGAAGTGGGGCCGCTATAATTTTTTCTCTTAACCAATAAAAGTTCTCACCTATCTAGCTATTTTGTTGCTTGTTACTGAAAGAGCTGCATGATGCTTGTTCTCATTTGTACATACGTACATTGAGTTGGTCACACCATATGTTTAGGTGTTTTGAGGGATGTATACAAAAATGTTTTTATCTAGTACAGCAGAAAATCCAACCTGCTGTCTTAATTTCCCCAAAAGAGGTTCTATTTGGATAAAGGATCTTTCAGACATATCAATTTCCTGACTTTCATCAAAAACTATATTGAATAAGGATATTTGAAAACCTGATATTTGCCCAATTAATCACTTCTGAATTGTGGCCAGCAGGGCAGAAATCTCTCCCAATTGAAAATCTAACCTAGTCAGTATCAGAAACTTACAAGTTAACGTTTTCCTATGTCTGAAACTTCCCATCCACTCTTACTTTGGGTGGAACTTTGATGTGAGAGAGCCAATAACACAACAAGGAACTTGGGGAAAATATGCACTGTTGATAAATAAATGCACTCAAAACTGAGAGTCTATGGGGCCCCCTTTCTAGTTCAAACTTTGTTGTTTGTAGTAGTGCAACTCTAACGAGGACATCAGCAGCAGACGACTCTGGGGGGAAAGGGGTCTCTCTTCTGCCAGTCATGTCTGCAGTGGTGTTGGCAGGGCCTTCCCACACACATGCCTCTCCTTATCTCACCCAAAGTCAGAGCCCAGCTCCTTTGGGACATAGGAAGCTACTGTGGTCAGGAAAGTCCTAGCCTATACAAACAAGAGTAGCACTGGGTCCACAGACTAGTTAACTACTTGGCTTTTGTGCAGGAGGCCCTACCACTATTACCTCAAACAGGAATGGGATCAGAAGAGGCCACGTGACAGACTATCTTAATCTGGCCCTGCCCCATAGTTTTTGTGGCCTCTGGCTAGTGATGTCCTTTTGGGAGCAATGGCAGAATCTCAGCTATGGCAGCAGTGAATATTAAAGCATTTAAACAGGATCTCATAAAACTTCGAAAATTTAATGGCCAGCTCTTCGAGCAGAAATGTTAGTTTCAGTACACTCTCCTCCTGTTTCACTGTGCCCATCTGACTGTCCAGATTCATTAATTGAGCAGCCACATTTTCTAACAAATTTCCTGCAGTGATTGAAGTTTGTAACACTTCTATTTCTGCATATAGCAATTCCAACACTTCTCAGAATGATCCCCTCAAAGCCCAGACTTGTGGCAGATTGTCTTTCCAGAGGGACAGCTCAAGATGGGCTCTGCTATGTGTCTCGCTATAGTGGTAAATTAAAGTACATGAAAATAAATCAGCTACTTACATAGTGCCTTTCGTCCCAGCATTATATGAGCTGTGCACTGCACGAACTATGCCTTACAACACTAGCCTTGGAGGCAAGATGTCGTAGAATAACACTGAGAATAGCTGATTTTTCAGTTTCATGGCAGTTCAAACAAAATTGAAAAAAAAGTACTCATTTTGTGCCGACTTAAAACTGAAATTTTTTAGAATTTGCAGAAAATTTTAAAAAAAAAAATTAAATTGTTTTGTTCAACCTGAAATGAAAAGTTTTTTTTTTTTCATTTTTAAGCTTTTGTTAATACAAGCAAAGGAAATTTGGAAATGGAAGGCTGAATTCACAAGGAGGCCTAGGCGCTAGTCACAAAACAACAGTGATGGTGATGCCGATCCCAATCCTACACACATACTCAACAGCCCCGTGACTGGGGCACTGATGTGGGAGACCCAGATTCCAAATCCCACTCTAGACCACTGACTTGAACCCAGGTGTCTTCACTGTCCTCCAGATGAATACCCCTGTCACTGGCCTATAACCATAAGACCATTCTGGGGTGTCTCTCAACCTCTTCTCTTGAAGCTCTTCCACTTTGTATGAAATAATTAAATATTTATTGGGACACAGACAGTGACTCTATAGAGCCTAGTATTTAGGGCACTCGCTTGGTAGGCAGGAGGCTTAGCCTCCAGTCCTCGCTCCAATGAATATTTAATTAGCTAAACAAAGTGGAACAGCTTTATTTGAGAAAAAAGTTTGCCAGTATTGACACAAATTCACAAAATGTTTTGATTGATCAGAATCTGCATATTTTGGTGACAAAAAATATTGCCCACCCTTAATGTACCAGGGTTTTGCTCAGGTTAGTATGCAGCGGTCCCTTTGTATTGGGTTTTAATGTCAGTCATTTGATCAATGTCCAAAAGAGCCGTTTAACCTCACTTGCACTTCCTAAGGTCCTATCTCAAATATATAGCCTTCACCAGTAACACGCCACCTGCCAACATTCTTAAACACACAAAAGTGTCTTGCACAATACAGTGCTGCAGAAGGTTTTTGGAGGACTTCTCCCTCAAACAAGAAACTGGGTGATCATCGTCTCATGCTGAGTTACAGCATTTCTTAGGTTTTTATTTAAGGTTCCATGCTCTCCTCAAATGGGCAGTAGTGAGAGGAGCAAATAAACCAGAAAATGGCTATAAGGGTTCTAGATCCACAGAACGAGGAGCCGAGTGAATACAGAATGCTTCCCCTGAGCCTTCAGATTCCCCTGGAAGGACAACATGCAGTTGAGGTTTCATAGGCTTGTGAGACTTGTTGATTGGTGAAGAAGCTCTTTGAATACTGTCCCTCAAAACCAAGTGGATCTTCAAGTGGATATCTGCTCAAAATGTGATGCTGCCCCTCTATGAATGACTGAGTTGGGGTTGGTCCTGCTTTGAGTAGTGGGTTGGACTAGATGACCTCAGGAGGTCCCTTCCAACCCTAATCTTCTATGAGCCTATGGTTCTAACCTGATCCATAAGAAAAGAAAGGCAGAATATAGAAGCATGATTCGTGAGTGAGCCATGGCAAGAGGACATTGGTGAGCAGAGAAAAGCATCCACCCATCCAGATGGAAGACCCGGAGATTATGGGATGGAACGGAATTTCTATGTTGATATTCTACATCATTGCAGGATAAAGTCCATCTTCCCTGTCTCTTCCCATATAATTATGAATCTTCCCTGCACAGGGGAAAATGCTTCTGAAACTCCATAAGTCTTAACTTGAAATGTTCCGATCACATATCATATACTACGTTATCTAGGCAAGAAAAAAAAAATACAGCTTTTATGGCCAAATTCTGACTAAGCACCCTTTGCTGCCCACTGCAATCAATGGGCTGCACAAGTTGAGACACAAAGGACAAAATTTGGCTCTTAGTTTTTAGGTTTAGAAACGTATGTTCTGTTTTAAATTTCTGACTTATAGAGTTATTGAAAGTTGATACCTCAAATCTTTTCCAAAAATCTATTTTAAGGAATGATGCATGAACTCAGTATTTTTACATAAGGTTAGCAACATTTTTCAAGTTATCAGTAAATTCGCTGAATCAAAATTTGTAAAAGACTTGTGCACCTAAGGACGTTTCAGACATGCTGAAGTACCTGCTTAACTGAGGCCTCTGCAAGCAATAACATTTAAAATGAATAGGTGCCCAGGGACCTAGATGTATTCAGTAGGGCTGGCTGGAAATATAACAATTCTATTTGGGGGGAAAAAGGGAGGTTTTAACATTTGTTTTCATTCTAATGCACACAAAAAATGACAGCAGTAGCTTAGTGGCTAGGATGTTCCCCTGGGATGGGGGAGACAGAGATTCAAGTCCATTTTCTGACTGATTCAGAGTATGTATCTACAGATATATGTGTCTGAAGATTTAATTAATATGAGAAAACAGCTTTGAGCTCACCAGATGAAAGGCAATATATGCAGTAAGTGCAAAGTATTTTTTTGTTTCTCCTAGTTCTCAAGATGATAGCCACCTTAGAAATACCTAGCGGCAGGCTTATTGTTATTCCCTTACATGATACCCACAAAGAATATATTTCTGGTGCACTCAATCACAGAATTAAGATTCTTTCATTAAACTGGTTAAAGGATAAAGCCACCAAACATCATGATGTGACATCAATACAGATAAGTTTTCTTATACACTTATCTGACAAAGAACTAATCACATGGGAGTATATTTTCCACATATGTAACTATTTAAAAGTTTTCCACTGTATGTAAAAAACCAAAAAACCTAATAAATATATCTGATAAATAATGATAGTCTCCATATTTCTTTGTTTAATTCTCAGTTTTCTTGCAAGACCTTCTTGAAGTTTGGTGGTAATGGATCATTACGTCCATAATGTGCTCAATGTTGGAGTGAATTTTGAACAGTTTTTAGGCTGCATACTGTTTTCTTCCAGATAATTTACTGGATTAAAATTAGCAGTGTGAAAAGCTGTAGAGAAATCTAAATGCCTGCCAAATCAAAGAAATAATCACATTTTTATGAATATTTAATATCATAGTCATGGCAAATAAGGCAAGTAATTAGTACTTACCATAAATTTGCAAAGTATTATTTTATGTAAATGTTACATTCTACTAGTTTGATATGAATTATTCATTGTATTGCCAGACACTGACACAAACCAGTAAACATTTAAATCTATGTGTTATTAGTTTACTTACCTTTAATGATATTGTGTAGAGTGCATTTTTAGTGATATTGCTAAAAAAATTCCCAAAAGAAGATGAAAACAAGAAGAAAGTCAAAGTCACCTACTATACATTCCAATATAGGAGAAACTTAAGATGCAAATGTACAAAATGCAAGTTCTTTCATGTGTACAGATGAAGAGCCCCTCAGCTATGCCTCCAAAGACCGCATAGGGTCACATATTAATGAGGTAGGGTAAGGGATGTTTACAAAAACAATGGATGTATGAGAAGAGGAACTACTTAAAAAAAATTCCCATAAAACCTCCTAAATACATTTCAGACTCCTTGGGTCAGAGGCAAGATCATTAAAAGAAGGTCTAGATTCATCTTAACCGAGAAACATCAAGGATCATTTTAGAAGAGTCCCATGCAGTCCATCTGTAGGTGCAATTACAGCACTGGAGCATTCATACCTTTACCCTAAGGCCCAGTCCTGTGAACTGTTGAGCATCTTTGACTCTCATTAAAGTCATTTAATTCTCCTGATCTGTGTCTTGCAACTAGCAACTATTGAAGGCATAATCCCTTTTGACATTTGTAATTCTATGTTCATTACTTAACTGTATTAAATTGCATAAACCACTTTAAGCCCATGTCCAACGTTAGATGCAAGAGCACTCTTTTTGGTATTGGCAACCCCTTCTACTTTTGTGTCATTGGCATTTCACCAATATTCCTTCTTTGAAGTCATTGGTGAACAGTGTGCATAGGAGCCAACACAGACTGTTTGAATTCTAAAGTTTTCACTTAGCTGATACGTAAGTAGCTACTCTCTGCATATGCCTTTTATTTGCTAAGCCAGTCTATCTAGTTTTTCCATTAACAATATCATACTTTTTAATCATAGCCATTACAGTATTGGAAGCCTTTTTAAAGTCCAAGTTGTGACCCATCTGGGAAAGAAGAGCAGATTTTCCCAGACTGGTGGGTGACACTGAAATTGAAATTAGACTTCCCAACCAGCCACAGACAATGCCTTCTGATTCCCCACACTGGTTATCACAAGGTAAACCAAAATATACACAGCTCCCTTTACTGCATTTCAGCCTCTGGCTCCCAATCAGCCGCTAGGTCCATTAAAAGGGATAAGTTATTTAAAACTCTATGCTCTTTACCAAAAAGGTTCTCCTGACTCCAAAGGGTCAGCTACATTACCAGATCATTATAAGTTTGGATCTTATCCAAAATACCACACTACCAGCCAATCCTTTAGTAACTAAAACTAAAGGTTTATTGTCAAAGGAAAGAAACAAACTATAAGAGAAATGTCAAATGATTAAAGCAATCAGGTACACATACATTATTTGAAAGTCCATATATATCAGGCTTTCATTAGAATTGTGGGGTTTGCAGGCTTGTATAGTCCTCTGGTGTACATCCAGTACCTAGATGGGTCTCAGTCCTTTGTTTTACTGCTTCAGTTGTAGATGAGTTGATCCAGAGGTAGGTGAAGGCTGAAGACTAAAGATGACTAAAAACTAAAGACAATATGGATGTGGTACAGCTGCCTTTTATGTCCCTTGGTCTTTGCCATGCTGCTTGTGGAAATTTACAGAAATAAGATGGAGTCCAAGGTCATATGAGTAAGTTCTTGTGACTCATCAGGTTAGGCCTGACTTCTCTCCCTGGGTCTATTATACCTGTGAGTTTCCTTAATGGGCCATTTAGCATCTTATTTCTGCTGCCATCCTGTCTGGGGAGTTGCCCAGAAACACAGCACAAGTTGAAATACAGATACATCAAACATATCCATAACTTCCAATACAAATACAACACATGCACATAAACAGTATCATCAACTTAGCAAACTGTAACCTTTCTAATGGTACCTGACATGGCCTATCTCCTATGGATTATTGTAATTTTGATGTTAAATAATGTCATACACAGTCCCCCAAGCCAGCCAGCATGACACAAGTAAACTAAATCTGTTACTTCATGCCTGTCCACTCGCACTGTAAGCTCCTCAGCAAAGTTAAATTAAGGTGATGATCCTTTTGTAAATTCATGGTGTATTTCCAACCAATTTGAATCTATCCTCCCATTCTCCTAAAACACCCTTTCCTAGAATAGATAAATGATATTGTTATTTTATCTTTCAGGCAAACTTTATCTACTAGTGCGACAAACCCTACTAGTTGCCATATTAAAAACACTTAAGCCTTCTTATTGCATACGCAGATTATGCTACTTTGATCTCTTGTATGATAATGCAATCTGCATCCACCCTTTCTAAGGGATATTTACTTTCAATGAGAGTTGTGCACCTTGCGGCTTTCATCCCCTTTGAAAAAGCCAGCCTCCGGGGGGATCTTTGGCCCATTTTGCAAGGATGTGTACATCATTGGAATCTGTAGCCTATCCATTCACGGTACATATGGAAAAAGTTACTTTCTGTCTTGTATTCAAAATTTGGTCTCTGTGACAGCTCGAGCGGGGATTTGGGCAGGATGAAGTTTTCAGAAACTAACGGAATAGTGTATGGGCTCTTGGTGGATTGTATGTGGATGGTAGTATGAGACAGTCTTCGGTCAATGCTCTGGAAGAATGGTTGCCTGTAGCATAGCTAGCAGGTGAAATTCAGATTACAGGCCAGTATGTACAGTTTTCTCTGAGCCAGTTGGTATCTGTGAATCAAACACAAAAGCTACTGAGAAGGAGTGGGGTGAAGAGATTGACAGCATTAAAGGGAAACACAGTTCATAAATACATAAGAATGACCATACTGGGTCAATAGTGGAAGATTAAAAGATGGCTATTTACAACCTTAACTCTGTCTTTAAATAAATTTTATCATCTAAATATATATAAAATCTTTTCCATTTTGTTAAACTTGGAGTTTTGCTGCAGTGAGGAAAATTCAATGCTGGTGTAACATCATTAAAATAAACAATATTACAAGAGGGATGAATTTAGTCCAGTAAGATTACTGGCTTACATGACAGGCAGAAAATGAGACTTCATAATCTCTATTTAAAAAGAAAAGAAAAAAAAATCAGACTGAAGAGTTATTACATCCCATGCGTTTGAGATTAGTATAAGAAATTTGTTTCTTTTAAACAAACCATCTTCAGTAGTTTCATCATCAGGAAAAATTCTGCAGGAAGGGATATGAATACGTGTTTGGGAAACCTGCTAATACAGTACAGCCTCACCACAGGATTCTTCTTGACTTAAGGATTTAGTCTGCTCTTGCAAAATGAGGGAGCCCATCATGCTGTTGACAGCAAAGATGCAAGGAACATCAATCAGAAAAAGTGTTACAAATCAAAGCCTTCGATGCTCTTCCTGTTCATTTTAGAATAAAAATTTGCCAGCTGGCTCAGCAGTGAGGGAAGTGGGAAGGAAGGATGGTCCCTACCTGGTGGGTGGGTTAGAATGTTGACCAAGGAGGATCCAGTCCTTCAGACCTTCCCTGCACAACTTTCAACAAACTCAAGGAGCTACATTCTTATTATTATGAATCATAATAATACTGTGGCCATGCCTAAAAATCAACAAAAAATGGGGCCCCATTGTGCTAGGCACTCTACAAACACATAGTGGAAAATGGTCCCTGCCTCCAAAGAGCTTACAATCTAAATAGACAAGGCAGACACAAGGGCGGGGCTGGGCTACAACACACAAGCAAAGTGAACCATGTGATAAGAAACACGTTAGTTCCACAATTTTTTTAAGTGGGGTGAAGCTGAATGGGAAGAGAAGGGGTGAGGAGGACAGGGCAGGAGAGAAGAGAGTAATAAGGGCAAGTGTGGAGTGAAGATGAGGTGACGAGAGTATGAGAAAGGGTGAGGGAGAGGGTTGGAACAAACAGCCAATCAGCACAGGGCAGAGAAAGGCCAGTCAAAACTGTAGAAAGTTCTGTGAATGTCCAAAGGTCCCTGCTATGGCTGCATCTGTTCCTACCAACTGGAGTCTCTGGCCGGCTCCTCTCTGCAGTTTTACCACAAGGAGACATGATGGAGAGAGGGGAGGCACACCTGTGTGATAGTGCTGCCACAGTGGAGAGAGTCTCTCCCCAGCATAGTTCTGAGACCAGGGGGTGCTATGGGAGGGAGACCACAGACCCAGACAGGTCCCCTCAGATGAATACATGCGACTCCCACTGACCACAAAGGAAGTTCCATGCATGCATTTAAGGGTTTAACAGGGTTCTCTAGAAAAGCAGAAGGGAGATCGTTTTAATAATCAAAGGAATATGCTGAAGAAAGCCTCTAACCCCTACTTCCTCCACCATTCCATACACAATCTCCTCCTTTCCCCCCGCTCCCCAGTGCTAATTGTGAATAACTCATGTAACACCGCCAAGGAAGGGCGGCATGCTACTTGCACAACCAAAATGATGGCAGAGAAGACATAAGAACTCACCGCTGTGGACCATAAAAATGTGGTGCACATAAATGTTTGTTTTTAGCTTTAATATTTTAAGCAAAGATTTCCCTCCATTTGGACTCATCCTGATCTGCAATCTCCACCTGGTGTTCTTCAAACCAGATGGAAATGTAAATTATTTAAAATTATGTACTTCCATTAGCAGTTGTGCTTTAAAAAAAAAAAAAAAAGAACTGTCTCCAGGATTCCAAAAAAGCAATTATGGTACCTTTGGGAGAAGGAGAGGGATGCGGTGACCACAAAGGAGAATTTGTGCACCCTCTGCACACTAGGACAGGGGTCTCCAAGCCCATGCTGACTAAGCTTTGAGCAGAACATAGAAGGATCACTGGATTCATATTTATGTCGATTCAGTGGCTCAGAACACTAGGCACAGGGACAATGGCCACAGTTCATCATTAGAACGGAGGTTGCAGAGAGGCTGTGATCCATTCTGTTCTGCATGTCAGGAGTCAATTCGATCCTCACCCTCCAAGCTCCTACTATGGTGCTTACACAAAACCTATTTACTTGGTTTTGTGCAAGAAGAGGGAGAGGATTTTGCCTGATGAAACATTCCCTTCCCCCCCCCCAAAATAAAAAAGAGAAACACATGTATGTTTATTCTAACAACCAACTAAGTGGCTGAAAGCGCAGCACTCATGAGATCCAGCATGCAATAGAAAAGCAGAGATCAAATAGTGGGGGGAACGCGGTAGGAATACTTACATAAAATATATGCTGCAAACTTGAAAGGAGAAAGTGACGTGAAGAAAGTTATATTATTTCTTTTCGTGGAAAAAAACCCTGAAACATAAAAATACCACCAGAACTTTGGCAATGTAATTTATTAATGTGATGTTTGAACATTTTACTCACTTGCATCCCAGTTATTATCTGTGGAGCACTGTAAAATATATACATAGGTAAGCAACATACTACACAACAAATCATATAATTATTCCAAGGTAGGCACAGGCTTCAGGTACCGCACCAAGACAGACAACTAAAAGCCACTTGCATTCGATGTGCTGAGAAGTGCCATATTCCTGATTGGGTGTGTTCTGTTAACCAAATCCACTCTTTGCTGTATTCTCTATCATTCTCGTATTCTCATTCCTATTGATCAGAAGCAGATCTAAGACTCAAAAGTTCCAGAGGGGTAGCTGTATTAGTCTGTATATAGCAAAAACAGCTAGAGTCCTGTAGCACTTTAAAGACTAATAAATTTCTGCAGGCACAGCCCACTAAAGCTTTATTTTTTTCTCACTAGGAGGGTGTTGAGGCACTGGAATGGGTTACCGAAGGAGGTGGTGGAATCTCCATCTTTAGAGGTTTTTAAGCTGTGGCTTGACAAAACCCTCACTGGGATGATTTAGCTGAGGTTAGTCCTGCTTTGAGCAGGGGGTTGGACTGGATGACTCCTGCGGTCCCTTCCAACTCTAATCGTTTATGATTCTATGAAATTTGTTAGTCTTTAAAGTGCTACAGATCTAAGACTGCATCTCTTCTTGATAGAGATGCTACTCTGTTCTCTTTGTGGATCATCTTTGTAACTTTGGACCCTTTTTAATGATGGCTGGTTGGTTGTATTAGTTGTTCATCCCATATCAAGATGATTAGAGTTCCCCGTGTATATGGTGTCTTCTGGTTAAAACACCTAAAGAGTTGGGTCTGGGTATTTTTCGTGATCACTCTACTTCAGTAGCCATCTACACTGACATTTATGAAAATCACCTCACCAGATTTCAGTTGTACCCACCAACTCATAACCTCCTATATAAGGGTCCCCTTTAAGTGGCAAAAACAGTGCCATTTTTAACAATGGTTTCACCTTCCCAATGTGGATACAACATAACTTTCAAAAACTAGTTTTAAACAGGACCACTAAATGTAGAGTATAACCTAGGCTCAAGAGAAAAAAAAATAAAACTATTCACAAAGTTAGGTGTCACACCTCTTTGGGACAGGGACTGTGACTGATTATATGTTTGTACAGCACCTAGCACAATATGAGCCCAACCTTGTTAAACTCTCTATTTCAACAAAAATGCTAACTGACAATGAATACATTAACAATGGAAATGGTAGATAAAAACATTTTTAAATTAACACTTTTATACTGTAAATGAAGCCTAAGGATCACTTCTCATTTCTTATTGCTCAGATCCCATACTACTGCATTTGTGTAAGCACATTTAAGTATCTGGCCTTTGAGCCAGTAAATTTGAACAACATACATTTTCCTAGTGTGGCTGAAGCTTACACAACATAACTTCTGATTAGCTAACTGGAGACATAACATACCTTCCATTTATGCCTAAAATATTGGTTTGATGATATAGGGAGTTGCACATGTGGATTAAAGGCACAATGTAACCCATAGCATGTTTACTTAAAATTTTTGGTATTTCATGCTATATCAATAGCAACCTCTTTTTTCTAGAGAACCGTTATGCAATATTAACAAAACTCCTTCAAAATACCAAGAAGTGGTGTACTACCAGCATTAGGCAATGCCCTGTAGTTCAAAATTTGCAAGCTAATTTCAATTTTCATAGTAAATGTTTCAAGTAGGAGCAAAGCTGGTTGCTTCACACAGCTCTTCCACTTTTTCTTATTGCTTAATTGAAATGCAGGATATATTCACGTCATGGACTTTTGACTTTGTGATTCCAAGGAAAGAAACCAATGCCTTTTGTTATGGTGAAAAGGCAGAAAAATCATCCTTACAGTATATGTAATGGGAAGAATCATTTATGGCTGGAGTCGAAGACAGATAAATTCAGATTAAAAAGAAAGCATAATTTTTAACAGTCAAGGTAGCTAACCATTGGACCAATTTACCAAGTGGTAAATTGTGGTGGATTCTCCATCACTGTGATTTTTAAATCCAGATTAGAGATTTCTTTAAAAAAAAAAAAATCCTTCAGTTGGAAAGGAACTACTCTGGGGAAGTTCTATGGCCTGTGTTTACAGGAGGTCAGGCCAGATGATCACAATGGACCCTTCTGGCACTAGAAACTATGAACCTATGAAAAAGATAGTAGTATTGGTGAATAAAAAGAGCAACCAACTTGGTGGTAATTATTTAAGGTAACACACCACAGAAGTAATCAGAAATTAATCACAAAGGGTAAAATTTACCCTCGCTGCAGTGGATGTAAACACTACAGAGTCTTCTTCATTGGGGTGAATGTCACTCAAACAGACTGAACAATCCAACTCATAAGGAATTCCTATAACAACCTCCCCTTCTTCGAAACGTAAGGCCTACATGCTCCCCTTCTAAAGCAAGGCCCAAGGAAGCAGAGACATATAGTCTGCAATCTCCATGGTTCCAAGAAGAGCATTTAAGTTTTTCTTGGAGAGGGACGGGAGTGGTTTGCAGCTGTTTGGTGGAGCTGCCCCGTTAGCCCTTTGGAGCTTCTAAACGGACAGGCAATATTGGGCCCAACCAAATGGATGTGGGGTGTCCACGAGGACAATATCTGCAATCCTACCAGCCACAAGGCCTCACTCAGGAGAAGTGCTTCCATTAGCTCCCCCTGTTAGTCTGTGCACTACCTTCTCTTCAAGAAGAAAATGAAGGAAGAAGGAAACTAAGGTTGCTAAAAGTACTTTACAAAGGTGTTATCCCCATTTTACAGATAGAGAAACTGAGGCACAAAGGTTAAGAGATTTAAGCAAGGCCATATAGTGAGTCAGCACCATAGCTAGGAAGAAACTTTGCAATCCTAGTCAACTGCTCTAAACACTGAACCATACTTCCTCCCATGCTGCCATATAATATAACATTTTTCCACAGTAGATCTCAAAGTGCTTGACTAAGGAGGTAAGCATCATTATCCCCATTTTACAGATAGGGAAACTAACGCATACAAGTACAAGTCTTTTGCATAAGATCATGCTGCAGAGCTGGGACGAGAATCTGGGCTCTGTATCCCAAGCCAGTGCTTTATCCACTGGATCACACTACCTCCACATAGGCAAATGCCCCTATCTATAGCCCCTATTTACAAATTCATGAAGGAAACCCCCAAATGCCCTACCCTCCCCTGCAGAAAGAGTTTGATCATACTCAGCAATGGGTGAAAGCAGTGGAGGAGGGGAAGAAACTGCACAACAAATGAGGAGAGAATGCCTCACAGTGAAGTGGCATTGCTTATGTTCTTGGCTAGGACCCTTCTCGGAAAACAAAATGGATCCTCTCCAATGTTCAACACATCTAATTTTTTGGGACCAGGACAATTCAGGTCCAGATGAGACCCAGTTCAGGGCCAGTGGTCTGCAGCAGTTTCCATTCATACAGAGACCATTCGGAGTTTATAAACAAGTCTCTAACTGCAGAAGAGGGAAATCATTCACTGAAGCTGCAATAACAACTGAGCAAGAAAACAAACTAATTCTCTGTATCTGCCACAAGCTTCACTTTAACTAACTGAGACCTATTTGTAAAGAAATGATGTGAACACCCTCTGCTTCCCACATTGGGGACCATGTGGGTAGAAGAAGAAATCCCTTTATTTCTAACATGATGCAGTAAGATATAAATACAATCAAAAGGGGTTAATCTAATCCTTTTGTGAAGCACTGAGTCAGAGAACAAGACAAAAACAAATCTGTGATCTGGAACTTCCTGAGCACCCACTCAGGGTGGATTAATGAGGAGTACACGGCTGTGAAATTACGTGCCCTCTGAGTCAGGAAAATGGTCCTAGTGGTGCATGACCTTGAAATGAGGGGAAGCAAACTTCACCTGATCCACAATTATAAAGACCTAAAAGGAGGGGGGACAGGGAAGAGGGAAAACATATTAAAAGCCTGGAAAATGTTCTGAATATGAAACCAACAAAATACTAAACAAATCCAAGGCTTGAAACATGAATTAAATGTAGCATAAAAAAAAATCAAGGGACTTTATAAGGATAGTGTCATTTGTGCTTGAGCATTATAAGAAAAGCTTGTCTTCTTTATTTACATGAAGTAGATTTTTTTTTTTGCTGTTGTGATGGACTTAGTGATGTTTGTCTCCGTTCAATTTTCTCTTTGCAATGAAAAATTGTTGAGAGATGATTTCTAGTCTTAGCAGCTTTACATGACAGTATTATCAAGGATTCATCAAGAGGCCATCTGTCGAATTTATGAAAAAAATGTAAAAAACCAAAACAGATGAAAAGGAAAAAGCAAGACAGAGACTGGTCCAAGGGAAGATAGATGTGGCAGCATGTGCCTCAGTGTGAAAATTACAACATTTAAATACTGTGGAATAAATTACTGTGCCGAAAAATTAGTGAGCTCTTCCACTTTAGTTTCTGCTCTTACCATAGAAACATAATGAAATATATCACAGACCAAATCACCCTTTCTTGTGATTATTATATTCTAATGAAAAATTAAAATGGGGTAAAGACCTCAACCCTATAAGGAAAATCAAATAAGCTTAGCTACTGAGGAAGTTGTTAGACAATCCCAAAATATACATCTCATATGGAAACAGTATATTCACATATATTTATTCGTACATGGTCAATTAATTGAACTTAGATACCGACCAACATATGTGATAGCATATAAAATATATTGGAAATACTAAGAATGGGCCCACCTCATTATATCCCGATTAGACAGTATAACAAAGTATAATTTAAATATAAAAACGTATTACCAATCAATATGTTTTACAAATGAAACTTGCCCAGTTTACATATTTTCTAAATTGGCTAATAGATATCACTACATATGGTATCTGTGAAATGAAGTTGAACCAAATATGTGCTAATTCATTGAAAATAAACAATTTGTTTCTCTTTGACCAGGATTCACTACTTATTGAGGAGAAATGTAAAGGTTTATGTATACCTTTAAAAAAAGAAGTTTTTCTAATCTTAAATGGAGAAACAGAGGAGACACACACAGTCTTGAATCTCAGTTTGGTTTTGTGATATATAAACTGAGGCGACATCCCAAGGATTGTTGCTTCTTGATGTACACAAGTTGTTGAATTTCAAAACATTTCAGCTTTCTTTCCATAGCAAGCATGACTTTCTCCCTTGCTCCCCATTTTTGAGGGTAGGGAGGTGCCATAGACCCAGCTTGCTAGGACTTCTCTTTGTAAGGACAAAATCACCACAGTCATAATTTAAAAAAAAATTATTCTATATTACAAGAGACCTAACATGAGTTCTTTAGCTTTGGTTTGCACCATGAAGGGGGGAGAGGGAGGGAAGGAAGGTGAGGAAGGAGAAGTCTGATAATTTTTTTCCACCATAGCCCTGAAGACATTTACAATAACCATTCCTACACCAAAAAACAAAACAAAGCAAGAATCTAGCCCTATACCTGAGAAGAAAGATGAGCTGAAGGCCCACAAGGTCATTATGGACCTTACTATAGCAATCGAATTTCTGTGGGAGACAGTCAGTGGGTGCGAGTATAAAATCCTGCTCCAACTAGCTAGAAATACCATGTGGCTAGACAGCAACTACACAAACACATGTTCCTGCAGATTGCTGGGTGATTACACTTGGTACACATAGAAAAAAATATCCCGCAAGCTTCAATTTACTTCAAAAACCAAAATAATTCTTTATTTTGCTTGTGATTACATTGCAACTATCAGGTAAAAACAGAGTTAGTGTAATTCAATAGATAGATATAACATAATTCAATGATCAACAATCACCACAAAAACAAAAACTGTGCACCTGTTATGTTTGTACAATGTAAAAAGAAACTGCTTCCAGTGCTTAATCTCCAATCCTTCAAAAGGCTTTATGCATATGGACCCTTACACAGCCCCATAGAAGTCCCTGGGGTCTACGTCAATTTAAGAGGTCCTATATAAAAGCACATTTGACTTTCATGACCAACCCTTTACTTATGTAGGTATCAATATTCATCTGATAATCATGATGTAATTACATGCAAAATGGATAGTTATGATTTTTAAACAAAGTGAACTTTTTTCTTTTGGAACACACCAGGTGTAACAGCAAAGCAATTTGAACTCACACATTTAAAGTGATGTGAATGTTTGTAGGATTGTGTTCTTTATTATTAAAATGCATTCTGAGTAAGTCAAATCTTCCTTTATTTGGGAGGAAGATGCCCAATAACACAATCATAACTCTGTCACTTGCCAGTGATCAATATTAATGTGACAAAACATTCAGCATTAAATTGCCACACTATAACTGATCAGAAACAAAAATACTTGTGGACACTGTAGAACTTCTGGCATTTTGGGGCTTCATTTCTTTTCAGTGCTGGAAACAGAAATAACAAATAGTGCAACTGAAATACAGCAGCAAGCAAGAGTTCCACTTTCCGTTCATGGGGAGGCGGAGGGTTGGGACAGGGATCTTTGTAAATATTGAACACTTACAGGTCCAGCTGCTTTGTAGACATAGTTACCCATTTCCTATTCTGTAAATGTTGCTAAATGCTGCAAAAACACATACAAAAAAACTGACAGCTTTGGGGCAAAACTTGCATCAATTTCAGTGGATGCCCAATGGAGCCTTTATGCTTCACACACATGCAGAGTTTTGCAGCAAATGGATACATAGTGTGTTCACTTCACTCAACATGTCATTCATGTGCTTTACCTGCAGTATGATGTTCAAAATCAGCTGTGCAAAAAACTAATGAACTGCTTTCAGTAACAACTTGTAAAGGTAGGTTTTATATAAGTAACATACACAATGTATGTTATGGGCCAGCTGTGATCCCTTTGAAAGTAATGAATTGCTCTTAAGCCTAGTTTAACATATTCAGCTTAAAAGGCAGTCATTTAGTTGGCAATGAGTTTAATTTGGGAGCTAGCATTTGCTCCAGAGCAGTCTTGTCTCAGGGAAATCATGAGCCCTTACGACCCTCCTCACCTGTCCCGAATTGCTTTGTACCTGACAGGAGAATTATTCAGCACGATGCCTGAGCAGAACATGAAAACACATCCCATTAAATTAGTTACTCAAGTGTATAACACTACCACACAATGGAGTCAATTACCCTGATAGCACAGCTCTGCCCCACACCCCATAACCATATGACTTAAGATCCATTGTGTAGTAATAGCCTGCAATAAGGTGTCAAGAAAGGACATTAGGGGTCCTTGAAGCAATGAGCATTAACTGGTTATCATATTTTCCCTAGGTCCATTTTACTAGAATAATCTTTGGACTGTTCAGATACATGAACTCCCATATGAAACAAATATCCTTCCATCTGCACAGACGTGGGTTCTGGAGAACAGGCTGAGAATATATGAGAGGTAGAGAGCTATTTTAAATAGCTGTGCCACAAAATAAATACTAAGCGCACAGCTCAGCATTTCAAAACCGGTAAAATAAATCATCATCAAAAAGCTTATTTTATGAACCCATAAATCCCCTGAAAAGAAACGTTTTTTCCCATCTTCCTGTGTTTTAATAAAGAATTCCCCCTTTTTACTCATTCAATTACAATATCACTATCAGTTCAAATTACAGGTCAGAGATATGGGGCTTAATGTATGTACAGCCAGTTCTCTTCTCCTAATAACCTGTCATTCCCAGGATTTGAATGTCAGAATACAGCCTGCTGCGGTAATGCTATTCGGCAGCACTGTGATGAAAACTTTGGACAAATCATGAAGAACATTCCAGATCCAAATCATCAGAAGGTTACCGGGGAGAGCCTTTCATTTTGCTTTGACCCCTTGATCTGACAAGTGACACCTACAAAATGAACAGCTCTCCAACTTAAATTGTTTAACTGTAGCCTGATCAGTTTTATTATCGTGCTAATCCGGATATCAGCCGTTTCATCAGAATGGAAGATATGCATATCATGAATTATTTTGACACCAAGACCTTTTAATTTTTGCCAGCAATATTTCACCACACCAATCAGGGCCTGCAGTCAGTGATGCTGCTCGCCTCCTGGGATGTCAGAGGACAGTGCACTCCTGACAGCACCAAATCATCTGGGAGCTGTAACGAGCTATTGCTGCAATTATTATTATCTCCTATAGTCATGCATTTCATTACAGTGCAGGCTGACAGAGGTTTCAGTTTCAAGCCAGTCTTATTTAGGAATCTCTGCCATTTTATGGGCTGCAGGGCTCTGTAGTGTAATTTCTTTTCTCCTCAGTAGTCAAGGATAGGTGAATTTCTAATAAAAACAAAACACTAGCTGGATAACTATAGAAAGAGTGAGCACACGACAGTACATTAACCAGTGGTGAGACCATTTAAATGGCCCACTTGTAGTTTATGAAAGCAGTGGTTAATCAGCAATATGGTTTGCCGCAGAAAAAAAGAACAGTTTATCTTTTATTTATACACACACTTTCTAAATTACCAAGCATTACACTTTTTTACAGTGTCAACCGTCTCTTCAATATTCAGGATATGTGGCTGTTTGGGGGAGAGCGGGACGATTTTGTGCCTCTTTATAAATATGAACTGAAATACTAGATTCAAAAATTAAATATTGCCTGCTTTTGTGTCTCCAAACAGCACGTGAGCCATTAAGGATGTGTTTTCACAGTGTGTGAGAGTGTGTGTGTGAGAGAGAGAGAGAGAGAGTGTGTGTGAGTGAGAGAGTGTGAGTGAGTGAGTGAGTGTGAGTGAGTGAGAGAGAGAGAGAGCGAGAGAGAGAGCACGCACGTGTGCATGTGAAAATCAGAGAATTTTCTTCTTTTTATCCTTCAAGAGTGTTTAGAGATGGAATTTGCTCTGGGCCCTTGCTCAGCAAAGTAAAGCAATGTCATTTTACCTTACACCAAAATGGTGGTCCACAGGAGAATGCCACGGCAGCCATGTGCTAAATGTCCTTTTGAAAGTATCTCCGCTGACTTTCATCGACCTAATTTAAAAGAAATGAAAAAATGATAATCTCATTAATGGTGAAACAGACACTCATAAATGCAAGACTAACATTTTCTTGCAGACCCAGCTCTCCCCCACTATCTTCTTCTCTCCCCTGCCATTTGATTAATAGCGTGGGCTATATCTCTGTGCTTGTTCCTATTTCTCCTACTCTCATCCTCCTTTGGCCACATCCCCTCACTTTCAAGGCCCTCTCCCACCCTGTTTAAGGACCTTTCTTCTTACAGGTCTCTCCCTCAGTCTCAAATCTACCTACCCTTTTCTCAAATTCCAGAGCTACATGGGTTTAGTCTGGTAAGGCAGTAGAAAGAAAAGAAGCAGCAGCAACAAGAGGACTAGACTAAAGAGGAATAATCCATTCTTTCACACTTTCAGTGGTGCTACCCGCTACACTGAATGAGAACATTCTTTCCATAAGTGCGGCACGTTCCATTGGCTAGAAAAACATCTTTCGAGCCGTTTGCACTCAATAGAGCATAAATATCAAGCAAGAGAACCTGACTGTGCATCTTGGGAGTTTAAAGTTAAAGCATATTTACATAGCAACCAATTACTGCAGCAGAAGAAAAAAAAAGACATGTAAGGTGATTCATTTGAATGGGAGAAACAGAAGAAGTGCAAATGAAAGAGTAGCAGTCTCCTATATGAAGTTTCCTCAGACTCCCCTCCTTCCCCCCCCCAAAAAAAAAATCCCCACACACTTTCAGAGGTTAGAAACAGCACTTTCATTAGCTTAGGGTGTAGTAGACATATACGACCCAGTCTGCACTCTCCTTTATGAGTATATTATTCTAGTGACAACATTAACAGAGCTCTGAATATTAAATGTAAAGTAACATATTCTGCCACATCTTTTGTGTAAAGACAGATGATACTGTCAGAAAGTTTGGCTCCAAAGGCCAAGTACCATATTTTCAACCACCCACACATGAAGCCTTTCAATAAGATCATTAGAGACACAACTGTGAAATTTTCAAACATTCATGGCTAGCAAAGGCTAATAGCATTGCTCCCCAGGATGAAAAAGCAGTTCCTCAGCTTTTTGACCCCCATCTATGTCATGAGAAGACAGCAGAAAGGCTTTGCATCATCAAAGATAGGCTCTGATGTCCAAAGGGAGAAAGCAGAAAACTGGAGCATGTCATGTTTTGTTTATTTAAGGATGTGACATGAATTCCTTGCTAGCTAAGGGTTAATGTCTGAAATTAGTGGGCCTGATGCTGCAGACACTTATTCAGTTGAATCATTCCACTGGAGTCAGTGGGACTTGTAAGACTAAGGATTACCTACATGCATCAGTTTTAGCAGGATCAGGCCCAATCCTGGGAGGTGTTGAACACGAGCTGTCATTGACTTCCATGGGAAATTAAAGCCACTCAAGCCCCGTGCAGGATAGTGCAGCAGAGTATTGAGCAGTGGTTAAAATTCAGCTTTGTGAAAGTCAGTTAGCTGAGAGGTCTCTCAATGTTCTTTTAATCCCAGTTCTGTTCATGGATGTGTGCACTTCAGTGGGAACTCTCCATGGACCTACATGCTCTGTTCAACCTACAGTTCTCTGAAAATTTCTTCTGAGATTAAATGTCTAGTCCTTTGTTAATATACTATTAGTACTTAGCCCTTTTCCCTTTCAAAACGAGCATGAATTAACTCTTGCAACTCCTCGGTCAGGCAGGTAAATACATATTATCCTCATTTTCAGAGGCAGAGAAAATAAGGCAGAGAGCTGAGCCTTATTTTGAAAGGCATCTCAACAGGACCTCCAACTGCATATCCGCAATCAATTGCTGGTGCAATTTTGCAATGATAAAATCAGCACTTAGATGTCTAACTACCCAATTTGTGGATGCACTCAGATGCCTGAGCATCACTAGTGCCTACAAAGCTGTTAGTTAAAAACTAGATGCACTTGTAAAAATCTGGTATTAAATTTGCCCTAAAACATAACAGGAGTCAGTATCAGAAGCAGAATTAGAGTTCAGTAGTTTCTGCTTCCCAGACCTGGGCTTAAGCCATATTTTCATTTTCCAGGTGACACATTCAAAATCTGTATGGAAGAGCACTTTTTCCCTTTCCCCAATATGGGTTTGCATGTATTTTTGCCAAAGTACAAACTTAGGAATGTCCAATGTATATCAACAGCAAGAATAATTTTCATTTGTATACTAATAACTTCAGACCTATGTAGGGTATGTAGTATGACCTTGCTTAAATACCAAGTGCCCATACCTTTGGTGAATTTAACATGGAGACTGTAAAATGTTTTGCAGTTTATACTGTAATAAAAAAGTAATAAAAGAAATGGTAAAGGATTTTGCAACTATTATAATCACACAGACATGAGCAAGCTCATTTTAAAGCAAAATCCAAAAATGTGTAGTTCTAGACTGGCCAAAAGGCTTGGGCCAAAATTTTCAAACTTGGTGCTTAAAGTTAAGCTCTTAAACACATATTTACATAAAAATGGTCTGATTTCCAGAGATGTTGAGCACCTGCAGTTCTTACTGATTTCAGTGGGCACTAAAGCCAGTTTTATAAAGGGTGCCCAAATATGGATTTTAAAAGCCTAACATTAGACAGAAAGTCTGAAGAGTTCAACCTGTAAACTTTGAATGAATTGTTTTAAAGTGCTCCTAAATCCTTATTTTCCCTTTAAAATCTTGCATCCTTTTTCTTCGAATATTTGAAGTGCGCCTCTGTATAATTATGAATTTAGAAAAATTAAGGCCATGATGCTGAAAATATTTAAGTTCTTAACTTTACTCACAAGAGTATAGTAAGTCCTACTGAGCCCATGAGATCAAAGTACAGTGCTAGAATGGTTTCAATTCATTGAGTACAGTAACATATGAATGCATGTTTTCAGGCTTGGAAGCTAAGCTGGGAAGAACTAAAGTGACTTATTTTAACTTTGCTCTCTGAAAGTCAGTATCACTTCTTAAACACTCATATTAGTAGCCAGCTCTACCTTTTATGCTAAGCCTTAAGGGAATTATCATCGTTATTAACAACACTTGAAGTTTACAGGTACAATGCTTGTTTAACTGTTAAAGTTTTGCAATATTTCCTAGTTGAAAGCTTGCTGGGATCCTAATCAATAGAGTATTTTCAGTCACCTGTGCTTAAACTTGAGAAGGGCCAATCACAATTTGACAGGCCCTCCAGAGTTGTAAGATGCACCAGAGATTTGGGGAAAACTACTGGAAAGCTAAAAAGAAAACTCAGATATGTCCAACTTGATCCAACTATTTATGGAGCAGCTATCTCGGGTGACCAGAAGTCCCAACTTTATAGGGACAGTCCTGATATTCAGGGCTTTTTCTTGTACAGGTGCCTATTAGCCCCCAACCCCATCCTGATTTTTCACACTTGCTCTCTGGTCACCCTACAGCTGTCATATTTACAGAACATTTGCTCTGTTCCGTATTTGACAAAATTGCATTTTCCTGTTAAAACTAAAGAGCGTATAACATGCCTGTGAAGGTGCTCGGGCACTGCATTGGACATGCAGGTTTTATTATCATAGTTCCTAACAAAAGGGACCATTTGGCCCAGCTATGCACATTCCAGTGGAGGCTTCTGAGTTCAGAGACCTATTTTTCTTGCTTGTAGTAATTCACTCAGGACAGCTCTCTCTCTTTCTTGTCAGTCCAAATTAACTCTCATGCTACTGGGCAGACAAATTTGTAATTTAGTTTTACCTTGAACAATATGTTTCTCATTAATAATTAAAAACCCTGTGGGGTTTTATGAACCTGGATTGGTATACTCCAGTTGGTCTGATTCACTGTTGTCATTCTGTACTCAGTGTAGTACTATCTAACCCACTCGACTACCTTTTAAAAAAAAGCTACTCCCAATAAGGAAGGAAGTCTGTGTAATTACAGGAAGTTAATTTTATAATACACATTAGAATCCTGAAAGAGGACTGCTTACCTTTTTTGTATCAGTTTGTATGTATCAATCAATGTTTGTAACACCTGTACTGTAAGATCCAACCAGAGAAGCCAATTCTCTACAGCCGTGTACCTTGTGTTGTCATTATATCTGGGCCAAGGTAATGTAAAACACTTCCAATCAGATCTGGCAGTGCTTTGCATTCGTTTTGCACAGGTCAAAGACCCCAATGTGTATGTACTCAACTCTGTGCACTTGAGCGGTAAAGTTGACTTTGATGAGACCACTCTTGTTTAAAGTTCAGCACGTGCCTGTCTTTGCAAGAGTAGAATCTAAATGACCACATAAGGTGCCAGGCAATGGAGAATCAGCCCCTGTGCCTTTATTCTCTCTGTGAAGCTCCATGTGCTCCTATGAAACTAGATAGAAATGATAAATATCAACTGAAACAAAATAATTGTATATTGCCTTTATTTGTGATAATACTGCCATGTACGGTTCACAGTTCTGTATTTTCATTAGAAAACCTACAAATCAGAAAGCTAAAACATACAACCTTTTCAAATTTGAACTCATTACCTTTGACATACAGGCCAAGCACCTCATCGAACACAATCTTTGGCTAGCAGCTGTGAAAAATTTTACTAGGCTAAACAGCTTTTTATTATGAACCATGGGAATCGGTATGTGTTAACTGAGCTGCAGAAGGTCTCCCCAGACCCTGAATGCAGAAACATATTGAGGATAGTAAGGAAAAATTATGAGGGACACAGAGTTCAAACAAAATTTGTTCTCTAGTTCATAGCAAGATTTAGCTACACTCAGAAATTATGCAAATCAGACGGATTCTACTGTGGGCCTGTTTGTGCAAGAGCTCAGCCCATAGAAAACCCTGAGACTGGGAATCATGGGCCACAGAAAGCCACATCCTCCATTGACTAAGGCCAGTTTACACCAGCTGAGAATCTGGCCAAGACTACATACGTGACTGGGCTTGTGTAATGTGCTTATTGAAAATTAAGTGAGAGGAAGAATAATTTCCCTTCTATTTTGCTTCAGAGTTTCCTCATTAACAAGGCATATATCAAAATGAAATGTGGCTAACCAAAGGGACAGAACAATCAGGTCAAAACAAAGCAAAAAAAATAAAAAGGGTCCAAATCTTTGGTGCAGGCCCTTCTCTGCTTGATACAGCCTGGGGTGTGAGTGTGTATAGAGAAGGCTTTAATCCTTGGGTCATTGGTCACTAGGCTGGTCCTAGGAGCAACTTATAGCACCCTTAGGGCTGTTCTAAACTGCACCTCTAATAACAGCTCCAAAACTCCAATATGATGGTGAAAGGTGCCCATGTGTTAGAGCAGTGTTTCCCCACCGGGATGCTGTGGCACACAGGTCTGCAATCAGGCCTGAGCAGGTGTGCCACTGAATTTTTTGAAAAACTAATTGAAGAGTTCTGGATTGGCTCATGAATAGTCATAAGCTCATTTGGAGACTATATAGTGGTGTGCCTCAAAATAATTAAAGGTATCCAGGTGTGCCACGGCAAAGAAAAGGTTGGGAACCACTGTGCTAGAGAACCACCACTCTGGGAGCCACTTCACAGGAGAGCAAGAGTGCTCTTACTGCACTCCCTACTGAGAGAGATGGGAAGGGATAGAGCTACCAAACTGATTTGACACCACCCATAGATTGCCATGCACAGGGAGAATCCCCAACTGCCTGATTACACCATTTTCAAGTCTGCTTTGTGCTGCTGAAAAAGGCAAAGCAGCCTTAACACCACCAGGAATCCATCCCATTGTAGCCCAAATTATTGTCACGAGACAATGGGTAAATCTAAATACCGTGCATTATATATGCTGCGTGATATTAGTTCAATGTTCTTCTGCTGCCTCCCGCACGGGTATTGAACCTCAAGAACTGCAATAATCCCATATGTTGTGTTCAGAGATGGGCATTAGTACTGTGTTGCTGCACTCTATGAATGAGATGTATTTTTTCTTTGTAAACTCAGGTTTCTCCTGGATTCTGGCCTTTTCTGAACTATCCCGCCTCCTAGGAAGTTGGACTCCCATTATCATAATGATTTTAAGTGATGTAAAAGCAGTTTGATGAAGCATGAGGAAAGTTAATTGACATGGAAAAGGAAAATACACAGTCCATGCTTTCTCCTGTGGAAATTATGTAAAATTGTTGCTGCCACCATTGTTGTTGAACAATAAATAATTTTGATACATTTATTTGTCTTTTATTTGTGTGTATTTATTCAGGCATTTACTTTTTTTTTTTAATGGACCTATTGGTTCTTGCTATACATTGGCAATCATTGTAGTAAATTATAGGCACATCATAGAGGAGAACGTTTTTCCCCACATTGCTTCACAAAGTAATATACAACCATGAACACTCAATACATTCAAAATCATAATTTATTTTTTTTTAAATTTCAAATTCATTGAGATTTGATTTTATCTTACAGACTCTAAAGGTGCATTTGACACATCTGTATCTATCAGAGACAATCAACAGTACTAAATAAGGGATACTAGATAATCCAGATTATGTTCACATTTCTTCTTTTACTCAGTATTTATTCTACAATACACAGGAAGAGATTTCCATCAGTTAACCAGAGGCTAGGATAGCCCTACCCAAATCTCAGATGTTCTCCTTTTTGGGCCAGCTGTAGCTAGTGGGCACTTCACTGGCACGACACCCACACCCCGAGCTTGAGGGAATTAGTTACAGTTCTACTGCTCTCAGCATGTATCCTTAGATAGTTTACATACTAACTTAAATAGCAAAACCCATTATACTGTTAGCACTGATCATATTGGTCATTTAGGTTCAAATCCTGCAATGTGCTGAGCCCCCCAGCTCCCACTGAATGCAACAGAAGTTGGGGGTGGTTAACACCAGTCATCAGAGCAGCAACACAACAAATTGTTTCATCTAACATCATTCTCTCAGCAATACACCGAACTGCTGCGACACTCAGCGAAGTTCAGCAAATCCAGGAAAACAGACATATTCCTATCCACCAAGATCTCAACAACACTCCCCACAATGCCTTAAGTTCCACAAGCCTTTTGGGGAATATTTGCTTAGCCTCGTAATTAAAAATTAAAAAATAAGCACCTCATGCCAGATCCAATGCAGGAGTTTCTTGGGTTCAACCTCCCATGGACATTTTGGTCAACTTTGAACTGAATACAAACCAACCATGGCAAATGCAGACACTTAATGCACAAATGGAAAATCAGGGACTCTCCAGCATGCGATTGGGGGTCCCCACAAAAAACTATCAAACATATCACCACCTGTTGCCTAATTTGTCAATATGAAGGAGGCATCACTGCAGTAAATTCTGCCACTTCTGGTGTAGCCAACTGGCTCAATCAACTTCAGGTGAAATTGTAGGTGCTGCCCTACACCATCCATAGAGAAGAACACCTTGTAGGATTGGGTCCCAACCTTCTCCAAAGTGTCCTGACCTTTAAATTTAACCAGTGGTCATTTTAGCACATTTGTTTATTGTTAGGTCATTTCCCCATTCACAACAAGTACATGGGATATTCTGAAGTTTGCTATGAGTAAAGGTAGATTTCCTTTAATTCAACACAATGTCCTCAGAAATAAAAAAGCCAAAAAAGCATAAACGCCATACCAAACATATTGAGCTATTTGTATCTTCATTTTTAACAACTTTAAAATATTAAAGAGACATATCGTGGGATATAAACGAAATTATACACAGTAAGCATCTTTTTGGTGGTTCAGTAAGATGTTGGAATCTGGTCTTTGCAAAAGATGCACAGAATTAGAAGTGGGCTTCAGCAAAGAGAATCATGATATGGTAGATTCAGAAGAAGGAGCAAATTCTGAGGCTGTGCACACACACATTATATTCTTGGATATTTGTGACTTTGAAAGAGGCCCCAAAGTCATGGTAGACCTCACTTCAGTGGTTCCTCTAGGGAGAAGTCCCGCTGAGATAAACAGTGACTAAATTCCAATGAAGTGTCTGGACCAGGTTTCTGACTCACATCTGGAAGCAACTTCCTGAGCTGAGAATAAAGTCTAGTCTACATTACAACAGTTTGCACCTGTGACACTACACCAA
The DNA here is from genome assembly GCA_007922155.1 of Mesoclemmys tuberculata. Lineage (NCBI taxonomy): Eukaryota > Metazoa > Chordata > Testudines > Chelidae > Mesoclemmys > Mesoclemmys tuberculata. Next base: position 75,494,646 of record ML675601.1, read on the forward strand.
TATAGCTTACATTACTGTGATTTAGTCTAGTCAATTACTGGAGTTAGCCACACCAGGGTAAGACCCACTTGCCATCTGTGCAGCACATCTACCTTAGGGGCTAGCACCATCATCATAGGGACACCAGTGCACATTTCTCCACTGTAGATAAGACTTGGCATGCTGAAGCCCTAGACATCCTAGAAGCATACCTCTCAGGTAATCAGGTGGAGTTTAAAAGGGTGCTGAGCTCAGACAGGAATTTGCTGATTAGATGCCAGGACTTGGGGGCTCTGGGTACATTAAAAACTGCTCCATTTACATTGTTTATTTGGAGTTCAAATGTGACCCACCGGTTCCACAAAGACAGTTAAACTGGATAAGGAGAATGTGGCTTGAGAATGTTTGTTTGTTTTAAGAATTTGGTTGCAGGGACTGAAATAAGGGCGTAATTTAATCTGAGAATTTAGTGTTAAGAGCTGATGTGAAGACCAGCCTGAGAAAGTCATTTGCAGTGCACACAGTAAGCTTCATTGGTCCTACAAAAGCAAGGAGCTATGCTGCATAATCTTGAGTGCCATCTACTGGCACTTTCTCTATTATTATTTAAGTAAACACCGACAGAGTTCCTGAAATAGTCAGTGAGCCCAGCCTTGCTTGGGAGTCCTGAGGAGTTTCTCTCCTGCTGCAAGAATCTTCACCCTGTCACACAGTGCATAAGTAGACTAAAGGGGCCGAGGGGGGGGAGGTAAAGAATGGATATTACAGAAACAAAGCAGACACCACAAACATATTAGGTGGCGATTATAAGGAAAGGGCAACTAGATGCACTAGGTCTTAAGCCTGACGTTCAAAAAGTAAACATAACTTAAGGAAAACCAAATAAGAATATTCAAAGAATAATGGTAATGCAAATATAGAAGTTTCCAAAAGGGAGCACTGGCAAGGTCTGGCACATATAACTATTATTACAAACCAAAACACTGGCTAAAATTATTAAGCAGTTTGTTTCTAGAAGCACAAAGAGCAAGAACTCAAGTGGCCTTTCTGTTCCATTGTTACCACAAAAGAGATGGGTATGGCTTGATGCAACACACTGGATCAAGATGACTTGTAGCACACTTCGAACTTTATGACTATATATACACAGTAACAACTAATCAAAATGACTTCCTGGCCTCAGATGGTTTACACCCATGAAGTAGAAATGCCCATTGCATCCCATAATATTTTCCCTAAATATAGAACCTCAGTCTGCTATCATACATCACAAGAATGCAAACTTTTATTAAAATCAGATTATATGCTGCAGGTGTTCTTTTTATCTAAAAGATAAAGCCATATTCTGTGGCTTATTAGCAAGTCAGAGCAATAAACTGGGTTGGACCGTTATGCGTACAGAAATTAAGCAGTGTACATCAGAAACAGTACCCTTTATGAGGATGTTTCATAGAATTTAACAGCGAATGAGAGCACTGATATGCACTTTTTAAACCAATTTGCAGAGTTCTGCAGCAGGGATATCATTCTCTATTAAATTCTCCATGTTTTAGATAAATTTCTAAATAATTCAATTGGTTATAACTCTATTAAATTTGATCTGACTGTTTCATGGAGAACTGGGAGGTAATAGCATAATATTTGGTTTTTATTTTTTAGTATCTGGATTGCCACTGTGTTTGTCTTTTACAATCTTTCTACATTCTACCATCCGGCCAAAGACACAGGGGTAAACTTCTATCCTGAGGCGATATCCACACTATGAGCTAGGGATGTGATTCCCAGCTCACACAGAGTCACTCGTGCTAGCTTTCATCTGCATTAGCATGCTAACCCAAAGCGACATGGTGTGTTTAAAGATCATGCAAGCACACAGGATCTCAGTTTTTAAGGTCTAGGTAACCACCTTTATCTTTACTCTTGAGTTTAAGCCCACAAGTTCCGATCCTTCTAATGACTCCATAAAGGTGGACTCCTGCCCCTAGGTTAAACCCCATTGACTTCAGTGTGAAGTCACACAAGCAAAGGAGTCCAACTACACAGACTTACAGGATTGGGCCATACAGTCTCCCTTGTCTCAGGAGCGGTGACAGAATCGTGCACTTTTGCTTTCAGGTGAAATTGCTTTCTCAAATCATTTTTCTGACTGCCACGTTGTGCATGAGTTAAAATGCTGAGGCAGACCACATAAAATCGTGACCTGAAAAATATTGCCTGAAAATAAAAATCTCACTGTTTTAATCTCTCATCTGTATCAGGCTTTGCTTTTAACAGCTGTTCAAGGATCCCAAAAGATCAAATAATCTTGTTTTCTTCAAAATAAACTGCCGCAATCAGAATGAATACCCAATTAAGATCCAGTTATTTTCAGTGATTCCATTCTTTTTCAGAGCACAGAATGGTTTAATTCTGTCCTCCAAGCAATTAATATGTTCTACTAAACAAATCAGAACTGGAGAACTAAATTAACACCCTTCAAGAGTGATATATCAGTGCCTGATTTCACAGAATGCTTTATGACCCTTCCACCTAATCTAATGGATAGATTTTAAACATGAGAAAGCCCTAACATGGCTTGAATATGAACATTGAGATTCCTGGTAAGTGTGTAGCACTGATTATATTGTACTTTTATGAAACCAAGCAGTAACCTCTGTTTTTCAAAAACATTTTGTCTACTTCCTGCAAAACCAAGTGAAATTTGTTTCCTAAACAATTGATTATTAAACAATGAATCTATTGATCTTTTTATTTAGCCCAGTTCAGAAGAAGAATTTTTACTATATCAATATTGAGTATATATAAAATTTATTTATAATCCTAAAAGAAACCAAATATTCAGTCTATTAAATATATAGCATTATCCAATCAAAATTGGAGAGGCCAATCACTATTTTTTTCCCCACCACCTTTTCTTCCACACTTATTAGCAGTTTTAACAAAAGGGAACAGAATAAAAATAACTTATTCATGGTAGGTATGTTCATTGCAGCAATCAAGTGCTCCTAGGTAGCTTTTAATAAAATAAATGATTGATTAAACAATGAAACAAAAAAGATTTAATCAATAGCAAAAATGGGTTTTAAAATGTTTTTGAATGAATATCGTTTTATACAAATATCCAAAGCATCATACCATTAGATAGATGTGTGATGTCCAGGTATGCAGTGTTCATGACAGCTGCTAACTTGCATAGTAGACAATCAATTCCTATCAATACAAGAAACAAAATGGGCAGCAGCAGTGCAAGCACCTCACACTGCCTAGCTCATGGCACAGCCTTGTTCTGAAGGAGGAACTCTGCAATTGAAAGTCTAAATCAGTCTGCATTAGAGCTAGGTGAGAAACAATTTTCCCATTCTGTGAATATTTTTGAGATTTCAAATATCTTCCTATTCTGCCTCAGGATGAAACTGACACCTTTGGAGAGAAGGCCCACCTCCACCCCAGACTAGCCAGAACAGGGACTTGGTCCTAGGTCTCCTGTGTCCTAAGAGAAGGCTCTAACCACCAGGCTATAGAATTAGTCTCTGTTTCTGACCCTCTGAATAATCATTTATATAAAGTGAAACAGCATCAACAGGTGAGACTGAGAAAGACTCATCCCAGACTAACCAAGAGCCTGACTGTCATGGCACTCTGGGATGTGGAAGGGGCGTGTAAATCCTGATTTACCTGATTCAGAGTAAGGGCTTAAATCAGATAGAGCAGTGATTTGATCACAAGTGGGCACCTATCTACTGGGCTATTTAGGGAATCTCTCTTATTCTAAATACCATCTTGGACTCCAGAACCTTGCCTGACAGAAGTTTTCCATACCAGATACACTCCCATGAAGTGTTTTGGTTTTGATGAATTGACATTTTCCAAGGCAAAACCATTTTGTTTAAAAAACCCCAGCCAGCTCATCTGCATGCCTGTCCAGTTTTCGACCTGCTTGCCAAAAAAAAAAATTCTGTCCCTCTGTGCTTTGCAAGTAGGAAATGAACTAAAACCTCCAATTCACTTTACATATAGCAGACCAAGTGCTGTTCTACAGTGAAAAGTTTTACTGGCATAATTCTGTCAGGTAAAGGTGTGATATTTTGCCAGCATACTTGAATTGTAAAAGCCCTAGTGTAGATGCAGTTATGCTGATATAATGAAGACATATACCAGCATAGCGTATTTGGGTTCCCACACTAGAATAAATTATTCTGATGTAGGTACTTTTACATTGGTATGGCATCCGCACTTGGAAGGGGAAGGTGTTGTCACTTTAACTATGCTTTCATAGTTAAATCAGCATCAGCTGTAAGTGTAGACCAGTCCCAAATAACTGTGTTTTGATACATTTTAACCAAGGACTACAAAGTGAAAGACTCTAAAATCTATTACCAATCCTCTGAGCCCTTCAGCTCCTTGCAACAAAAAGAAGTTTTAACAATAGATTTTAAGTGATCGGTACTAAACAACAATCCATAACATCGAATGGAGGAAGCTATTTCCTTTCTCTTCTGAGCTTAGTCGGACAGACGTCTGGTGCTAATGACGACTTCTCTCTTGCACGAATTATGTATGTATTTGATATGCAGCTAAATTCGTTTGAGAAGGAGCAGAATTAAATAAACTGAGATTTTCAAAACTGAGATGAGGATTTCACCACACATTTAATTTAAATGGGAGTTGCATGGCTAAATATTTGAGACAGCTTTGAAAATCTCAGTCACAATGGTCAAGAGCAGAATTTTAAGGTGAATTTCCAAACAAAAATTTTCAAAACTTTCTGAAGAGGAAGTTTTATATACATATTGATTAGTGTTAAAATAACTTAAGCTGTGCTTTAACATAATAAACATGTGAATGGCAATAAATTCAAAGTTGAGGTTACGTTTTTAAAAATCCCCATGTTTGACAGTAGCGAGATGCAGAATTAAGGCAGCAACAACCTTCCCTGTTTACATACAAAAGCAAGGTATTTGGATACCAGTATGGTATTTGAAAATATAAAAGGGTATTTGTTTGTACAAACTTTGAATGTTCTATTTTGGAGACAGTATTTGACAATTTGGGCTATAATTATACCATGTATCATCTTCTCCATTATAAGAAGCAAAAGAGGTTCTTCAGACAGGCCATCCCTATCTCATAATTTATAAAAAGCTTTTAAGACTCACAAAGCTACTGCTGACATCATTGTGATATTTATCTGAATCTCACAACCTAGAAATAAACTTCATACTGAATTCAGACCACAATAGATTGCCATTCATGTTAGTCCTGGAGATGGGAGATCATGATGTGATACAAATTTTTTAGAAATCAAGATTTTACATGGGGGGAAAAATTACTGTTAGACAACTATGGCTTGTTTTATTAGCATCATTTAGTTCTAAGTAAACTGAGAAATGGAAAAGTAATTGTTTTTCATTTTTACCATTTCCTTCTCCAGTTAGTACCCATCGTCAATTGCTCTGATCAATAACATTTTGCCACATCATTTTTAATCTTGGGTGGTGGGATTACTTTTTTCCACATTATTTTCTAACCCAATACCAGTTTTGACAACCATACTTCCAGGTTTTCGGCAAAAGTTATGACCTGATCATGCTAAGCATTGTTTACTTAATACAAAGTTGACATATGGCTATTATGCTTTTAATCGTGAAATTTTGTTTGCACTGTGTTGTTGCTGCTATCTCATCTTCTGTATTTTCTTCAGGCAATTACTGTCAAAGGCATTTAATTTCTTCTGCTGTGTATTAGCCGGTTGCAAGCATTCCCTTTCTTACAGCATATAGAGGTTAGAGTAATAGTATCACAATATGGTTTATATGTATTCATCTATGTGCAAAGCTATCTAAAAATATTCTGGTCACTCACTACAGAGAGGAAAAGAATCTGTGGAGGTAATAAAACTGTTCTTCCCCCTCACATGTCAGGTAGTCATGAAAAACATGCTGGGTTGCTTTTCAGCTCTAATATGTTGAATATTTGCCTGTGGTTAATTAGGCTGCATCGTGGTAAGTGCCACAATCAGACGCAGGATTAATCCAGTTGAAAGTGATGTGAGGAAACAGGTGGAAATAACTCAGGTAGCCACACAAAGCCACTTACCAAATGTGGTGTAACATCACATATTTTACCACTTTGATGCTGTGCAGACAGCAAGGCAACCATATGAACTAGTGAATATGCATTATTCATTCTTTTATTTATTCACTACAATCTCTTAAACAATAGATTTGCCTTTAGCAAGCAGGAATGTAGAAACTCAATAGCTGCATTTCAGGCCATTGTAATTTAGTCCAGCTATGACTGAACTGCAGATATGTTATGGTGATGTTACCTTTCTATAACTACATTGTGTCATCATTTCTATTGCACTGTAAACCTCTATTTACAGTTTTTCCATTTGTAAAGTGGAAATATGCCTTCCTTACCTCACAATGCTATGAGAGGTCAGGTAAATTTTCAGGTAGTCAGTCTTCCTTTTAAGGCATAATTTGTGCTCACAAAATTTGCATATGCAAAATAGATTGCAGCCCCAAACCAACTAGCTAGATGTATAAATATCCGGATTCATTCCCACAGTTAATTTTGCAAATGAACAAAAGTCCAAATTTTCAAACTGTACCCACCACAAACAGAGAGACAAGCCCCCAGCCCTACTGAAATATATCTTTTGATTTGTTAGATCAGATATTTGAACGGAAAGCAGTAGAGAAATGTAATATACCGCAATATTTCAAAGCCTGCTGAGTTTTGCGTTGAAATTCAGAAGTCATTATTTAACCACAGCATGACTCCAGATATTTACAGTAAATAAATGTTATATAGGCATTTCTGAATGAAATCAGTTGTTTTTCTTCAAAAATCTCCAAAGGAATTTTAACATTTGAACATAGCGTGCCTGGGTGGCAGTCAGATGGACACAACAGATATTGATAATATCATAAAAGCAGCAGTGCTGCTTGAGCTGCGCAGTTATATCAAATGGTTTCTATGCCAGCTAATCAGACAGCTGGGTAACAATTTATAAATCAGTTTATTCATATATCAAAATGTATCGTTAAAAACAAGCAGCTGTATAGCTAGGATGTGATCATATTGGTTGAAGCATATCCTGCAATAACCCTATTCTCAATGTGTATCAGAATTCAGCTATTCAATAATGGTTCAGTCGGCAACTGTCACTATTTTGCTCAGATATCTGTTGAATAAAACGATAGCCTGAACTAAGTGGGACCTGTGAAAATTTACAGCTTGTTAGAATCACGATTATAAAGGTAAATCCATTTCCTCCCTCTCTCCTCTACTTCCCTGTTCTACTCTCTTTGTGGAGTGGTAGGATTGACAGAGGTAAACTGATGACAAACAACAGTCCAGGGTAGCATGTGGTATACAAGTTTTAGTAGCACCCATTTGTGATGGTCCGTGACCTTGAAGGGTGCAATTCTGCCCACCATCAAAATGGGTGCTAATAAAACTTGTATACCACATGCTACCCTGGACTGTTGTTTGTTGTCAGTTTACCTCTGTCAATCCTACCACTCCACAAAGTAATTATTATACATATATATAAAGTTATCAGACAGTTTGTTCACATATATTATATATAAAAATATTAGGCCCTGTTACTTTATTCAATGCCTGCCACTTTCTCCTTTCCTCCCAAGGTAAAAAAGAGCTGCGTTCAGCCTGATTTATACATTTGGATTTCTCATTGGCTGGAATGTAAGGGCGTAACTGATTTAAACATTCTGTTTATACCCTGAAATCAAGTTTAAATATAAATTAAAAACACATGTACCATAAACATTACTCTCTTCTCCTGCTGTCATATTTTTGTCTCCTAACTGAAACACTTGCTCTCATTTTTCTTGCTGCAAATAAGCCATTTTAAGTGATACTTGATGATGTGGAAAGATACCACAAATTTGCTGAAAATAAAAGATTTTTTTTCACTGAGGCAAACATTCTACTTTCAGATAGCATCTAGAATGACCATTTTATCATCTAACATTATCTGGCTAGTTTGAAAATTAAATTTTTCCTCAGTCTCCATATCCTAGATCATGAAAACTCTGTTGCAGACTTTCCACTAAGGTTCCAACAGTGCCAGTCATAACATGACACTACTAAAAAAACAAGTCTCTAGATTACTATTGTTTTAATATAACCTCAAGGGATAAATAAGAATTATGAAAAAGAGTCCATTTTCACCTCTTGAACAGAATAGACCAGAACTTTCTTCATGGCTCTATTTTCAGCCACTAAATACAACTATACAAATTACCATGGATCTGATCCAAAGCCCACTGACAACAACAAGAGTCCCCAATAGGCTTTAGAGCAGAATTCATTATTCATAGGTTTCAGAGTGGCACAAGCTCTGAAAGTCAACTGAAACTGTGGGCCAGACTGGCTAATTCAGTCCTCCCCACTCCTGCCAAACCCCGTCCCCCTTCCACCACCACCATTTTAAAGATCCAACTTGCAAAGCTTTACTGTGGGGGAAAGGTAAGGATAGTTTATGAAAATAAATATTTAGGCTTACACTCTACACAGGACTGTATTGGACTTAATTATTATGCATGGCTCAGCACAGAAGGGAGGACATTACCAGACTGTAACATAGTCTCCATGTTTAGATATGGGGCTCATAAGCCCTCATCACAAAGAGTGCTGCAAAGAGCTCCACCACTTCATTACTACTGTTCCCTCCAGCATAGAATATTCTAGAGGCTCTCCTTCTCTGGCCCCAATCTTTTTTTGAGGGAAGGAGGAAGAGTTTTCAGACTAAAAAGCATAATTTTTTATCTCCCTAGATAGGTTTCTTGAAGAGACGAGATGAGACTTGGGACAAAACCACTCCCTCCTATTCAGGGATGGAGAGAACTGCTAAGTGGATCCTTCAACACCATTCCAAAGAGTTAAGTTATAGAAATCAGACTGGCAGACCCTGGAAATGAAGAGACTGCGGAATGTCCGAAATATTATTCAGAGGAGCTACGTTACTCTTCAAACCTTTTCAGCTGCAGAGTCCACCCACCCTCAGGAACTCAATAGGTGCAGAATCCAAAAAGTACACAGATGAATTTGGGCTGGCACAATAAGACTACTGTCAGGAAAACTCCCTGACACGGTTGAAGTCATTCATGAACCGCTAAAGGAGATGGAAAAGGGTCAGGGCAATGGAAAGAACAGTCACTGGGTTTAGAAGGAACAGCTCAGCCATTATCCTGAAGAGTGAAAACAGTCAAATGGCTGTTCTAGGACAAGGGGAAATGTAAGAAAAAGGAAGGTTAAAAAAGAAAGTGAGAAAGTCCATTTATGAGTTTCCTATTTTTTCAAGACATAATAAATGTAAAGACTTAGTTATATCAGTGAATTAGGACTGGTTTCCATCAGCATCTAGAATCCAATTTGAAATCATCATTCCATTTTCCAGGTAATAGATATAAAAGTTTACATAGGAGACAAAGCACCTGAACTTGAATCACATCATCAGTTTTGTGCTGATGAGACATTGGATGGATTTTCTATTACATATCCAAAGAGTGAACATCTGTCTTACCAGAGAGCTTATTCAGCCTCAGCCAAAAGCCTTCATACTCTGGGATACATGTCATAATTTGAGACTACTGAAGTGAAGATACTGTGGAGAGGAGACATGCCAGCAGAGAATATTTTAACATAGCTGAGATTAGTTTTACATGAAAAGGACACTTAGAGTCTTATTCTTTCTTTAACTTCAATTCTTGCCCCGAGTTACTTTTATCTCTTTTCACTTTCTAGCTGGCTTCAAAACTGAGTTTGATACATTTATGGACAGGATGGTATGATGGGACAGTCTAGTCTGGCAGTTGACTGATCTTTGACTACTGGTGATAGATATACCAATGACCTGTGAAGGGATGTTAGGTGGGGTGGGTTCTGAGTTATTACAGAGAATTCTTTCTTGGGTGTCTGGCTGGTGAGTCTTGCCCACCTGCTTGGGGTTTAATTGATTGCCATATTTGGAGTTGGGAAGGAATTTTTTCCCAGGGCAGATTGGCAAAGGCTCTGGGCGTTTTTCGCCTTCCTCTGTAGCATGGGGCAGAGCTCACTTGCTGGTGGATTCTCTTTATCTTAAAGTCTTTAAACCATGATTTGAGGACTTCAATAACGCAGTCATAGGTTAGAGGTTTTTTACAGGAGTGGGTGGATGAGGTTCTGTGACCTGCATCATGCAGGAGATCAGACTAGATGATCATATTGGTCCCTTCTGACCTTAGAGTCTGTGAGCAGGTGCTTTGTTCCCATAACACCACTAATAGTGGCAACACCACCCTGAAGAAGAGATTTACAAAGCATTAAAAGTAAGGTGCATAAATTGGCATTTTGCAATTTGGTGATTTGATGGGTAGCATCATGAAGACAACTATAAACCACCACTGAGTACTGCTGCTAACGCTAGAGCTACTTGCCATACAGTAGCAGTGAAGGCCCTAAAAAAGCCTACCTATTAATGGGCTCTGTTTCTGTGGTGTGGCTGAGATGCAACATGTCCATAAGGCAGTATTTTCATAGAATGACATTATAAGTTAACTAACATTTCCATCAGGGAAATTTCAAATGCAGAGATACATCTTCTGGGGCTAATATATCCAGGAATAAAATAAATAAATGTGAAAGTAAGGTAGACTCTGAAACACTCAATTTGTCTCAGTACAGTGTTAAGATTATCCCTTTGTCCTTGTGTTGCAAAGTCCAATTCTCCAATGCTATATGCCTCATTCCTGGCTATCGTACTGGTTGAAGTGGTAATGAACTCAGCTAGACTTTTTAAAATTGTTTTCTAAACACAATGTTCTTTTTAAAAAAAAAAAATTATAACCAGCAAGTGAGTTGCACATGCACAATATTAAGTTCCAGTCCCTTCCTCACATGAGTGATCTCATTGATTTTAATGAGGCTACTTGCATGAGTAAGCGTTTTCAGATGTGTCTTTATTTCACCCAGTGCCTTTCACACAAATTGTATCCTAAAACGTTTTATGGAATTAAATAACACAGAGAGTGGACAGTAGATGATATTAATTACAGTCATAAAGACTGTGCGGTGAATAAATTAAGCCATTCAGTCATAAGGCCAATGACCAAGGGAGAGAGAAATTAAGAGACATAGGCAAAGGAGAAAAGATATGTTTTAAGATAAGATTTGAAAAGAGATAAAGAGTCAATGAGGCAGAGAGATACATTCATGCAGTGTCATTGCATACCAAGAAAAAACTTTCAGATCTTCAGATAAACCAAGCATGGACAGTTTTCACTAGATGCATGGTACATGGAGGCTATCCTTACACAAATAGCAATTCTCACACATCACAAATTAATTACAGGGAGAAGCCTAGTGCTTGATTGGTCTACTACTTGTAGTGTGTCTAGTTTTTCAGTTCAATGCTCTATAAAAGGCATTTACACTAGCCCCTCACCAGCAGAGTCTAGAGGAATATCCACAACTCATAAACCAGAGCCTATTCTCACGTTTCTCCAGAGAAGAAAAATTTGTTTGATTCACTATATCCCTATTCAAGATAGTTATACAACTAGAAATCACTATATTTTGAAAATCTGAGCTAAAAGGTGCTATAAGTGGACAATGTTGTTATTATATAACACACACACCCCTGCCTATGCCTCTCAAGGGATCAGGGTTCAATTCCCGACTCTGCAACAGACTTCATGTGTGACCTTGAGCAAGTCACTGAATGTTTCTGTGCCTCAGCTCCCCATCTGCGGGTATCTGCTTTATATCCATGGATATCTGCATTCGTGGACCACGTTCGCACATCGGATGCAGACACAAATTTTGCATCCACACAGGGCTTTACCCATCTGTAAAATGAGGGCGTTAGTACTTCCTTATATGATGTTGATAAATGCAGAATGATTGTGAGGCACTCAGATGCAATAGTGATGGGGGCTGTATAAAAATCTACCTGGGAATATCTGTAGTAACATGCTCTTAATACATTCAAGATGGTAAAAAGTTGACGAAGAGACTAGTAACCAAATGCCATAATTCAAGACAATCACAAGACTAGAGTCGGATGCCTGCAATGATTATGAGCTAAATCATGCACTTTAAGGCTTGAGAAGACTGAAAATTTCTCCTAAATTTAAAGGAATCAGCTCTACTACTAAAAGTACCTTTATACTGATATAACTGCATCCACACAAGAAGACCACACTGAGTTACCTATATCTGTTTCTAAACTGAGTATGTAAAATTGATACAAAACCAGTGTACAAATAAGTCACAGAAGCATACACATTTGGTGCAGAACTATTTGGTCTACTCCTTTTTTGCTGATGCCACAACATTTTCAGACTGATTCATCTTGACATGGTACTTAAGTATGGACTGATCAGTCACAGGAAGGAAAAAAAAAACTGAGTCTTGGCACCACTTCACCCCTCCCTAAATTCCTGCTCTCACTGTCTCCTGCACCCATTCCTACAGTCTACTTTTTTCTCAAACCTCATGTTTTAACACCCTTTTCGTTCCCTTCTCCCACATGTTTTCACACTTTTTTCCTGGCCACACCCTCTGATTTCAACTGGATGTGTAGGCACTGAGATCATCAGAAAACCAGGCCTTAGGTGTTTCAAGTTGGTCACACAGAAATGGAAGTACACACACAAAAAATCGGTGATTACTTTTGAAGATTTGGACCACCACCTCTCTGTTACTTTAATTTTAAAGACAAGGTAACTGAGTAATTGCTGTTTATCTCAGAGGGGTGCTATGAGGCTGAACTCGTTAAATGTTTGTAATTATAATAAGATCCTCAGATGGAACTGCTACAGTGGTATCATTATATATCAGCTTCTTCCTAGATGAAGAAACACAGGCTAGACGCATGCTCCTTCTTGTTGAGCCTGACTGTTGAAATGAAATCCTGACAACTGCATGGCATATGGAAATGTTATGCCTTCGCAAAACCGACACATTCGTAAAATGCTCCTTAAGTGAGTCATATGGATGCTCACTAATTCTTCATTAACATGCTGCTTCCTGTGCATTAAATCATGAAAAGGGCTAAAAGAGTTTCCCATGTAGCCTGGGAACCATGAGGTCAGCCCTACTGAATGGAGTTATCAACAGAGCTAGAAGCTCTAATTTATGTTGTGTGTTTTACCTAATAAGGCGGCTCCTGCTTTAATTAGTGTTCAAGGATTAGGAGATTATTCTTTTAAGTGAAGGAACTGAGCTCACTTGCTGAGAAACAATCTAGAGCATTCCAATAAAACATCCCTGGCTTCATGCCTTCTCTGTCCCACTTAAATCTATGTTAACTATTTCCAAAAGCCAAGAAGCCAGACCTGTGCTCTATAGTCCCGTGGTTCGATATCAGAGTATTCTGCTCAGCAGGATAAATTTTCAATCTTTAGTAGATTTAGAGGGGGTAGAAATGACAGATGGAATGTAAATCTTTTGTTCAAAGGCTTCTTGAGAGCTTTGGTATAAAAAATTTCCCTCTGATATTTCTCGTTTTTTAAAAAACAGGAAGCACCAAGCATTGTGCTTTGTTCTCTTTAGGGAAGCCACTCGTTTTCCCAGGCTAATTTATTAACAAAAAGATTAGGTCAACTTAAAATAAAACAAGGCTCCACTAACTAAACATTATTCTTAACCTTCAAACTTGCCGTTGTATGAATAAAGCAACTGAAAATGTGTGACAAGTGACCAATATATGGATGTGACCCACAGACCCATCAGTGCCAATGGCAGAGGGCATAGGGAGTGCACAGGGTTTTAGATCCCCTGAGTTGTATAAATACATAATAGTTCACCAGAGGGTGGCATATGAGGGCTCTACTGAGAACTAAGAGATCACTGGTCATCATAATCATTGTGAAATGTATGGATGGATAATATTGAAGGAGTTAAATATCTATTGAAAAGTATACTGTTAAAGTCTTACAGTTAAAGCAGGTCACCAGTAGGTGGCATGCCTCTGACAGGTCCCTTTCAGGCAGGAGGTAACAGACATGTATCTCCCTATCTGGTCATGTGTGTATTGCCTGCCTCCCAATGGAGGCCTATTTGCAAGCTGAGCCAGGTGCCAGTCCAAGGTTGCAAAAGGTACACAAAAGAAAATCTACACAAAGAAGCAAAACAGCGGATGTCCTGTTTATGAATGAAGACAAAGGATGGGACTTGTATATCTTGGGAAGCAAAGGAACACACTGGATCTTTCCTTGAGTAGGCAAACTAACGCATGTTTGTCTTACAAAAGGAGGGTCATGACCAGCCTGGCTGTAAAACGCTGCAAGGATTTTGCGTGAGCAATATTCTACAAGACATGAGAATATCTGAATTCACTCTACACTCTAGAAAGCATGTTATGACTTTGTCTTATATTTAAACCATTTATTTCCAATACTTCTACTTGTATTATTTGAATCTCTATGCTTTGTTAAGTAAATTTAGATATATTTCAAGGGAAATAATATAAATATTGTGTGTTAAGCAAAGCGGCCATCTAAGGTGAAACTGATAAACTGGGGTGTGCTGTTTTTTTTGGATACAGCAAATCTGTGAATACCATGACTGTCCGGTGGACTGGGATTGATCACTCTAGAACAGTGGTTCTCAACCAGGAGTATGTGTACCTTTGGGAGTATACAGAGGTCTTCTAGGGGGTACATCAACTCATCTAGATATTTACCTTGTTTTACAACAGGCAACATGAAAAGTACTAGCAAAGTCAGTACAAACTAAAATTTCATGCAGTCAATGACTTGTTTATACATACATATTTATACATACATATTATACATACTTGTTTATATATATCTGATCTGATGAGGTTGAACAAGTGCAGGGTCCTGCACTTACAACAGAAGAATCCCATGCACTGCTACAGACTGGGGACCAACTGGCTAAGCAGCAGTTCTGCAGAAAATGATCTGGGGGTTACAGTGGACAAGAAACTAGATATGAGTCAACAGTGTGCCCTTGTTGCCAGGAAGGCTAACGGCATATTGGACTGCATTAGTAGGAGTGTTACCAGCAGATCGGGGGAAGTGATTATTCTCTTCTATTCAGCACTGGTGAGGCCACATCTGGAGTATTGTGTCCACTACAGGAAGGATGTGAACAAATTGGAAAGAGTCCAACAGAGGACAACAAAAATGATTAGGAGGCTTGTACACATGACTCATGAGGAGAGGCTGAGGGAACTGGGCTTATTTAGTCTGCAGAAGAGAAGAGTGAGGGAAGGATTTGATAGCAGCCTTCAACTACCTGAAAGGGGGTTCCAGGGAGGATGGAGCTAGGCTGTTTTCAGTGGTGGCAGATGACAGAACAAGGAGCAGTGGTCTCAAGTTGCAGTGGGGGAGGTCTAGGTTGGATATTAGGGAAAAAATTTTCACTAGGAGGGTGGCGAAGCATTGGAATGGGTTAACTAGAGAGGTGGTGGAATCTCCATCCTTCAAGGTTTTTAAGGCCCAGCTTGACAAAGCCCTGGCTGGGATGATTTAGCTGGGTTCAGTCCTGCTTTGAACAGGGGGTTGGACTAGATGACCTCCTGAGGTCCCTTCCAAACCCTAATTTTCTATGATTCTTCTATGAGAGGAGATTGAAATTTTATAGGTGAGGAGTTTTGCAAGCAGTTTGCATTTTGTAAGATACTCACAGAAGTGGTATGATGACCCCATCTCAATTATCTGAAGACCAGTGAATAAAATTATTAACCAGTTATTTCAGGGCAAGAGTGCCAAAACTATTTAGGTCACATAATACATACGGTCTTTCATCTGAAGGTGTCAAAGCCTTCGCAAGCATTCACAGATTAACCTTCCAACGCGCTTTGAGGTAGACACATGTTGTTATCCCCATTTTATTGATGAGGACTCTGAAGCACAAGGTAGTCAAGCAACTTACAGAAGGTCACAAGGAACTTTCTAGCAAAGAGAGGTGTAGGACCCCAGACTCTTGACTTCCAGTCCTCTACCACACACTCATCCATCCTTTACTGACATGACCCTGATTAGAGAATACTTGGCAATTGAAGGTTTTAAGAAATAGATGTACAAATATAACTGCTGTTAAGAGTCAGACAGCACTTTACAGGATGAACCCCTCATGCCGTGGAAGCTTGCATTGCTGTTGAGTGCCCCCTGTTGGCCAGTTACACCATAGTAATAAATTCCAGAGCATAATGAACCCTTTTAAGACACTGCTGACACAAGTAAGGAAGTTTGAGGGCCATAGTAGGCAAAAATGGTAACCTAGAGTGAATCCTCAGGAAGACATCCTACCAACCTACACAGAATATGGTATAATTGCTATACATGCCACTTTGGAAATGTGAGAGCCTCCATGGCTGGGTCAACGAACACACGAAATGGAGAGGCAGCACATGAAAACAATAAAAGAAGAGGCAATGGGTTCTTAATTCCACAAGCTGATGAGCAGTCTAGCCACAGCAGACAGTGATTGTTTTACTCAGGAAAAGTGAGAAACAGGCTGCATACAGCAAATAAGCATGTTATTAGTATAGATCATGCACTTACTATGATTTATTGGTGTCTTATTTCCCATGTGCATATTGTTACATTTTCAAAATTACTTCTTAAAAAAGAAAGTGATTAGCAGATTTTATATGCATACCTCATGGATATGTTTGTAAATTCTTAATCCCATTAATATCTTTTACATGTGCAGATATAAATTCAGATCCCTCACATTTGAGGGGCCAGGAATACCAACTAACCATCACCAACCCAAAACTGACTTAACAGAACTTTGCCTGCTGTCATGAAATAAAAATATAAATTATGCTTTTTGCAAGCAGGGCCTCAGGAAAGCCTATGGTGTCAGCAGTTTCTTATTCAGGGTCTGACATACCTAATCAATATCACCTTCGCAATGATTGAAATTAAAGAAATCTTTTATTAAAACACTGAAGAGTGTATGGCTCTAGTTTCAGTATGCCTGTCTGGAATAATGTCAGTGTTATAGCCTGCCCGAGTGATCTTCACTTTATTGTGAGGAGCAAAGTGTCCAATTCTTAAATTCTGTGCTCTTAACGTTATCATAGGATTGTAGCTCAAACTGTTTTTATAAACTGGCCTCTCATGAGTGAGCCTTAAAGAGAAAAAGAATTGTATTCCTGGCACCTCAGTACTCTGGGTTGCATGCTCTCAAGCAAACCATTAAATAGCACTTTGAATATTCATAAGCATATGTATATCAACAAGTTATCAACAGTGGGCTCTACTTTATTGGGCCATCCATTCAGACAGTTTTTAAAGCTTTTTCAGATGATTCCCAGTTTGCCGATAGCAGAGAAGTTGGAAAATTTACTAACATTGTACCAAAGAAAACATAAGGAAATGTGAAAACAATTTAATCAGAGAAGGGTAAGGGTGTAAGACACAGCTTATGAGCTTTAATTTCAGTAAATGAAAACCTGTGTCTATGGAGAATCAATCAGAAGGCAGAGTATGACTGAGAGGTAATTTATTAAAGGAAATTCAGAAGGAAAAGATCCTAGAGGTAACAGAAAATACGACCCCAGTTTTCAATGGCAAGAGGGGCAGGAAAAAAAAAAAGAAGACAACAAATATAGTCGTAAGTAATTACTTACAAATCTAAGGAAATTACAAGAAGTCTTGTTAACAAGACCACACATGAAGTTATTCATTCAGTGCACTTACCCTGAAGACAAACATTCAGGTTTAAAAGCAAGTATAGCAAAGGGCACCGAGGCTCCTTTAGGTGGTCAAACAAGCATCTAAGAAAAGCCCATTTGATTCATCAGGAAGAGGTTGCCATGGGCAACATTTTCAAAATTGCTTTCTAATTTTGGGTGCCTAAGTGGGAAATGTGGACACACTGCATTTTTGAAAATCATTCCCAAGCTGTCTAAAAACGGGCAGCCAAAATTAGAAGGCACTTGAAAATTTTGGCATACATGTGGCCATAATTGGAAATTGATGAGAGACAGGTTTAGGGTAAACATCAGGAGGGTTTTATAGCTCAAGCTGACACAAAAACAACGTGCACTAAGTAAACGATAAAGACTCACTAATCACCCTATTATATAGCATATGGGCATATCTCCCAAAAGTCAAAAGAGAAAAAGACACAAAGGGAAATGGCAAATCTAAGGAAGATGAATATTTTGCAAATGTCTCCTTCTACATGCAAGGCAAAGCGAAGAACAATATTGTTAAATATTTACTTATCACCCACTAGCTTATTAATCATTGTCACACCAAATACAGCTGACAATATAGAGTGTGGGCAGGGATATTCTTTACCAGTAAAATGCCAGAAGTGAGCTGAATAGGTGAAAAATGTTGTAAGAAAAAGTGACTCGGCTGTAGCATGAGCAGCTGAATACCTAAACATGAGCTGGCATTCCAGGAAATATTTATAGTCTCCTGCCTTTTTGTTAAATTTCCTTCATCTGATTCCCAAAGTTGCCTTGCACCGAATGGTGCTGAAGCATCCCAGAATTCGTATTTATCTAGCATCAGCACTGTGCTAGCTCTTGCAATGCACTAAGTTCGTCCTCCAGCATGAACTAAGTGACAGCAGAATGTCAACAGATCAGAGCTCAAGCAAGCACTTTCCAGACAGATAGTAGAAAAAAAGTATATTCACTTTTATTCAAACACTGAGTGTGGGTTCCTACAGATCTCCTAAGGGTCAGTTCCCCCATCAGCTGAGCAGTGCATTGCTGCACCCACATCTTCCTCTTTTGAAGAGCAGGTGCCAATGTCAATGTGCCCTGCTGCAGCTCCCCGCAGGACCATCAAGCAGCACTGGGAAGTTACTGAATGTCAAAACTTAATTAAAAAAATGTAGAGTTCCGGAAAATATATGGCAAAACAAATGATATGTGTATAGGGAGAAAAATGAGTTTTGTATTTATAGCACAAGACAGCAAGTCAGAAGAACTCAGTCTATTACTAATTGGCTGCGACACAACCTTCCTGTGTGACACAGGGCAAGTCACTCGGTGGGAAAATTTAGACCTGATTCTGAGTGCCTCCGTTTTTGGGCGCCTCAGTTCTTGAGACATCTATGGCATGATTGTCTGAAGTGGTGAGCACTCGCAACTCCCAGTGAGGTCAACTGGCCTTGTGACAAATCTTACTTCACAGTTTTATAGCTTTTATAGTTTTTACAAGTTCAAAGCACTGTTCAGATAATAACTAACTGCTGCTCACATTCCATTTTGAGATGGGGTGAAAGTATTCCCATTTTATAGAAGGGAAATGAGACAAAAGGTGAAAGGACATGCCTAAGGTCAGAGAGTGAGTTGGGGAAGAGCTAGGACCTCCTAGGAGTCTGGGTAACAAACAGGAAGAAAATTTAATATAGTTGGTATTAATGAAACCTGGTGGAATGATTGGCGTGATTGGAATGTTTAAAAATCAATGGTTAGAACCTATTTAGGAAGGATCAAATTGACAAAAGGGAAGGGGGAGTGGCACTCTATGTCAAAAATGGAGTTACCTATTTCCAAGTGTGACCATGGCCACTGGAGAGGCCACATTGAGAATGTTCAATCAGGGCAAACGGCAAAGAATAGGGCAAACAAGCCCCATAACTGGTGGTTTATTCTATCATTAGATTCACCAAGCCAGTAATAAAACAGCTTCTGAAATACCTTACTGGTTACTAAGAAGCTAAAATACAGTTCCTTTCAAGCAATCCAACCTTTTAGTGATTTGTAAAAGTCCTTCCAGAATTAGTTCAATAGGTTATAATCCAATAGGTAGTCAATCCACATGTAGAGTTTGTTCCAATTCTTCCTTGAGAATTTGCAGCAATAATCCAGAGTCAAACCAGAGACCTGTCCTTAAGGTTTACCTGACAAAGTTTAAGCAGATCTGAGATAAAACAGGATGAGGTCCAAAACTTCCTTTATAGTTCTCTAGCAGGCTATCATAGTTTCTTGACAGCCGACATCACAGGAGGCATTCCTTGGATGAAGACTAGGTAATAGGTTGCTTTGATGTAAATCCCAATTTTCCTTGGTATACACAAGTATCTAGTCGTATTCATTATCACAAAGTCATTAACCATTCATGCAGTTCACAGGTAGTTTTACAATGTGGAGTCACAAATTTCAAAAAGAAAAAGACAATGATATTATACCGCAAGTTTATTCTAAATGTTAATATCCCTTTTTGATATCTGAATCAATAGAATATAGTAATTAAAAATTATAAATAGGAACAGAAATTTAGCATCGACAAGCTAATTAGGTCCTATTGTTAGAACTTTAATAAGATACAGGTAAACACGGACAAATACAATTAGTATCTACTTTTGATTCTCTATTAATACAGGCCTACATTTCACGCAACCCACTGGTCGTTTATCGCTCGCTGGCTCAGTGTCACACTAAGTTACTGAGAACTCAGAAAAAAGCAATCTTGAATACTAATAGATCAGAGTGTCCAACCTTTTAGAGTGAGGGGCCACATTGTAATTTTTTTTTCCACTCAGAGGGCCGGTGAATAAGTTTTGTATGGGAGGAGGGGGTTGCTGCTGCACCCAGCTGACCAGCACGGGACTGCTGGGAACGGGGTGTACAGATGCCAACTTTTATTTTTGCTAGTGGGTGCTTGGGTGCCGGCAGGGAAGTGGGGGTAGTGGAGTACACATAACTGGTCACATAACTCATGTCTCCCCCTTGCCCATGGCCACCATGCTCTCCCCACTCCCTGCCCCACTTATGGGGAGGAGAGGGATGGCTCTCCCACTGCATCCCCCAGAATATTTGGCTGGTCTCCCTGGCAGCTGGGCAAAGGGACAGGGATCCACTTCCAACCCTGGCCCCTCCTGGCTGCCGTGGCTCGGCTCAGGGAAGTGGCTTCCCATCCCCACCCCGGGCTGGCTGCTGGACTGGTTCCCAAGCGAACCAGTCTGGAAACCCCGGGGGGAGGGCAAGGGAGAAGGAGGGAATTGGGAGCTCCGGTTCATGTGACTCCTGACCCCAGGAGCTAGCCTGGATGGGGAGGAGAGGCTGCTGGGGTCAGGAACCAGGCTCTCACAGGCAGCTGCCGTGCTGCACAGAGCAGTGTCCCAGCCAGCCGGGGCTTCAGGGGTGTGGGCTCCAGGGATGCTGGTTTGGCCTGCATTCCTCAGGTGAAAGGGAGGGGTTAGCCTCCCAAAGGAAGGGGAGTTGCACATGCTACACAGAGTGCAGCAGCGTCCCTTCCTATCCAAAAGTGGATGATCTCCCAACCCACCTCTGCTTCTGAGTCCTGGTTGGTGCAGTGCAAGGCAGTGCATAGGAGTGAAGGGGAGGGGCTGATCCTTGGCTGGGGTAGGGGGGCAGGGCTGCTGCTGCTCCTGGTGGGCCAGATAGCAGCCTTTGGTGGGCCAGATTCTGGACTGCAGGCCAGGGTTGGACAACCCAATTATAGATTAATGTCCTAACAGGTAAAGCACAAGATGGAGTATTAGTTACTGTCTGCTACAAACCACCAAATTACACTAGGGAACAGAATGACTGGCTCCTGACAAACCTATCTTATAATGTGTATGGAAAAAAGCTCTGTGATCATGGGGGACTTCAATATGAGCAACGTATGCTCGAAGTCTCATGCTGCCAGTACTGAAAGATCTTATGTAATAGCTGACAATTTCTTAACTCATGAAGTGTTGCATCCAAGATGGGAGAATTCTATTTTAGATTCATCTTAACAGATGAAAAGGAACTGATCACAGAAGTAAAAATTAATGGTAACTTAGGTACAAGTGATCATGACTTGATCACATTTATAATGACCAATCAGAAGGAAGTCCAGACCAGTAATATATCCACTTTAAAAAAAGGCCAGTTTCACAAAGCTGAAAACAACTATAAATCAAATTATTTAGGATGAATTTAATCAAAACAATATGAATGATAATTAAGAATTGTTTAAGAACACTTTATTAGAGGCCATAATCCCACAATCAAGGAAGAAGGCCATATTGGTTAAACACAACCAACCTGCTTTAGAGGAGAATTGAAGGCAGCTATAAACATATATAGCTAACAACAAATGGAAGAAAGGAGAGGTGGATAGTAATGGATGCAAATCAGAAACTAGGTATTGTAGAACACTAATAAGGGAAGCAAAGGGACATGAGAAATCTATAGCCAGTAAAGTTAAGGACAATAAGGAGGTTTTTAAGTATATTAAAAACAAAAAGAATCCTAACAATGGTATTGGTCCGTGACTAGATGAATATGGTAGAATTATCAACAATAATATAGAAAAGGCAGAAGTGTTCAATAAATATTTCTGTTCAGTATTTGGGGAAAAACACACATGATGTAGTCCTATCATAGGATAACATTCTTCCTATTCCATTAATATCTCAGGAGGATTTAAAACATTTTTAGATATTTCTAAAACCAGAAGGTCCAGAAAATTTACATCCAAGAGCTTTAAAAAAACCGGCTGAGGCTCTCTATGGACAGTTAATGATGATTTTTAATAAGTCTTGGTACACTGGGAAGTTCTAGAAGACTGGAAGAAAGCTAATGTGTCAATATTTAAAAAGGGTAAATGGAATGAGCTGAGTAATTATAGGCCTATCAGTCTGATTTCGATCCCAAGGTAATGGAATGGCTGATACAGGACTCGATTAATAGAGAATTAAAGGAGGATGATATAATTAATGCCAATCAACAGGGGTTTATGCAAAATAGATCTTGCCCAGTTAATTTGATATCTCATTTCTTAAATGAGATTAATAATTTAGTTGATAAAAGTTAATAGTATTGATATAATGTACTTAGACTTCTGTAATGTTTTTGACTTAGTACTACACCTTTTGATTAAAAATAACTAGAAAGATATAAAATTAGCATGGCACACATATGGAGTAAAAGCTGGCTAACTGATAGGTCTCAAAATTACAGAGACTAGGCAGATGAGGTAATATATTTTGTTGGATCAACTTCTCTTGGTAAAAAAAGGCAAGCTTAAGCAAAAAAGCTTGCCTCTTTCTCTAGCAGAAGTTGGGCCAACAAAAGATACTACCTCACCCAACTAGTCTCTCTCATATCCTGGGATCAGCCTGGCTACAAACACTGGAAGTTCTCAAAATGTAATTGTAAATGGAGACTCATCAAATGGGTGTGTTTCTAGTAGGGTCCCACAGGGAGCTGTTCTTGGTCCTGAGCTACTTAACATTTTTATCAATGACATGGAAGAAAACATAAAATCATCACTGATAAAATTTTCAGAGGACAAAAATCAGGGGGGGTAATGATGAACAGGACAGGTCACTGACAGAGACTTCTGGATTGCTTGGTAAGCTGGGTACAAGCAAATAATGTGTTTTAATATGGCTAAATGTAAATGTGTTCATCTAGGAACAGAGCATGTAGGCTGTATTTACAGAATAGGGGCTCTATCCTGGGAAGCAGTGACTCTGAAAAAGATTTGGGTGTCATGGTAGTTCCCAGTGAAACATGAGTTCCCAGTGAAATACTGAGGCCAAAAGGGCTAATTCGATCCTTGGATGCATAAACAGGGGAATTGTGACTAGGAGTAGTGAGTTATTTGACCTCTGTATTTGGCACTGGTGCAACAGCTGCTGGAATACTGTGCACAGTTCTGGTGCCACAATTCAAGAAGAATATTGATTAACTGGAGAGGATTCAGAGAAGAGCCATGAAAATGATTAAAGGATTAGAAGACATGCCTATGGACAAAGAACTCAATCTATCTTAAAGAAAAGGTTAAGGGATGACTCAATTATAGTCTATGAGTACCTATGTGAGGAACAAATATTTGATAATGGGCCTTTCAATCTACCAGAGAAAGGTATAACACAATCCAATTGCTGGAAGCTGCTACTAGACAAATTTAGAAGGGAAATACGATGTAAATTTATAAACAGTGAGAGTAATTAATCAGGGGAACAATTTACCAAAGGTCGTGGTGGATTCTCCATCACTGACAATGTTTTAAAATCAAGATTGGATATTTTTCTAAAAGACATGTTCTAGGAATTATTTGGGGGAAGTTCTATGGCTTGTGTTATACAGGGAAGTCAGACTAGATGATCACAATGGTCCATTCTGGCCTTGGAATCTATGAATGAATCTCCTGACTCCCTATACCATGCTCCTTCCTCCTGTAAACTAAAGCATGGGTCCACCCAATTTAGGCTTAATCAATTTTTCAACTTTATTTATAAATTTTTAGACAGAATCACTGTCATTTATAGTTTCTGATCATATACATATGACAGACAATAAGACAGATAAGATCGAACAAATAGGGCCAAAGTTATCAAGTTCTGGGGTACCAGAAGGCTCTCCACTTCATGATGTTCATCTCAGTCTCAGGACCTGTGTTCTCTGACTTTGGCCCTTGTTCACTTGGGGTTTTTTTGTACATTAATTTGTCCTACTAGCCATCTACCATTTCACACACCCAGTTATACATTTACCCAAACTTTCATAATTTTTCATTCTCCATTCTGTCATTATAAATCATTAATATTGCATCATCTATTCTTTTACTATTCAACATACGTTGTCACAAACCATTAACATTAAACTAACAATATATAACCTTATTTAAATACAAAAGTTATTAAAAACACCATAACCTAATGTCAGCACATTCTTATCTTTTCCAAGCATGGGTTTTCAGGAAACGTTTTGCTCAGAGCTTACCTGTATAACCATATCTTTCTTCAGTTACCCCAAGAAAGGCTGATCAGCAATTTCACCTTCATTTCTACAGGTGCTTATTCAGTTAGCAGCTATTCAGGGCATAGGTGTTTAATTGTTCCCCAGTGCTCCAAACTACACTGCCTTTCAAAATGTGTCCCTAAGTATCGAAAATTGGGTGTTCATAAACTTAGGCATCCCAACTGACTGGACATTTTTGAAAATTTGAATCTCCATTTGTGTTTTCTCTTTATTATACTGGGGTGTTGAAAGGAGAATATGAGAGATGATGTTTGACTGTGGCCAGAGGCCTTTTTAATGTCAGGAATGGCTGTAATTCAGGACAGCAGAGGAAAACAAAGCTACAAATGAGTTATGAATGGTCATCCTTATGGAATGAAAATAAGTAATATATTACATTGCCTACCATTACATATTACATTAGATGATACCATGGCCAAGAGGGGATTTGTCTATAGCAAATGTAGATGTAAAGATTTTGCTAATATGGTTGTAGGGATATAATAATTTATTGCATTCTTCCCACTGGTAACGTTTAAATATATGAGAAAGAAATTAATGTACATGTTTCTGAAGGAGATAGACTCAGGGAAAATGCTTAGAAATAATCTGAAATGGGGCCACAGTATCTTTATTTTGTATCTAGGGCATCTTCCCAGTCTATGAACCTCAGTGAAAGATTAATGTAGTTTGAACTTTTATTGAGGAATATCATTCGTGTACTGTCACATTTAACACAAATGGTGCTTCAGTCACAATTCAGTAATATTCCAGCATATTATTTCCAAGGCATTTGAGAGTTTAGAGAATTATTGAAGGACACACTGTACTCATTTGATACTAAGGCTGAGTGCAGTTGCAGTCTCCTTATGATTTCAACAAATGGAATCATTGTTAATTTCACTGCATGTAGCAAAACAGTGGTGGTGATTACCCAGGTGAAATATCCCACTGGAGAAAATAGATGGGATATAGTGCTCTATGAGATCTCCATTAAGGGTTTTAGAGGAAACAGAGAATGAGGAGAATTGGGCTATGCGTTCTACGAAAAGCTAACCTATTTTGTTTTACAAACACGTATTTCTCAGAATATCTTCATTTCAGTTTTGGGAATGTGCTGCAGGTGAAAAAATTCTAGTCCTACAAAAATCACTTGTCAGCAGGTAAATTCAGATTTTTCCATTTGGGGATCATTATTTGGATTAAATACATCTCAAGCTGATCCTGAAAATAAATTGAAGACTTTCCAAAGCCAAGATTTGAAACAGATGTTGTCTTTATATCAGTAGTTATACGTTTACTCTGTCCTTACACATTATAATTAGAACTAGTCTAATTCTTAATTAAAAAAATAAAACAAATGTAATCAGTTTTCTAAAAATTGTTAAATCATTCACAAATGGAGTCCGATTTCTGCGAATGTGTTTGCTGCTTCCAACCATTCACTGCATAGGCTAAAATTTGTTCATTTAAACTACCAGTTGTTTCCACCAGCTATTTACTGTCTGTGATATATGACTGGTCATCTAAATCACATGGGATTGCTTCTGCTCTCTGACTAGATAGTAATCCTTTTAAACAGAATAATGACAAACAATGAGCAGTGACTAACAAATAGTAAGTGGCAAATACTCTTACTTGTGCACACATATCCATCTTGTTACTTGTATAGCGGTCATCACCATCTGAAAGCCTTTTTCACATACAAATACCTGTATTTGTATGACAACAATAGCCATTCCCCAAATTTTCATGCAAACTAAAGTGAGCAGGTGTGAATTTACAGGCCACAAATACTGTTGAACCAAAAAGCCATTGAGAATTCAGACAAATGTTTGCACATACTGTTGTTGCAATTATGGACCAGACATTATCTAGATATTACATGAATCAACCCTGTTGATATCACTGATTATTAGTGCTAACACTTGGGTGCAACAATTTTTATGGACAGGATCCTCCTACAGAGAAGACATAGGCCACCCACAAGAGAAGGGGAGAGAGATGAAAGGTGCAGGATTGGCAGTTTTGGATAACAGAGTCCACTATTTATCCACAGAGCATTACAGCCACACAAGAATAACCATATGTCAATCATCATTAGGTTTAATTCAGCCCTGCTATAGCTGGCTTCCAGCAGCATATTCCAAGACTACAGGACTACATTTATGGACAGTTTCCTGGGAGGGATTGAAGGAGGCTGCAATGGAGCAAGATACCTCACTTCATCTCTCTGATACTGGAATGGGTGTATCCCAGGAATTTAGTTTTGAACATAAAAATAAGAATCTATTAATCCAATGACCACTGTGGTGTGGTAACCAAATCCATTTACACAAGAATATAGTGCCCTCCAGTTCCTGCATCACACCTAGGACTTTTTGTCAGACAAGTACAAAGTTAAACAATGCAATAATTGCTAGCACCCCTCCAATCTTAGTTCTCCACCTTGCATGGCAGGTGGCAGGCTGCTTACTTTATCTATGGCAGCGGTTCTCAACCTGTGGGTCGCGACCCCGGCGGGGGTCGAACGACCAAAACACAGGGGTCGCCTAAAGCCATTGGAAAATACATATTTCCGATGGCTTTAGCCGCTGAGAAAATGATATTCACTGTGCCCTTGCAAAGACCGCCCCAAGAATTTCTGAATTGGTAAGCAAGAAGCAACCACAACCATCTCACTAAATTTGGCAGCATACTGTTGCAAAATATTGCACTGTTGTTTACTGTTATATTACTGTTATTATATTTAAACCCATGCTATGCCATGGTGAAATGTTATTTATTTGGAATTGTTGTTATATTTAAACCTATGCTATGCCATGGTGAAATGTTATTTATTGGAATTAGTAATAAATATTTCTCAACATATAATTAAATATTGTTTTTGTGATTAATCACTATGTTTAAATTATGTTTGATTTGTAGCAATGAGAATACATAATGCATATCAGGTATTTACATTCCGAATCATAACTGTAGCAAAATTACAGTTTTGAAGAAGCCACCAAAATTATTTTTTGGTTTGGGGTCACCGCAATATGAGGAACTGTATTGCGGGGTCACGGCATTAGAAAGGTTGAGAACCACTGATCTATGGGAATAGATGCATGATTCTGGACACAATACATTTCATCCAGACTTTGAAAGGCTAACTACAACAATAGAGCCATGCTGGACAGAACTCAGTTTATTATTCCACAGATACTGAAAGAAACATCTTTCTACTGAAGATTGCAAACTATAAAAATAGGCAAACAAACTAAAGGCAGGAAAAAAAAGAGCAACTTTTTTTTTTAAAGTATAAAACAAATATTTCTATTTGCCAGACCAAGTCATTTTTGTAGTGATGCTATTTTTGGAGGTCTTTCAACCTCAGTCTCAAAGATGGCCAGAACAAAGTCAGTGACTAAAAATGTCTATAAGGTCCAAAGCAGCATGAATTGAATGTATGCCCAATCATAGTGTCAATAGGCCAAATCCCAAATACCATAGTATTTAATCAGACAACTGCCATTGAGGTCAATAGGATTTTTGCCTGAATAAAAATTGAATGAAGTCATCAGAATTTAGCCTCCTGAGACTAGTATAATATTTCAATCAAGAAGTGCACTACTAAACTTCTGAACTAAACAGTTTCCATAATAAGGATCCATTTTGTTATATGGATGTTCACCCATAATTACGGTTGATATATTGGTTTAGCAGGTATGTGGAAAACTTCCATTTTAATCTTTAAATATGTAGTACTGGCAATGGAAAGCAGTTTTTGCCTTCATACACAACTCAGATGGAAACTGCGAAAGTTTAATTTTGAGGATATGCCAATTGCCAGGTCTTCAAACAGCAGGCCGGATCCAACTCAAGTGACTTTCCGACCAAGGAGCCCAAGGTGCTCTACAAACTACACCATATATATCACTTTGAAGAACATTTGAACAACAATTTAACAAGAACATTTGAAGAACAATTTAACAATATACAGTGTGTAAGAAGGCGCTGCGGCATCTCCTGGAGTTGGGACCCGAGGGAAGGCCACAGCTACCAAGCCGGAAAGATGCCCCGGTAGGCAAGTCTGCCCGGCAACAAGGTGGTCAGGCCGTGATAGGGCCAGCCAGCCAGTCTGCCTGGCAACCACCAGGCCGGACTGTGATAGGGCCACCCGGCCAGACCAACCGGCAGTGGAGGGGCGGAGCCCCTGCAGGAAGGGGCAGTATAAAGACCAGGCCACAGACCTCAGTAGGGGGAAGACACTTGTGGGAGACAGATGTGCTGCCCCCCTACCAGGGGCCCAGGCCTGGCTGGATCCCGGCAGAGGTGAGGGACACCCACCGCTCTGGACAGTGGACCCGCCGGCTTCCTGACCTTCCCTTGTATAAGGAGTGGATAGGGCCTCCAGGGCTGGGTGGCTGGACCTGGTCCACGGACCCCAGGGATTGGCCTCAGCTACCAGATCCCCGAGACTGGGCTGAGGAGCCTAAACAGCCCCGATGGGAGGCCCCTCCAGAGGCCGGGCTGGACCTAGATGAGCTGCCTGCTGCTGACTCCCCAGAAGCTGGATCCGACCTTGACGAGCTACCGGATGCTGAGAGCCCCCGCGAATCCTGTGATTTAGAGGAGCTGCTCCTTGCAGAGGACCTCCCCACCCTACCACCCACCAATGAGGAGGGACTAGTGAGCCAGACATGGACCAAGTACCCCTACAGCCCAAGGGAAGCAGGCACCTGGGAACTTGGGGAGGAAGTGGCTCAGGGATAGCCAGACGCAGTGGTTGAGTTAGGGGCCCGGCCCCGATAGCATGTTGCAGCAGGAACTCTGCCAATTCAGTGGCAATGCATGTGCCACTGCTAGGGCCCTGGGCTGGGATGCAGTGGAGACGGGTGGGCCTGCGTCCCCCTCCCCCTCTCCCTAGCTGCCCCAGGAGGAAGAATCCTCCTGCTCAGCTGGATGACTGCTTGCCTCAACCCCTTCCAGTGAGCCAGGAGTGTTAAACTGCTGCCCCGCCTGAGGGCTGGGCAGTTAGACTGCTGCCCCACCCGCCCCACCTGAGGGCCAGAAACCAGACTGCTTGCAGGCAGAAACCCGCGCAGGCCTAGTAGCTATTCCCCATTTACCAAGGCGCTGCAGCATCCCCTGGAGTTGGGACCTGAGGGAAGGCCACAGCTACCCGGCCGGAGAGGACAGCCAGTGACACTGTGATTCATGGCAGAACTGGAACACTATTCATTCATTCATTCATTCAACACTATTCATTTGAAACTACAGATGAAATTTTAAGATATACACAATGTAATTATACAAGCTGGATTGTTATCCAGGACTTTAACTCTTCAATTTCTGCTCTTGCAAAAGGTACTATGGAAATGTCCATGACTGCAAGTAGTCAGAACTTCCGTTTATACCACCTAAACATCTTCATCTATGCCTACACAGTACACCTTACCCCAGCATGAAGTTAGGTATCACCTGCTAAAAAAGCCCAGCGCCATTTCCTGTACCATCTCAGGTTTTCCTTCAAGTTCTTCCATCCATGTACAGTCCAAATCCAACACTCCTTAGCTCATGAGACCTGAGGAGATTACACCCTGACAGTTATGACACAACTCATGTGATCTGTAACATTATTCAGACTCAGAAAGGAGAAAGAACTGACAGGAAGAGACTTCAAGCCCAATCTTGAAAAAGAAACTTTGAGAAATTAACATAAATTGGTACGGGTCAAAGTGAAGCTAAATCTCTTCAAATTTTTTTGGTTTCCGACTAGTTTCTGGAAGTTTTCTTTGTGTCTTGTTGGGTGAAAAAGGTCATTGTCCAGGGAGTGGCCAGCACAGATTTTTGTCTACATAGCTCTATTATACTACACATCAAGTTTAAACTTCTTGTCCTTGACTTCTGTAACATTTTGACATTGTTAGGTTTGTTTGCTCAAATAAACTATGGGCACTAGCTCTGCACCCAAGAAATTATTTCAGACAGAGAGAGAGATTGAGGCAAAGAATCAGTGCTACTGTTGAGATTATCTGCTTCCAAAAAACCCATTTCTCCAAGATCTAAATGCCGCTACATTCATTTATGCAAAAATACGTTAGGACAACCTGTCCAATCCCAATATTATCACATTCAAGGCCCTACATCACACACAGCCCATCAACATCTCTGATCTGGTCGTCTTTGGCATTATCCGGCCCTTTCTGTTCCACTAATGATACCAGTCTTGATATCCTATTTATCTTCTGTCAAGCATCTCTATACCTTCTGCCTTTCTCCCCTGATGTTTGGAATGGCCTCCCCAAACCCATTCAACCAAACCACTTACCCTGAACTCATCCAAATCCCTCCTATAAACTCACTTCTGTCATCTCATCTTGAAGCACGGGGATGCAAAAACAAGTAATGCAGTGATGTCAACTTGCCGCACTGAACTGAGTGACTATGTGATCTTACTGGTGCCATCCTTCTCCCCACTATTTTTGCCGGCTCATGATTCTTCTCTATTGTGTCCTAACAATTAAGTCTGTCTGAGGCAGGAATTGCATTTTTATTTGGTCGATTAAACATATTTTTGGGTGCTTAAAGAATAAATGAAATAGCATCAGATACAGAAAGATTCCCAAATTTTAAAAAATGGGAAAGGAGGAGATTAAGCTTGCATCTGATCCAGTTAAAAGGGACTTTAAGAGAAAGGAAAGGCTACCTAACTCTCTAAACTATTTATAGGCCACTATTACTGTAGTATCTGAAGTTCTTTAAATGCATTAATCCTCCCAATGGTCCTGTGATATAGCGGTGTACTATTATCCCCATTTTACTGATGGGCAACTGAGGCAGAGATGGACTTCAAACCAGATCCTCAGAGGTATTTTGGTGCCAACCTCCCATTGACTTGCCTGAGGTCCCACTGGAAGAGATGATAGAAACAGCATAGATTTTACTTCTGGATGTAGCGAATGACTGTGTTTTGGGAGACAAAGTGGAGTGTGCTTGTAGTCAGTTCTCATTGCTTCTTTTTGATCTTGCTATATTGATATAGAAAAGGTATGTTTCACAAAGGCACCTAAGACCTGCAAACCTTATACAGTGTGCTTTGAACTGTGTGTCTAGCGTTGGGAAGGGGACTGTTATAGTTGGTGTGCGTATCAGTTCTGTACACCTGAACACACACACACAAATCTGGTATAAAACATGGGAGGAGATTTTCCTAGTCACCCTCAGCATTTCATTGGCATTTAGCTGCCTAACTGCCACTTATGCTTTGGAAAATCTCCACCATGGTGTATTTGACCAATGTATTTCTGAAAGGACTGTTGGGAACAAGGCAATAAGGAGATTCACTTTAATATATTCCTTTTCGCGTTAAATAAAGAAAACTAAACATAAGCATGGGCATTGGGCTGTATAACTTCACTTAAGTCTTTGGATGGCAAACATCTAAACCTTTTGAGAACCACTGCCATTTTGTATTTAATCACAGTTCTTGCCACCTGGGGCATTTTTTGAAGTTATGGTTTAATTCTGTTTTCATTCTGCCTCGTGAGACGACGATGATCTCTTTTCTGTCATCCCTCAAACCAAAATGTGAGATGGAACTTCCAACATCTATATAAAA
This sequence comes from Mesoclemmys tuberculata, assembly GCA_007922155.1. Lineage (NCBI taxonomy): Eukaryota > Metazoa > Chordata > Testudines > Chelidae > Mesoclemmys > Mesoclemmys tuberculata. Next base: position 75,526,937 of record ML675601.1, read on the forward strand.
TAATGTGGTTCCCAGCCTTTCTGAATCATGTTCTGCTATACATTCTGCTTCTCTGTTATGCATCTGTTGTGGCACAAGCTCTTATCCTGACTTTCCTTCTGACTCACTGTTTGTACTTCTGTCTCATATGGTGCTGAAAACATCTTTAGCTGTACTACGCTGTAATTGGTATCAAAATATTTGGTAGCATAGTCAGTAACACCCACAAATTTCATTTATTGCTTCTGTCAGTATAGAATGATGGTGTCTCCATACACTTTTGTGGTTTTGGCTTATTTTCTTCTAGGAAAGAGATACCTCTTTTTCCCATCATTTAGTGATGGAAATGCTATTTCTGAGTAGGGGACTCTACTCGCTCTTAAGTTTCTTTTCTGAAGAAGTGCTTCGGAGAGCCATCAAGAGCACTGGGTCCCAGTGAAAGTGACGACAGCAGCAGCAATTGTACCAGCATGATCATTTGTGGCCTCTAACAGGGTCAGTTGTGACATCAATACAGAGTGGAAAAAGATAGATCATAATAAAGGACATTGTGGGTTTTAATATAGAATATTATAGTGTGTGCAAATGTGGCAGTCTGATGACATACAAACAACCCTAAAATATCGCATAAGAGTAGACTGGTGGATTTAATATTTGAGACAAAATAGGTACACGGTACTTTGACAACCAGAGAAAGTCCAGGTGACACACTGAAGAGCTCTGAAATCTCTCACACATATGCACGTGCACCCTGAGCAAAAGTTCTCTGATCTCTCTGAAGCCCATTGTAAATGGGACCTGTACAAGCCCTAAGAGGTAAATGCATACAAATAAAGTAAGCTAATTTCTCTATGTGAGACAACTCATTGTTTGGAATAGAATTTGTATATTATATTTGTCACACTGCCTGGAGTGGCTCACGACTGAGTGCCTACCTCAGGGATGGCTGTCAAAAACAGGGCAGATACTCCCAGTTGGTGGTGTGTGTTCCATAATTATATTTCATCCAGGCCCACCAACAGCAATTCCGGGCCTCAGGGAAGAGCAGTCAATGGCCCCCCTAGAAAGGGATGGATGAGGTCCAAGTGAGCGCCCACCAGAAGTTATTTATTTATTTATTTAGTGCCATGCAGGTTCTTGGGTGGCTGAGGCAGCAGTATCTACTACTCAGCTTCCCAGGTCCCTCAGATTTCCCAGGGAGATTACTGATGAACCCAGGAAGCTGAGTAGCAGATACCCTCTCAACAGGCTACCCAGGAACCTGCATGGTGCATAAATAAGCTTGTCCCAGGGGAAGGGTGGAGAGCACAAGTGGCACGGCCTTAGGGGAAGTAGCGGGTGTGGAGAAGAGGATACGTACCTATCCTCCCATCTGCCCAGGCCCTTTTAAATCACTGGGCCCCTGGACAGCTGCCCCCCTTGCCTCCCCTTTGGGGGGCCTGATTTCACCAAACTAGTAACAAATGTGAACTCCTGGATCACTATAACAGCCTTACCATGAAATCATAGACAGTGCCCTTAGACTCTCCAGTCTTCCTTGCCACCCACTCAAACTGGATTTAGTGATAAATGGTCACTTACACCAAAAATCACACCACATTCAGGTTGCTTCCAGACCCAAGAGACCAGTCACTTATCCCAACTCAAATGGCACTCTAGATCTTACACCCACCCAGTATTAAATTATCTAAAGGCTTAATAACTAGGGAAAAGGAATAAGAGTTATTATAGGTTAAAGCAAGCAAACATACACCCAATGAGTTACCCTCTAAATCTTAAGAGTGACAGAATTGTAGTGATCTGTACATTGAAACTATTTTTCAGGACAGACCCAGCAGGCAACCCTGGGGATCTCTGGCTTCAGTTTAGTGTCTCTGTCCTCTCAGAGTTCAAACAGCCCAAAAAGATGTAGTTTCTTCTTGTCAGAGATTTTTAGTCCCTTCCCCCAGAGTTCAAGATGGCGGGGGAAGTTTACGTGGTCATCTCCATTTCATGGGTGGGGGGAGCAATCAACAAAGTCTTTTGTCCTCCGACATTCCACAATGGTTTCTCTGATGTGTATGGGCCTTTTTTGGTTGGGTAGGAGATAACACTTCCTGTGGTAAACTAGTATTTCACACTTAGCAATGTTTCTCACCTGACTGAGGGTTTACAGTTACAGAGCACATACTTAAATATTACCTTATAACATGGGATATAGATATTACAAGTGAGATTAACACACGCAGCAGTACACAAGCATTTCAGAGTCTAAACACTCAATACATTCTTATAAGACTAATAACTATTTTGAGCAAAATTAATATACAGGTGACCTCGTCAGGTCTCCAGCTATGAGGTTGTCAGTTCTTAGCTAATGCCTGCAGCCTTGGCAAGAGCTGGCATCTGGCCTGTGAACATCATAATGTTGACAAGCGGAGATCAGTTCATCTACTCTGGGTCTATCTGATGAACTGCCAAAGCTAATTAAAATACCTTACTGACTACTGCAACATGCACTGTCAAGAAACTGAAGAATCTGGTTTGCTCTACTTTCATGATTGAAGAACCCATTCAAGTGCCAGAGAAGTAATCCTTGAACACCACATACACAGCAGTGTAATTTCAATCTTAGAGCTTGTCTACACAAAAAAGTTGTATCACTTTAATTTTACTGGTGTAGCTACAACAGAATGACCCTTCCTAATGTGGATGCTGTCACACTAGTATAAAAGATTCTTGTACTGGTATAGCTATTGTCGTATAAAGAGGGGAGTACAGTATACTGATAGAAGCACCATTATACTGGCATAACTACAGCCACACTAAGGGCTATACTAGCAGAATTATTTGAGTAAAATAAATCACACCTCTAACTGAAACAGTTATACTAATATAGAGACAGGATACAAACCAGTATGTAGCCAAGACCTCAGTGAAATGGTTTCATCTGAGAAATATGATAAAACATTGTGTATGTGCGCACACCCACCTGCTCCTCTGGGTACCAGAGGCACAAAACCCCCTCCACACAATTACGAGAGAGAGAGCGTGCGAGATATTATTCTCATGGTATAACGTTTCCAATACAACCAGAAGCAGGAAATTCCAAAAAATCACATGAGAAGGGCTTTGGCAGAAGACTTACAGCCCAATTCTGCACACCCAAAAGGTATGGATAAGACAACCAGACTTATGGGTACTTATTTATATGAACTGAAACTCAGTTGAAATCTTACTGGGCTTCACCAATCACTGGCTGTGATCTCAACACAAAGCATCAGTCTAGGACTCACAAGGTGTGGTACCTCTGTCTTCATAATATCAAGATAATCCAGAACTTCACTGTTTATTTACAAAGAACCTGGGCTAAATTCTGATTTCAGTTCCATCTATGTGAATCCAGAGACACTCCATAATATCAGCTGAATTATTTACATCAATCTACATGTAGAGTAAGATCAGATCAGGCCTTCTGCCAGTAAAACTAGATGGAATTTGGAGCATGAAGAAAACCACACATATACAATTCTTGCTATTCATTACATTTACAAGATGATTCAACTCAAGTTAAAGAAAGTTATTTTGCTTATATGCTACAAAATATGATCTCTGTAATGAAAAACAGAAACTCATGTTGAATGAAGTTTGTCCCTGGCCCATGCAAGTTATCCATGTAAAAACTAAAAACAAGACTGAGATCTAACAGTGAAGAACAAAGAAACTGAAATATTCAGTCTCACATCGCACTGAAATTTGGTAGCCAAGCATAGGCATCTATAAAAAGGTGGTTAATAATGGAAAGTAATCCATTATTTTACGTTAAAGATGAGAAAAGTGGTCTAACAGTTCAAAGACAACCTCTCTGCCACCCACACTTTTTTTGGCATAACAAAATGCCAGGGGAAATTATACCTTTTTAGAGTTAAATTCCACGTCCTCTAGGATTGTGACAGGGCTTGAAATAATATTTCTATGCTGCCATCTAGTGCACTTCTCAGGGAATACAGGCATGTTGTGTCAGTGACTAAAATGAATAAGGAGCAAAGCTCTTTCTCTGTCCCCTTTTCCACATATATTGTCAGTACCCCTCAAACACCACAACTTTACAAGTTCCTGCTATAGAAATATACACATAATAATTGCATCTGGCCAGTAGTTATATGGAAACCCATATTATGATATAAATATATCATTAGGATTTCTTCATGAATAGTTTGCAAAACAATATTTAAAAGGATACTGAAATTCTTTTCTGTAAGAGTGCATGATTGTTAGCTGTGACTGTATGTAATGATGTTATAAAGGTCCAGTCCAGCAGCCCCCAGTGATGAAAATAGAACTATGCAAACAAGGAACAGCTTTAGGATGGAGCCATGTGTAAAGAAATACAAATCTGGAGAAGTGGAAAAACCTGAAACATAGTAGGCACAAGCTGTTCTGATAAATTAGAGTGTATTTATATACCATAGGAGATCAGCATAACCAGTCTATCAAGAAAAGTCATCTTGAAATAAAGGCAACAAACATATTAAAATGTTGGAGCACAGAGGTCTGAGCCATTATCATGGAGTGAAAGTACAACACTACACTCAAAATATGCAATTAGCAAGGTTTAAATGTACCAAAGAACAAAAACAATCAGAAGGAATGTACTACTATGTTGTAATATATCTTGAGGACTCTGAAGTTATATCAGCACACCGTGCTACAGTCCCTCTTCATCTTTTCACACAGGCTACAGAACTATGGCATGGGAAGTAGATGAAACACAGATAAGGCCTAATGTTCACTTAATGCTGCAATATCCAAAGGCATAACATAAGAGAAAATCACCTTTCTCCAATGTACAATCATGACAACCACCTCATCCTTTGGCAGAATCTCAGAATTAGCCTCTTCTTAAGAACCGTTATATTAAAAAGTGGAAACATTTGAGTAGTGATAAAATACCCTCTAAGAGTTTAGGGAATGAGGCAAATTCCACAGAACCTTTCAATAACCAAAAAACTCAATTGTACATCAATAGTAATGCTAGTCACAGCTCTTCCCATCCATACTAACAGTAACTTCAGTGAGAAACTGCAGAGCTGGAGCTCCTATGCAAACTTGACACAATCAGATTGGGTTAGAATGGTTCTCATTACAAGTAGTAATTGTCACTGATCACACATTCTCACCTTCTGATCAACAGTTGTGAATAGGCCTTAGCTACTCTAACTGAATTGACTTCGTTAGCACTTGCCCTCTCTATTGTTGTTCCTACCCTTGGGTGTGTATATATACACACCTGCTATCTGTGATTTCCATTTCATGCATCTGAGGAAGTGGGTTGCAGCCCACGAAAGTTTATGCCCACAGAAATTTGTTAGTCTTGAAGATGCTACAGGACTCTCGTTGTTTTTGCTGTACACAGACTAACACGGCTCCCCCTCTGGAAGTAACTGATGTCTTTCTGAAAGGATAGGGCAATAATACTTCCTTCCAAACACAGTTGAAAGAAACAAATCTAGTCAGTTTTTCTCTCATATTAGACTCTCCAAGTTCTCTTGCCTCCTAAGAGTCCTGGCTTGATTAGGATGCCTCGTAAAGAACTGCATCCTCAACTCCACATGAAGTAAAGTACAATTTTCAGTCTTACAACCCCCTCTATAAGGGCAACATTCCACTCTTGTTGGGCACGCACAACTCCCACTGATGTTCTGCCCATGATCACAGTCCTTTTTCTCATGGTCTCACCGTAATCAAAAGTTTGTGCACCATAGTTGATTTTTGGCCCAGGAGGTTATAGTGCTGGGATGAACAAAAGCAGCTCCTGAGGCTCGAGAAACCTCCACAATTTAGTTATCCAATAATCACAAAAGGAAAAGGTCAACCTATGCCCATTCTGTCTAACTGCCACATTTCAGAAATATCCTTCCAGTTTTGTAAAGCTGAATAGTGCAGGACTCCCCCCTGGACCCTTGCTCATGCAGGTCCTACACAGCTGGCTTGCTCATTCAGCGCCTCTGATTTGGCTGTGGCCCCCAGATTTGAATGTATGCAAATTGGACAGAATAAGGAAAAGTTTCTCTAATTGTTACCCAGTTCTACCTGTAGCAAATAAAATGCAGGGCCATACAAAGGACAGCAGAGTGCCACACAGGAAAGAACTCCCTGTTCTGGCCCTGATGAGCACAACAGAGCTAGGCAGGGAAGAGAGCCATTGAGGAAGAAAGCAGAAAGGAAAGTTAAGATCAAAGCATGGAGCGGAGAATTAAAAGAGGAAAGTAGGAGGTGAGCAATTGCCAACTCTCATGATTTTATCACTGTTCTTGTGCTCTCTGCTTGTTTTTCTTTAAGCCCCAGCTCCTTAAAAAGTGATTCTATAAGACTCTCAACTTTCATTAGCATTTCTAACTCTCACAGTTGCAAAGAAAGGCTTGAAAAGAACATCTCAAGAGCTCCAAAAAAACAAATGGCAAATAAAAAAAACCCCACATGTATTTATTCATGATCCCATCATTTTAAACCATTCTTTTGATGAGGGGTGGGGCTTGACTCATGAATTTTTAACATGTGAAGTTGGAAATACTGAATACTAGGAAAGGGGAAAGCAGGAGAGAGAACAAGAGGGAGGATTATGAAGAGTTAAAGAACAGAGTATGCTTGGAGGAAGCAAGTATGTGGCAGAAAAGAACCCTCTGTTACTTTACAGTTCTGCGTGTTTTGTCTGGTGTAGATCCCACTTGTGGGGTGTGTGCATCTGACATGAGACTAGAATCTCTGAACCGTGCAGCCTGTTGGGGCTGCACCTGCACTGTATGTCCCTTCATGTCTTCCCACTCCAGAATATATAGGGCAGAATAGATCTGACGACTCTCCCTTCCCATCAGAATCCCAACAGAGGTGGGCTGTGAAGAAGCAGGGATAGTTGACTGGCATAGGGTCCACATAGACTAAACATCTCAAAGAACCAGAGTTAGTTCAAGGAAAGCAACTGTTTTCTTCTTTGAGGAGCTGACTTGTGGTGGCTAGCTGTCAGTTCCTCCAGGAACAGAATGGGGGGGTCAGAGGGGTTTTCTCTATGGCTAAATAAATAAGGATTGTAGAACTGCTCCCCCAAATTTGGCATCCGATCCTGCAACCAGATCCAGGACATATTGCTTTGAAAAGCATGAGGTGAACTCCAAGTAGCTGCTCAGGGAGCCAAGAGAGATCTCTTGCTGGTGCCGACCTCCAGCACTGAAGTTGCCTTGGCTTCAGTCAGTGCTGAAGGATGCAAAGGGACTGGTCACTAGCCTATGTGGACTGATCAGGCTTTCCGGGCTGGGATTTACAACAGTCAGAAAAGTCATGATTCTTTTTCCTCCTCTTCAGTTTCTCATGCTTTGAGAAAGAGGTTCAATGCTGACAATCACCCATGATGTGGCCTTCTGATCTGCCCTGTCTGAGCGCGATGGAGGGGAGACAAAGTTACAGAACTGAGATCCCAACCAGCGCGCAACTGGATTTGTGGGACCAAAAACAGCTTATTGAAGAGGTAGAGGGTCCCTTCTCAGCATTGACCAAAGGAGTCTTAGGGAGAGAGTCCTTACTTACTGGCATGCTGAAGGAATGGGATTTTTCAGAGGACAGTCCCTCTGGAGAATCAAAAGTGCATCTTTTTGGAGTAGTCCATGAGGGGACAACAGAAAACATTATAGCCAAGTATCTCTGGAATGATGGGTTATATTAGAGGACTGGCACAGTGAACAATGGTTTAGAACGTGTTCCTCACCCAAACAGAAAAGGCAACAGTTATGGCTATCCAGTAAAGGAACAAGACTGTCAAGGGATGGGCAGGGGTTGATGTCCAAAGATTTGAGCTCAACCACTTGCTGGGAAGGCATCTCAGTGCTATCATCAACCAGACTGTTTACATTTAAAAGAAAACCAAATAAGGAGCTGCTGAAAGGCAGGAAAAAGCATTTCTAATTATCTGAAACTATAAAAAGAGGTTACTATGAGGTGGCAAGTAGACACTGCTGAGTTCTCTCTCGCTGCTATGGGAAGGAAGACAGAACTGAGCCAGAGCTTCTCTGTCCTAGATGTTCTCAAGTAGGAAGATGAGGACCGGAAGACACAAGTGCAGCCCTACAAACACTGCTGGTCAAGAGATTCTGATCACACAAGCATACACATCACAAGCAGGCTCCTTATGGTCAGAGATTCCAAGAACTATAGAGTGAAAGAGGCAAAGTTAGAGGGGACAGAAAGGAGGAGGAGAAGGTGACAGTAGGAAGGAGGCAGGGGAAAAGGAGCAAAAGGGAGAGGACGGAGCAAAAGGGAAATGCAGGGGAGAAGAATGAAGGTTAAACAGAAAGCAGGAGAAGGAAATGTAATAAGAAGAGAAAAATTCATTTTAACCTGAAAATATTATACTGTATAATAGTGTTCCTACAGTAGTTAGAACCTTTAATGTAGGATTCTGTAGTATTATTAGATAAGTGCAGGTACAAGTTAAGGGTAAAGACCACAGGAAAGGAGAAAGTTAGAAAGGTTAGCAAGGGGATAAACATGTCTGGTAAATTAAAAGTACAGAGCACAGTCTTCAGTAAGTTCGTAGCTGCACATTTACATGGGGCTGAAAGCCAATGGCAGTTCAACCTGCTACTAAGGTGAAAACAGGCCCTGCTATAATGATTTCAACACCACTCATTTTGGTACTCATATTCTATGTACTAGACTTTAGGGGATGTGCCATGGCAAAAAAAGGGGGGGACTAGAGAAAAACATAAAAAGAATTAAAAATACTTACTACCGTGAAAGAATATGTTCAAGGAATTATTTTGGGGAAATTCTATGAGCTGTGTTGTACAGGAGATCAGACTAGATGATCACAGTGGTCCTAGCTGGTCTTGCAATCTATAGATCTGTGAAAAGCAATGCACCAAACAGCCACTAATTACAAAATGGCTACTAAAGGGCTGCAGCTGCTTTCCTCTGCAAGATTTAAAGGCCAGTCCCAGCAAGGTATGTTGGAAAGAAGTTTCTAGAAAAGGGCTCTTCTGTGCTAGGGAGGGTTGATTACAGAACGAGGAATGGTTGCTTTTATATACTATTACTGCATTGCAAGGTGTTCTTTTATTAACAATCAATATAAGAATGGATCATAGGAGTTAACTCTAAAAAGTGAAAAGGATCATTTATCAAGATGATCACATGTTTATATTTTCTTATCTGTGTTGCTGTTAGATTTTATATCATTAAAATGAAAAGCATTTTTAAAACATAACTTAATTTTCATAATGTGTATTGCATTTGTATATGCATTTTACCCGTATCAGATGGTGGAACTAGACCAATCTGTTTTGCTTTCTGATTCTTACCAATTTATAAGATGATGATTTGGGTTTCCAGCTGTGCAAGCTAATTTTGTCTGTTTTCCTATCACTATTTGTATTTCATTGATAAGTATGCAGATTATATCATATGCCTAATTACTTTCCCATTTATTCTAATAGGAGCATGCCTATTACTGAATAAAACAATGCAAATTAAAAACAGAAGTGAAAAAAATATAAAATTACTTTCAGCTCTTAGTGCAGACACTGACTCTTGGATACACACAAGCTACCAAAGATTCACAGCAACTAATGTGCTATACTTAAAGCCTGCTTCATAAATTGGTGTACAGGCTAAATACCACACCATCATAACTGGTATTACCTATTAACAACATGCATACCTCATTTTTACTAGTGAAACATCATTTATTTCTACAGCAGAAAGTGTTTCATTAATGACAATGGCCTTTTGTTTATATTCCCGAGGAGGATATTGATAAATTAGCATACTTCTGCTCTAACACTGATGCTAAGGGGCAATACTGGTATTACACAGCATTATGTGTGGACATTTTCATCAGCACTGCCAATTTTTACACTGTGCAAGTGTTAATGTTTAATAAGGACATGCATTCTATCCAAACGGATCCTCTACTTTTTTGTAGTATTGATTTGATTAAAAGTAGACTGGTCTGGGCGGGTAGTTTATATCCAAATTGATGCCAGGTACCATTTCTATCTAGAAGTTGCTAGGTACTAGAGATGGACTCAAATCACAAGGCCTGGATTCAGGTAAAAGTTACCAAAGTTCACTGATGTTTAAACCCACGATATTAATTTGATCCTTTGTAGAAATGGGCTCAAATCATGACATTCAACCAAACCTTAATTTTCCCAAAGATTGTATGATTTGGGTTGACACACATCTCTCATACACCACTTGAGAGCAGATATATCCTTATGTCAGAAAGAATTTGGCTCAGCCTAACTGGCCATGGTATGATACTGTTGTTCCACTAGAAATACAGCTATTGGTGCTTTGATATTGATTGCCCATATGGTGGCTCATAAAAATAAATGCCCATTTTCTGGACTGTGGACTTTGAGCCACCATGTTGACAACTACAATATTAAAGTCCCAATAGTTGTATTTCTAGTGGAAGTAACATCTGCAATGATCCATCTAGCTCCCACCAATGCATTTTTCTTCATTCAAGGGGGGTCACACATGAATAGTGTCTACAGGATTAGGCCCATCCCTTGCTGTTTGTTTCCTCCTCTCCAATCACCCTGTGACAAATCTCTATCCCTTTGTTTATGTAGATCTGCAGCTTCTAGTAAGCAGGAAACCAGGAGTAGAACTAAAGTACCGCTTTCCAAACAAGAAATGCAGTTAGGGACTCATTCTATGGCCATGCCCAACTGGTATCAGAGTGAGATGGAACTTTGGTCAGAGAACTGAAGAAGCCACTTCAGCTTACATGAGGGGTTTGTGTGAGTGGGGTCCCTACAATAGCAGGATCTGATGTAGTCCCTTCAGTCATACAGACCTATGGCAGTTCCTGGTGAAGTGTGTCTTTTTTCCTTGCTAATTTGATTCACTTAAATAACGCAGATAACATTACTTTGCACAGGATATCTTTTCCTCTCCAATAATAATAATGCCTAGTTCTTATATAACTTTTCATCAGTCACTCTCAAATGCTTTACAAAGGTCCCTATCAATAGAATGTACAATTTCCCCAGTGTAGGCTGTCAAAATAGCTCAATAAAAATGTTTTAACATATTTATAGTCACTTTTACTATTTTAAAAAAATCTTAAGCCACTCTTTGTTCTCCCTGAGAAGCACAGCTCACTTTTCATAGTTTACGGATGTCGAAGTATTTATAGAATAATGGAAGTATGTATGATTTTCACCATTCTATTATATACAAGAACTGTTGCTCAAAGCCTTATTGCTTATTAAACTACAGTGCTGCAGCACTGATATCAGATTCAAAATACTCTATTGGTTGAGAGGGGCATTGCTAACTACTGCTTTTTATCAACTGTGTGTTGATAAAATGCAAAAATTCAATGAAAGCAGCACTCAGATCCCAATCCCCCCTCCCACCCACATTATAAATTGAATATATTAGGGTCTTGGTTGATGAACACTGGACACACCAATCTAAGCCACAAAGAAACCATCAGGAGATCAGGATGTTTTCAGGAATTCCAGACTGCTGAATAGCCCTTGCCAGGTTTAATCTACAATGCATATACACCCGAAGGGATAAAATTTACAATTCTGTATTTCGGAATAAATAATGCAAGGTTTCATCCTGAGAGAGAAGCTATGTGAATATAGCCTACTTGTTATCTTAATGAAGGCTTGTATGTATAAGTGCCATTTAATTTATTCTGGTTTTTCTTCGAACAAAATTTTGCTGGATGGCCTTCCTTCATTATTGAGATTGTCACTAATAAAAGCGGTTGCAAATACAGTGTCTTTATGAACTTTATCTTTGCTTACTAAATTGAAGGGTATGGATAAACCATTTCAATCAGCAGTAATAGTCCTGCAGCTCATGTAATTTACTGTTTACACACAGCAATGCATATTATGTAACAATACATCTATACACATACAGAAACAAAACTGGTTACATTCACTTTAATAATGAGATTGCCTCTGTAGCATAAATGACAATAAATGCTCAGCTATGTTAAATGACTGCTCTTTTTCCCCTCTTATAGTTAGTCATTTGTCTTCATTGTTTCAGTAATGTAGCCAACAATTGAGAGTTAAGTAGTACTGACTATTAACTTTCAGTAAGCTTTACAGGTACTTTACACACTAAGAAATAGACTTTTTAAAATGCCATTTACTACATCTCACTGAATTACAGTATATAAACAATAATGGTTATTTGCTAAAACATAATAGCATATATATTTATTGTAATAAAAGATAACCCCCTGAAAATCAAGAACAATGTGTAAATTCTTTATTTTATAAGCATGCTGAGAATTTGTAAAGGGATTACTGTAACACTATTAATCATGGCATTTTCACATTTGCAATACAATTTTGTAATCACTACGGTTCATGTAGGCTTTTATAAGCAAGTGTTTTGAGATAATTCATGTTTTATTAACAAAAGAGAATCTTGCACTAATACAAATTAAACATCTTTAATACCAGTCTTACATAATGTTAAACTGAACAGTGGTCCTATGGCAGAAAGTTTGCTAAAAGGCGGAAGCTTGTGTGTTCAGGCAATGGCACTTTCTCTTATATGCTGACCCAAGAGTATGTAACTTGCTGCTGCAGAATCCAAAAGCCACCACAAATGTTGGCGCTTTCCATTCTAAGACGTCAAGCTGACCTTCATAAATAAATAAAAATCCACACACAGTTTTCCCCCTAGGAAGAATAAAGAATGAACTGCATGACATATGCTAGTCACATTACCTAATGTTTCACTGGAAAGTGTTCAGATATCATGGTGATGGGCACAGAATAAAAACCTTAATAGAATACAAGACAGCAAATGCTCATTGTAATTTCTACCCATAGTTACTGCTGGTAAGGTAAATGCTGATGTCCAAACTGTCTGAAATATCCTAATTAGACTACATCACCAGGCACCAAGTGATCAGAACCACCTCATAGGGTAAATGATTGATGGAGTGACTGTTGCCACAGATTCTTCCCTACATAGAACTTCAACGGCACAACAGTGTCCACTTGGAGAATAAAACTAGCTTTCCAGCATGTCTGTTTTGGAATGCAGTGTGTGATGATAATTCAGTAGGAAATGTAGTCAGCCATATCAGTAAGATAATTTTTCCACCCTTGGCTTGAGTCTTCTGGGGAATGTGGAGAAACCTAGGCTTTGTACATCAGAGGCAGTAATTAAAGCACAGAATTGGGAGCCCGACCTGGCTTAATCTTTGATAATCTTCTTTAAGATTCCTGTACAATCTTGGGCAAATCATTTAGGTACCTCAATATCACCATCAGTAAATTGAGGGTAATACAAAAACATGTGTCAAGGACCTGGAGACCCTCAGCTGGTAAGTGCTATATAAAAAAAGTATTATTGCACACTGGACTACTTCCCTAGTCCAGGTATCTATACTATATTTAGGACTATGCTATCTGAGCACCTGATTAGATCATCAGTCAAGAGTAAGGGGACAGCTGAAGAAGGCAGTGACCCTATCGTACTATGGAAAGTTTTTGCAGTATTCATTTCTTCGTTTCATGGCATATGTTTAAAAGATCCTTGGGGGTAGGACATACATGTTTTCACCATTTATTGCTCAGATTAAAATGCTTTCTATATATTAAAATTGATGCTAGACACATTGTCACTATCACTCCCTGGAAATCCATAAATATGGTATGTCACACTAGCACAAGCACTAAGAATTGCTAGAGCCACGTGCATTTGCCCAATATTAAAATTAAGATAATGTAAATTATTTAGATGTGGAGGCATTTAAAACTCTGACAATTTGCAAACTATTCTGGGCAGGGACCATGTACATCCTTGTGTTTGTACAATGGCCTGCTCCAGATTCTAGTGTTTGGGTACCACCCCAATAAAAAAAACCCGTACCATTGTTTTACAAAAAGAAATGTGATACAAGTTGGAACTCCATTCACAGCTGTTTTTAAGGTAGCTATCCAGCCATCTCTACTGACTAATTCCACTGATCTCAGATTTATTCGGCAGAGGGCTCAGCCTCATTTTTGCTCGCTAAGAGCTTGTCTGCACATAGAGAATTGCACTAGTTAACTTCAATCTGTTTAAAAATGGACTTGTGTGGACATCAGTTTAACCGTGGCTTATAGAGGTCTAGCTTGCAGGTTAAGTGGATCTGAAACGGATTTAAATTGATACAAGTGTCAACACACAAAGCTATACCAGTTTAAAATCACTCTCTTAATTAGGCCATGTCTACACTAGTGAGTTTACAGCAGCCCAGCTGTACCAATGCAGCCGTGTCACTGTAAGATCGCTTGTGTAGCTGCTCTATGCCAACGTGAGAAAGCTCTCCCGTCAACATAATAAAACCACCTCAATGAGTGGCAGTAACTATGTCGGCAGGAGCAGCTGTCCCACTGCCATATTGCTGTGCACACTACCGTTTATGCCGGTGAAACGTATTTTCCTCAGGGGAGTGTTTATTTCACATCCTGAAACACACACGTTTTACTGACGTAAGTGGCAGTGTAGACATGGCCTTAGATTGCTGCAAATGTGTGTGTAAACTAGACCTAACAATATCAAGGTTATTTGCTCTATGTAAACTGTAAGAAACAAGGGCCGATATATTTCATTCTTGTTTTAATTTAATGGAAGGCTATTGCTCTAAGCTTTAGAACAGAGATTTTAAGAGCAAGTCTCACCCCTCAGATGCTGCATCTCTCTGAGGTATTCTTCAGTAAACTTCCCATTCAGCCCCTCTAATCATATAACATGTACTTAACCATCTCTGGAGTCCCAGCCACCACCTATCTAAGAGGGCCTGGGGGTGTATTATCTTTCTCCTCTTCGGTTTCAAGGCTTCTTTTAATGAATTGTTTCTGTGCATTTCTGGGCACTAAAAATAATTAGTCACAGATGGAGAAATCGGGGAGAATGCATGATTCAGGCTTCTGCAAGGGGAATACAGCAAGGAGGCTGCTGCTTTTTATTAGATGTATTTGTAAACTCTACTAGTTGACAGCTGAGAGTTGGTCAGAGGCAAAAAGACGAAGCCACATTTTATTTTCCTGTGTATGCCATTATAGGAATACTTCACACCTGCCAGTTTATATCTGGCCAGGTATTCAATGTTCTCTTTCAAGTTAGCCCCACGCTCTGCACTCCCCTCCTTATCCTACATACCCAATGGCAAAACTAAGCAACATCAGCTATTTTTGTATGCAAGAAGCCATAGGTGTTTGGGGAGCAGGAAAGCAACAGACTGTATTGTACTTCACTGTGGTGCAAACATTCTACAGGATTTGACAGCTATTTATATGGAGGCACATTTGTGGGCCTTGATTTTGCCTCTACCTACCCTCTCAGCATTTATTCTCATTATGAAAGAATATGGTAGTGACTACTGCACTATGCTGTACATGGGGCTACATCTTTAGACATCCCAGGCTCTTAAATAGTGCAGAAGACAGCAGCCTGCTTGCTAAGCAGTGCTTTCCAAGGGGAGTACATGACACCTGCACTCCTTAATGTGTCTCTCCTAAGTTGAATTCTTTTCTGAGGGTCCTGATTTTGCAAGTTTTCTATTTAACTCCTTAACCCAGCTATGAAGGACTTTCTTATCCCTGACTTAGGTCCTAGACAATACAGGCAGCAATTCATGATTTCTCAAGCTCGGCAATGTTTACTCATTTTTTGCATTTTTCCAAAACTAGGGCTTCTTGAAGACTATCCAAACCTTTTATGAATTAAATGTGTTCATTTCTGAATTCCTGTCTGTTCCTGCACTTTCCCTCGTTATCAATATCCTGGTTTAAAATAAAAAATTGAGTTCCTTGATCATGTCCTTGCACTAGGTTGTGCATGCTTACTCTTCACAAAAATGCAGGTTACTTAGTAGTAAGCGGTGTTCTTTGAGATGACTCTACATATTCACGTATGCGTTTTGGGTCACGTGGTGCAACACACACTATTCCTGCCCATCGCCTCGGTGTCTCCAAACATTCTGAGGGAAAAGCTATCCAATGGGCACTGCATCCTCTACTACCTCAGTTCCTTCCACTGCCAACCCAGAAAAACCACAATAGGACTCGGAGAAAGAGGGGAAGGTCAAAAGGAAGTGTGAATATGCAGTGTCATCTCAGAGAACTCTAGGCATAAGCAATTTTCCTTTCTTCTTTGAGTGGATATTCATATTCCCACTTACAGGTAGTTTGGCAAGCAGCACTGATAACTCAGGAGGGAAAGAGCACTAATTAAATAATGACTGAAGCCCCAAATCTAGCAACTGTTCTTGAAGCTAAATCCAAAGCATAATGTTTAGTAAAGTCATGAACTGAATTCCAAGTAGCAGACTTAAAGATTTCTCTGGTAGGGACATGTTTAAGGCAAGCAAAGGATGCTGCTATTGTTGAGACCTTACAAGACTAAGCACAGGGACCTGTTACTAACTTGTTATATTCAGTGGCATTGTTTAATTCACCTGGAAATTATCTGACCTGCTATACTATAGACCAGTCGTTCCGAACCTTTCCAAACTACTGTCCCCATTTCAGGGGTCTGATTTGTCTTGCATACCCCAAGTTTCCTCACTTAAAACCTACTTGCTTACAAAATCAGACATGAAAATACAGAAGTGTCACAGCACCCTGTTACTGAAAAATTGTTTACTCTCTCATTTTTACCACACAATTATCAAATAAATCAATTGGACTATAAATATTGTACTTAAATTTCAGTGTGTAGTACATAGAGCCGTATAAATAAGTCATTGTCTGAATAAAATTTTAGTTTGTACTGACTTTGCTAGTGCTTTTTATGTAGCCTGTAGTAAAAGTAGCAAATATCTAGATGAGTTGAAGTACCCACTGAAAGACTGCTGTGTACCTGCAACGGTACACGCACCCCTGGTTGAGAACCACTGCTACACAGACAAAGTGAGTAAGGTAATATCTTTTATTGGACCAACATCTATTGGTGAAAGAAACATTTGAGCTACACTGGGATGAAGAAAAAGTACTCAGTGTCACAGCTAATTACAAGATGGAACAGATTGTTTTGCGTAAGTAGTTAATACATATTTCAAGAGACCATTCAAAGTGAAGTGGCCCTCTGCAGTCATAGAACAAAGGAGAGCTAGTGAGCTAAATTGTTGTAATAAACCATAAATCCAGTGTCTTTATTGAGACCATGTTTACTGTCTAGCAAAGTTATGAATTTAACCTCCCAGGCTAGTCTTTTGAAGGTGTTGTGCAGGTTTCCTTTGAGCACAAAGACTGCGAGATCAGATATGGAGTGATCATTTTGTGAAAAGTTTTTGCCGAGAGAGGATGTTTTTGTCAATTATGATTTTTCTTGGAGAGCTCGTTCAAGAGCATAGTGATTGTCTGGTTTCACCCACTAGTTGTGAGAGGGCAATTAGTGCACTGGATGAGGTACACCGAATGTTATGATAGGTGTGTGTAGGACCCGCTACAAACGACAAGCCTGGGAGCTTACATTCAGAACTGTGCTAGACACTGAAAATCATGGTCTTAAAACACTGGGTTTATGACTTGTAACAATCCAACTCACTAACATTCCATTTTTGTCCTATGACTGCAGAGGGCCAGTTCACCTTGAATGGTCTCAGAGCTCTGTAGCTCAAAAGCTCTTTCACTCATAAAAGATATTACCTCACCTACGTTGTCTCTCTAATATCCTGGGACCAACACAGCTACAGCAACAGTGCAACCACATGTACTATGACCCATATGATTCTTAGCATAAGAAACAATGTAGATGATTCCCTAAAAATCTAGTTCTTTTCAGACAATGAGCTAGAATCTTTCAAGCAGCCAAAGTAACAAAGATTCCCATTCATTAGTATGCAGCTTTGGGAAAAATACCAGTAAATTAATAGTCTGCAATGAAACTCTCACTAGTTGTGGTTAAAAACCCAGATCAGGTCTAAGAACCTCCTTGTCTGCATGGAAAATATTTACAATGGCAGATCAACCATAGAAGAATGCAATTTGCTCACTCTTTTGGCTGATGTTACAGCAATAATAAACAGTTTTAATAGATAAGTATTAAATAGGTTAAATTTAGATTAATAAGCACAGTTTAATAGATAAATACCTGCCCAGGATATAAGAACTAGCTCCATAAGCATAGATAAAACTAAATTAAGGTCCCAGGTGGATTTGGATCCCTCAAAGGGGGATACATTGTAGACAACCCTTTCATTAACCTTTTAATTGTATCACATAAAACAGTGATCTATCATCAAAGCAGGACAAACTGAAAGCTGCCTAATGAACTCTTGAAAAATTAGATAACCTTTCAGATTTTAAAACTATTCAATATTCTAAAACACAGGAAACAGAAGCTGTAACTGGTTAATCAGATTTTCCCCTCATTCAGGAAACAAATTTAGTCCATTTCAAATAACATATCCTTGCAGACTATTTTCTAGAACTGAGTAATACATTTTGAACCAGGTAGGAACAGAACTGTTCCAGATCAGGCAAAGTCTGATAGCTCAAACTGTCAGATGTGGATCTGAATAAAGGGATCCTAACCATGGTTGTAACAACAGATCTGGAGACAAAGGGAGACACACTTGCAGACTCTGTCTGATATCTGAAGCAGGTCCATGTACCACTGCTGTCTAGGTCAAGTTGGGGGAATCAGGATCATCCTTGCTCTGTTATGACTCATCTTCTTCATGTCTTTTTGAACTAATGGAAAGGAGGGGAAAGCATGAAGAAGACCCCTTCCCGAATGCAGCAAGAAAGCATCTGAGATGGATTGACTGTTCCTTTCTGCTCTTGAACAGTACAGATGACACTTTTTATTGAAGCTGGTTGCAACCAAATTTACATTGGGCCGACCCCAGCCCGAGAAAATCTCTGTACCACTTGATCCTTTAGGAACCATTCGTGCATCTGAGAACTGTCCCTGCTGAAATGACTGCTAACACATTGTTCTCCACCGCAAAATGCAGGGCTCCCAGATAGACATTGTGAAGAATGCACCAGTGCCATAAATTGACTGCCTCTGCACATAACAGAAGAATGAATATCTTCCTTGTTGATGTAACACAGAGCAGTTGTTTTGTTCATCACTACCTGAGCAAACTTCCCCTTTATGTGAAGAAGATCTGAGAGCCAAACAAGAGTTCTTCATTCCAAAAAAAGTTACATGTAAGTTCTTTTCCTGAGACACCCAGTGGCCTCTAACTGTAAAATGGTTTGGATGAGTTCCCCATCCTTTGCTGCATACTTTGGAAGTTATTATGAGAGATGGCAAAGGGAGACTGAAAAGACAGCTGACAGCAGTTGGTCTGTCCACCACATCAACAAATTTAGATCATCCTGAGACATGGTGATGAACATCTGAAGACTGTTCTTATGGGATCTGTAAACTTGTAACATCCAAAGCTGCATTAATCTCATTCTGAGGTGTACAGAGTAATGTAAGTGGACACTGCGATAAAACCTATTAGACCAGGTGGTATAAAAATCAATGTTGTTGTTTTTTTAATTTAAAAAAATCTTAATTTTTTTTAAATCAATAAAATAGTAAATTTATCTCATTTAAAAAACAGTTACAATTAAATCTCATCCCAAACATCCCGAACCTACACTTGAGTCTCATAAAAATGAATTAATGGCTCTAGTCTGTCCAACCTAACTACCAGCTCTTACTTCTTGAAAGTTTTGGGCTTTCAGTTTCTGTTTCAGTTTCTCAGGAGACTAAAGTCACATGTGCAAAGACAGACAGAGACTGGATCGGATTTTGTTGTTGTTCTGTGCTTATGTGGTGGTGCAGCTGGGCCAAGCAAGGCAGAGTGTTAGTTAGTTAAGACACTGTCTTAAAGACAGAGACAAAGGATGGAGGCAGAGTAAAAAAGGAACAGTGGAGTGGACTGGAAAGAAAAAAAGGGAAGATATCATTCAGTACACCCAAAACTTCCTATATTCCCCCCACACTTTTACCACAGAAAAACTGTCATGGCTTCTGGGCACAAGAGACCCTATCTGGGAATATTTTGAAGAAATTCCTTTAGTGGGTAAAAAAGGAAAACGTGTCAAGTGTAAGCAGTGCAAGAAGATGCAGGGCCTAGCCGCAAGAATGAAACATCATAATGAAAACTGCTTATTGGGAGAAAATGAGGTGGATGAAAATGTGGATATGTCTGAAGAACAACGTGGATCAACTGATGAGTAACTTAAACAATTCACTTTGCAATGCATCATTCTTCAAGAGTCTCTCTGCCTTTTAGTATAAGTGATATAACAAGTAAATTCCCAAGCTGCTTGCCATGTTGGATGTTACTAGAAAAAAAGTTTATCTTAGCTAATCCTTATGGCTTGTTTAATTAGTTAACTAGGTTTAGATTATCACCCAAGTATACGGTACAGAAAGCTGCAGTAAGAGAAATCTAGAGTTGTCAGTTGCCACTGGGTCATTTTCTTATTTTATATTACATAATACATGCCCCTTATTTTGGAACATCATGGCAACAGGTCATAATGGTGATGCCATAAGCCTATTCCCTATTTTACGTCAGCATAACTCAGTTTTCCCAAGGGAACCCATCCTGTGTGTGTTTTCTCAAAAAACAGAAGTGCCAGTGAGTTCCATGAAGCTTATTCCAAAATTAAGTGCACTCTAAGTGCAGTCAGTCTTAGCTTGTTTGGTCATTTGGAATCAGATCTGCATCCTTGCTGAAAAAATGAAAATGATTAACTGAATAATAGAGAGACGAAGGACTATTCAAAACCATTTCTGAATTTTGTTTCAGGATCCCATTTATGCATAAGAGACTGACTATGACTCTCTATTTGCAACAACTTCAGAGTCATCCCTTGGTACTTATAGCAGCAGTGATGCAATTAAATGTATTTCAGACAACAAAGCGTCAGTAGCAAGCAAAAGATTTCAGTCATCCAGTAAAACCACCACCATGGATGGGTTTGTAGTAGGGACCAGCAAATACCAACAAGACACCATAGATGAAAAGATTGCATGGTTCATTTATGCCACAAATTCTTCTTTTTGCATTGTTAGCAATAAACACTTGGTTGACATGGCCGAGTCCTTACAACCAGGCTACACTCTACCTGATAGAGCAGACTTTGGTGGAAGGTTGCTAGATACAGCATATGAGAAGGAACTTGAACCGTGTGCAAGAAATATTGAGGGGAAATTGCTAGTTTAAGCCTTGATGGGTACAGCAATGTACACAATGATCCAGTAATATGTGCCTGTGTGACAACAGAAGGAGAGGTTGCATGTCTTTCAGAAACAATAGATACATTGGGAAATGCCACACAACAGAATATTTAAAAGAAGTGGCAGTGAATGCTGTAATAAACGGTGAACAAAAATTCAACTGTCATGTGCGCAGTTTTGTCACAATGCTGCAAAGGTGGCAGAGGTGAGAAGTAGTAATGGAAGGATGCTCCTTAACAACATATGGCTGCAGTGCCCATTTAATGCATCTTTTAGCCAAAGGCATAAGTAAGTCTTCTCCAGGGATAAAATAAAATGTTGAAGTTGCAAAATACTTCCATAAAAATCATTTTGCTTCATCTTCACTGCAGGAGGATCCAAACTAATTCACCCTCAAAATGTTCGATGGAATTCTGTGGTTGATTGTTTTGAACAATTTATTAAAAACTGGCCTACTCTCATAAAATTTTATGAAGGAAGCCATGATAAAATAGATGGAAGTATCTCATCCAAAGTATCTAATATTGGATTAAAGAGGAATGTAGAGGATATGCTCAGTATACTGAAGCTTACATCCATAGCCTTAAACAAACTTCAGAGAAATTGTTGTTGCATTGCTGATGCTGTCAAAATTTGGAAGGCAACTCAAGAGACATTGAAGAAAGAAATACCTCACCAGAAAGTTAAATTGCAGGCAATAAAGAAACAAATGGATCAAGTACTAACTCCACCTCATTTTCTTGCAAACATTCTCAACCCCAGATATAAAGGTAGATGCTTAACTTCTGAAGCTGATGCTATTGCCATGGCCTAAACATCTCAAAATCACTTCTCAGTTATGCCAGTCATAATAAATTTCAGGGCTGGAGCTGAGCCACTTAAACAGTACCTGTTTACTGATGTTTTGAACAAAGTTACTCCCTGAATTGGTGGAAATCATTAGCCAGGCACCTTGAAACAGAGTTCCTTCAGTTGCTAAGCCAACTTTTCACAGCAGTAGCTTCCTCTTCAGGCACAGAGAGAATATTTTCATTGTTTGGTATTATTCACTCAAAGCTAAGAAATCAGCTGGGATTTGAAAAAGCAGGAAAACTCGTATTTCTGTTTCAGTCTATGAATAAAAATGACAGTGGGACTGGGGAAGATGAGTGCTAGTTGTAGAAGTTAAGGACAGCGTATATTTAGTGTTGTGATGACTTGTCTGAGTTAATATACTTTGAAAATTAAAAAAAAAAGAGTTTAAGGAGACTGCTGCAATTGCAAATGTGAAACATTTATGATTTAGTTTAATGAAATACAAGTGCTATTGTGTTTGTGTGTGATTTAGTTCTTACCATTCCTAATGCACTGCTGCTGCATGTGCAGCTTGACACAGGTAATGAGTATTATGTACTATTTTCTAAATTAATAAAAATCCAATTATCTAAAAAATTACAAAGTATACCCTCCTAGATGTTGTAAAATGCTATACTGAGTTGTAATTTAATATGTTTTAGTGATCAGATTTGCACCATTGTTTAAGAAACGTGTGAAGTAGTATCAATGGGAAACGATTTAAATCAATGAGTTTCTTTTGGTGATTTAATTCATGATTTAAATTGCCTTGATTTAAATCAATCCACCCTGCATTAGACCCTGCCCAAAGAAATAAGTTTTTGGGTTCAACACATTGAATCTTTAAAACAGGCTGTTCTATCTTCAGAAATCTTTCTTCCCAAAGGAAAACTTTTAGCTACTGAGTCCAGTTAGAGGCTATTAAATGAATTCTACGAGTCAAAGAGAGATTTGACTCTTGACATTCAGAAACAGTCCCAACTCTGTAAGAAGGGAAGTTGTAAACTTGTGAAACAGGAGATCCTCCTGTGAAGACAATTTTAGCAGCCAAATATAGGTAAACAAAGATACTGTTTTCTTAGATGCACTGCTGCTACTACTACCAAAAGGCACTTTGTAAAGACTCGATGTATTTGAAAGGTCAAATAGCAAGACTGTACTGAAAACACCTTTGTGACATTACGAATCAAAAGTACTTCTGATTATTTGGCTGGACTGAAATATAGAAATATACATCCTTTAAATCAACAGTTGCAAAGCAATCCATAACAGACAGTGAGGAAATTATGGAGGCTAGAATTAGCATCCAAAACCCAATTCTTCTAAATCTAAAATTGGATGGAAGCCTCCCCGCATCTTTATTCTGTACCAGGAAGTATCTTGACTAAAACCCTTGGTCCAACAGAGGTTTGGGTACCTCTCAATAGCACTTATCGGGAGCAATTTCTTAACTTCCGATAGAAGAACAATCTAATGAGAAGGTTCTCTGAAGATGGAAAGTTAGGGTAATGGGGTAACTTTTCTATAACTTCTAGGACCCTGTTGTCCGATGTAGTAAGTGTGAATCAATAAAATGAGCTAGCCTGTCTCCAGAGAAAGAGATGCATTCTCATCAATTGCTCCACACATCAAATTTGAGGCCTTGTCTTCAGCAAAGATGAAGAGGAAGGAACAGAGTGTTTTGATTTAGTTCTTTTTATGTTGAGACTGTGATGAAGATGTATTCTGTAGATGTTGATCCGCCATCAATAATTCATATGCCAAGCTCCTTTCATCATCTGTGAGATCCTGTACAAATAGAGCAATCTTCTCCCACAGATGGAAATGGTAATGGACTATCACCCTCTGGTAATTAGATGCACTAATTCCAAGAGAAAAGGAAGAAAAAAAAAAAAAAAAGCTCTTCGAGGGCATCAGTCTTCTTTCCTTCTCTGTCCACAGGAGTTGAATGGGACTCGCCAGATTAAAGCTCTTACTGGCAGCAGCAACCGCAGAGAATTTGGCATGGGGTGAGCGTGAAAAAAAAAAAAAAAAAAAAAACAACTCTCATGAGGTATCTGATACAACTTTTCAGCTTTCTTAGATACAGACTGACAGGAAGCAGAGGTAGCCCAAATAGTCTCAGCTGGCTGCAAAAGACCATCCAGCACAGGTGGTAACACGAAACACCTGAATACAGTACCAAAAATGTTGAATACCAGATGGTTCCTTTGCCATAGCAAATGTAGGTAAGTTCAAAGTGGATGCCATAGTGGATGCAATCTCGGAACTGCAAAGTATCCTCAAAAGGCGATGATGCAGAAGCAACACCCATATGTTCATCAAGTGCCAAATCACGATCAAAGTTTGTATCCATCTGATAGCTCCTCTTGTTGAACACTATCTCATCCTCCTCTTCAGACAGATAATCAGGCACTACTGTTGAACTGCGTATGCATTCTCATGGGCACTACTGGGAGAAGGTTCTACCATTTGGCTGCACTAGGTAGCACAAAACTGTAAGTCAATATGCACAGCCATTTGAAGAATACTCTGTTTAAATAAAGCACATTCTAAAAATCCTTGCAGCATGCAGGAAATAATATACAAAAGCAATGGTTGAGCATGGTTCATTTGATATTATGACTAGGCATTTGTGTTAATCTGTCTTGAAATCCAAAAATAAAGAGCATGAGTTTTTAGAAGCAGAAAACACAAGAACATAACAGAAGCCAAATGTCATTACTACACCCCAAAAACCACAGAAAGCAAAAGGCTGTTTAGCTATATTACCCTTTATTATTTTACAATATATTTAAAAAAAAATCTTACAGATACCTTAACTGTTCTACAGATCTGCAATACTGTCAAAAAATAGCATACCTAAAGATTGAACACACAAATTGTAATACCTATTTGTACTGAACCATTAATATCCAAAGGCATGTAGTCATTTAGTAAGTAGATGTGCAGTAATGCAAAATGCAAACAAATGTTAACACAGAAAAGTAAACTTTGCATTCATGGTTATAGAAGAGAGGGCTTTTCAAACACATTTGGTACTTTAACATTCTAGAAGGCAATATGAGTAATATTACATATTTAAAGCAATACATGCTCTGGAAAGCTTGTATTTTCAATCTGTGCGTGTAAACCTGAATCGTAATGAACTAGATACATTAAAAACAGAGACAACTAGTCTACAAGTAAGCTTTTTTGTCCGAAAATGACACAATTTGAATGGTTCAACTCTGGATTTTGTTACTGTTGCTATTTTACACTATTTTTTTCTGTACATTGTTGCATTAATATGACAGCCTATGGATGATTTTTATTTCCTGCCCATAACACAGTGGAGTAACTTTACTGGACCAAACGTTTGTCTCACTGTCCAATAAATGTAGCCAATATTATAGCATGGATGTGACTCCCCAAACATTTTTTATAATCAGTTTTATACTAGCATTACAGTTTTTCAGCTGTATTCCCATGATGCAAAACAGTAGTGGTTTTCAGAACACTGAAAATGCTTGCTAATATTTCAAGTATCTAATAATTTGATAGATTTTACTTACAGAAGTTTTACTTTTGTTATCTTTTCTGGTCATAAAAACGAGAGATGTAATGACCAAGACACCTTTAAATTTACACTGTCTGAAAACAACAAGGTAAAGCAATTATTCAGGTATGGTTTTTGTCTGATCCAAGTTGATGCGCTTTCATGGAAAAATCATGAAAGACAATAGGACGAAACAATAACTACAGATCAGATTTCTGCCAAGTAATAAAAGTTTAAGGTCAAAACTTATGAGAGGGGCACTGTGGCATAACAGGCATTCAATTTGCTTTATTTTTCAAGTTTATAAAGTTTCATAAAGGTTCACTAATAGTGGACATTATGGGGTAACTGAGTAAGGCCAACAACCCACCTTTTACCTCTGAAGAAACTGCAGTATCACCTGAGCAGATCACAGCAGTTGGACCGTGATCATCTTAACCAGCCTAAATAGCAGTCGGTAGTATCCGGTACCATATACACAGAGTCACTCACACCCATCATTGAAATGATTTTCCTACAGCATTTTATTTACTGTATAATGTATGCATACATATTTCTTTCTGCACATTTAATCCTTTATGTGTTAATCTCATAGCTCACCAGTGGTTTAAGGGCTGAAAAATATTTCAATAAACAGCACGGGTTATAAAGTTCAAGTGTGTAGCCATTTTATTTTAATACAGAAAATGAATATGAAATGCTAGTTCTGAACATGGTTGGCAAAAACAAAAGGCAAAACAAAGGCAGGGTATATTTTCATCTGGGTTAACGTCTAGAAAACCAAAAGAAATATCCTTAATCTGAAATAAGGCAAAACAAAAAAGGCATTTTGATTCGTGCACGAGCACTAATAAGAATTTCCTTGCACAGAAGTCCTGAGACATGAGTTGAATGGGTTCTCCCTATTGTCTGCTTCATGTGAAGTCAAATGTAAAGCTTCATAAGCATAAGTGTTTGGTTATTAATAGTGGACCCATTTAAAAGAGGAGGCAATAAAATGTACATGAAAAACAAACAAAAAGCGACTTGATCTGAAGCCTCTGTTCTTTGACCCGCCTAACAGGCTAAATGGCCTATAAAAAGTAAAATGCAGCATACATTTGTGTAATCTAAAATCTTTTCGTGATAATTTATTGCAAATTGCACTTGGCAGTTCACCACACCAATGGAAAACTGGCCACCCTGTTGGTTCATGCAGTCCTTTAACCCCAAACCCAAGTCACCAGTAGAAAGACCTGGACAGAAAGTTTGCCGCTGTGCTTAGCCAGCTGGCTGCACCTTCCGGGTGTGACCCAACCCGGGACACTGCTTTGTCTTGTTCCTTTGTAGGGCTTTCATCCTCTGGCAAATAGTCAGGTAGGTCTGTATTTTGCTCTATTTCTACAGCAGTATCTTGGAATGGAACCAGGACCTGATGAATACAAGAGTTGAAGAATGTGTCAAATATTGTGAATCAAAATTAATTAAAAAAATATAAGGGCCTTATCCTGAGAGGCAAACAAACACCTCTCAGAGTCACTCCTTAAATAACTGCGCTGGTAGGTATTAGTTATTATCAATCCATTATATTTAGACCATATACAAGAAAAGTACAGGTTTAAAGTAAAAACATACTACCAAAAAGTCAGACCATCTCTCTCTCTACAGCTGTGAAATAAAACCACATTGAGAAGGCAAACCTCAGCTTCCAGACTGATCTTTCCAGATCAGGAGATTCTAGTGTCAGAAAGAGATGGCTATACTGTATCTTTACATCTCTTGCAAACAATTCACCAGTAATTTCTAGCAATACTATTATAAGGATACACATCTTTGCTCAGGATACATTTTAACCTCTTTATGTTGTTTATGAAACTTTGACAAGTATAATAATTAAGAATACAATTTGGTCATGGATTCCATGACTTTCCAGGATCTCCATGACTTCTGGGGCAGGACTGCTGCTGCCGAACAGCTGACTGGCTGTCCACCCCCCATAGCTGATTGGAGGCAAGCCCTCTTGAGCAGCTGCAAGCTCAGCAGTTTGGTTTTACCTCCTGCCCCAGGGTGTTTTTAGTAAGGGTCACGGATAGATTGCTGCTTCCATGAATTTTTGTTTATTGCCTAGGACATGTCCTTGACTTTTACTAAATATACTGTGACAGAATCTTAACCATAATCATAATGCACTGTGCCTTGCTTAGGGACAGAAGTGATGGACATGGTAGTTCAGGTATCAGAGATCCAAGCCAGCTCCACCTCTGTTTGGAATGAACTGTATCTCACCTCCTCTCCACTTTCACTTTTCACAACTTGCTGGGCTTTCATAACTTTGGTTGATGCTATTGCTGTTGCCAAAGCCTACCAGAGGGAGAAAATACAAGAAAAATAAAGGCAGACTCTTAATATTACAGAACAGCAACTGAAGTGTAGGACTGAAAGCAAGCCCAGTTTTAAGTACTTACTTCTGCTTTTAAGTCTGAGCGAATTCGGACCACACATCTTTGAACCGCCATTTGAAATGTAAAGCTAATAACGCCTTTAATTTTCAACAAGGCTTCTTCACAAAGATTTCTTCGAGACTAAAAAGAAAAAAACCCATCATGCACAGGCTATACAAAAATTGTAATCATGACTATTATGATAAACTCCTGCATCTTTTCAGACAGCTGATAAATAAGATAATTTTTCTGGGGGAAAATAGTGCAGGTTACAATGATTTTTAATACACATATACTGACGTTTAATACTGCTATAAATCTTGTCATAACACAATTTAAAACATTTTTGCTTACATTTTAAAAGTCAAACAAGGATGGAATCAACTGTAAATAATCAGGAAAAAGTACTGAAAAGCAAAGAATGTTTTCTCCGTACGAACAGCTAAACAGTCCCCCGTGGATAAGTCCTGATTGAGTGGAGTGCTCATTGATGTGTAGTTAGTATTTAAGTTGCTATTAATCAGACACCTTGTATCCATACTGACTGAATGCATCAGAGCAGATGTTCTATCCTTCAGCTACCTCATCTATGGCAACTCATGGACATCAAAGCACAGCATAATCTTAAACTGATTTCAAGGAAAAAATGTTTGGTTAAAAAAACCCAACAGAATGTGTTTTGCCTACTGTGCAATAACATTACATGACCTATACTGTTTGCATCTATGCTACATTACCTTAACATGTTTTATTTCTTTTTTAATATTTAGAAAACAAGATGATTATTACAAAGAGTAAAATAACTATTGTCTGAGATTGTTATCACAAATAAAAAAGCTACATTGTAGTGGCTTACCAGATATATATATCTTAACAGTCTTACATAAACTCATGTGTTATGTTCAAAATCAGATTTCTATGGATCTTAATATTTAATTTTAATTGAAAAGTGCTGTGAGATCTTTGAATGAAAGGCACTATATAAATATATTATTATTATGTGGTAATTACTGGTCAATATGTAGACAAGTGTGGTTTCAATACAGGAAGAAACAGTCATTTAACTGATCTGCTAACAAACTGATTCAGCTAGACTATACAGAGGCAAAACTCAGGTAACTTCCATGCACATATGAATGTCAACTCATTTTGGATTGTACTAAAGAACATTAATAATTAGAACTGTGGCAATATAATTGCCCTGGGCTAAATATCTTTACACTAAACAGTGTGAGAGAGAGAGAGAGAGAGATAGGGCACTCTATAAGTGAAAGACAAAAAACCCACCTCTGGCCACAAGGCGGGAAGGCACCAGGGTGTGAGAGGCAACATGGTTTAGTAGACTAAACAAGGGATAATTACTTGGATACATATACCAACTGATACAGCTGTCTCTTCTGAGAGCTTGGTCAAATCATGTAATCTGTGCCTCAGTTTCCCTAAATGGGAAAAATTACCTAGACAAGTCTTCAAGTCATCAGAGCATTCAACACTCAAGGAGCTGACTGAGGAGATATTGGAGCCATTAGTGATATCTTTGAAAACCTTGGAAAACAGGAGAGATTCCAGAATACTGGAAAAGGGCAAATATAGTGCCCATCCACAAAAGGGAAATAAGGACAACCCAGGGAATTACAGACCAGTCATCTTAACTTCTGTAAGAAAGCTAATAGAGCAAATAATTAAGCAATCAATTTGCAAACATCTAGAAGATAATAAGGTAATAAGTAACAGTCCGCATGGATTTGTCAAGAACAAATCATGTCCAACCAAACTGATAGCTTTCTTTGACAGGGGTAACAAGCATTGTGGACAGGGGAGAGGCAGTAGATTTGGTATATCTTGACTTTGGTAAGGCTTTTGATACTGTCCTGCATGACCTTCTCTTAAACAAACTACGGAAATACAACCTAGATAGAGCTACTATAAGGTGGGTGCAAAACTGGTTGGAAAACCATTCCCAAACGGTAGTTATCAATGGTTCACAGTCATGCTGGAAGGGTGTAATGAGTGGGGTTCTGCAGGGATCAGTTCTGGGTCCAGTTCTGTTCAATCTTTTCATCAGTGATTTAGATAGAGAGTACACTTATTAAGTTTGTGAACGATACCAAGCTGGGACAGTTTGCAAGTGCTTTGGAGGATAGGATTATAATTCAGAATGATCTAGACAAACTGGAGACTTGGTCTAAGATAAATAGCATAAAATTCAACAAGAACAAATGCAGAGTACTTCACTTAGGAAGGAACCAATCAGTTGCACAAATCCAAAATGGGAATTGACTGCCTAGGAAGGAGTACTGCGGAAAGGGATGTGGGGGTCACAGTGGACCGCAAGCTAAATATCAGTCAACAGTGTAATGCTGTTGAAAAAGAAAGCAAACATGATTCTGGGATGTATTAGCAGAAGTGTTGTAAGTAAGACATGAGTAGTAATTCTTCTGCTCTACTCTGCCTCAACTGGAGTATTGTGTCCTGTTCTAGGTGCCACATTTCAGGAAAGATTTGGACAAACTGGAGAAAGTCCAGAGAAGATCAACAAAAATAATTAAAGGTCTAGAAAACATGACCTATGAGGCAAGACTGAAAGAACTGGGTTTGTTTAGCCTGGAGAAGAGAAGACTGAGAGGGGACAAAACAGCTTTCAAGTACATAAAAAGTTGTTACAAGGAGGAGAGAGAAAAATTGTTGTTTTTAACCTCTGACGGAAGGGCAAGAAGCAATGGACTTAAACTGCAGCAAGGGAGGTTTAGTTTGGACATTAGGAAAAACGTCCTAACTGTCAGGGTGGTTTGTCACTGGAATAAATTCCCTAAGGAGGTTGTGGAATCTCCATCATTGGAGATTTTTAAGAGCGGGTTAGGAAAACACTTGTCAGGGATGGTCTAGTTATTACTTAGTCCTGCCATGGTACAGGGGACTGGATTAGATGACCTCTCGAGGTCCCTTCCAGCCCTACGGTTCTATCAAAGATACCTATTTCACAGAGGGTTTCCTACTTTAAGTTGTAAAACAATACACGAATGCTCAGCCTAACCAGAGTGTACAAATCCCTTCACTAGCTTGAGACTTAGCAACCCCCACCTATTTGAACAATTGTCCATGCAAAACTTGTCTAAATATCGGCAACGATGAACAAATCCCACGTGGGCAATCATTCTACTACAGCATGGAACCTAGGGTTGGAGAAGACAAAACATGAAAGGTAATTTACAGATATCTATGTTTTACATGAGTCTGTTCAGTCTGAGATGCATATCAAAGATCCATCTTGCCAACTATTCCCAAAATCATCAGGCCAACTCAGTGAATTATGGAGTAATTAAGGTTAAGGTTAAGATTCTATCATGGTTATTTTTAGTAAAAGACAGGTTGTGGTCAAAAAACAAAAATTTACAGAAGCCCATGATGTGCCTGTGACTTTTATTAAAAATAATGGGGGGGCAGGAGAATATAGATGGAGATGCCTGAGTGGGAATGAGAGGCCGAGCCTCAGTGAGGGTGGGGGGAAGGAAGAGAGTCAGGCACCCACAGCCCAAGTGGCTGACAGCTTCAGGGCCTCTGCCACAGCTCTGGTGGCTGACAACTCGGTTCACCATGGCCGACAATGTCTGAGAGCTCTGAAGCTACCACTCCATGGCTGAAGCAGAAAATGTCACAGAAGTCTCTGAAAGTCACAGAGTCCATGAGTTCCGTAACATAATCTTATCCTTAATCATGATCGACAAAAGTCATTTACAGTTGGTGGGGGACTAGGAGGGATAACAGAAAGTGGCCTCAAAAGTGCTAAGGCTACCTCTAGTGTAGTGTTCTCAAAAATTAATCAATAATTCTGATTATTTGGAGCTGACAAAAAATCCCGCCAACTCTGGCTAAAATCATACAGACTACCCTTTTGTTACTACTAGGAAGTCTTGTTTGGAAGATTAGACTGCAGTAGATCAATCAACGGACTTCTGTTGTATTACGTTTTTTGTTTTTTTGACTGAGATCATTATCAAACTCTACAGAATGTAGCTTTATTTTGAAGGAACTGATCAAGAACTACTTCAGGTCTCCAACAAGTCAAGAAAGATTTACAGGATTTCCAATTGCTCCTACAGAAAACTAACTGTTAAAAAGCATAAAGTAGGTTAAATCTGACATATGAATTTGTAGGCCCAAAAAAACAAAGGTCTGTCCAAAACTTTGAATTACTGCAGATGTGTTTGATGCTTTGAGACAGTGCTTAAGTTTAAAAAGAAAAATAACTTAATACAAACCATTCACATGAATACACAGAGGTGATGGATCATCACCGCAGAAAAGAGACAATTTGTGGAGAAGACCGCATTGGAGAGAGAAGTTGTATTGTTTGTTTTAATTTGGCAGGGATAAAGGTAGTAACATTTCAAAGTCTTGGCAAAAAAAAATACTAAGGCCAGCCATGCATATGTATACATGCAGTTAGACACATACCTCAGCTCACGTCTTCTTTGTTAAGTGCTATATAAAGCTAAGTTATTGTTATTGTTCACATCCTCTGCCATTTTATAAATTTCCAGTTTATTCTAACACTTAAAACTGCTTTGTAGGGATGTTTTACTGCTACTGTGTTATAGCAGGCACCTACAATATCATTAGGGTTTCTCTGATAGTCTCATGAAGCTCATAGCACTATGTACATTAGCTAATCCAGTCAGCATACAGCCAGATTTTGATTTTCCTTCAATAACAAGCTGAGAAAACATGCTGGTGTGCTCCAAGCAACCAGAGAAGTCTGAAGTTCTGCTCCTGGATTCAAAGGTCTAAATATCTTGTTATATACTTTTTACTAAGATAGCAAAGAATATCTGTGCCATGACACTTAAAGAGTAAAATTGCAAAGAACTGCATTAGCTTCATTTGTTAGAGAATGCAAATAAGTGGTCTTCAGACCTACTGGCCTCAATCCATTTAAAGGATTGCATGTATTTGAATTGGCAGACAAAGGAGATGTGGATAGAGTTTATCCGGGTTTTAGAGAAGCTTTAGAGTCTCTGGTGCACAAGCAAATGATCTACAATGTCAGTAAAAATAATAGGAGCATACTATTCGAATGGATTAAAAACCTGTTTGAAGATACAAAAGCAAATGTTGCTGATAAAGATTTGCCTCTATATACCATGAACAAGTAAAGGATTCCAAGTAAAGTATTAATTTCTTTACTATACAAACAAATGACTTGGAGTACAATCTAATTTCAAAAGGAGCTAAACGTACTCAGGACAATGAGGAAGGGAATGCTATTGATAAACAAGGTTCCCAGACAAGCTTACTTGTCAAAATGTAAACAAAACAAAGGATCAGGTTTGATCATTTAAAATAGGTACAAAGCTGAGGATAGAGAGACCTGAGGGCACTTGTGAAAAACATGCTTAAAACAATCTATATGCTGTTTGGCAGCTGTAAAAAGGCAAACATAGCCGTGAGGCGTTATGTACAGGGTATGGTGGATAAATCTGTAGAAGTTATTCTGACATTACATAAAGACTCAGTGAGACCTCACTGTGAGACTCACCTCAAGTGCCAGTCTGGTCACTATAGCAAAAAAGATCTCACAAACTACAAAAAGATGTAGCAAAAGGGAACTAACAAAATTCAACATTCCTTACATTACAGTTATAACAGAAGATTAGTCAATGTCTAGAATCTCTCATGCTGTACAGGCAATTGTGAAAAATAAGGAGTGGTTTTGATCCCAATGCTCTGACCACAGAGATATCATTAAGTGAGACTGATAAAAGGCAGTTCCTGATTTATTCCAAAGGCGACTGAAACAGGAAACAAAATTGGCAAAGATGGAAGTGAAATTATTTAAAATACCAACTTCCTAAAGCAACTAGCCATAAATATTTCTTATATTAAACATCTTGGATGAATTTAAATAATATATCAGTACTTCAAAATATGATTCAGAGAAGTTGCTGGCAATACATGAGAATTATATAATCATTCTCTGAATGCACTTCTTTTTTGGGGCAAAGTATGTTTGAATATAACATGCATGCACATTATCACAGTATCTCTCTATTGTTCCCAGTCTGATTCTTAGCGATCATGAGCACTTAAGATTTACTTACCGAATCATCAAGGCCATCTATATGTAAAACCACTGTTTTGGCACGTTTATTCGTACTGCCCAGAAAAAACTGAGCTTTCCGCCGGCAAGAATTCATTTCATTCACACCGTCCATGTCTGACATGTTAGAAGACTGAAGGATGTCATAGATTTCAGAGGCTAAAAGTTTAGTCTCTCCCGGTGTAGTGGTTCTAAAAGAAAAATAATACAATGAGATTTATATGGATCTATTTATGCAGTGTTATTTCAAATAGCTGCCACATTTATGACTCAGTATCTTGAATGATCAGCACACTACAGAAGCATTATTATGTGGATAATATGCAATTAGAAGAAAAGAGTCCTAAAAAAAAAAAAGGGAGGGGGGCTACTGAACCCATTTCCATTATCCATATGCCAGTGCTATTACCATGAAGCCAGAAGCCTTGTGTCTGTGTTAATTTTATACCTATGAGCTTCTATTCCACCATTATTTTTAAATGATATATCAAGAACTCTTCAGTTTTTATTTCTCTCCCTGCTGTGTGTCATATCTATTTAGAACCTTACAAACAATAATTAAACCATTTTCTGAATGACAAACTTTGATATCTTCCCCCACTGTGTTGATTAGGACATACAATCCAACCATGTTGCGTTCTAATTCCCTATTTGCTTAATAGCATAATTGATTAATCTCAGTTCCCAGATCTATGGTGACATAGCTTGTGCTGGTGCTACAACAAGAAAGCAAATGCAGCTGTAGATATGACAAACAGCTGTCACTTTAATCTTCTGTAAATCCTTGTACAAGAAGGTATCAAAATGCCTTAGAGATAAGAATCCCATTTCCTACCTATCTTGTGGGGCACCATTCCCGTTATACCTGGAGTAATACATTTTAAATGGAACCACAGAGATTAAGTAAGAAGTTGAAAGTTATGCAGAAAGTCAGCAGCAAAGCAGGGAATATGACCTACAAATTCAGTCTCCCATGTCCCTGCCCTAACCACTGTTCCACACCCTTCTTGACTGTGGAACTTTAAAAACAGCCTCATGGGAATATTATTAAATAAATTAAAGCTAAATCAAAATTGGTGGTAGCAGCTATATGGTTGTATTCCTTTAAAGGAAATGGATTTAGATAGTAGATTGGATGATTTTCATTATTTTCTTATGCTTAATCACAACTGAATTTTATGAGCCAAAATCATCATTAGAGTAATTTCACTGATCTTAATAGAGGGCAGGATTTGGCCCATCTTTAATAAACTATTATATTTGGAAAGAACATAAACCACCACAGCAACATCCTACAACTCATCACATTGTGGCCAATCATAGATTTGTTTGTAGGCATAATTATACTTTAGTAAACAGCTCAGTTTTGCCTTTGAAGCTTTCTTCCTTGCTATTTCATGCCCATAACTAGCCTGGATCAAACATTTCCTCCATCCCACTTTCATATTGCAGAAGAATAATGCTAGAGCAAAAATCTTAGTTAACTCCCTCCCTCTGGATCTCCTACTGAGTCTTGTCTTCTCTTCCCTGTGACTGTCTGCTAGACTGTAAGCTCTTCAGGGAAGAACAGTCTCATCTGAGTCTCTGTACAATGCTCAGCATGCCTGCCCTTAAATTAAAGAGATACTAGGAGGTTTGTCCTAAAGAGGATAAAAACAAGAGACCAGGGCATGAATCAGTACAGCATTTACTTAAGTGACTTAAGCAGTCACTTAAAATTAGGCACATACTTAATCCATCCCTCTGTAGAGATGCACATAGAGAAGTGCTTTGCTGAATCAGGGTCATATAAACAAGGCATACTTTTTTTTCATAATACTCAGATTCACTGGACAAAATGTATACATGTGGTTCATGTCTTGAAGTTGAAGGCTGGCTCCTACATTAAGGTGCTAAAATATGACAGCAGTGCCATACGAGAGAATGCCTCACAGAGCGATAAGTTAACTTTCAAGAAACGACATCTTAACAGGGCACTATAAAACTCAAGCAGCCGTTAATTCTTGTGTCCACCAAAATTAAAACATATAGAAGCAAAGTTTTCTATAATACCTATTTCCTTTCGGAAATAATTTGGTTTTTCGTTAAGAAAAATATATCTATTTAAACTTCACTGACCAATTCAGAGTCAGTATAACTTTTTCCCAAAAGCTTTTTCCTCAATACAAGTTTCTTATCTTTGCCTTAGAGTACATTATGGAACACAAAATAATCAGCTCAGAAAAGAGAGACACCACAATAGTAACAGTTACTTAAAAAAATAAAACCACGAAAGCCATTAGCCATAAAAGGTACAGAAACTTAAAATTCAAAATTACCCATATGGTATCTAATAATGAAATAGGACTTAATGTTTAATGTATCAGTAAGCCGCATATAGGTTTACTGCTCCCTATATCACAGTTGGCAGGAATTCTTGTATAATTCCAGCTAACTTCTCAGACTCATAGGTCAGAAGGGACCAATATGATCATCTAGTCTGACCTCCTGCACAAGGCAGGCCACAAAACCCTACCCATACACATTTATAACAACCCCGAACCCATGACTGAGTTATTGAAATCCTCAAAAGTGAGATTTGAAGACCTCAAACTGCAGGGAATCCATCAGCAAGCGACCCATGCCCCACGCTGCTGAGGAAGGTGAAAAACCTCCAGGGCCTCTGCCAAT
>ML675601.1:75564084-75626303 GCA_007922155.1 Mesoclemmys tuberculata
TTCATATAACTTCATTATTAAAAAACCTGATAATTTGACAGTGCAAAAAGCAAAATCTGCTATTTTGTACAGACACCATAGAAAAGTATTCTCTAGGTTGTCCTCAAAACAATCCTTTTTTAAAAAGTATAAAATTGCTATGGAAAAACACAGAATAAATGTCTGGTTTGCAATTTTATACAATTTATTATCATTAACAACTTCTACTCATCACTCTGCATGGGACCACAAATTATCTTCCCATTCACGTTAATGAGAGTTGGGATTGGGTACCAGAGTCTCTGTTCACAGAAATATGACAAAACGTAAGATTTACTATTTTTTAGAAAAAGTTTAGACACTATTTGAATACTGAACTGTAAATCAATGCATTAAAAAACCAAATAGTACAAATTTCAGATAATTAATTTTCTAAAAATGTTAAAGGGATTTGTAACAGGTTGTCTGCAAACATAAGCATTATTGGTTAGAACATGTTGCTCAACAAGATTCAGCTCACATAAAACACATGTCCTGTAACAATAGCAGCAAAATGAAACTAAGTAAACAACCTGTCAAAGTGAAACCAGCTGAAGTGATACTGCCATAATATAATGTGTCAGGGACATAATCAGATGTGTCAGGGACACACCAGAAATAAGAATATTAGCCAAAGTAGTTAAGTTATATGCAGTATCCACCTACAGGATGCAATACTGCAGGTACTTACAATAACTAAGTTACAAACAAAAACTGCATTATACCAAACGCACTACAGTTTCTAATGTGCTGGTAAAAAAGAGTCATCCACCAATCCGTTGCTGTTTTAATTAAAGGAACTAATAATATAATACCACCACACATTTCATGATTAGGGAAATACACCTTACATATTGTCAAACAAGTGCCATATTTAAAACTTCTAGGTTCATTTGTGTTTGTATGGAGCCTATCACACTGTGGGTGCTACTGGAAAAAAATGAAAAAACCATTAAAAATGTAAACCACTAATACACAGTATAAATGTAGCAAAATCAAACTGGCAAGGCAGTCTAGCAAAGGTTAAGTTAAATCAAAGCTCTACCAATACTGCCAATGCAGGATCAGAGTGCATTTGCAATTAACAGCTGTTTTTTTTTGTTTTGTGGTTTTTGTTTTTGGGGTTTTTGGGGGGGGGGGGGGGGAGAAGGGAGAGGGAGAAAGAGAACCATCCAAGTGAGGCTGTTTTATTAACATAGGGCATCCTAGCGAGTTTTAACCAAGGAAGAATCTAAGTCAAGAAAAATACTGATAGTCTAACATATGAACAAGATATCCAAAGAAAATGAATCTTAATTGTCCACTATGAACTCACAGTTCAGCTCTATGTCTACAGGATTTTGAAATAAATTCTTGTTTCTGCCTCCAGTAAGTTGCAAGGATGGGGAAGACCCATTGTAATGAAGCTGTGGATTTTCCCATCTACAGAAGAAAGGACAATATTGTAGTTTTAGAGGGTTTTTTGTTGGTATTATGGGGAAGAGATGCAACCATACCCTGATTGCAGATAATAAAAGTATAGCTGGCCCTGCACACAAATTTTTATTTTAATAGATCACAAACTAAAGAGTGGACAAGTATTTGGGGGTAGATGGAAGACACCTTCCCTCCAGTTCTGAATATCACTAAACAGGAATCAAAATGTTTCTAGCATTCCAAACTTATCTTTTAGAATGCCCTTCCAAGCTGTATGTAGAGGTAAAGCTGTTAAACTTACTGCACCTTACAATGAAAGTTGAAAGTGAGAAATTAAAAAGTTAAAAATTTCACTAACAAACTGTCCAAAAACCTCTCTTATACCATCTCACTTTATTTGGTTTAACAGAATTTGATGTCAACCTTAGTGAATCATTGCATGTAAAAAATCTGATTTTGCTCTCCTAAAGATAACAAAAGTGTCCTCCTCCCCCCATGCAGAAATACTCAGTAATTCAATCATAGTGAGTATAATGGATAATCTCAAAAGAGACCACACTGGTACCTACGAAACATTTAAATCATGTATCATCTTACTACACAAATCAAAATTTGTGAGCGCACACACACCACTGCTCAAGTTTAAAGCTCCCATTTTATAACTCAGCTGAATTTGTACAGTTAATTACAAGGTTCTTATCTTTCACATGAATATTTAAGAGGTCAGAAATAGAGAGTAAATTTGATATACAGCAAGTACCTGATTCTACAAACACTGATGTCAATGGGATAACTTATGGTAGTCAAAGCTACTTCAAATGGAAAGTGTCTGGAGAACTGGATCCTAACAATTTAAAGATAAGTTTCATTTAACGCAGTGGTTCTCAAACTTATTTGATCAGGTCCCCCTTCTTTGTGTCTATAGTTGTTTATGCCCCTCCTCCCCAAAAGTACCTAAACTGCCACCCAGCTCTGATGGCAGAGTGGAGAGAAGTGGCTGCTCGCTGGGCACCCTGGTCTGGAAGCAGCTCTACACCAGCAGCATGGAAGTAAGGGTGGCAATATGAGAAGTGTGAATTTGCCAATATTACTTTTCACAGCAGACTTAGCATCCCACTGACACCCTTACTTCTGCACTGCTGCTGCCACCCTGAGACTGACAGCTGGAGCCTGCCGCTTGCAGGTGAGGGAAGGTGGGGGGAAGAGAAGCACCTGAGCCAGGGCTGTCTCCTGGTGAGGGATTGGGGGGGAAGGTAAGACCAAGTAGCAGGTCTTTGGCTGTCCCTTTTTATCCCTACCTCCTGTGGCTAACAGCTAGAACACATTCTCTCTCTGTCAAAAAAAAAAAAAAAAAAAAAAAAGCAGCACACAGCTCATGCCTCCCTTGGGAGGTCCATCTCATAGTTAGAGAACAGCTGATTTAATGTAACCCTTCCTTTATTATCCCATGAACAGACTGAATTACTGTCTTAACCCCAAAATTAGAGACAGCGTGGTTTTCGCACAGGTCGATCTGCAATCCGTTACATATGTTCTGAGGAATGTTACTGAAAAATTACTAGAGTGACAAAAAGAAGTGAATATCATGTTTATAGACTTTGCAGCCATTTTAGACTCAGTGCATCGATTAGTACTATGAATACTATGTCAGTAGGAGGGCCTGAGAAGTTAGCATGCTTAATGGAGAAACTGTACTGCAGTACATTTACTTGTGTGAAGGTCAATGGTTGTATTACAGACTGGTTTTACAGTCAAATCAAGAATGTGCCAGGGATTCTCATTCTCTCACCTACGTTATTTAATGTTCTACTAGACTAACTGATGACAAAGCTGACCGAGGTCAAGGAGGAGATGTAAATGTAAAGCGTCATCTGAGAATGTGAATCATACTGCCTGATTTGAATAGACCATGAACCAACTACAGCTAAAAATGGAAGAGCTGCAAAAAACTATAGAATCTATGCACTTAAGATCAATGGTGATCAAATCTATGCATGTCTCCTATAAAATGGAAATGAATGACCTCTTGATGCTACACGTAGATGGCAATGACACTGAATGGGTGATTAATTTTAACCTGGTAGCCAGCTGATAGCAGGAGGGTCTAAATCCAAAGAAATCACACATCAGATCGATCTTGTCTCAATGGCAGTTCAGTGTCTTCAAACGCTTGTTAGGATGGCACTATGTCCGTGCAACAACAAAGGTACAAGTGTTCGACATGACAGTGATGACAGCTTTGTTATACGGACCAGAAACATGGTTGTTAACTGCTGAGGAGAGGAAACTAAACAGTTTTCAGTGACAAAAGTTACAGTGTATTCTTGAAGTATGATTAATTGATTCACAAATCAGGAGAGATACTTCTTCAGTGATCCCAATAAGTTGCAGCCTTGGACCAACTGAAAGAAAGATGACTGCAATGATGCCATCAGGTCCAATATGCAGAAGAAGGTATACTTTTACAAAAGTTGAAGAAAGCAGAGTACAAGGCTAACCACAAATGAGTTTGGGAAATATAATTTTGAGGGATTTAAGAAACCTAAATCTTCTGAAACTGAATCTTCCTGAAGGAAGATGACTTGCAAGGGATCCTTCAGGATGGAACTCCATTCACCACTGCTGCACCATAGCTATGTGAATCTGCTGCTGTATCTTATTTAGAATAAAACAACTTAGAAACATGAAGTTATTTAAAGCTTTGTGACCTGTGATATAAATAAAAAAGTCTGAGAAAAATTTAGTTATTGTCTCCCACCACCCTTATTAACTCTGAAGGGCTGATATAAAAACCTCACATTTAATCTGCCCTTTTATCATTGAATATTTCAACTCAAACCAGTAAAGAAATAAGAAACATGAAAGGACGCAAGAAAGCATTGTCTCTAAATACATCTATTTGGAGAAACCCATTCTTACAATGATCCCCAAGAATCTTTCCAAACATTTGGGAAAGTGTATGTTTTGATAGAAGTCACAGCATTTTCAGGAGGGCTGCAATGTATATTTTTAAATTGAAATACTGTAATTATAACAGGTATAAATGTGCTTGACAGAGCCACCTCTCCAGTTATCAATATACTCAAGAAGCATCAGCTGATTTTGCCCTAACTGATAAATTATTTCATTTCTAATCACCATAGTGCACTAATTAAACATGATAGAGAATTTATCCTACATAATATTGAAAGTACATGGAAGGAAGACCTAAGGTCAGTTATCCAGTACAAATTCAATACACTGTGGGCAGGTGTGTTAAGAATTTTTAAAGAATTAAAAGTATAAGACAACACCTCAAATAAGAGTTAATTGTTTTATTAAAATTATAATAGGATAATAAGTCCTTCTACATACATTTTAAATATATGCGTACATCAACTATACCAAATAGTCCCTCAATCTATTCATTTTCAGATGACCACTTTCTCATCAACTTCCCTATTCTTATGTTCAAGATAGTTTGTCTGTCGTGATAGTTTTGATCAGCACTAAGGTGCACAATATTGGATATTCCAGGACAATCAGCTAAAAAGGGGGAAATTGCCTGGTTTCCAGAAATTGGCCTGTCACTAACATTAGTTTGGTGAAAACTTACAGCACAGATGACAAGCCAAAAAGGCAGAGCATTGTATTGAAGAAGGTTTGCAAGATAAAACCAGAGGTATTATTTGTGCTTGCGGACTATATAAAAAGCAAGCAAGCACTTTGGAGGCTAAAATCTTATTTGGTATAATTGGTAAGGACACTGAGTTGGTGAATTCCATCTGGGGTTCAAATGGAACTCTGGGTAGGATGATCCTTTTGAGATCTCTTTTCGACCGACAAAACTGATAAGGATTCTGAGAGCTGATCATCATTGCCTCTAGAGCTGAACATGTATTGAAGTCTCTAATACTCTGGATTTCTTTTCCAGAAGACATGGATGCAGGATAGCAGAGAAATATGCAGGAAGTAACTGCTTTTGACAAATGATCCAACTCATCTGTCTTAAGTAATGACTCTCGACTGGTGTTGAAAGCAAAGAAGCCTATCTTCAATTTAAAGTACCCTCAGGATATTTAGATAGTCAAAAGAACTTTTGATAGAACTGTGGCTGGACATTGCCACCACAAACAGTACTACAGACCCAACAGGAATAGGAGCTTCCTCTTCTTTCCGATATATCAAAGGAAGATGTATACCTGAAGTGTGGTTAGGCATGAAAATAAGAAACTGGAAATGAAAGCTTCCAACTTTCCTGTGTGGTAAACATGTTAGTCACCTTTTTTATTTTCTTCAGGTCCTAGTCTAGAGGTTTTCTGAATAACAAGCTGCCACTAAATGGGATGGCCATGACATCAAATTTAGCACAAGTCTCCAATGATCCAGGACTTCAATCATGATGGTGGGCCATTATGTGTCAAGCCATAAATCAGGTGGATAAATGGATGCAATCCTGCAACCCATCATGGTGCTCTACAAAGGGCAAGGGCCTGTTAGGACTGTAAAAATCAGCTTTTCAAGAGAATTGATCACAGCAATCGGCTCAATTAGAGTCTAAGAAGTGTAGATGATATGAATCAAAAAGGAGTCATTTATGATGGGAAAATTAAAATAAAAGAATCTTCTTACCCAATACTCATCCAAGGGGTCCTAACATTAAGACAGCTTTCAATGGGTAAAGATTTGTATAGAGAACTAGCAAGTGGAATAGGTATCCTGGGCCACACAGAAGTTATTTATTTCTGGATCACTTGCTGGAGAGGAATTACAGAACTCATAAAAGTTACTAGTGTTTGAGATTGCCTATAGGAGACACTCCAAACTATTCCCACACAGAATCAGTAGGGCCGTAAGAAAATAAAATTGTGATTTGTCTGGAACTACTGCAGAGAGAGAGTTATCACTTGAGAAATCTGATCATTCAAATTCAGTCAGCGCCTCAAGTAGCTGACATTTGAGTCTAATGCCCTGGTACCTTGCTGAGCCCAGTTCCTCAAAAGGCAAGTAACTTCTTCGAACATATGGATCAGTAGGAATTTTAGAGTATTAACTATCTCGAAATTGATTAGCATGTCAGAGAGAGGTTTTTCAATAACATTTTTCTTTTTACCCCAGCTGGCTCTTTGGGTTTTCACCACAGTGGGTAAAAGGATCCTCCAGTTAGTACTAGGAAGAAGAGAGGTCTGAATTAAAGGATGGAAAGAAAGGACAATATGCCAGTAACCAAACACACTTACTATGTTGTTGATGATGTAAAAGCTTCAGCCACTCCCAAAGCCATTACTACCAGCAGATAATCTAGAGAAGTTTGACACGTTAGGCAGACAGATCAAGTTTGATCACATTAGAACCAGATTACACAGTTTCAGCAAGAGAGGATCATCAGTCTTCCTCTTCACCTTCTCCAGTCTGTCAGTCATTGCAGAGCTGCTTTGGTTTGTTCAGCTCTACATAGCTCATTAGATATCACAGTTTGTTAAAGTTATTTGCATATAACCATAAACTCCAGCTTTAAAAATGAGTGCTCATACAGCCCTACTGCTTATCTACTGGGCAGCAGCAGGGCAAGGTCCCGACACACTGCCCAACCAGCATACCTCAATCTTTATCTAAAGGAATTGTTGGCTGTCCAACATCTGGAAAGGAGACATGACTAAGTCAGTCCATCAGTGTACTTAGAAAAGGTATGGGAAAAGATCCCGATGTGCAAGCAGCAATCCTTCCTACAGTGGCTACAGGTCCACTCACCAGATGGAGGTTGGAGCACACTCTTCTTCCTGGATTGCCTGTGGGCCTCAGCCTTGGCTCTCTGAGGGATCTCCACCATGACTGAACCAGCTTTAACCCAGCTTTTCCAAATGGAGTGGTTGGGGGCAGGATTCCCCCAGCTGTCAGTGGGAATGCTGATTTTCTTGAGACCTTGTCACTGTATCAGAGCTTTGGCCTTCCTCTGCATTGCAGGCAGTTCTTAAATTGGCCATAAAGCCTTCCTTTGGCAGGGGATTGAGGCATGCGCTCCATGTGTCCCAACCAGTGAAGCCTGTGAATGTCCAGCATAGACTTCAGGCCACTTCTCTCAAGGATTTCATTATTGGTGATCCACTGGTCCCAAATAACTCCAAGGATTTTTCAAAGACAGTGGAGGGGGAAACTGTTCAGTCTCTGCTTCTGCTTGGAGTATGTAACGCAGCTTTCACAACTGTAAAGGAAGGTTGTAAGGACACAAGCCTGATAGATGGACACCCTTTATGTTCAGGGTTAGCAACTTGTTCCAAATGTGAGATAAGTTTGCCAAAAGTGACAAAAGCTTTGCTGATTCTAGCATCAAGTTCTCTATCAAGGTTAAATGAACTGGTAAGAATCGAGCAGAGATAGCAGAAGTGATCCATGTTATCCAGAGTGGAATAGATTTTAGATGGAATGTTGGCACCTTGTGACCTGACAACTATTTTCTTGATACTGGTTACCATGCCAAACTTGGTGCATGCATCAGAGAAGTTGTTCATCATGACTTGCAATTCCTCAGGTGAATTAGAGACAAATACAGTGTTATCTGTGAAAAGCAGATCCCAAATAATAAGCTGGGTGACATGGCTTCTGCTCTGGAATCGTCTGATGTTAAACAAGCCCACGTACAGAGAAGAAAAAGCAAGCTCGTCTAATTCTAATTCTGGAAGAATTATCTTTAGAAGTAACAGGTAATACTGTTTCCATGGCCCATGAAGTTTTTGGCCTCTACTTTGAGTCTGCCAATTAATGCCAAGTGTGGTAGTGAGTTTGTGACCCCAGGGGAGCAGGAAGTGAGACCCAAC
This sequence comes from Mesoclemmys tuberculata, assembly GCA_007922155.1. Taxonomy (NCBI): domain Eukaryota; kingdom Metazoa; phylum Chordata; order Testudines; family Chelidae; genus Mesoclemmys; species Mesoclemmys tuberculata. The sequence continues at coordinate 75,572,313 of ML675601.1, forward strand.
TCATCTCATAAAAAAGGCTACCAAGCTCCCATTAGAAGAGAACAACTTTTAATCTCTAACTTAACTGGACTGCTGAAAGAAGAAAGGAAAATATATGTTTTGTAATTTAACTAAAATAAAGGAGTTTTTAGCAGCCATGGAAATGCTTTGAAAACATTGGGGGGGGGGGAATGTAAAAAGGCCTTGAAAATAATAGTTTTAAAAGGCTGGAAGAAACATGGCATCTAGCAAGACAAGTTTTGGAAAGAATGCTGACATAAAAAGGTAACTGATAAGATAGGAGGTAAAGTCCTTGAAAAAACACTCTAAATTATAGAAGATGGTCATGAACTGATTAAAAGTTATTCTGTAATGTACTGGTCATGTTCTTTAACATACCGATGTTATCTTGAAGAAAGTGGTCACATTATAATTCTTGTCTAGATCAGGCCTAAGAAAAGAGTCCAATCCCAAACTGCCCAAAACTGTTTCTTACCTAAGGTCAGCAATTGGCAATGACATCATTTGTTTGTGAAATAGTATAAAAGAGTGAATTCTTTTAAGAGGTTTAAAGCAGCCAGGTCTAGCCTTTTCAGGTATATCTTGATCAAATGCTTATGAATTTTTGTTACTGTATGGATATAGGAATTCCTTATGTAGAATTTTTAGACATATTTAGCACAATTGTATAAATATCATTTGGCCTTTAGATTTGATAAAGCAATAAACTAGTGTTTGGTGATACCTTACTTTAATAATATTAATTCCAATGGCTGGATTCATATTGGTGACCTACAGGCAAAAGTCTCTGAAGCTCATTGGCAATGCCCTGAGGCATCCAGTCGCCTAATAAGTGCACCTTCAGGAGTGACGTTTTCTGGAAAGATTTGTTTATTAAATCAAATTCTGACCTTTCTGGAGCTTACATGGGCAGGGTCTTTCCACTCTGCACACGTAACCAACATCTCCCATACACTGCTCTCAACCTTCTTCAAACAAACGGTAACACAAGAACAGGGTGGGGCATAAAAGGACTGCACTCATTAACCAAAACACACTAAAAATAAGTATTACTCAACATTCAAATATGCTTTGCAATACAAAGTAATTTCAACAACTATTCCAAGATCCTAATACTAACATATATCCGCCCCTCCCCCCCAAGTCATCATCCAAATTTGAACCTACAAACTTCAGATGCACAGCACAGAGCTCTTCACTTCAGCTATAGAAGTAACTAGTGATGTAGGCATGCTGTAATCCTCTATGAGGAGCATCCCAAAGAAGGTAACTATTTGTGAACTAACACTAAAATCTTGGCTAGGAGTATTCGAGATTTCTATTCCTGACTTTGGGGGAAGAGCATGGGCCAGTGATTTAAACACAGCCAAGTATACTGATACCCTGAGTCGGCTGCTGAACCTGGGATCTCTAGAACTAAAACATGTATTTCTACAACTCAATCAAAAGGACTATTTTCACTAGCATGAAGGAAGCAACAGACTCAAACATCTCTATTTTTGTGGGCTAGCCATGGCGAGGGAAGAGAACCAAACCATATTATCTCCTTGAGGAACCCAGCCTAATTTGACCTATTTCACCTAAAAAGAAGAGTGGCAACATGGATGGACTTTGATCTGTCAGAGTAGAAATCTGAGTTTTATTCCCAGCTCTGCCTGACATAATCTTGCCAAATCTTTCAGTTATATTAGCTGTACAAATACATGATTGGTAGTTATACCTCCCATAAAATAGAAGCATGAGTTCTTGGTTAGTAAGGGTTCCAAAGTATACAGAAATATTAAAAGCTGTCAGTAGAAGAGCTAGGATCAATACTATGTGAATAATGTGAATGTGAGAAAGAGAGAAAGATTTTACTGGTCATGAAGGAATGGTGTGACAGACCTGCAAGATGAATTACAAGCAGAAGATCTGTTACTTCCTTACAATACTACCTTTACAAATCCGCCTGTGATGTACTAAACTAGAGAAAGTTTCAACAAGAAGAGCAAGCTCTGCATTCAGACTGTCCATTTTGTGCAAGACAAAGATTGTGTGCTCAGGAAATGCTTTAGGATATTTACATAATCACTGTAAATTGCTGCAGTTTCACTGATCATCTGTTCCCGTTCAATTATGAGATGAATATTAAATTGTGGGAGGAACCTGTACACTCAAAGAACCAAATGTAGGTTTTTGTATGCTATAGCTATATTCTCACAAATGCTCTTAAAAGCAATACATTATTTTAAAATCTTCTTGTAAAGGATTAATAATGTACAACCCTCAATCTCTGCAAAATTTGTTATTGTGATGTAATTATTTTACTATTTACTAAAAATACACAACACTAACTAGGCACTGAACGTGTTCACTAGTTCAGCCTATTATCCTTTTATCACCAGAAAAAGAACACAAACTTTCAAGCACGGCGTAACAATAGATTTAAACAGATGCCATATGCTTATCCCAGCTCTTTGTCCAATTTCATTTAACTGTGCGATATACACACATTAAAAGGAAGATCAACGTTTAATCTTCCACAGCTTGGTATCTACCATACAGACACATTCCACCAAAATCAGGCCCTGTTGCTCAATGAAATTTCATGCTATTAGCATTTGCTAGATAAATTGTGTCTATCAGACATAGAACTTCATGTATGCACTGTTTCTGTAGCCATGTCAGTTCCAAAATATTACACAATGTGGGTCTTTTATGGGACCAAATTTTGTTAGCGTGAGAGACAATCTTTCAAAAGATATTACCACCTTGTCTCTCAAATAGGACTTTATGCTGAGTTCCACAATATTAGTTCAAAGTTTGTCCCAGTAGTGAATAGTGATCACTTAATGTACTGTATTTTTACAAAAGAATCATGTTCATGGTATTTCTGCATTAACACTCCCAAGGATAACATGAGGAGTACCTCCTCTGTTTATCCCTCCCACTGTATGATCTTAATGATGTATACAAAGTCATTCCTGCTCTTCCTCAGTGACTATGCTGGAAAGGCAGGATTAACAGTAATGCTGGTATCAGGACTTACTATTGCAGCATTTTATACGCAGAGCTTGAGTAAGGATGAACTCCACTTCTAGTAAACATGTCTTAATTTAAAGAATAAGTACATTTCCAGGAAAATCCTTAAGAGATTACTTAATCTTTGTTTTCAATGGTAAATTTCAGATGTTTTTATTTTCTGGAAACTTACCAATAAAAAGCAAAAACATGCCTTGGAAAGTTGACAAGAAGAGTTTCCCTAAAGTTTAAGAGTAAACCTAACTTCAGTCATAACATGAACAAACAGGAAAAGCCTGATACCACCATGTAGTCAGAATAGAAAGGAACTGCGGTGTTTCAGAATCCTGAAGGATCAAGTTGTGGTACTAGCAGCAAGCTTCAATATCATAAGCTATTTCTATTCATTCACGATGAAAGTGTCTAGCTGGCTAGTTGACACTGAGAAGAAAGGGTGTTATTTGCAGAAATATATTTTAAAAAAACCACTGAGTTTCAATTACTTTACTGTATGATATAACTTTTACTGATGTTGGGAGTCATGAGGCTAAATACTGTAGCTAAGATTTATTCAAAAGATTTCGATATAGAAAACTCTGGAAAGATTTAAATGAAGAAAGATTCTGTATTGAAGTTTTCATGCTCCTGGAACACAGAATTAGAGCTCAGTTCCCACAAATTAAAGTCTTGCCCTCACAGAATTTAAAATGACCAGAGGAGGAAACGTGTGGTAAGACAAGAGAGACAAACAGCTTTACAAACTAGAAAACTTTCAAGTTGGTAAGCCTATATATTTGATATTGCTCATGTTAATTAATACAATATAGAGAATGTAGGTGCAAATGAAGATTGTTTAGGTAGTAATGTAATTTCCTGCTTCAGTGCTCCTAAAACTATTTTCATGTTGATACCACAAAATTTGTATTTTTATGATAAAGCTCACATTACCAACTTCACAGTTGGCCAAAAAGACAGTATCCCTAAGGGAATGGATCTGGAGAATGAAGCATGTGCCAAAATTTCAAAAACCTTCGGAACCCCTAAATAGACTGGATTATTCTCAGAGGATTGAACAATAATGGAACAATTTACCAAAGGTCATGGAGGAATCTCCTTCATTGGCAAATTTAAAATCCAGATTGGATGTTTTTCTAAAAGATATGCTCTAGGAATTATTTTCAGGAAGTTTATGGCCTATGCTATAGAGGAGGTTAAATTAGATTATCCCAGTGTTTCCTTTTGGCCTTAATCTATGAAAATAGTAATTTGTCCAAAGTTGTTACTTAGGGGTTCCCTACATGAGGAAATTGGCTGGAATAACTATTGCACTCCCTGTGAGTACACACTATTCAGGAATAAAAGTCATTTTATTCTGGAATATTTGAGAATCCACATGAGGAGCAGTTCGAGAATAGCACAATAGCTATTCTGGGCTGTTTCCCCATGTAGACAAACCCTTAAAAACATTTGTATCATTTGCTGGGTTTTGTACAGTAAATTAGTGATCTCAGTCTACTTCCTAGCAGACCCACATCTGCTTCATAAAAACCAACACCACAACTGGCATTTTTGTTGGCATTCTCAACAAAAGGGGCCAAAGACTAAAGGGATATGAAGACTTGCATCACATGTGGAGATGCTCCCCACAAATTACAACTGGAAGCACAATACTGGCAAGGAAGGGTGGGGAAACTTGCACTGCCACCTTCCTGTGTTGTTCCTTTTTTCCATAAATAAATGACTTCAGTCTCCAACATTATCAGTGTGGCATCTTTCCTGGATACCAAATTCATTAAAATAGAATCTGCTGTCCCTTTTTTAAAAATAATCGTGGGCAATCTTTGCTCATTATTTCAGAGAGCTGTCAGAGTGTCAGCATATCACAGAACTTTCACAGTGTTGCCAACTCATGGTTTTGTTATAATTATTGTTTTCCATAAAACCCCACCTCTGGAATCAAGGGCTATATGATGATTTCAGCCTTCATGCTTAAAGAAAAAGTAGGTTTCTAGTCCTCATGGCTGTGAGAAAAGTTTAAAAATGTGACCCCAGTGCACCCTAAAGGTTCAAAAAGCAGAAGACAAATAAAAACCACCACCAAATCTATTATTTTTACATATTCTCATGATTTTAAAGCCAATCTCATGATTTTTGAACATTTGGATTTGACAATACTGCAGAAGACCCTGCTCAGCATTTTTTCTTGTAAACTGAATAGCTACCAAGGAAGGACATTGTATTTCTAAAATGTTCTAGACATTGGCTGACTGCAAGGTTTAATCAGCATTAAAGACACCCTGTGTTCCTGTTGTTATGCTTCCTCTCTGTCAATCTACATGTCTTCCTTTCTCTTCCACATTCCACATGTTGAGTATGTGCTCTCCCCATTCCCCCCCCCCAGAGATAGACAGAATGGATGCAGGTTTTAGAGATGCAAGTAAGTCTTTTCTCTAGAATGCCTTTTAAAGTGACTCTTGACACATTAATTTAGCACATCAGCAATTAAAATAGTTGATATTCTGTATCAGCTTTTTCACTACAGAGATGAATTAATTGTTCATACAAATCAAAACTATTGCTTCAGTCTGTCCCTGAAGACTAGGGAAACCGTATTGCATTGATTACATGTAGAAGGAAAATTTCACAGAAGATGCAGAAACTTCTTGTGATGTAAAATGAAAGATTAAATGCTGAAGAACACACTGCAAATTCCAAATTATATGGAGATCTCCTAAATTCATGCTATTGGTTGAAATTTGTTCACCACACATTTCCAGGGGTTGTTCTCACCATAGTTTCTAAATCAGCAGATTGAAAACAACTGTATTCAATAGGCTTGCCAAACAAGTTTATTTCTACACTACCAGTGTAGAATTCATAATTTCTCACAAATTTCAAATCTCACTTTTCTATTTTAAGATTACATTTAACAACTTCACAAACTTCCTTGGTTGTGACTAAGGACTGTGTGTAAAATGCTAGTCCATTTACTGTCATGTGTCTGCTTGGATTGCAAATGTCCTAGAGCAGAGGCTGTGACTTTTTGTATGTTCTGCAGGAGTGTTGAACACACAGTCAAAGCACACAGACAAGAAAAATTACACAAACAACACTCCCTATGTCTCCAAGGAGAGATACTGAACAAACCGATGCTGTATACATTACATGGTATTTCACTGGGCTTTGGTCATAGAGAATTTTTCCAGAAGCCGCTGCCGTTTGATTTTGCAGCTGAAATTTGGCTTTGCAAAATTTGTATTATTTACCAGCCCAGCCACAAAATCTACTCTACAATGCTGACAAAAAGAACAGTATGCAATTCACTTTTCAAAATATTTATTCACTTCAGGTTTTACACTAGTAAGAGCAACAGCCTGGGAACACTATGCACTTGACCAGATATAAGGGAAATGTATTTTAGGCATACCCCTGGATAACAAGAGCCTTACCAACACTGATTTAGCCAATGATGTAGCGATAGTTGTTCAGTCAATGGACAAGCTGGTTGTGACACTTAAAGCCGTGAAAAGTTCACGGGCAAAAGTCAGCCTGAAAATTAATTGGGACAAAAACCACAATTCTTCTGGCCAGCAATTCTGAACATGTTGGAGGCTCTGGCATCTTGCTGCATGACCACACAGTTGAGATTGCCGGTAATTTCACCTATCTCAGCTCTGTTCCATGTAACCTGAGTGGCACTGAGAAAGATTTGAAGCCTGCACTGTAAAAGCATTGTTAATAGGGCACTTCATCAACAGTATCTTTTGCAAACTAAACATCTTGATAAGTAAAGGACAAAATTGAGGATAATACAATGCTTTGGTGGTCAGTAACCTGATCTATGGGACTGAAACATGGTGCCACACTGTCAAGGTGGAAAATAAGTTGGACACCATTTAAATGAAGCATCTGAGTGATTTAAAACATCCAGTGGTTCAAATATAAGTCACATGAAGAGAGCCATCTTTTAACTAATCAGGTTCAGCTCTGTTAAACAGTCACCCACGGCTCTTTAAATGTGGTAAGATCATTTGCTCCGAATGCCTAACAACTTCCCTGCAAGAATAATCTTTCACTTCGATCCAATGAAAGCATGATGGAAATGACAAGCTCAGAAGACCTAAAAACATGATTGTTGGATGACACCATCATACACTTGTCCCCTGCAAACAACCTGTCTCATAATTAGCCACTTTTGGTTCAGGACAGATCATAAAAGAAATGTTTAACTTGTTTGCTATCCTCTATGCTGTCCAGACAGCACAAGAACCAACTATCTTGGAATACTGCTACATTTTAAGTCTTGAAAAACACTTTTTAATTTAATACCTGATGTAACTAATAGGCCTAAAGTTTGACTTACTAAAGCTAGTTCCAACTACACACCAAACAAGTATACAGATTGTCTTTCTATCTCCTTGCTGTGACCAACTTTTATTAACAGTTATGTTTCAATAGTACCTAAAGACCTACTAGACAAGACCCCTCACTGTGGAAAATGATCAACTCTGGCCCAAAGAGTTTACTATCTAGAAAACAAAATGTAACAGGTAGATGAGACAAACACACGTTAAGGTGTGGGCCAAGGAAGGCAGGGTAATAGAAACAGGGTTTGCACATCTACATTACACATGTATAAGGTGATATGTTGTAATTACAAAACCTCAACTCTAAGCATTTCAGAGGGCAGGTGCTTCATCAGTTTCTATGCTCACAAGAATACTGAAGATGGATTTTTACAAACATGTAAGCTCCCATACAGAAAATATAACATTTTGTGAGTATATGCATGCAACCACTGCAGTTTATCTTCCCCTCACAAAAGTATCACACAACAAAAGTAGGTTTTACATCACTCCCATTCTCCATTTCTTGACTATTTACATAACACACAGAACGAACTGCTGTAGCTTTTAAGGGACACTACTGACCCCCCTGTAGACATGCAAGTTTAAATGTTTAAACAAAGATATTTGAAGTATATAGCAGATATGTGACAAGCACACAAAGTATTTATACACTAATTTGTATGAAATTAAAAGGATCATTCTCCAACCCACTTTTTCCCCCTCACATTACCCCCATAACATTCAATTTTATCATTAACTAGCATTTCGGCTTTACTCTGTTTTTTTCCCCAACTGTTCTCTCCTCTCACAAAATCAAAAGGAAGACATTATACAATGAACATAAATAAAACCTGTGTGATTCCACATCTCTTACTTTAACAGTTTCAGCAAATATTATTTGAATTACTTTGATTTCTTTTTAAGTTAAACATCATAAATCTAAACTTTGCTAGTTCCAGACACTAATTAAATTTTCAAAAACTATAAGTAATTAAGATTATCCAAAATTAAAATAGAATAAGAAGTCAGGAATTACAGAAGTGCATGCATTTCATCATATCTACAAGGGACTCTGTGTAATTAAACACATATTAATTGCCCTAATCATCTTAGGCAAGTAATAAATTAGAAGAGCTGATTAATACGCTGGATTTAGTTCAGCTTGTTAAACCTGACACCCTGGCAAAGGAGGACTATCTTGAAAAGCTCTTTTAGCTAAGTAATTGGAATTTTACTCTCATCAATTTGCCATTCTGTAATAAGAGCTATTTGGTATATTGATTCCCCATCAGTATTTTTTTAATACGTTAGTTATATTGAAAGAGTATGATTATGATGCTCATAAAGATTATGAAATAATTGTGAACTTTGATCTTTACTGTCCATCAAGAGTCACTATCATTCTGAACACAAAATGAGTATATTTTCTTGTAGACTATAAATCCTAATTAATTCTAGAAGTTGCTAATAACATTTTATAAGATCCAAGCGGACGCATTAAGTTCTCCACACCATGAAGCCAGTGACTACATTAGTATGTAACATTAAAGAGCTGCTGATACCTCTTTGAAAGCTCTGAAATGTTTTGTTTTGAGACAATTCTCCATTCCCCCTCTTTTTAATAATTAATATTATTTTAAATACGTATACTCTCTCTCTTTACTTGGTAAAGATGGTAAAGCTTTCCAGGACAGGGTTCATGTCTTCCTATGCATTTGCAAAATGAACTCCACAAAAGGGGCACTGGCCCTGATGAGGACATTACCAAAACAAAGAATAAACAAACTGAATGGCAACAAGATTTTCATTTCAAAGTGTTTGCTCCAGCTGCTCATTCCTCACCTGAAAAGACACATATTTCCAATGATAACACAATTGTTTGCTGAGGAAAGGACAATATGAGAAAGAATTAGAACTATAAGGGTTGGACTCCTCTCACTAATTTAAGCCAATTAAATCAAGGAAGTTACTCTTGATTTATATAAACGTAAGGGCAAGGAGAATCAAGCCACAGTGAAGAACAGTCTACAGGAACAAAAGGAATAGAAGAACTACTGAGAAGCTAAGATACTGTTTTCATATAAATCTTCCTACTACAAATGTAGAAAATATGGGACATGTAGACATAAATGTTTCTAAATAAAAATGTTTTTTCAAAGTTTTCTATGAAAACATGCAGCTTTAAACCTGGATTTCCCAAACGCTATTGGAACAAGCAGTATTTTCTAACAACCTTCTTCTGAAATATTCCATCCAGAAAGATTTATAAAATTTATTCCAAATTAAATTCTGAAAGAATCTAAAACCCCCATATGTATCTTTAAACTCAACTTTACTATTCCACTGATTTGGCATTTCGTGTTTCTGCTGACAAAGGACTCTAGAACTGAATGACTCTGGCCCCCAATATTTAGTATTATTTCTATGCTAACAAGAAACTAACAATTGTGTACAGTGCAAACCAGAATAATAGTGAACCTAATGCTCCTTTCTGATTCCTTAATTGTGACGTAATATTAATGGTGAATCAGTCCACTACGTGTTTAAGCAGTGGAAGAACAGTTAACAATTGAAACATAATGCCTACTATAAAAAAAAAAATCAAAAACTTTAAAAATCTGAGCAGAGAATTTTACAGGTACCATAAACCAGACCTATAAGCAGAGAATGACAGTAAGCAAACCTGGATGTCTCACAAGTATACATGGGTGTGCGCACACAATTTTCTACCCATTTTCTGTGATCCACTCATATTAATGTAGACTGTATAGTCTCTCCTCTCTGACAGGCAGGGGGCAGTCAATCCTAAATCAAGATTTCTCTTGCTATCTGAATGCTACTAAGAGTTAGTTTTCTTGTTTCTCTTCAGATAAGCACTTCCCTAGCACAAAATGAACAAATTATTTAGATGGTCTCTGTCCCAAAGAACTGATGATCCTTTTTGTTCCATATTTGTACCTAGCACAAGGGGTTTCTAGACACTCCCACAATGCAAATAAATAAATAACCACCAACTCAGAAATGTCTAACCACTGAAATGAATGAATTAGAGGTTGCAGATCCCACTAATTTGCTGAGTTGTGGAAGGATCACAGAATAGAAGGTGATGAGGAATTGTGTTTCTATGGACTAGATGCCTCTGATGCAAATATCAGAGTAGCAGTCACTCAGACAACCAAAAAGACAATGTATTAATCTGAAAGAAGAGAGCTGGAAGTCTGACTACATCTTGAATTGGTCAGGGTAATAGATTGGCCACAAGTTGCTGAACCAACTGTCTTGTCTCATCCAACAAGACCTAAATAGTTTTTAACTGCAGAAAGTGCCTTGTGGCTGCTTTTAAACAACAACAAAAAAAAAACAAACCTGTCTCTCTGGCTCTGCCAATGATGCAGAATACAATCTGGTAGAATGGGAAACTGAAAGGAGAGGACAGGCAGTTATTTAAGGGAAACATAAAAAATGTACTGGATGAGAAATTACAGAGCCTTAGAAAAAGAATGAGATTCAGGCTTCCAAGACTGAGGGCCTAATCTCATGTCAGTGGTCAGAAGCCAGAGGGACATTGCCTACAAATGCCTGAACCTGGAGGATGCTGGTATCAAAGCTTTCATTCTGTCCCACCTGCAGGAATTCCAGAATAGTTGTGATAGCACCCACATTATTTTAATTTGCTGTAACTTGACATGAATTCTATCAAGATTCTATATAGTGTGCCATGAAAATTATTTTTTAAAAGGAGTATGGAAAGACCCTTTTCTGGGGTCCCCAGTTCTCCTTTAGCACGTCCCTATTCACAAGCCAATCTGACAGCTTTAGCTAGGGGGTAGGAAAGAAGAGGCAGATTTGGATGCAGGAGAGTGCACTGAAACAAGTGGTCTGAGATTAGAAGAAGGAATACGTAGTTCTAGCACCTTTCTGACCCAATACACAAAGGACCCCCTGTGCCACTGAGGTCAAGGTAGTCTCTTTCACTTTTTTAGAATTTTCAGCTGGTAACAGGATGGGAAGACGTCCTTAAATTAGAAAGAACTTCCAGGAAACTGAAAACATACCCAGAATTACAACCTCAATATCACCAAGAAAAAACTGCAGAAGATACAGCCCCGACTATTTCCTCTTTAGGCCTTTACTCCTACATCTAACCCTACTATTGTTCTGTGACAAAATAATTTTTCATCTACCATCTTTCTCCACATTTCTCCTGGCAACAGAAGAAACTTTGGTTTCAGCATTTCTAATCAATATTAAAGTCTCAATTCTTGACAAAAGAGACAAGACATACAACCTTGTCTGAAGATGTTCTGTATTTTACTTTTCATTAGAATACACTTTCCAAATGCTAAGCATCCAAATCAGGTATATTTTCCTACCTTTGCCACAGGCTGCTCAGAAAAAAAAAATCTGAAAGTTTTCCAGAGTTTTTAGTGACTCATTTCCCTTTTTCTACAACTGTCTGCAAGATCTGATCCTTTCTATCTTTGAATTTAAAAGACAAATTAATAGTGGATAATTTTTCCTGGCTTTAAGATTTCATTTCTTTAGACTATTTTTATATACCATTTTGATTATACAATCACATTTCACAATAACATTATGTGAGTTTTGTTTTTATCCTTAGTTATAGTTTAAATTATAAATTTTGAAAAACATTGATTATTCCTCTCCCTTCACCAAGATTCTGTGAACAACTTCTCCCTCCCACTCAGTGGAGTTTTATGGATGACCATCACCTGCTTTGACTAGATGTGTCAAATATACGAGTAGCTAATTCCTTTCTGAAAGAACGTTTTCTGACATTAGCTAATGGACAGATATATCTTCTATTTTATTTGCATTACAGTAGCAATCAAGGCCCTAACTAAATTTTAAACTTGGTACCGTATGAACATATTTAAGACTATTTCACGTCACTAAATACAAATACTTAAGTTAGAAAATTCTACCATTTTAGAAACAACCACAAGCACTTTGCACAATTTCTTTCTGTTCTATAGTTATTTCCATATATCTATTTCTCAGCAGTATTATCCATTTCTTTTTTTTTAAATAATCAGACGCAAGTCACTGTCATTATCTGATCTTCTCTCCCAAATTATTATACCTGTAAATGTATTAATTTTGTATTTTGCTTTAAGCGGCTGAAGCCTTACATCTTTTATTTCCGAGCAGCTTTTAAATAACACTCCTCTCAATAACAGCACGTGTCTGAGTCACATGCTTCTTACATGCTTGAAGTTATTGTTTGTTACAAACTATTTACATTTACAAGAGCTATTTTATATCCTAACCCAAGTACAAAAGACAATCCATGTACATTTAATCTTTTGTTTTGGAAACTGTAGTTTCATGCAAGCTTAATGGGATCCAATTTTACAGAAATTAAGGGAACTATCATTCCTTTAAAAAAAATTCATTTAATGTGTATTAATACTCTACACTTTTACACCATCTCCAATAAAATTGTGTAGGGGAATTGATTATTTTAAAAAAGCCCTCTCACTACCATTACATTTTGAATTCTGTAAAATTAGTTCTCATCTTGATACCTCTCAAACTGACATACTTTCCCAAAATCCTTGAGCTTTGGCAGACTCGGGCCCCAATTCGGGAAGATACTCAAACATGTGCACTGCAAATACTGTTTTGTAGAACAGAACTAAGATGATGACGGTTGTGATATCAGCACCTTTCATAAGCACTATTTTGGGTTTAAAAAATCTTTGATGGAGGAGGTGTGAGGGGAAGCATACAAAAAGGAACAAAGCAGGGAAAGAGACTTCTCAGGGTGTCTGGAAAATGTATGCTGGACACTTAGACAATAAAAAGTAAGAAAATGCCTACTATGGTTGAATCATACAGTGTTTTCATAATCTTTTCATAATGTTAAAAATTAAATTAAGTCTCTTGCAAGAAAGATTAGATTATTTTTCTAAGTGGAAAGTATATGGATGTATAGAGTAGATTGTGTGTCTGGATGTAACCATTGAGAAATGCAAACAGAATAAAAATGGTCATGACTAAAACAATTAAAGTAAGGAGAAAAATCTACATTGAGAGCCAATCACTGATAAACAGCAGAAACTGGTTGACAGCTGAGTTGTGGGAAAGGAGGAAAAACAACAAGTGTCATAAATTGTATGTAAAGGAAAATAGGCTTTTTAGTTGTGAGGCAGTTGTCGCAAAGAAAAGAAAGGCAATATTGCCACACCAAGACAGTTTTCACCACCTCTCACTCTCATCCTTATAGATATGAACTGAAATTACTCCTTTGTTGTGAATTCTTTTAATTAATTATTAAATAGCACCAAAGAATTAAATTTTAGTAATTTCCCTAACACAAGAGATCACATTAGACAAAATTCCTAAACCTTAGAAATAAACGTCAGCAACTTTGGTGTACTGTGTAATGCACCGACCCAGGAAGACATGTTGCAAATTTCTATATTAAAGTTTGTTCTACATTTTGATTAAAAATTAATTTGCTCTAATCTGGTAGCACAAAATCCAATTCGTAAAAAATTATACACCCATTTCTTCTCTTAAAATAACAGCTCACCGTAACTGGAATAATCTGATCTTCATGAGGACAGGAGTTTGAAAGCTTAACTAATTAGACAATTTTTCTATCCTTAACAGAAAAAGACCTTCGTGAGCCTCACACAGTTATTTCATATAATTCTATAGTTGAAGATCATCCAATTTTGGACATGATATGAGCTCTGTACAGCATCTAACATGCTGTGAAGCTACCAAAATCAATAAGACCACCACCACAGAAACACAGGAATTGTCATAATGGATCAGACCTGTGGTTCATCTAGTCCAGGATCCTGTGTCCAATGGGGGTCAGCACCACATGCTTCAAAGGACAATGCAAGAAAGCCACAGTAGGCAGATGTGATATAACCTGCTCAGCATAAAGGTCTCTCTCTTCCTAATCCCTAACAGCTCAAGACTGATTTAAACCCTAAATAATTCCTTTGACTATTTTACCAGTTGAGAATAAATGAACTAACAGTTTATATGAAAGAAACTGGGTGGTTTCAGCTAACCATTATTTAGCCTTGTGAGTCACTCATTTTACTGAAATTTAGATTTAGAATATTCTCAAACAACTGCAACTAGTTGGCTCAAATATTCTTCTCCAAGAGTTTCTTGAAATGTTTTACTAGTTCTTTCTGAATTATCACCGTTGAACATTTATATTAATATTTACAGCTCTGAAATGACACAAAAGTATCACACTGAAGTGTCCTGCTCAACTATGTGTTCTTAAAAACTAAGACATCACTATATCTTCCCAGGCAAATAACAATGGTATATGTGAATATGATGGAGCACTCGTTTACTACACTGATCACAAATGTATTCCTGAAATAGGTGGATGACAACTAATAAATGTCTCAACAATAAGATTTAGTAACTAGATAGCAATATTCTTGCTATGAATAAAATAATCCATCCCCCCAAAAATAGATGACACCTGTACAACATAAAGGTTATTCTGATTTCTTTTCTTTTTTTTTTTTCAAATAAGGACTCTTTAAATTTTCCAGAGCAAATTAACTTTCCAGCATATCTAATAGGTGGTCTAAAGCAGTGGTTCACAACCAGGGTTATGCAGAGGTCTTTCAGAGAGTACATCAACTCATCTAGGTATTTGCCTAGTTTTAAAACAGTACATAAAAAACACTAGCAAAGTCAATACAAATTAAAATTTCATGAAGATAATGACTTGTTTATACTTTTCTATATACAATATACTGAAAAGTACAATATTTATATTCCAATTGATTTATTTTGTAATTGTATAGTAAAAATGAGAAAGTAAGCAATTTTTCAGTAATAGTGCACTCTGGCACTTTTATTTTTGTGTCTGATTTTATAAGCAAGTAGTTTTTAAGTGAGGTGAAACTTGGGAGTATGTAAGACAAATAAGACACCTAAAAGGGATACAGTAGTCTGGAAAGGTTGAGAACCAATGGTCTAAAGGTCCAGAATGAATACTGTAGACAACAGCTCTGCTCTGAGGCACAATAGAACTTTCTACCATAAGGATAAAGCTAGTCTGTGCAGGACACAGAGCCTTCTCACAGGTTGGTCTGAGACCACATATTAAGATATTAAGAGCTATCACAAATCTCACCACCTTTTGCTTCAAATGCAAAATGCATTTCAACCTTGCTTTCTCTAAGACATAGCAACAGGCACACATACAAACCACCCAAACAAAACACTTCTCTGCACTGCACACACACAATTGTCCCTCTGGAGAGATGATGAGAGAAAGAATGAACCACAAGTGATAGATGTTAGTCAAGTCACTTAATGCATCACTGGAAGGCACATGGATACTACAGTGATGAAGATGATATAAAAACATACACGGTACAGAACAAAACTCTACTCAGTTAAAACTTCCCTCACGAGGCAAGCTCCTTTCAACTGAACATTTGTAGTGTAATAACTTTTAATTGATCTGCTGTACTGAATAAAATTCTGACTATTAAATAGCTTTAAACCATAAAATTCAAAGAGGAGCAAATGCATAAAATTCATTACACAAATTCAGATAGAGTTTTAATTGATATTAAAATATTATTATACAAAAGAGTATGATGACCTGTGTTTTCAGATGTAGCAGCCTCTACACTTACTTTTGTATTACAGTTTGTAAGCTCAGCATCATACCCAGTTCACCTTTCATCTTTTCTCTGTTGGCACGGCATTCTGCCAAATACCGGAGAGCCTAAAAGAAAAGAGGAACAATAGCCATTAGAAACTGCTTCTGTTACTACATGATTATTTTCTATTTCTGATATTTCAAATAATTAACTACTTAATTCATAATTTCCAAAAAAGAAAAACATGTGGGATATTTCAACTATGCAATTTCAGTACTACAGTCTTCACCTCAAAGACATTTGCCACATCATGCCAGGTGCAAAAAAGATGCAGCAAATTACAGGTACAAGATGCCTGTTTAGAATATTCAACCAGTACTTGAAACAGAAGATTGCCACCGCCACCACCCTCCTTAGCATTAGGGAGAGTCTGAACATTGTTAATAGATACAAAGAAATAGTTGATATTTACCTATTCCATAATTCACAATTGCAACGCCCATTCTGGAGGTGGAGTCACAAGAAAGGAAAATCTTTCTGAGACACTAAGTCTACATTTACGAGTTCTTATATTGATCATTCCCATGGGTATCCTCTTTCATGGAACACAGAAACAGCTGGCCAAACTCATGAAAGGTTACACACAACTCAATGGCATCTCTCTGTATGTATGTATTGTGCTAATTTTTGAACAGCGGATCCAATCAATCACAAAATTTCAGAAAACATTCTAGGCATCAGTGTCCAGTACCTTGTTGGGTTTGTTTGTTTGGGTTTTTTTTTGGGGGGGGGAATAAGGGGGGGAAGGGAGGGATTAGAAAATTCAAAGTGGAAACATGAGAAAACTGGTGAACACATGATCATCTGTTTAGCACAGCTACAGCTTTAAAGCACTTCTGCAATGTCTAGAGATCTATCAACCAGTTGATAGCAGTCATGTACACCTTCACATAATATCCTATCTCATTTCTGCCTATTCCCCCAATAGAGTTTAACATGTTGACACCCTGAATGATTTTTCTCTCAGACAAATAATAATGGTGGGGAGAGAAAGGGGGATGGGAGTGCATGCACAGCCTGTAGCACAGGCTAGAGGACAAATGGAGAAATTGGGGCACACTGAACCCTTGGTAATGGGAGGGAAAATCAGGGGACCCTGATATGTGGGGAGAGTGGCACACAGAGCCCCTAGTATAGAGGAGAACAGGGAAATGGGGGACACACAGAGATCCTGCCAAGGAGGAAGAAGTAGGAATGGGGGCCACAGAAACCTTGCCATGACGGGAGAATGGGAGACCTTGATATGGAAAGAGAGGAAGCAGTGGAAGGGATGCACATGGAACCCCTTAGTTTGACCCAGGCTCACCCCATATGGTTAAGAAAAGCACCCCACAGAAATCTACAAAACTAACTCATTATTCTCCTTCAAACCCCTCCTTTAAACTCCACTTTGCTGAGAAGCCTACAAAAACCTTAACAACCAGCTAGGCTGCTGGTGTGCTGAGATCATTGCATTTACTGCTGAGCACTACTGTCTCATTGCTTTGTTGTATTCCCCAGTCTGGCTGTACCCAGATGTTGTCTCTTGCCATATGCTTAGTTTACAACCCCTTAGGGGCAGGGACTGTCTTTTTGTTCTGTATTTGTACAGCACTTAGTAGTATGGGGGTCCTAGTCCATGATTGGGACTCCTAGCTGCTATAATAATACACTTAATAAATAATTGTAATCATTGGGAAAGGGATGAAATGAGGGATACAGACACCCTGATGGCAGGACATTGGGGGACCCTGGTACATGGAATGAGAGGAATGGGGGACCACAGAACCCCTAGCATGAGAGAGATGGGAGTTTCCGGGAATTCCTCTGAAATAAAGGGGAATAGTAGCATGGCACACAAGAAACTTATGGGGGGGAGGATGGAGGAATGGAATGAATCGTTGGTGTGTGCCATGAGCTCCCCACTAAATAAGTATGTGACTCGCTAGTATAACTATGGGAGAAATGTGTCTGTTGGTACAGGAGACTAGGAGTCAAGGCTCCCAGGTTCTATTCTAGTCTCTATGGAAGAAACATTGGTGAAGTCACATCATTTGTCTGTCCTTGTCATGTACAAAATGGATGTAACAGTGCTTAAGTATTTCACAGGTGCACTACACGGCTTGTTGTAAGACTACATGGGCAATATCTTAACTCAGGCATTTCCTCACTTGTACAAGCTGACCCACAAAACCGTATTTTGATTAAAATACTGTTGTTAAGAATATGCTATTGTATTTTATGGCATTCCTTAGATGTATTTTTCTATATTAAAAAAAAGTATAATCTGGAATTGTTTGGCAAGGGGGAGCCCCACCTTTTTAATGTGTTCCTTGAACAGCAAGTTAAGGGTGCCTATGGAGCCTTCTTTAGAGCCTCCATCTTGTGCCATTGCAAATGTTATGTAAAAAGCAAATTTTTCAACATCATAGAAAAATGTATGCACCCTTCAGTTTTCAGCAGTGCAAGCCACCATACTGTGAATAAGCCAGGGCACCAGAGGATCTTTGCTTCATTCAACACAAAGGTTTCAACTAAATTTGAACTTTTAGTACTACACAACCAAAATAAACTACAATATAGGCAAAAAGGCCACACTGGAGAACTGATGGAAGAAATATTGTTAGCATGTTAATCTACTGTACAAGTGCAGTGTGCAATTTTTAGAGGCTCAAAACTCAATGAAAACAAAAACAATTTTCAACAAAACACTCAGAGGGGCTTCTTCTCTAAGAACCTTCTGTCAGTCACTTCACCATTATAGCCATAAAAAAGCCGTAAGAATTTTTTCTTTAAATAATGAGGAAAAGTATTTTATTTATTTATGCTCTGCATACTCAACAGCAGCTCTACTGTTTATACTCATACTTAAAAAAACCAAACCCTATCATTTCAGACTGACTGACTGCCAAACACAGATTTATAAAGGCAGTCTTTGGGTAGCCTTAATCATTGCTATTGCTAAGGCTCCACTTATAATAAAGAGGGATTTTGTGCATGCTGCAAAGAGGATGCTGTGGATATTGCAGACTTAAACTGAAAAAAATAAATCAAAAGAAGAGAGAGAGTAGGATGTGCCACAATAAGAATGTACAGAATAGATATTGTTCTTTTATCAAAAAACTGTTGAAACTGTTGAGTGCTGAAGTGGGATAGAAGTCTCAATCTATTTATTCTCCACAGTTTCTCCATTTTTTCAGTCAATTGCTAGAAAGTGGAAGATATATGTTGTTCATGGGCTTCCTGGATATTATATGGAATGTTCATTTAAAGTGTTCAAAATCATTGTTCATGGTGCCATAACTAACAGCAATTTCTTTTTTTTTTTTAAACTATCTAGAGGGCAGACTGCTAATCATTCTCCTATGACAAGAAAAAAAAATTTGAAAAAGGTTTTTAAGAAGGTGACTGCAGCAAAGCTTCAGAGGCAACTTACAGCTAATGATTTGACAGCTTGAATCGGTTTTTTATCCCCATTAAAGCATCGAGACTGCTGCTCCCCAAATCTGTGATATGGACTTACTTGCTGCCCAAGATGTTGTTTTCTTGTTTTTACAGATGAACCTTTCTGCAAAATTTGATACTGCTAACTAGGAGTTTCCAGCAATTGAATATTTGTATTGCTCTGTTTGAAGCACCACTTTCTTGGTTAAAATATCAAATTCTACAGTTGATTAGATGTATTGCTGTATTTCCAGTGTTAACTTTTTTTTTTTTTTTTTTTGGAGGGGAGGGAGGGATCTCCCAAGATCAATTTAGTCTTTAGCTTCAAGGGTTTCCTCTAAACACTGCTTATCCATCTGTATTCCAGTGGATTAACTGATATCTGAGATATACCCAGATATTTGAGAACCTTGCACTTCTATTCAGTGTGTTACATAATTGCTTTTGTGATAAAGTGTGAAAGTTTACTCATTCCTTAAATGGAACTCTCACTACAGCGTGCCTTATTCTCTTCCCTTTTTAATTTATGGTAGCTATATATTGTTCTTTCCAAAGATGTATTTCTAACATTTATTCTTAAATCCTAGCTTTATTTTTGGCGTGTTTTATAGTTAGAATGCAAGGCCTTTTTATTGCCTCTGAGAACTCTAAAATCCTCTAAGTTTCATGTTTGTACATTTATGACAGTTTAATCACAACCACTGGCATCCTGCCAAGACGTGGCGACTGAGATACTTTTATCATAATCAACTAATAAGTTCCATTTATAATCTTCAAATTTCCCTGCACTACCATTCAAACACTTCTAGAAGTCTGCCAAAACAGTCCCTGGAATCAAAGATCTGAGCACAGTATTCCCATGTTGAGAAAAACAACCATCTATTGGCAAAGCAATAGGTTAACAATTGTTTTGCTTATATTAACCTCTCCACAGGCTCACTATTTGTTATCAATCTAAAATTTTTAGCTCAAAGGTCACCTTCTGTAAATACTACATGATTTGATACTAACAGGAGCTCCTAGATGCTCAGTCAGCACTTTTAAAAATTGGATCATTTAGGGTCTGATCCAAAGCCCCCTGAAGCCAAATGAAAGATTCATGCTGAATTTCACAGATCAGCCCTAATTCAGCAAGATTCTTAATGTTAGTCACATCCTTAAGTGTACCAGTAGACTCACTGAAGATAAGCACAGGTTTAGGTAACCTTCCTGATTTAGGACTTTACTTAGTCACCCAAATATAGAGTTCATTTTTGAAAATCTTATTTCAAATTTTTAAAAAATGGTTACGTTCATCTAGTTCACCATAAAGCTTTGGATATTTTTTATGGAAAAAACAACTTAAAACTTCAAGGGTACCAGGGAGATTTCTGCTTCAAAAAGAAAAGGCAAATATGCCACTTTTTGATTTGCTTGGAATGAGGGAGGAAGAGGAGAATGGGAATAAAGGTGTGGAGAAGAAAGTTTCTCCTTGTCCATCTGATCCATTCAACTGGATTTAGAGAGTCAAGTAGGGACTCAAGACATAGCTCATTTTAAGCTTTTCACTCTTGGCTTGCTGGATTTCAATAATATCAACATTTATACAGCTTCTTCCATCTGAGAATATTAAGTCACTTTAAAAATATTAACAAATTAATAGGCACAACATTCCGATAAAGTAACTATTATCCCCTTTTTGCAATGTCTGCAACATCAGGTGCTAAGATCGTATTTGTATTAAAAACTTCTCTTAGCAGCATAAAATTTCTGTCACTTCAATCAGACATTGCTTCAGTGTTAACAATGAAAAGTTCTTTAGACTTTCAATACATACAGTTAGAGTGACTTTTTAAAAATACACGCAGGTCAAATATTTGAAGAAACAGGAATCTAACCTTATTTTCCAAAGACAATATTAAGGCATGTGCAGGTGGGATTTTCAAAAGCACTTAATGGGACTTGTGGTCCTGTCACCTAACTTCACTGCTAACCTTGATAAAGAAGTATAGTGGGTTGAAGCATTTTAGGTTTCCAGACTTGTTGAAATTCACTATATTTGGGGGTGACGTTTGTTGATAAATATTGCTTGTACTGTATTTGCAATGTGTCTATATTTATTAATTTAGTGTTAAGTTTGTGTTATTTTTACAATAAGGATGTTAATGAGGCCATGGACTTTTCCTTTTCAGCACAGATCAGCTTTTTAAATATGGAACTTTTTAGTAGGGGAAAAATGATCTATGTAAAATCAAACTACTAATAATTAAGTAACTAAAGAAACAATTAAAAAGTCCATTTTAGGAATTTAAACTATGAAATGGGAAGATTGGAAAAAGTTAACACCATATACATAACGTAATCTGACTTAATGTAAAAAACTATTTTAATAAAAAATATTATTTTTTAAAAATATCTTGATTTTTAATCTGCTCTCTTCCAATCAAGAGAAAAGGCATTGTCAGTATAGCACGTAGATTTTTAAGTAACGATGTCTGCATTCATCATGTACCACAAGCAACATCTTAAGACAGCATGCATACACAGTTGTGTGTGACAAGCTACATTATAGTTTCTCCCCCTTCGCAGCCAAAGTTAGATGTTACCTTCTAAAAAAATACACACACACCACAGAAAATTTAGTGCAGTAGTGACAATAATTTGACATAAGGTACAAGTAGCATTAAAAAAAAAAAAAAAAAGCCCACTGATCTAAAAAAAAAAATAGATTACTTACTAATAATGCTGAGTGAACCACAGGAGGATTGGGGTGATCCAAAAACAAAATAAGGCCTGGCAGACATCCCTGATCCTGAACAATGGCTCGTCTATTTAAGGGGTCAGCTGCTAGGTCTCGTAGCTGGTTAACCACTGCTAGCGCATCAGGCTCCTCACTCATAGTGGAGTTCATTTTCCTATACCAACACCTGTTAAAAAAACAATTCTGTATTAGTAACACTTCATTATTAATGAATCTCTGATTAAACTGTAATCAATATAGAATGCAACACACTGAATTTGTTCTTAGGGACATACAGAAAAATGGAACTCACAAGATGTGGACCCTAGACCTGTAAAACTGGAATTTTAAGAGTCACACATAGAGAATAACAGTTTTTGTTAGTGGTTCATTCTTCATGTATAATTTTTAGGTCTGTCAACCTGTACAGAAAGTACATAGGCAATGATTTGAAAAAGAACTATCAAACAGTGTTTAGACCAATTATGATTATAGATGAAGAACCAACAGTTTATTAATGACCACACTGTCTATGGAAACCGACAACATAATACCCCAATTCTGTTTTCTATTGAAAGTAAACCTGTAAAGAAACATACCATCCATGTTTCCATAATACATTTTTTTAAAATGACACATAGTTTCAGCTTTCACATTAATTTCTTCCACACAACAAAAGTGTACCAAGAAAGCAAGCCAAAATTTGTATCCATGCCATCAAGCACTTCTGACATTTCACTTTATTCTGGAATTATGTATATGGAAATCTGGAAATATGTAAAACCCAGCATAAATTCAAGCTCTTCAGTAGGAGCAAGATGAAGCCCATACCTTATATTTATTTTAAAGACAGAGAATACCAAAACTATTTAGGTAGAGAAAAAAATAAAGGTAGGGGCTTTAAAAAAAAATAAGATATGGGCTTCATCCTGCTCCAACTGAAGACAAGGGAAACCAGTTTGATTTAAAGTGAAGCAGATATTGGATGAACAGCACTAGACTCTAAAGCTGCACAAACTCAGAACAGTTACATCATGGATAGCAACAGTGCAAATTTCCCTAGATACCCCTCAATGGTGGAGAAACCACGTCTTGGGGTGAAGAGTTAGTTAAGATCAAAGGACAGATCTTGAATTATTCTGAGACTGATACATAGAATACAGCCTATGGACCTAATCCTGCAAGCATGAACTCAAGCACTGAACTTTAATGCACATGAATATGATTAAACGGACATTGCCAGCTTTTCTTTTTAAATGGACTGATTTCTTCTAAAATGTTTTAACAGATCACTCTTTAAAAAGTATGTCCTGGACTTTTAAAGAATTATGTTTAAGAAAAATGGTATAAAGTTTCTTCTGTTCTCATGCTGAAGTTTTTAAAGATCTTTTCATCAAAAACAAAACACACTGTGGAGGAAACAGTGACACTCATCCTACAAAGAGCCATCAAATGCTCAAAATAAACACTAAATGAAAAAGAAAAATCTTAGGTGTTACTTGGAACTATAGTAGGTTGGAAATTTTCAAACCAATCTGCATATCACTGTGATGGTGTCCCTTTACATCACTAATAGTTCCTGCACACAGAATGTTAAAGTAAAGAACAGGTGCTAGTGACCAGCTTCAAGATTAATGTTTCATGAACACCATAAGATCTTTATAGATCAAATAAGAAGCTACAATTTCACATAATAATTAGCACTATAATTTGCAAAGCATTCTGCACACAATTTCCAGGTAACTATTATCATTCCCATTTTACAGATGATAAAACAGGCACAGAAACATTAAGTAATTTACCTACCAGACATCAAGTCAATTGCACAGCTAAGATTGTAACCAGTGTTTTATTTCTAGTCCCATGCTCAATGCACCAGATCATTCATACCCTTTTATTATATACCACAAATCATTCTTTTATTGGACCAGAGCTCCTCTTCAGGTCTAGGAAACTAAATCAGACCTGAAGGTGAGCTCTGTGCAAGCTCTAAAGCTTGTTTCTCTCACCAGCAGAAGCCGGTCCAATAAAATCCATTTCCTGACCCACCTTGCCTCTTTTACATACTGGAACCAGCACGGCTACCACAACAACGCATACAAATAATTGTTACTTTTATGCAATGTTTTTTATTAAAAAAAGGCAAAGCCAGGTCTCTAATTTTTTTACCCAGAAATAGTATGAATTTGGGGATTAAGTTAGACAAATTTACTGGACACCACAACTCCTACATTATTTTCACATCTTTTATATGGATTTACTATATAAGCTCAGAAAATAAGTTAATTTTGCTCGGCTTTAGTTTCCTCCTCTTCTGTACACTGGGGATATTTACTGACCTCACAAGGGTTTTGAGAGAATTTATTAGGGTTTGTAAAGTGCTCTGAAATCCTTGGTTATAGCATCCAGAAATGTAGTTTCATTACTCATGTGCATCGAAAAACGTCAGCTTCAGGAAACCATCCCGACACTTAAAAAAAAAACAACACCAACCTCCTCACTACAGAGATATGGAAACAAGTACGGCTGCTGCACAGAAGTACCCAATTTGAAAAGCAGCAACAGGCGACTTAGTCCAGAATAACCCAGCTACTTTCTTTTCTCTTCGCTAGTGAGAGGAACCTGTTGCTCGGAGAAGCACAAACCCTACAGGATTTGTACCGATCTCGCCACTGGGCCTGGCTGGCAAACTCAGAAGCCCCCACCCACTCCTTAAGCGACAAATCCTGGGCTCCCATCCACTCCGCCCTACACACAGGCCACCCCGCAGCCACCTCTTGCAGCCTGAAAAGTACGCGCTCGGGTCTCAGCCTAGCCCCACTGCTCCCAACCCCCGGCCCCCATCCCGCCCGCCAACTGCCTCACCCTCTTTTCAGGGCCCAGCCCAAGCTCCTGCCGTGCTCCGCCGGGGCGAGGCGCCTCCCGCAGGCGCGGCCGGCGGCGGGGAACCGAGCCCGGCCCACCACCTACCGCTGCAGGAAGGCTTCACGGGTCTGGGCGGCTCAGCATCGTGTCTCCGTCGCACACAAAGGGCCGGGGGCGGTTCTGCGTCGCTGAGGCCTGGTAACGGGTGTCTGAGGCACAACGGGGGGGGGGGGGATTCGGGCCCTCCACACACAAACAACCGCCGGAGTCGCCCCCACCTCAGTGTGACCCCCGCGCCACCTCCCCACCTACCGCACCCCAATTGGCTGAAGCGAACAGCGCCGCTCCGCCATTCACAGCACACGTAGTTACACCACCCTCTGATTGGCCGCTCCCACGGTATTGTGGGTAGAGTCGACTCCGTTCAGGGAAACTACAAGTTCTAGAACGCGCGGCTTCCTTTGCCCGGCTCCCTCGCCTCAACTGCATGATGGGATATGCAGTCTCGGTCTCTGGGTCTAATTGGAGCCCTGCTTGTATGCTCGACGCCGTAGTTTCTTGGCCATTAGGAGCGAACGTTGTCTTGCATTTTGCACCTGTCGTCCATTGGCCGGTTGCATGCAGCTGGAACAGTGCATGCTGGGACCCGTAGTCTCTGTGCACCCCTAGGAGTATTGCATGCGGCTACCTGTAGTCTCCCCAGTCCGACGCCGCAATCCACCTGCGCCAGCCGCTGGGGTTTGACAAAGACCGGTAAGCGGGCTACATCTAGGCAGGAGTGGGCTACTGTGGATGATAACCCTGATTCGTAAGGGGCGTTACTACTTTTACTGAAAATATCATGCAGAGCAGTTTGTGCTACAAAAGGCTTAAGTGCAGCCAGTCTCTCCACGTACTGCGGAGTTCTGATGTGCTCCCGTTAAAGTGACTTATGATCATAGCGCAGCTTCTAAGTAAAGGAAGGTACAAGCATTCAATGTCCCTTGTCCAGCTGTATAGAAAGTGGAACAAAATCACTGGTGTCCTAGAACCAAACCTGACACAAAGAATGCACTGCAAAACTAGAACATAACCAGTAATCTAATTTTAAAGTTTGTCACTTTGCAGATCTAAGGCAAAATAATTTGAATGAATACCTGCTAAAGACCACTGTCAACTAAACAATAACTGCAGCCAAACATGTTTTACCTGTTTTTCTACTATCAATTTCAATTTTAAAACTAAATAATTTTACAAATTCTCTTTCCTTTACACTATGTATGCTTTTTGTTTACTTCTGCACTTAACTTGTACAGTGAAAAGTTTCCAATTTGAAACTGACAAGAAACAATCAGGCTCTTTTCCTGCTACAACCATTGCAAGGCAATGTTAATTTTTTAAAAAACAGTTTGCATTTTTGTGTGATCTCTTTTTTATTTGTGGAACCTTTTGTAATTTTTGTAGGTTTTATAAAAACTTGTTTTATCACCATTTAACTTTGCAGCTAAATTTAAATTGACTCTTGAATCCAGTGTGTGTGTGTTCCAAATTTTGAAAAGCTGAGGCCCCCACCCCATGCCTTAGGGAATATGAAACCAATTATGTCCCTCTTGCAACCTTGTGTTGTGAGGATAGAGGCCTATCCATCTTAATGTATATATGTCTTCTGCACCTGGACAGCTAGTTCTTCATGGAAACACTGATGTAGATTTTCACAATATATTTCTTTCCTTTCTTACATGCTTTTGTGAGCAGTGAAATGGTTAACAATACTAACATATAAAGTATCACTGACATTTCAGCTAACAGCCATTGAAAAGAATGGGGCAGTCCGCACCTCAGGACTTAAGGCTCTCTGCAAAATCATATGGATATTTCTTTATCAGTTATGCCCATTTCAAATTTTGAAAATTTTCTTTGCAACCCTGATAACTAGAGACAATTCATTTTAATGAAAGTTGAGGCTCTGGACAAGTGAGAGACCTACTTGTGTGCTTCCTGCACTTCCTAGTCCTTCTCACACACACACCACACTCCGCCCCCCATTGTGATAAGTCTTACACTTTGAAAAACATTACTTTACTCATCGGTCAGTGCGTTGGGTTTAAGAATTCCAGCAAGCCTATTAAACTGCATTTTT
Source organism: Mesoclemmys tuberculata (assembly GCA_007922155.1). Taxonomy (NCBI): domain Eukaryota; kingdom Metazoa; phylum Chordata; order Testudines; family Chelidae; genus Mesoclemmys; species Mesoclemmys tuberculata. The sequence continues at coordinate 75,599,475 of ML675601.1, forward strand.
CTATCTTTTGTGTGATGTTAGAACTGAGTAACTTAATTTACACATACATAACCTTTGAAAGTTATGAATGGGGTCCTTTCAAGAGAAAAATAAGGATCCACTTTTTAATTCAATTAAAATAAAACGGACCAAGAGAGCTGTTGCAGTTTCAGGGTGAACTGCACTTTTGATCCCTCCTCCTCATCTTCCTGGAGGGCACCTACTTAAGGTTTCAGGCTCTAGCCATCACCTCTCTTGGGCAGACACACACATCTTTCTCCCTTCAAACTGGGGGTCTAGGCTTGCTATTCCTCTGCATCTCATTGTGATTTCCTGTCCAAGGCCCAGCAACTGTAGTTAACCTTTCTCCAAGCTGGTGTTACAACACTGTACATCAGTTACCAACCAACCTTCACAAAGCAAAATACATTTATTCTTACAATAAAATAATTACAGAGAAAACACAGAAAAAACAGTAAGCAGATTTGAACACACTAAACATACCAGAAGTTACCCATCAGTATTGTGCAGCCATATTAGGCCAAAGCTTTTCCCCAAGAGTTGATCCCCTCCCTTGGAAAGAACATCCTATCTGTGCTGGGTCAAGATCACCTTTTTATGCCAAAAAAGGCCTTTGACTGAAAACTCAATTTGAAACAGTATATGCAAGACTCCCAGGACCTCTCTGGAGATGTTTACAACCTGAGTGACTCACTTTAATCACTCCCCAGTTTTTATTTCTTAGAGGAACTGTGGAAACCTTCCCACCCCATACAATGGCCTACAGTGATGCATACATAAACCATTTGTAACCTTAATACAACATGGTCCCTGAAGATATTACAGGCACTTAAATATGTCACAAGAGCATTTAGAAGGGTCAGAACAGAAAAAAATATATATTTGTTTGCTACAAAATACTATCCATATAGATCCGATCAAGCATGCATTCATGCCATTTGTCACCAAATGAAAGCAAGAATTTTATTCTTCAGGAATACTTTAATGGGTATATAAATCATCGCAAGCAGGGATGTATTCCCTAGTATTCCGAAAAAAAGGATGAGTTCAACCAGGCTTCCTGGGGCACAAACCCAGTGTCTCATCATACCAATGAGGCTTTTCTGTGCGCCAAAACCACGAGAGGCAGGGAGGCGTTCATTTTAGCCCTCAGAATTCCCTCGGGTTAAAATCACAATACGAGGAGCGGTGTTTCTACGGATTCCAAATAAACCACTCCCTGGCTTTTTCAAAAGATCGCTATTGGCGGGCCGCGCTGGAAACCCCAGCGCCGGAAGAGACGCAAGCACGGCCCCCCAGCGAAGGGCAGAAACGCAGCGGACCCCGGGGGGTGAGCCTGCAGGCGGGGAGAAAACCGTGCAGGCAGCAAGGGCCGGACGGGTACTGGGCCCGCAGGGAGCCCAACACGGCGTTACCCTGCCCTACCGGGCGTTTGTCCTTGACTCCTGCAACGGGCCCAGCAGCAGAAGTAGTACGTCAGCTGCGCACAGGACTCCCGATCCCGCGCGCGCGCTGAGCGGCCAATCAGGACTCGCCGCCCTGGAAAAGTCATGGGATTGGTTCTTGGCAGGGGCCCTTCAATCACTGGTGTGGGCGGGGGGCCCCACCCCCTCCTCGGACGGGCGCGAGTAGCTCGCGAGGTCGGCTGCTGCTGCTGCCGGTTAGGCCTCGAGTGAGGGGCAGGTTAGGGCCCGCCTCCCGCAGGCGCGGCGGTGATTGGTCAGTGCCGTGCCTGTGCGGCTCGGGATTGGCTGTGCGGAGGGGGCGGAGCTCGAAGCGGAACCTCCTGAGCCGTTGCTGCCGCCGGCCGGTTGGAGCTGAGGTGACTCGAAGCCGTTGGTGAGCGGCGTGGCGGGGGCCTGGCCTGGCCGCAGAGCGAGCGAAGGTTGGTGCTGGGCGCTGGCGGCCGGTTGTACGGATTGCCGGCCCGGGAGGGCCAGGCGGCGCGGGAAGCGGGCTTGGAGCCACAGGCGGCAGGGGCGGGCAGGTCGGATCCGAGCTCAGTCTGACGTGCCCCCTCCCCCGACTCTCCCTTGTGCTGGGCAGCCGGGGTCGGTCTCCTCTGCCCTGCTGCCCCGCCACACGCTCCTCCTAAGCCGGCCCCGGCCCTCCGCCCCAGCCGCTCTCCGGGTCTCCCCGTCCTGCGGGCGGATCTTTAAGATCAGGCGGGGGGGAGGGTAAACTCCGCACGGGAGGCTCCTCGGAGGATGTGCCTGGGGATTGTTCCGTGGGGCGAGGCGCCTCCCCGGCTGACGGCGCTTCCACGGGTCCCCGCCCTTGCCGGTAACTGTTAGCACCGGGAGCGTCTGCGGCTTCCGCCTTCCCACGGCGCGACCCCGTGTGAGCCCGAGCAGAGCCTGTCGGTGCGAATAACGCAACGGGGGGCCTCGATCGGCGCTCCGGAGCCTGCTTCATGTTGGCCTCTCTTATCCATGGGCAGGACGGCAGAGTAAATGGGCTTTACGTGCCGATCCAGGGCGCACCTGCGTCAAGCATGGCTGTGCTATTACAGCTCCAGCCTTAAGATGCATGAGTAGTCTTGAGTACAGGTATGCCGACCAGCTGGCTTACTTAATTCCTCTTGCTTCTTCACATACTGGTCTGGCAGATCTTCTGCTTCCCACTTTGCTGATCTTCATGGATGTTGACAGAGAGTTCTGCGCCACTGTGTAGGCAGAGGGGGATGATGAGGTTGCTGCCATAGAGCTCGTACCATTTTAAATCAGATGCAAGTACAATATTGTAGGTAACTTATTAAAAAAATGACCTTGGGTTAACCTCAAAAAGTTCTAAGGAGGGCTTTGAACAAAGGAAGGAAGATAAGAGTCCCCAAGTAGGGGATTGTAGGCTGAGTCACTTTTCCTGAGAACATCTGGTCTCATGTATGCACATGTGTTTCTGAGATAGCCATGTGTGTTTTTTTGTTTGTTTGTTTTGTTTTTTCCCAGTTTGCCATAAGTAGGCACTACATGTAAATACATCTAGCATGATTCAGGTCTGGAAGCTAGGTGACTTGAGATTCATAACAGCATATGATGTCAAGCTAGTGAAAGCCTTCTCCAGTCTAGCTTGGTATTGACCTCCATCATTACTAAATGCAAGTGGAAAATGATCATGGAATGTTTTTTTACGATCTTACAACATGGTGTGATGGTAACGTATAAACTTATTTAATTGTAGAAGAAATTGAATGGAGGGGACCTCGAGAGGTCTTCTAGTGCAGTCTCTTGCACGTGAGCCAGAATTAAGCATTATCTAGACCAGGGGTCGGCAACCTTTACTGTCAAAAGAGCCGCAAATCTGGAGCCGCAAAACATAGCTTACCGCGGCTGAAGAGCCGCATGCGGCTCTTCAGCCGCGGTAAGCTATGTTTTGCGGCTCCAGATTTGCGGCTCTTTTGACAGTAAAGGTTGCCGACCCCTGATCTAGACCATCCCTGACAAGTGTTTGTGTAACCTGCTCTTAAAAAAAAATCTCCAATGATGGTGATGCCACAACCTCCCTAGGCAATTTATTCCAGTCTCCCAGTTTATCATCTACCCTGATGGGAAGTTTTTCCTACTGTCCAATGTAAACCACTCTTGCTGCAATTTAGGCCCATTGCCTCTTGTCTGATCCTCAGAGGTTAACAAGAACAATTTTTCTCTTTGCTCCTTGTAACAACTTTTTATATACTTGAATACTGTTATCATGTCTCCCCTCAGTCTTCTCTTCTGCAGACTAAACAAACCTAGCTTTTTGGGGTTTTTTTCCATTTGCACTCAGAGGTCACGTTTTCTAGACCTTTAAATAATTTGTTGCTTTTCTCTGGTCTTTCTCCAGTTTGTCCACATCTTTGCTGAAATGTGAAACCCAGAACTGGATACACTATGCTAGTTGAGGCCTAATCAGCATGGAGTAGAGTGGAAGAATAATTCTTTGTGTCTTGCTTACAACATTCCTGCTATAACATCCCAGAATGATGTTTGCTTTTTGCAACAGTGTGACATTTTTGACTCATATTTGGCTTGTGATTTACTTATGACCCCAGATCCCTTTCTGCAGTACTCCTTGCTAGGCAGTCATTTCCCATTTTGTATGTATGCAACTAATTGTTTCTTTCTAAGTGGAATACTTTGCATTTGTCCATAGTGAATTTTATCCTATTTACTTCAGACCATTTCTCCAGTTTATCCAGATCATTTTGAATTGTAATCCTACCCTTGAAAGCACTTGCAACCTATCCCCGCTTGGTTTTGTCCACAAACTTTATAAGTGTACTCTCTATTCCATTATCTAAATCATTGATGAGGATATTGAACAGAACCAGACCCAGGACTGATCCCTATGGGCCCTGCTTGATATGCCCTTCGAGCTTAACTCTGAATCAGTGATTGTCTCTCTGGGAATGGTTTTCCAATCAGTTCTGCTCCCACCTTACAGTAGCTGCATCTAGGTTGTATTTCCTTCATTTGTTTATGAGGTCATGTGAAGCAGTATTCAAAAGCCTTATTAAAGTCAAGATATACCACATCTACCACTTTCCCCTGTCCACAAGGCTTGTTACTCTGTCAAAGAAAGCTATCAGGTTGGTTTGACATGATTTGTCCTTGACATGATGAGCAGATACTTCTGAAGACAAGTGGTCAAACCTCTAAATTCATATGGGTTTTTCTTTAAATTGCTCTCCTTTTAGCTAGCAAGATATGACACTATCATTCTTCTTTGAGGTAAAGTAATGTAACTTCTTTATAAAACAAGCATAACTATTTAATATAAATGTCTTACTGTTGAATATATTAAAGTGCTTGCTTTTACTGTTTGGAGTCTCTGGAAACTGAAGCATAGACAAACTCTGACTGTTACTCTGGTGCTCAAATATAAATAGATCCTAGTAGAGGCTGTGCAATCTCTGATTACCAGTAGAGATGTAAAATGTTTACTTAAACAAGCAATAAGAATTATCGTTTAGACGATACATTCTATATCCATAGCTCCTGTATGCAGTGTGCTTTCCCAGTGAGTGGTGCCAGCCCGGGGAGGAGGCAGGACACTGAGACTGCCCCCTACTGAGCGCACTCTGCACCACCTGGGCGAGTGGAGAGACATGGGAGTCCCCAGGGTATGTGGCTGTGACTGCTGCTTCTCTGCCATGGAGCTCTCCCCTGGGGGGAGCCGGCTGTACTGGAGAGGTCACTGTTCTGCCAGCGCAGCAAAATACACACCAGAGGGGGGAGGGGCAATCTCTGCCCAGGCCATGCTCCAGTGGCTGGGGCAGGCTTTGTCTGGCAAGCACGTGGGGCAGAGGGGATGGGCTATGGCCGCACAGGCCAGAGTGGGGAGATGCCTCTGCCCAGGCCTCCTAGTCATACTTTGCCCTGGGTGTTGGGCCTGCTGCACCCCTCCTCCACCCCCCCCCAGCCTGCGGGAGGGGGCAATAAGGCACCTCCGTGCCCTGCCCATCCCCTGAGCCCATCCACCTCCTCTCCCCATGCTTATGGTCCTGCCCCAGGACCGGGGCCTGCCTGACCCCACAGATTCTTCACTCAGCCACTGCCTCCCAGATCACTGTGGCACCAAACCCCTGAGCCGCCAGGGCTCTCCCCTGAACATGTGAGTCCTGACCCCTCCCCCTTGTCCCTCCCTGCAATACCCTGTCCCCATTCACTCCCCACATGCACAGCCCGCTATGCAGTGAACAGGTAAACGGTTTACACAATTTATAAACGGTAAAGTTATTACTTACTGGTTAACTGTTTGCTGGTTTACATCCCTGCTTAACAGTCATGTCACTCTTCATAAATATCTAGTCTGCCCTAACTTGGGAAAGGGAGAGTTTTCAAACTGGTCCTACATTTAAAAGGTTCTTGATGGTTCTTCAGTATATCGCTGCTGTGATAAAGGATTATGTTGGTTTTTCATTTGGTCTGAAATCTTGTTCTTTCTGTTGATTTTTTTTTGACACTCAGGCTGGTCTACGCCTAAAACATAGGTCAGCGTAGCTACCATGCTCAGGAGTGTGGGGAAAATTGCACACCCGAGTGCCGTAACTGTGCAGACCTAACTCCTAGTATAGACACAGCTATGTTGATGGAAGTATTCTTCTGTCAACCTAGCTATTGTTTCTTAGAGGTGATGTTCCTTCAAGAGTGGGAAAAGCCCATCTGTTGTAGGCTGTGTCTATGCTACAGAGTTTTGGTGGTGTAGCACCATAGCTACAGAGCTGTAGCTATAACTCCAGTGATAGACGTGACCTCTGTGTACTTCCTTTTATAGGTGTCATTTCATCAGATGTTGTTAGGGCATGTGCCAGCATTAATGATTGTGCAGACGTGCATTCCTGCTAAAGTGGGTAAACCTGATTTTTAAGGTGTCTGCTTTAAAGGGAAACTGCTTATTTCAATGTCATGCGTCTCCTCTTAATCTTGAACCTTCAAGTAACACCTCCATTCTCTATAATGGATTAGAGAGGTTTTCCACTATTTTTTTTCTGTTTAGTTTGTGCATGTGACAACACTTTAATCCATTTATTATATTTGTATAACTAAAGTAGTCTGTTTCTTCTGCTGCCTGTATAGCTTTTGCCTAAATGGATGGGTGAGGGAGATTTTTTTTTTTTTGAAAGAAAACTGACACTTTCCCTTAAAAAGGTGGAAAATGACGGAAATGGACTTAGACAGATAAAAGTTTGAAGCTAACTTTTTAAAAAATGTCTACTTCAGGTTGATCATGTCCCTTTTTAATGTTTTTCTTTCCTCCATTTCTGTGTAGCACTGCAAGTCTTGGTTGAGTGTTTTCATTTTCGCTTTTCTCTACAGCCCATGGTTTTCTGTTGGAATCTGAAAAGTGCTTTTAGATTTACTCCACTAACTCTTTAATAAATTATCAGTGTTATTTCCCTAACTTACAGATCAATTTCTGATATAAAAATGTTGGAAAATGTATACCTGACAAATGCAAATGTAAAAAATGGGGGAAGGGAGGTAGAGGAAGGCTCATGTGAGAACTACAGCACTCCTTATTTCTGGGGAGTAGAAATGTGTGCTGAAATTCGTGCCAATAGGGTCACTGAACATTGTGTCAGTTTTCTGGCTAAACAAGGCGCTATAAAGGAGGAGCGCTTCTCCTCTTCCCCCCCCTCTCCCCCTGGAGATTCACTTAGTTGAGGTGGGATATTAATCTTCACTGCTGCTCTCCCAGTTTCTATTGGGAGAATATAGTTCTATTCTATCCTTCCACATGACTGCCTGCTTATCACTTTCACAATCCAAAGAAATAAGGACAAAGTGTTGCATAGTACAATAGTGATACTCCAGTATTTTGAATTATTACTGTAAATATAAAGGAGAAATTGAAATTCTTGTCAGTATCTGTAGTCCCCAAGGTTGTAAATACCCTTTATCAAACTGACCAGTCTCTTCTCACTTGCTTGGGGAAATTAGCAGCAGCAGTTACTGAATGATTTTGTTTGATAACTTAATACTTAAAAGCTAGAAACTTTTAAAATGGACATCCAGAGTCTTCAGAATCAGAAACTTGAGTTTCTTCTCTCACCAAAGATAAGTTGAGTGGATTCTTGCAGTGCATTATTTTTATTTTTGAGGCACTTGGCAGCAGCAATTTTGAAACTGAAATCTACATTTGGAAGGTGACCCTCAGTTGGTCACCCTGATAAGTATGCCTGCATCAAATATTGTCCACGTCTGTATTTTCAGTAGAAAAGATAAGATAGAAAAACTGCTGAGTAACTTTTGTTCTTTATGATAACATCTTGCTGCTGCTTAAAGTGTTTCAAATTAAGGTTTCTGCCAGTAGTGGTAAAAAGAACAAGTGTTGAATTTCTCCTCAAATTTTACAGCTACTTACAGTACAGGAGAAACATCTAGGAATTTTCATTCTTGCTGTCCAGCAATTTTTATTGAGAATGAAATTTTACATTCTTGGGGTATAAGCAGAGTATGGAAGATTTGTGATTTATGAAGAAGGGTGGTACATTTCAGTAGAATCTAGGTAAAACAAATGTTCTTGAGGTGTTTGATAATTTTAGGAAACTAAAGGGTCTCAAAAAAACCCACAAAAACAAACCAAGGTGAAATATTTTTTTTGAGCACTTACTCTTCTTTCAGCCGACATCTTACGTAATCTTAATGTTTTTATAACTTCTATTTTCTCGGGGTTAGTGTAATGTTGTAAAGGGGTATTCTGCCTTAGCATGCAGTAACCTGAAATGGGTTTTTGTGCTTTAAGGGTTGTGAATCTATTGATGTAAGTGGTACAACTTCTATTAACTTCTTTGAGAGCCAGATCAAGACCTCCTTCAACAGGGAATTAAGGATTTTGGAATTGGTGCCTTCCATCTTTGAATGCCTTGTTAAGGCCTAGTCTACACTTACCTTCCGGATTTGGCGGCAGTCAACAGGAGATACGCAAGTGACGTAAATCACTTGTGTATCTCCGGTCGACTTTGCGGCGTCTCCTCTGCATGCCGTCAACACAGTGCTACACCACTTACCAGGGTGGTTTTCTTGCGTCACTTTCTGGATCGACTGAGCGGGTCTACACAGACCGCTCAGTTGATCCAGAGCAATCAATCTGACGGCAGCAAATTTGACGCTGCCGTCAGTGTGGACCCAGCCTAAGTATTTAGACCAGTGAGAGACAAACTGAGGCCCAAGTGGCTCTTTGCAGCACATATTAAAACTGTACGATTTTAATTATTAACCATTCAGGATGCTTTTACTATATTGTTAACCAATTATAGGTGATAAAACAATACTTGGTCAATCATTTTGCTGTGAGCATAATATTAAAAAAAATAGTAAAAGAAACAGTGAATTCACACTCCTGTGGGTCTTTTGAGTAATATTGATTGCAAATTTGACTCCTTGAACCCCTGAGGTCTGACTACCACTGATCTAGACATTGCTTAAAATCCATGTGGCTTACACCCAGAATTATGAATAATCAAATTCTCTAAATAGCTCTGCTGTAGAATAGTTGTTCTGTCAGACTTAATCTCTTGCCAAGAACAAAAACAATCTTAAACATCTAACGAGTTGTGGTAGTGAGGAATTCAGTCAAACCAGCTTTTTTTAACCTCGCCTTTAAAACACCCAAAACTTTAGAGCTGAGTTCTTGGTAATAACATACTCCATATGGAAACTTGGCATAGGAGTTGTAAGCTGTTGAAAAAACATGTTTGTAATGGAAACACTGGCAGTTCTAACTGTTATGATGCTTGCAGGCATTCTCATGTCTCTTCTAATCCCCTGACTTGATCATATTTCCTGAATATCATTTCTTTGCCATTACTTAAACATTTTTTGAAGGGTGGCTAAGGAATTTTATTGGCTTCCAACAAATCAGTAATTATAGTTCAGACTACAATATTGCTGTTGTTCACAATGATTCAGTGCACTTAGACTCTGCATCTGAGCTGTCCAATTGAAGCCAAAAATGATCCTGAATCTACAGTGGTAACTAATGGTCCTTGATTGGCAGCACAAATGCTATGCTATAAAAGAAGAGGCCTGGGTCGTATTTTTGTTCATCTTCTCCTCTGGCCTTTGTCGCAAACTTAAAAGCTTTCTGTCTTCATAGAAAGAGCTTTCAAAATATTTTCATGATGATTAAATTAGAAGTAGCATGTATAAAATGAACATGAAATCTTGTCAACCTGAAAAATGTTTTCAGATCTCACACCTGCTCTTGATTTCTCCTCTTATAGTTTTACAATAATTTTCCCCATTTTTTTTTCCTTTTCTCCCCTGTTATGTGAAAAGGCCCCTCTCCCCCTCAGAAACTGAGCTAACAATCACAAAACAACACAGAATAACCCAGTAAACAAGATGGGGAGGAGAAATACTATTTTCCTCTTAATTTGTTTACAGTAGTCTTAGTTGTTACAATTACGAGAGAAGGGAATTGGACAGAAATTATTTTTAAACTGATTGGTGTCCAAAATGCCATTTGCTCCTTAAAGGTGTTCCATAATGACCCTTGCTCACTTACTAATGATTAGACTGCCATTCTGCCATGGAAACATTACCACATTCTGCAATAGCAGTTCTATTACAATAAAGGTTATATACAATTTTTTTAAAATGTAGAACCTGTTTTAGAATAAGCGGGTTTTGGATGTCTATAGTGAGAGAACTAGGAACAGTTGCTGAAAATGTGCTGCTTTCAGAGACCGTTTCTGCTGATCATTGTTGGAATGTGTGTAACTGATGAACTTCAAGAAAGCCTTTTACATTTTGCCTTCTATTTCAGAGGGACTATGGAACCTCATCAGCCCTGTAGGTTTGGAAGGTTTAAATACCAGTTTGTGAAGACTTTTTGCCACTCCAGATGATCCGCTGGATTAAGCGTGTAATTAGGATGGTTTTTGAGCAAGTTGGACTAAACATGGAATCAGTAAGTGTTTCAGCTTCATTGACATTCTATCAAGTTCAAATATTTCAAATGTAATCCATTAAAATGTATAGTTCACACTGTCTTCCACACTGAGAGCACATGGGATTATATTTTAAATGTTATGCAGTGTTAGATTAATAATGCAAGAATGATACCAACTTGATTGACAGAAGGTTATGAAACCTGATGCATAGGTATATGACCATAGGTGCTATATAAAAAGTTAAAATAGGCTCCTTTGTTCCTGTTAGCTTGAATGACAAAACAATGTATAATGTAATACTGCCATTCAGGATGCATGAAGTAGGGGGTTTGTAGGCTGGAGTTTAGGCTCTGATGCCCTGGAAGGTTAGCAAGGTGGGTGCAAGCTTTAGCCAGAACATCTACATGATTATTTTTAGTACTGTAGCATGAGACTGAGTCCGTAGAAGCGAGCCGTGGGACTCGCAGCTGCAGGTATGTTTTTGCTGTGTAGATGTACTCATAGTCTGTTCAGTGACACCCCTTTCTCCCATTCTGTTAGGTCCTAGAGCTCTGCTGCCTTCAACTATCCCCCAACCTTTCCTTACCTCAAGGGAGGGGTAATGGGGAAAGAGACCATTCTTGACCTTGTCTTGCACATGTTGTCAATAAGCCAGCCAACCAACCGCACCGTATTCTTTTTTCCTTTGCCTTTGCTCCCCTCCCCGTATCTCTTTCCTGTGTTTCATTGTAACTGTTCTTTGCTTTCTCTTCTTCCAGGAACCTGGAATGTATTCTTATTCATGCCCATAATTTCGAAGCCACCCACCACAAAACTAATGTGATCCCAGTTGTGTTTTCTCTGCTGCTGCTGTTGAAGGCTATGCTATGTGCAAGAATCTGATGGGAAGCAGAAAGGAGTGTATGCACTTCTTGACTCCCTGCCTTGCACAGCACTGTAGCCCTTTCTTTGACTGCTCAGCAGATCAAAACTAAAACAGTTGCATGGCAACCATTTTCCTATTAACACTGTTGGGAGCCACTGTCAACAGAAGCAGTAGTTTAGGTGCAGTCCTCCCCTGTGAGACCTCCTACATATTCTTCCACTTAAATTTTAAATGCACAGGGAGGGTGGGAATGGCAGATTTGCAATCATGTGCTGTATTTAAATCCATATATAAACAGATTATTGTAGGATTGATGACCCTTTTTTCTGGAGAGCTAGCAAGCTGAAATTATAAAAACCAGTTTACATGACATAATTAGTACTTTTTGATGATCTAAAATGAAAGATTAGAGAATAGGAACATAAGTTCGTAACGGACACTGTTTCTTTGAACATGAAACAGATGTACAGCAAGAGAAATCCTGAGCAACTTCACTGAATACAATACAATCTTCACAACCAATTGAAAGTATCAAAACAAAACAATTTGGACTATCAACTGTATGACATAGTTATTGTCATATCCCTTTGGGTCCAGTTCTTTTAAATAACGTTCTTAGTATGGGAAGAACAACTCCGGTTTCTTGGTTCTTCCCCGCCTCCCTCCCTATAGCAGGCTTGTCGTAACACAATTACGTTTCCAAACACCAAGTGTTATGGATATTAATAACATTTCTGATTTTTGGGAGGGGTGGGAGATTGAGGCAGTGAAGTCACCTAGCCTGGTTATCAGCTGCTGATTCTCCCTCGCAACTATACAGCATGTTCAGATACATTCTTAGCTCTAATTTTGAATTACTTCCATTGATTAAATAGACTGTAGTCTAGACTGCACTGTTAGAGAAAAACGATAAACTTCCTCTCATTATTCTTTATTATACTGCCTTTGGATATCCTAAACAATTTCTCTTTCTCTGAGGTCAGCTCTCTTATTTTCAGAATCCTGAATCTGTACTGATATGCTACTTGGCAGAGACCCATTCTCAATGTGCCTAGAGACCTTTCTGATTTGAGTTGATACGATACCCTTATGTCTTAATAGTGCAGTATTGATGAAAGTATTAGGAAAATGTTTTTCACTAGGAGGATGTGAAGCACTGGAATGGGTTACCTAGGGAGGTGGTGGAATCTCCATCTTTAGAGGTTTTTAAGCTGTAGCTTTACAAAGCCCTAGCTGGGATGATTTAGCTGAGGTTAGTCCTACTTTGAGCATGGGATTGGACTAGATGGCCTCCTGAGGTCCCTTCCAACCCTAATCTTCTATGATTCTATGAACGAATAGCTATACTATGTTACATTTAGGTCAGATATCAAAGTAATGAATACAGGACAGGACTGAACTACTTAACATTCCAGTGACAGCATAGACAGTGTAATTATTGAGTCCATAAGAGTGTGTAGTTTTTGCAGGGGCGCAGTTCAAATGTTAAAATGTGCATAATATACACTGCATGCAAATTTTTGCTATAGTGATAAAAGTCATGGAGCAGGAAAACTATGCTTCACAATTAAAATACATCAATGAGTACATCTTGTGGGCAGTTTCTAGTATAAAGATTGCTCTTGTACATATGTTTATAGTACTCTTCTATGGCCTAAACCAGTGGTTCTCAACCTTTCTAATGCCGTGACCCCGCAATACAGTTCCTCATATTGCGGTGACCCCAAACCAAAAAATAATTTTGGTGGCTACTTCAAAACTGTAATTTTGCTACAGTTATGATTCGGACACAAGACTACATCTTATAGTGGTCTCTTATAGTATAAGACCGATGTAGTTCACACTGTGTAAATGTATGGTGCTTTGTGTAAGTGTAAGCTGCTTTGTGTACTGTATAATGATTACACACAAAGCACCTTACACTTACACAGTATTGTGTGTATGGTGTGTGTACTGTTTTTACATTATTAACCTTTTTTACACCAGCAGGCTGTCTCGCAGGCTCTCTTGGCTCTCCGCCTCCTAGGCTTCTGTCCTCCGGCGCTTGCTGCGTCCGCCCACTGATGACGTCAGCAAGCGCCGGACACACGTAATGCACTGCTATGGACTGTGGAGCGTTCCCCCCGCTTCCCCCGCCCCTTAGGCCCCGGACGGATGATGCAATCACGTCTGCGCATGCACGCAGGCATTCAGTTTGGAACGCGCATCCATAACGGTGTGCGTTCCAGCTGAATAGCGCTGCTACAGATGGTAGCGCAACTTCTCAGCGGCTAAAGCCATCGGAAATATGTATTTTCTGATGGCTTTAGGCGACCCCTGTGTTTTGGTCGTTCGACCCCCGCTGGGGTCGCGACCCACAGGTAGAGAACCGCTGGCCTAAACTAACTGCCAATGTGGTGATCTGTATTTAATGTATCAAAATGTCAGACTTCTATATGTTGAGAGACTTGTAACTAAATTTCATACGTCGTGCTGGTCCTCCGTCTGTCAGCCCTCCCAAATGAGGACTGTGTCTGCGATAATGGCCACAATCTTAGCTTTCTTTGCTGGGTGATCCTCCAGCAGGGTGCTGAGTTTGCTTGGATTGTATGCTCCCAGAAATCCAAGCATGATTGGTAGGTTTAAATTTACATCCATCAACACAGACTGCTGTAAAGAACTCAAAGAAGACCCCACGCCACAAGTCACACAGAAACTTAAGGATATAATCCAATCGTTCCCCAGACAAATCCAAGAGAAACTCTGCAACCCCATAAATTCACCCCAGGGATTATGCTTCCCAAGATACACAAACAAAGGAACCCAGACAAACTTCTCATATGTGGCCCTGACACCCTTTCTGAAAGACTATCAGGACTCCTAAAAACCATCCTCACATCACCATGCATCCGATGAAGTGGGTTAAAGACCACAAAAGTTTATGCCTGCAAAAAATAAACTTGTTAGTCTTTAAAGTGCTGCAGAACTCTCGTTTTCGCTTAAAATCTAGCTTTCTGTAGTTAATAAACCTGTATTATATTTTACCTAACAGTGTATTTTGATTGAAGTGCCTGGGAAATCTCAGCTCAGTTTACAAAGGCTAATGTGTGTTCACGCCAAACTGAGGGAATGGCAAAGTAATGAATTTGCAATGCCCAGGGGAGCTTTGAGCAGTGTAAGATGGCATGGTCCTGTGGTATAGGGCTGAAGCTGTGCGGTATTGCCTGGAGTTCTCTATTGATGTTTCATGAGTGACTGGGAAATCATTCATGTGACTTGGTTGGGTGTGTTCCTGCCTGTGGTTGTCAGTGTAAGTGCATTGCCTGTCAGTGTGTAACTCGACATCAGCATCACCATATCAGAAGCAGCCCAGACTGGTGTGTTTGGAGGGCTCCAGCAGTCCCACAGTCCAGGTTGCACTCCAGGGACCCCATCAAACTGTCCCAGAGAGCTTTCATTCCAAGGTAAGAAAGAGAATGTGCTGGGAAACACAGAATTAAGGGTAACTCAGTGGACTTTTTTCATAAGTATTAAACTCTGCTTTTGTCCATATCCTGGAAGGTGGTATTTGACCTATTTCAAATTCTTTTTCCATCCCAACTTAATCTCCCTCATCTATAATTTAGCGCTTTTTTTAAAAAAAGAGAGCTCAGTGTTTCAATGTGTTGTTACATGAGGTCTGTTACATAGAGTGTGAACTCCATAGGGCAGAAAACTGTCTTTGAACAGCTACAAATGCTTAAAATCAATTTATTTGTGTTGATACAAGCAAGTTAAAGCACAGCTTTCAAAATATAGTGTGTGACCAGTGCATAGTGTGTCTTCCATGCTACAGGGGAATGTGTACTTCTGGTATGTGTACACTTAAACATTATACAGTACAGATACAGCTGAATTGATCAAATTATCTTTATTGTATCTTAATTGTATATTGGCCAAATGATCTAACAAGTACTATAACAGTTTATCTAATTTTTTTCCTCAGGTGCTTTGGTCAGGCAAGCCTTATGGTTCATCTCGAAGTATTGTAAGAAAAATTGGTACTAACCTCTCTCTTATCCAGTGCCCAAGAGTTCAGTTTCAGGTAGGAATTCTTCACAGTTTAAAATACTTAATTTTTTACATTTTGGTCTAAGGGATTTGTTTGGTGTTAGGGGACTTTAAAGTTGATCTGCAAGTGCACATAAAACTGAATGTATAGGTGATGTCTTGGATGCCTCAAATAAGCAGAGTATGCACCCGGTTTATACCAAAGTTAGTTTTCCTCCCTTCTCTTCACTGACCACCCTCATGTTTTGCCAAAGTCTAGTCCCTTCAGCTTCTACTCCATCTTGTACCCCAATGAATTTACATTGTTACACCATGAAACTTCCAGTGGATTTCATCATCCAGTCTGTAAGGATGTTAATTTGTAAAAAAACACTGTATGGCTCTTGTGGAGTTTGTCTGTAAAATATTCCCTACTTTTAAAACTATGCAATATTTAAAAGAGCCCTGCTTAAATTGGCCTGCTCCAGTCTGAAGTTCTGTGGTAATGGAGCTCCAGCAACCTTTGTTATTGCAGTATATGCTAACTCATTACAAAAGAGGGAGTCATCTGGGATGTAAAAGGCTCCTGAATGCCTTTATTGTCCGGGGCATTCACCACAGAAGACTACAATTATTGTATGTTGCCGTTTTTTTTAAAAAAGCCTCTTAAGGACAACTTAACAGCTTGTCATTCTTGCTTGCTTCCTTGAAAGGCAAGAGACTTTTTTTTTGCTACAAGAACAAAAAGCAAAGTCTGCCATGGCCCAGAGATTAATCGGCATCAGAAATGACTTCCAAAACAGTATTAAACTGAAACTCAGATTTATAAGCCTGGTTTAATGGAAGGGCAAACAATGATTCTTAAGAATGAGTGAAAAATAAATACATGTTGCTTATACACATGATACAAATTCTTTGAAAGTGAACATAGAGCTCACATTATTTTGTTTACTATTTGTTCAGTTTTTTTGTTTTTGCTTTTTAATAAAGACTTGAACTGTGTAGGTGACAGAAGAATGTGTCAAGTTATGTGTTGTGCTCTGTATCGTGCGCTCCTAATGTGGACAGATAAGTAGTACGGGCGTTAGTAAGGACATAAACGAGGTGAATATTTCCTCCTTCTTATGTTGTAACAAGTTTTTCTGGAACAGATGGAAAATACAGAAACTGCTACATACGCTTTCTTAAACTCTGTTCTGAATAGTAAAGAGAAATTGCCAAATAGGAAAATTTGGAGGGGCTGAAATTCTTGAGTTGAAGAAAAACACGATTTGTCTTTTTTGGGAAATGGGAGAGGAGAAGGATTCGTGTAGAAAATTTGAAGGATGGTAAACTTCCATTTTAAGGCTAGGTCATTTAAACAAATGTAGGCTTTTCACTGCTTAAAATATATTCCTTTCTAGCTTTTCTTTAATAACCGAAGATTTAATTTCATGTGTGATGTTGATAGGAAGATCTCCCTTTGCTCTTAAAGAGAAATTAAGTTTCCATTCCATTAGCCAGGTAACTTTTTTTTTTTGGTAGCTTGAGAAGAAACCCTGTGTCTTGTGTCCCTGTAAGAATATGATGCCTGTAGGACCCCTACCTAGACTCTCCTGGTGTTTATATGAATAAAATACCAATATCTCAGTCTAAACTTTAGATTATTATTAATGAAGTATTTGGCATTTCCCAGGCATTTGGAGGAAAAAGTATTTCAGGAATAGTCATTTAAGCTTAAAATTTGTATTCACTTTCAGTATATAAATTTAATTGTGATAATACAGGAGATGAAAGAGGATGATCTGAAGAAGTACCAACACAAATGTTCTAGTGAGCAGACTTTGAAATCTTGTAAATTTCTAAGTGTTAGTCAACAAATTAAACCTTCCAAGTCCCATTAAAACTGTTTAAAGCACTGTCCACAAGTATGGTTTCTATGTGTTTGACTCAGAAGTTGGAATTTTAAATGTGCTATTCAGCATCTGTCTTGACTGTTTTTCCTTTTAGATTGTTGCTATTCTGAAACCTTCCTATAGATGTCTCTCCTCCTTTTTCTTTCCTGCTTGCTTTAGCTATAGTATGAAAGGACCGTGCACTGAACCTGCTGTAAGTTAGTTTATTTTTTTAAATTACTTGCTTCAGCCATTAGTGCATGCCTATAATCAGTGTCTTAACTTCAGCTGAAAAGCATCTGATACTACCATGTTCATGTGTGCTTTACCACAAGCGCTTCATTCCATCAGTCTAAAACAGAGACACATACCTTTTTGTTTGAAGGCTTAATATTTTTAAGGGCTAGCTATTGCAATAGCTTTCCTTTCTATTGATCTCTGAGGATCTTGTGGTAGGGATGACTGGGATTATAAAACCATGTAATGGCAGATGCAGTTGACTTTCCATACTTGTACAGGAGGTTCTTACTATTCAGTAACCTATAGCATAGCAGCTTAATAATGCATGTCCTATATAAAGCATACATGAAACTGTAAATCACTTGCTGTAAAAGAGAGGTATGTATAAGTGGGACAGTGTCTGACTCATTCATTCTATACTGATTCATAAATGTCGTTAAGGAATAGCACAGTTTGGAGCTAGGCCTAATACAGAGGAGCTATGCAAGCCTCCTCATCCACCTCCGCCAATGCCTTTAATTCCACTACCCTTCAGTTGTAACATTCCAGTCCTGTCTTTTTCTGTGCAGTAACAATTCCCAGCTGTATTGCATTGTCTGCCTTTGTCAGACATGCATCCAACAGGGGAGTAAGTTGAGTTTGCCAAAGTGGGTTTTTGTTTTTTTTTTTGACCTGAGTATTCATCCAAGGCTTCCCAAGTGAAAGGCTAATGTTCTAACCCAACAGAGATGGCTGTGGATGTACAGTTAACTTGCTCAAAAAGTTTATTCTCAGTGATTGTTCAACTATCCCAAGGTGTTTGATTCCAGACAAATAAGTCTTTATTCAAAACTTTCTAAGCTTCAGAACCTTTAGATGGTATTTCCCCAGTCCCTTCAGCCATATCTTGAGTGAAGGCAAAAAGTGATTGGGATTGTGCAGTTTACTTAGTTTCTACTGGGGGGGGGTGTTTTGAAAGGCATCTGTGAGCAAAGGGATGGGGATTCTAATAATTCCAGTGGATATGTTCACAGACTATGCACTTAGGTTATGTCTACACTTGACACTAGGTGTGTGATTCCTAGCTCTCCTTGAGCTAGTGCACTAAAAATAGTAGTGTAATCCCAGTAGCGGGGGCAGCAGCAACATGGACTAGCCATCTCTAGTACCTACTCACAGGAGAGCCTGTACTTCAGGGTGGCTAACTTGTGCTGCCTCAGCTACCCTACTACATTTCATTCTCCAGCTTGATGAGAACAAATACTAGTATGTCTACGCAAGCTGGGAATTGCACCCCAAACTCCCAAGTGCAGACATAGCCTTCAGTAGGCTGAGAGCTGAGGAGAAAAGCCTGAGACCACTGATCAAAGCTGGATCTTTCTTGTCTGGCAGTAGCAGTGTGCTGCCCTCCCTGGCTCAACTCTTGCTAGCTAGTGTCCTGTAGAAGAGATGAGGAGAGGAACTGGCATGGGCCTCTTGCGCACTCTCATACCTAGCTCGTACATCATAGCACTTGTTGGGAGATGCCTATCAGCTCCCTGGTTCCCCACTGCTGGCAGGGCTGGATTAACCCTCCTGTGGGCCCAGGGCTATTAGATATTGTGGGGCCCGTGCATACAAGCCCTTTTCCTGTTTTAAAACAAAATTATCCCAATTTATCAAAATTATCACAAGCCTATTAATGCTGTACTAAACTTGCCTTTTAATTAACATAAGCCGTTCTGTGGTTTACATTTTAGTCTTAAAACACGTAAAACGGGTCGGCAACTTGTGGCACGCAAGATGATTTTGAGTGGCACTCTCACTCACACTGGGCCCACGTCATGTGGGAGAGGTCTGGGGGAAGGGGCTGGGCTGAGAGGGGGGCAGCCACTACTCAAAGCTGCTTGGGGCCGGGAACGGCACCTGGCCAGGTCACTGGGCCCACATTATGTGGGAGAGGGATGGAGGGGAAGGGACGAGGATTTATTTTTGTAGGGGCCTCCTCCCCCTTAGCCCATGGCACTGGGCTGCAGCCCCTAAAGCCCCTGCGTTAATCCAGCCCTGATTGCTGGTGATGTCCATTCTAGAGAGTGAGCTAAATCTAATACTGCAATTTTTTCTTGTCTAGACATCCAAATCATCTCTGATGTTGCAGTTACCTGTTATGGAGAGGGTTGAGATATTAAGGTGGTTGGAGAGAATAAAGATTCTGTTTTCATACAGACCTCCTTGGAGGGGGAAAAAAAAGGGGGGGGATGGGTACAAACAAACGCCATATACCAGCAAAACTTGTTTCTAAATATATGGGGGTTCTGCTTTCAATAATCTGTGAATTAGTGTGATGTTTAGGGAAATTGGCTTCATAAATGTGTTTGTAGGCTATAATCTCTTTGTAAAGCACGCTCCTTGGGTAAGAACAAATAGTCCCTGCTGTTCAAATCCTAACTATTAATCATGTCGTCATGATAGTTCCTGGTGTATTCAGTATCAGGAGAAAACTCTGTGACAACAGGGAGTTAAATGGCTAGAAGTATTTTAATCATGACGTTTTGTTTGTCACCATTCAAGTGAATATGGACGTCATATACGGTCGTAACTTCTTTTGGGTTTAACTAAAAGAAACCTGAATGGAGCAGTGACTTGTAATGTAGTACTCTATGCTAGTGTTTCCCAGATGATGGATCCTGACCCCCCTCATGGGTTGCAGGGCCCTAGGCAAACATGCTTTTCCTAGCCTCATGCCAAGAAGAAAACCAAGGAGAGGGGTTGAAGAGTGAGTCCTCCCCAGCAATGATTCCTCTGCCATGGGGCTTGGCCCGAGTCTCTGCTAAACACATTGCAACCTGGTGCATGGGATTGTGGTGACGCATACTAAAATTTTGGCCTGGCCACCCCTGTGCGAAGTGGTACTGCCCAGAGCAGAGGCTGGGCCCACTCTTACAGGTCAGAAGTTGCTCCAGCCCTTCGCGGAGAGTCTCACCTTTGCACTGGGACAGGATGAGGATTGTGGTTGAAAGACGGAGGGTGCATCTATGTAATTGTGGGAAGGTGAGTTGCAAAAAAGACCAAATGCCGTTGGTGGATTGCCTTAGTAAAAAGTCCTGCGAACCACTGCTTAATGGTATGTGTTTTGAAAGGCAGCTTCTGTTAAGGCATTGTGCTTTTCAGGTTGTGCCTGTTAGTCAGACTGTGCTGATGCTGTCACGCCCTGGGTGAAAAAACTGGCTGTTTCCAAGTGATCTGCCGGGGCCAGTGCACATGGTTTGGGAACTGGGCTAAAGGCACCCTGTGGGTTTCGTAGTGCAAACTAAATAGAATTCATTTCTGTCACCTCCTCAGCTTTCAGAGCCATTTCTAACAATTGTTAGAAAAGAACAGTAAGAACAACTGGTACACTTGCTATGTCTGGGTCAATAGCTTTGTTTCCGAGGCAGTTCTTCAGCAATGGCTATCCCAAACTGGTAGTGGTTTCAATTGCAGAAGAGTTCAAAAGATCAGGACCCCATTGTGGTAGGCACTATATATAAACATCACTTAGGAAGACATGGTTCCTGCCTTGCTACAATCCAGAAAGGGAGTGTAACAAACAGTAGGAAGGAAGAGGTGCGATGAAGTGGAGATAACTTTAATGTTTTGTGCTAATGTGCATGTGCCTTAGTTACCCCTGTGTATGTACTCACGTATTTCGGTAATGGAACTAGGGGGTGTGATCATGGCAGAGACCACAAGAGGACACATGGGCCTTCCTCTAATTACACATACACAGACAATGGCCAGGGACCCTCTGGCCTTGGACCAGCCGGCTACAACAGGTTGCAGCAGGTAGAACTAAGGAGAGGTGAACACTTTTTGTTTGGGAAAGACATAGGACCGAGAGGGGGAAGAGTGTGTTTCTGGGGGTGGCTGGCTGGAAGGGTCAGTTTCCCATATGGGATCCTTGGGAGCAGAGCCCAACAGTGGGACTCTGGAATTCCCCCATATGGTTGTTGCTGTAACTTTCTGATTCATCTGCTCACAAAGTCTATTCTATGCTGTGTTCCTGAGAACTAACAAACCCTTCTGATTTCCACACTGGCTGTGAACCGCTTCTGACTGCGGGGTAGGGTGCATGGCCTCGTTGGGGGTGTGTGAGGGCTTTCCAGGTGGCCCATCCAGGAGGACTCACTGAGGGGCGCATGTGGCAGAGCAGGCGTGCTGAATGAAAGAGGCCAGATGTGGGAGGCAGTTGCACTGGTGCCAGGGGCCCTGAGGAGATACTCACTCCACTAGAGTCCTGACTGGCTTTACCCTGAGTAGTTCTAGGGCACCATTCCTGTGGGACACCCTCACAAGGGGTGAGGATAATAATTTGATCATTACCATGCACAGTTTGATCGTTCTGATCCCTTAAATTCTTTTCCGAATAAATGCCAGCCATTCAAATATCTGATCAATTTCCTGTTAGACTTGTTTGTATAGCAGTGCCTGGAGGCCCCAATAAAGTTCAGGGCCCCATTGTACTAGGTGCTGTACAAATTTAGAGTAAGAGACCAGCATCTTTAATTGACTGTCACCTTGTAAGCACCACAGCATAAATTTCCTCTTAAATATAGGAGAATGCTATGTCTATGCTTCGAGCTGCGTGGAGTACACTATAGGCCCTACGTATGTAGCTACATACCCCAGTGAAAGGCTCTGTCTGACATGGAGGAGGTGGGAAGGTTCTGATGGTTTGTCACAGCTGGAGCCTTTCACTGCAGCAAGGAGCTGCTGGAGCCTTTCCCGGTTGTCGGAGCTTTTCACTGTGGTGGGAAAAGCCTTCAGCAGTAGGGAAGCAGGGAGAGATTGCATTGTTGAATAGTAGTGTAGACATGGGAGGCACTGCTTGGGCATGTAGAAAGCTGTGTAGGGTATATATCTTAGGGGTTTAGGCATGTACCGCACTCTACTCGCCTAAGCCATGCCTTATTATCTACATGCTGTTTATACCCAGGGTAGCTGAGTGTGCATTGCCTGTACTGTACACGCTGTTGTAAATGTAGACATACCTATAAAGCAGATGAAGCCATGTGAATATAATTCTAGGTAGCATTACTATTTTTTGTCTTTTGAACTCCATCATCACCCCCAGGTGCGGCTTCTCCAGTACTACTACTAACTTAAGTGCTAGTCTGTATGCAGTGTTCTTGCCATGTCAGTCCCAAGCTATTGGGGGGGGGAGAGAATACTTTTTATTGGATCAACTTCTGTTGGTGAGAGAGACAAGATTTCCAGCTTACACAGAGCTGCTCTTCAGCTGTGGGAAACTGGAGTGTCACAGCTTAAAAACAAGGTGGGACAGATTGTTTAGCATAAGTAAAGTCATTTAAAGGGATCGTTCACGGTGAAGTAGCCCATTAACATGTATTGTTGTAATACCAGGGTGTCTATTCAGCCCATGAGCTTTAGTTTCTAGCAAAGTTATAAATTTAGGCTTGCAGGCTTGTCTCTTGAAAACATTGTGCAGGTTTCCTTTGAGGATAAGGACTGAAGTCAGATACAGAGTGATCACTTTGAGAAAAGTGTTCACCCAAAGGTAATGAGGTGTGCTAGTTTGTTGAGTAGTAAAGGCACCCCATCTGCTCCATCTTTTCTTGGTGTTAGCAATGGTAGAGCTGCATTGGGGTGAGTTACAGGAATGAAGTTTGGCAGTATAGACACAGCCAACATGCTTTCTGAAATAGTAACAGGCTTTGCCTGGCCTATAAAACACTGAAATCATTTCCATTGTTGGTTCAGGAGGAACTGTAGCTGAAAACCATTTTCACCCTCACTTCATTTTCCTAGTGTACGGAGGGTAATAGTAATCACCTGTCCAGGGTGGGTATAGAGGTTTAAATTACATAGTTTTGCCTCACTGGGGGAAACTTCCAACCTTTCAAACTGGTCTTAAAGCCAGTCTGAACTGCTGCTGTAGACGATACTTTGGTGGTCAAACTATTCTCGTCTATTAGTTAAACCTCCTGAAAGCAGGTTTAAATCAGTTGTCTGAACAGTTCCAGTCTCTGGAGCTTTGTCTGCCCTGTGGCTGCAAAGTTCTTAAATACAACAGAGCCCGTCTAAAAGCAGTTTGAAATTTGTTTGGTACACTTTCCCAGTGTAGATAGTACCCCTAGATTTTAACAAATTGTCTGTCTCTTAGTGTCCTGTCCTGTTGCTGTCTCCTCCCTCCTGTACCCTAAAAGACCTTGTAATGGTTGGACTGGGAAGTATCAGTAATTTGCTCACTTGTGCCAGTTGCTTCCAGTTTTCTAATTTCTGTAATGGGTATTTTAAATGTTACTACTTTCAAGCCCTGACACCCTTGCAGAGAGAACCTCCGTTTTGAAGTGAGGAGAAGAGTACCATAATTAACTTGAAATATTTCACTTTCAAAACAGCTTTTATTAAATAAATCTGATCAAAATAGGAAATACTGGTGACCCTATTAAACTGGTTAAATTGAGTGATGAATGTAGATTTAGAATACTTTGCCTGCGCCAGTGAAATCTTCTATATAACTAATAACTTGCACTGGCTTTATAGTGCTAAATTAGCCGGTTATATACCCGTGACCTTTTTAAATAGCAAAATAATTCTCTCTAGAAACAAGGGCATGATCCAAAGCTTGAGGAAGTCCTTGATTTCAGTGGGTGTTGGATAAAATCCTAGATAGTGCCAAGTATGCTATGATTCCTGGTGTCTTGTGAGTGTGCTTGATAACTACATGCAGTATGAAGCTATTGTACTCTTTCAAATGAAACTTTAAAATGGGTTGAAAAGTGCTTTCAGATGCAACAATCTCTTATTAACTTTAAAAAAATGCAATTTTGTCTTCAAAATTCTAGGTTACCTCTTACTCTACAGAAGGAAACCATTCTAAGCAGCTCAAAGAAGATGCAGTAGCCTCTTTTGCAGATGTGGGGTGGGTCGCTCAAGAAGAAGGTCAAGTCTCTACGAGGCTCCGGTACGTTCGTCAGATCTCCTTGATGATTTCACTATAGGTTCCCCTCAAATCATAACATCTTGACTAGCATACTTAATACTGTAAGTATACAACTATTTCAGTATTGTGCGGAGCAAGAAAGGAAGAACCTGCTATCAGGTTGACGGGACAATAATGGAAGTACCAGAGTTTTGGCAGCAGACACGGGGCTTGGATCCAGGGAAGGAAGCCTCCCCCCGTTGATCTGCGTTAGATAATTCGGGCATTGCAGGCTCCTGTCCCACTGTTGTCCCCACACGAGTGCTTGCTGTCATGTGGGACCATTGCCAGCATTCCTGTCTTTGCACGTCCTCTGAGCAGGGCTTATCACTGCAGGGTCCTGAACCATCACTGTGATTGCAGAGTTCAAGAAGCAATGGAGTTTCAGCTGCAACTGGGCTTTCTGACAGTCCCACCATAGCTGACTTCCTACTAATCTCTGTGGTTAAGGCTGTGCAGTGCAGAGCAGAGACACTTTGACATGTACAAACACACACACTTGCATTTTCTACTTAATTCTTACAAGCATGAAACTGGGCGGGCAGTGAATGGGGAGCCGCATCCATAACTATAGGACAGCACTACTGCAGTGGGCAGGGAGTGTTTGTATGGGTGTATTGCCCTGTATACACCTGGAACAGGATGCCTAGTGTGGATGCTATTACAGTTTGCACTGGTTCAGTTAAGCTGATGCAGGCTTCGGTGGCATAGCTTTCTAGAGTAGACAAGGTTTCTGTTTACTTTAAATAAGGAGCATCCGAGGGCCCAGATTGCTGGCTTTGGAATTCACAGCTGTAGTAGCTTCCTCCAGAGGACACCTGCTTTATAAGCATGTAATCAGTGACGACCTAAATGCCCTTCAACACAACTTGCTATAGTGAAATATTGCATAATAGGAATATGGCTGCAAGCCACTTTCTATTTCAATAACTCCAAAGGGAGTAGCAGGAAATCCATCCACCCATTGATAAGTACATTTCAGCACAAGGAATTGGTTGTTCAACTCCTGGGCTCTTACATAAGAGCTGAGTTGTACAGTCATCCAGCTGTAGTGTCGATCGGAAGAGTAGCTCTTTCCTTCAAGGGACCCACCGACAAGTTGTGGGACTTGGGTATTTAGATTTGCTATTTGGGGAGAACTTGCTAAGGAACATGACGTTAACCTGTCTTATCCTTGAACTTAAGACTTGATAGTGTGAAGGCAAGCAATGAGTTTACAGGTAGCTCTACAAATTACTTCATTAGGCAGGGTCTTAAACTTGGTTTGCTACCTGTACGTGTGAAATGTTTAACACTTATAGTTATGTCCACTAGGTGGTGTCAAACACTCCAGAAGGACAATACCTGGTCCAAGAAGCCCACATACTGCAAATAAATATCTTTATAGTTCTGTGTTACCTGACCAACTGGGACCTGATATTAGTATGTTCTGGAATTGACATGATGCTCGTTTGATAATGACAGACAGGCTTGAATTACTGCACTTCTAAAATGAGCCCCCAAACCAAAAGTCTAGTATATATGAGCAGCAAAAGCAATTTTCCTCACCAGTGCAGGCAAGAAAGAGATGGTGGTTTCAATTCTTGACTGCGTCTCTGACAGCTTAGATCCATAGTCTCAGAAGAAAGCTGGGCGAGATGAGTTTGGTGTCTGGAATGATTTTGCAGTCTTGAAGTGGGCATTGGTTGCTTTCCTTTTTATCATCTTAAATTGAGTGTTTTCAAAGCATTTTTGGTAATTACATGAGAGAACAAAGGAAGCCCAACCAAAAACAGGGGAAAGACCTACGTTTTTACTCCATTCAGAAGGTGTTAGACACCTGGATTTTGTTTGTGACAAACAAGTGCTGGATTGTTGACTAAAATTCCACCTTTTTCCTAAAAAAAGGGGGTTGGGGTTTGCTGAGATGAGAATAGAATAAACCTGAGGTGTCACCCGTCAGCAGATAGGATCATAAGGTATTCTTGAAGGATAAGGAGCCAGTGAGGTATAGATGAGTTAATTACAGAAGATAATTTTGTTAGGGAAACTGGTCAGTCAAGAGGGGCCATTAATCAGAGGAAAATCAGTTACCCTGATGGAATACCAGCTATGCTTATAAGAGAAAAACAGCACTTGTGTGATGCAATAAGAAGCAATCACTTTTTTAAAAAATGAATTCCAGCCATCACCATACTTTCGCAATATGCGTCTTATTAGTAATATTTGGGAGCTTAATTTTATAAGTAGGCCCAACCTAGCTTCAATTTCATAGTCTACAATCTCTACTTAGCAAGTAGTCCACTAGGCAGGCTTATCTGCCTATCATATACACGTTTGGAGAGGATGAGCTCTATTTTTGACAGTGTAGATTAAAAAAGTTGATATATTAACATCCTTGCAGAACTAAACTGCAAATCATTTTCTCCCCTGTATGCTGAATGCTGTAGTCACATTTCAGAGATGGTATTTTTCAAGTAGTAAATTTCAAATGTTCTATTGAAACAAATATTTCAGAAAACTTACTGTGCATCCTAGTACC
>ML675601.1:75626313-75642188 GCA_007922155.1 Mesoclemmys tuberculata
TCTATTGAAACAAATATTTCAGAAAACTTACTGTGCATCCTAGTACCTATAATCTAAAGCCCCTTTGCAGCAGCATATAAATAAACTTCTAAAAAAGCAAATCAATTTGAAGTATTATTGGATGTCTTTCATTTAATCTGTGAGAATAAATTTGCTGTTTAATTCAAAGATTCAGTGGCATAATTCAAGTCAGCAGTGAAGGAAGTAAAAATAACTTGGCAATAGCAGCCCCAGGCCAGACAATGAAATTAATCACCTACGCACACTGAAATGTTGACTCTTAAACAGATATTTTATCAGTATAGATTAATTGTATGGAATAAATGCTTCACATGCCAGTTGTACATAGCTAGTGTTCAAATATTCTTTTGCAATACAAAATGAAGCTTTTAAAAGCTGTGTGGGAAACCCAAGGGAGAAGCTCCTCTGGAGTAAATCCAAGATGCTACCCAGGATTTATGGTTCTAGGAACCCTGTAAAAATCCTGCAGTCTGTCCTGGGAGGACACAGAATTTTTCTTTTTTAAATTGATGAAAAAAGTAAGTCCTACAACTATTATTTATAAATGTGGCAATCTGTAAAGTAATGGTCCCCAGTTCAAAAGTCAAAGTAATATTACAGGGGTGGCTACATTTTCTGACCACCCTCCTCCCTGAAACCTCCCTCCCTGCTGGGCAGACCAGATGAACTACAGGCCTGATTATATTATGACAATTCCCGTTATCCTGAGATAGTGTTCCTGTTTTTGGTAGCATCACAGCATATTAGATGCTGTACAAAGCTCCTATCATTTCCAAAATGGTCTCCCATTTAATTAACTCCTTTGTTTTAAAAGAAGTTTTCCTTTTAACAGTAGTACTTACTATTTTGTTAAGCCAATTCACATACTAATTACTTCGATTATAAGCTCCTCCTGATATCTAGCCTGAACTTTGTCTCCGCTTAAATTTGTGTTCTCTTACTCTCACCATTAGACCAAAGGTGAAATGTGTTCATATCAAGATTTGTCCCTTATATAACATGTATACTGTAATTACAAATACATTTCTATAGTGCTACTAGGCTCTCGGCATTTCCTCTTTCCAGTCGCCCCCCCAAAAAACTTAAAATCAATGCCACTTAAACTCTAGATTTTAGGGACTTCTGAGTCATATTCTGCCAAAGGTTACTTACAAGTAGCCCATTGTAGGGAGAGGGAGATAAAAATACCAGATTTCTGAAGCACGTGAGAATTTTTACCTGAGTATTTTTCTTCCTTCCTAAAAGGCCAAAGATAAGTAGTTTGCTTTTAAGGTCCATCCTTAACGTTTGGCTCAAGGCCTTATGCTTAACTGTCTTGCTCTATTCCCTCGCTGTTTGGTAGAAGCACTTACTACAAACCAGCCTCGTGACAATAGTGTTCTTTGTTACAGATCGGAAGTCTGGTCAAAATCAACTCCACCTCTTCCACACGAACCATATTGCTCTGGAAGACCCCCAAGTAGACAAGCATCCTTACCAAACTTGTTACAAGAAGAGCCATCCCCCAAAGGCGTGGTGACCAAGAATGATGAAGCTCTGCAGAAGATTAATGCTCTAGAAAATGAACTTGCCAGTTTAAGGGCCCAAATAGCCAAAATTGTAATCTTGCAGGAACAGCAGAATCAAACAGCAGGTATTAAAGTCACTTTTTCTCTTAACTTTCAAAGCACATTAGTAAAAGGAATCTGCTCCTTTAAAAGCGATTCACCGACACATGTAGGTATACTGAAGTCATTCTTGTGAGACGTTACAGGATTGAAAGTTGCTTGTGGGGTTGTAAGAAGTGATAGCACCTAATTTCATTGGTTGTACTGAATCTCAGTGAGGCTTGATTCCAGGTTGTGTGTGCTGTCTCACTGTGAAATGACAGTACAGAATAAACTCGCAGGTGATGGGCAAAAACTTCTTTACAATTCCATCTGGAATTGTGGGCTGGAAATTGAAACCTGGGAGAGGAAAAGTGTGTGCACTGTACCAGCCCATCTGTATATGAATGGGTTTAATTATCTGCAATAGTGAACTGCCACAGAAACATGAGACTTGAAATGACCTTGAGCTGTAGTCATGTTATCTGATTTCCTTCCTAACCAGCAAATGGTGTTTGTCACCGTCTGAGTAGCAGCTGATAGCCCAGTCTAGTGACGGGAGTTGGCCACCACTCAGGCAGCTTTTTGTGTGTAGCCATGTGGTGGCAAGTTTAGATATTAAATAGATGAGACTTAAGTTATTTACGGTACTATCGTAACCTTTTGAAGATCAAGTTTAGTATTAACTCATCCTTCTGCCTGGACTTCACGTTATTTGCACTTAACACATTGAAGTGTGTGGGCACGATACACTAAGAGGGACTACACAGAGGTTTCTCTAAGGGTGCGGGGGGGACCAAGACCTCCAGATTCTTTTATTTCCTACTTTTTTTTTTTTAGAATTTTTTCAGATGTTTGTGCAAAGTGTTTTGAATTCTGCAGGTAATTAGCATTTAATAGGTTTTCCAGAACAAAGCTTGGCACAAATATAAATGAAACCAAAAGGAAAGGGCATAATACAGCTATATGTATTACAGGTATCCTTATAAGACCTACTGTTCCTCTGTGGGAATCAGTAATATGTCATGAAGTCTAGTGTCACTGAGATACTAATTTATGCTTTTGGAATACAATACATATTTTAAACAGCTTATGCAACAGAGACAAGAAAAATCATCTTGGGATAGCTAGAAATGTTTGGAGTCACCAGAAATCTCCAAGAAAGCTCAATGCTTATTACATGAGTAGGAATAAATAAGCACAATGACTGTGATATTTTCTCACAGCTTATAATAGACCTGGCACTCTTCACAGAACTGTAACTTGTTACAATGGCTACTTATTTCTTAGTATTGGCTCCTAATACCATTGAGTTACTGGCCTCTGGGGCAGAAGTTCCCAAGTTAAATCCTCTACATTAAAATGGGCTCTCATCAGTGAGTGTAATAGCACACAAGACCTCTGGGGCAAGAGAGAGAGACTTGCACTGTTACAGGAGTCCTCCCTGGGATGAGATGTTAGTCTGAGGACTCTTGAGTGCCAGTTTCTGTTCAGATGGAAGCTAAAAATTGTAGAACCTCTGATAGCAAATGTCCTAACCTCATTACCACAGTCAGCATCCCTCCCATCCCCCAAAATACCAGGCATTTTTATAGCCTCTTCCACTGATATACTTAAAGTACTTTACAAATTTGAATTCTTCCAGCTGACAAGGATAGCAGGGCCTATTCTGTACCCGTTACAGATAGGAATGAAGGCTGAGAAACTGGAAGGGGTTAAATGGCTTGGTCTGAGAAAGCTGGGAATAGGTATATTATTTCTTTTCTGAACTTTAACCATTCGATCATAAATGCTGATTCGCCTGAAGGGACTGTAGTTCAGTATCCAAATCTGTGAGCTGATAGGGAAATAAAAGAGACCACTATGTGAGCCATTAACTCAATGCACTGAAATAGTTTGAAAGGTAATTCAGTTCCATTCCTACTTTTGAAGGCCACTGTGGCTTGAAATTAACACACTTCTAAACATACCAAAATGCCAAAAATGACCTAAATAGCAAATGTCCTTGGTTAATATTTTTCTAGATCTGATTTTTCTTTCTGTTCATTAGAAGCCTTTCAGTCTAGTCTTCAGTTTAAATAGCTTTTTCCTTTACCTCCCTCTTCTGGCAGAATATGGCAACTACTTTAAATATGTTGTTATACATCCTTTCTGTCCCAGATAGTTGGTTTAGCTCACTTTTAAGATTAATTGGGGGTGGGAGGGTGAAGGTTTGTTAAATAAAAATAAGGTCCCCATTTGCATGAGCAGAATCAGTGACTTAAATTCCATAGTCTTGTTTCTAAAACTAATGGAGGTGTTCTCTCGCTTATGTATCTGCCAAGACCTGTGTAATATTTTTGGTTACTCCTGTAACATTGACTTAATAGTCACCTAAAGTGATGCAAGGAGCTTTAATTTTAGATTTTTGTGACAACCCAATCTGTTCAGTCAATCGCCAGCTTCTGTTCTTGAGTCTTAGCAAGACTTTCAAAAAACAAAGAAACAAGGTGAAATCTTAACTGGGATTCTCACAACTTTTTGAACTCTGCCATTCACGTTCAAGAATCTCACATAAGAATTCCATTTCTGAAAATAATTAGCAAGAGCCACTTCTGCTTATATGGGGGTTGTGATGATAGTCATTAAGTAACTTCATTTAGCATCTTGCCTTGACCAATGACAAGTACAACAGGAATTTTTACTTGGGATACATTTGTTACTGTTGTCTGTCCAAAATGTTACTTGTGTAAAATTTAGGGCTGTCAGCTAATCAGTTAACTCAAGTGACTGGTTTTGAATTAGCAGGATTAAAAAAAATTAATCACAATTAGTTTTAATTGCCCTGTTAAACAATAGAATACCAATTTAAATGTATTAAATATTTTTGGATGTTTTTCTACATTTTCAAATATTGTATTCAGTGTGGTAACTGAAATCAGTGTAGAGTGCTCACTTTGTATTTTTGATTAGGTATTTGCACTGTGAAAACATTTTTCAGTTCACCTCATACAATTACTGTAGTGCAATCTATTATGAAAGTTCAACTTATATAAAAAAATTTACATTTGTAACTACTAAAAACAAAACACTAAATCTTCAGAGCCTAAAAGTTCACATGGTTCTACTTCTTGTTCAGCCAATAGCGAAGACAAATAAATATGTTTGCTTTTACAGGAGATAACGCTGCCTACTTCTTACTTACAGTGCCATGTGATAGTGAAGACAGGTGTTCGCATGGCACTGTTGTAGCCAGCGTTGCGAAGTACTTATGTGCCAGATATGCTCAATGTTTGTATGTCCTTTCATGCTTCAACCACCATTTGAGAGGACATGCTGAGACTTGTTTTAAAAAAACAAACTCCTTGGGTGAGAATTTTATGTCTACTGCTCTGTGGTTTTACCTGCATTCTACCTTATATTTCATGGTATGGCAGTGTCAGATGCTGACCCAGTACATGTGTTCAGGTTAAGAACACTTTCACTGCAGATTTGACAAAATAAAATACCACTGTGAGATTTTAAAGATAGTGACAACACTCGACCCAAGAGTTTAAGAATCTGAAGTGCCTTTCAAAATTTGAGGGACGAGGTGTTCTAACATGCCGTTAGACGCCTTAAAAGAGCAACACTCCAATGTAGAAACTGCAGAACCAACCACCAAAAACGGGTTCTGTTGGTGGCATCTGACTTAGATGATGAAAATGAATGTACATCAGTCCATACTGCTTTGGATTGTTGTCGAGCAGAACCCGTCATCAGCATGGAAATATGTCCTGTGGAATGGTGTTCAAGCAGGAAGGGGCATACAAATGTTTAGTATCTCTGGCACATAAATACCTTGCCAGCTACAAACAGTGCCATGTGAACACCTGTTCTCACTTTCAGGTGACATTGTAAACAAGAAGCAAGCAGCATTCTCTCCCATAAATGTAAACACACTTGTTTGTAGGCTCCAAAGATTTATATTGTTTTTGAGTGCAGTTATGTAACAAAAAAAATCTACATTTGTAAGTTGCACTTTCACAATAGAGATTGCACTACAGTACTTGTCTGAGGAATCAAAAATACTTCTACAGTGCAAATTTGTGATCCAAAATATATATACAGAGAGCACTGCATACTTTGAGTCTGTAATTGAAATCAATGTTTGAAAATGTAGAAAACATCCAAACATATTTAAATAAATGGTATTCTAGTGTTTAACACAGCGCTTAACTTTTTTAATTGCTTGACTGCCCTAGTAAAATTATTTCTACACATTGATTTCTTCTAGCCACAGTGGCTGCCTTAAGAACATAACTTTGAGTTGTCTTTCAAACTCTCTAAGCACCATTAATTATTGCCCCCAAAAGAGGTAGAGTTGGTGAAAACAGGTCCTGGTGTTGAACAAGTTTTGTAGGCTTGGTGGATGTGAATCTACTGTTAGAATCTGAACTGGGAACTGAATAGCTTTTAGTCCTTTTGGAACCATAATTAGCTGAGGGGGCTTTAGTGCTGTCATTTTTAGGTGGTTTAGGACTGAAACATGGACAGTAAGCTTCTGCCAAAACATCCCCAGGAAAAAATAAATTGATAGTGCAGTAAGTCTGCTCTTTTCAAAACACTTGAAGATTATCAAGCTCTCTTTAAAAAGGCATGTGGTTTTTACTAGAAATGAATGTTTTGGTGTGTTGTAGCTGGATTAAGCCCTATTACACCAGGACTGCCGCCGCCGCCACCCCCACCCCCACCCCCACCGCCTCTTCCACCTTCTGGGCTACATCGGAGTATGTCTGCTATTGATCTCATTAAAGAGCGGAGAGGCAAGAAAATAAACGCTGGCCAGACTTTGATTGATAATAGTCCAAAGAAGCCTGAAATGCCAAACATGCTAGAGATCCTCAAAGACATGAACAGTGTAAAACTGCGCTCAGTGAAAAGGTGAGTACACAATAACTTGTGTAATTTTATTAATGCTCAGTCTGAAGTCTTCCTCAGTTCTTTCGGACTGCTGCTGATTTGAAAGGCAACGATGCTTTAACTGGATTCTAAAGTCTTGCTGTGTGACTTTCCCTTTCAAGACCAGCAGAAGGCACAAGATGCAAATGGCCTGACCCAACTGATCCTGCAGCACTAATAGCCGAAGCTCTCAAAAAGAAATTTGCTTATCGATACAGAAGCGATAGCCAAAGTGAAATGGAAAAACAGATTCCCGAGTCTGAAACAAAAGGAAAATCTGAAATGACGCTGGTGAGTATTGAAATTCTTGACATATCATAGGGCTCAGTCCTACATACTTCGAAGCCACTGTATATGTCTTCAGAAAGCTTAAATGACTGTCTTCATGTCCACAAAACCCGCATAAGCATTTGAGATGTGCCACGAACTGCAACACAGACATGAGCAATGTAGCCAATTCTGATACTTCTGTATTTTAAATCTCATGGTATTTGTGTTTCCAGGAGCTGGAGCTTTCAGTTGTCATTTTAAAAAAAAGCTTCAAGCCCTCATGGTTAGAGAGAGAATCAACAAAACATGAACAATAAGGACTCAAATCAAAGGCAACTTGGAATGTTTTTGTATGTGTTAAATGACTTTGGAACCATATTCCTGATTTTTGAATACAGAGTGTTGGCAATACTGCATGTGCCTATTGGGAATAGGTAGGCAACTAAGAGCCCAGAGAGCTTGGCCTATGCATCAGCAGTGCTGGGGAGTGGAGAGATGCTGTTCTTCAAAACATGTAAGGTGGCACCTTTAGCTAGGGCTTCTGCTGACCAGGTAAACCATGAGCAGGCTAAAGAAGTTTTATTGCATCACTAAGACCTTAAAATGGAACTCAATTGTCTTTTAAAAATAAACAAACAAACATGGTGCTTTTAAGGTCTGAGAGAAGATTGAAATTGAAGTAAAAGGGTTTTTCTCATGGGGTAAGTGTTCAGAAATTTTCATGTAGTGCCTGCAAATTAAGTTCTTGCATCTGCATTTCTAGTTACAAAACCTAGGAGTCCTTTCATGTTTTCCCCTTTTTATTCCTGTGAAATTTAAGTAAGTGTAAAAATAACCATTTATTTAATGTCACTTAAAACAGCCTAATACATTTTGCCCAAATAGGCAATAATATACCTAATATCAACTTACTTCTCCTGTTAAGTATACATTTCCAGAAGCATAACATTTTGCCACCCACCCCTCCCACAAACAGATCTATCTTCTGTTCACTGATACAACACCATTTAAAAATTCAAGTGCAGTTTGGCAGGAAGATCACAAACCCAAATCTTCTCTGGTTTAGTAACATTGAAGTCCATGTTAAAATGTCCCTGTCTTGGATGGATATATCCTAGCACTCATGCATTAGTCCATTTCCTCAACCTCTCAATTAACAGTGGAACTGCCATCTTGGTTTCCCATTCGTAGACTCCTCTGACTGGACTCAGTACTTCAGTCAACATCAGCTATTCAGTACATACTGAGTAGATCAGTTCTCCAACATATCGGAGATGAACACTTCAGAATTTTGAATGTTTCCTCTTAGTCCCTGTGTAACAGATTAGCCACTGGAACCAAGAAACAGTACCCAGCTATATCCTAAAAATTAGGTCTGTACAGTTCTTCTGGAAGCCAGTCCGCCATCAAGTAGGTAAACATTTATGGAGTTCTGTCGGCAATGCGGAGCTCAGTATTTTGCTGGGCAATAAACTTTGCCTGCAGCTCTGGCAAGTAGTCACTGCAGCACTGTGCTTGTGTAAGAGGACAGGAAAGGGGGAACAAATAAGTGACTAGATTAATCTCTTGCTCTTCACTTAGCTGGGAAAATGGAAGGGAAAGCATACAACAAAAGGGGTAGAAAGCCTAATAGAGTTTACTCACACAGCTGATTGTGTTCTGGGGCTGACTGGTGAAGAACTAGATTACCAACGCTAAACATTCAAAAATCAGGAGACTTACAATAATCAAGGTTGGTTGTTTGAGACTTGAAGGTCATTCAGGTCACAGTTGTGGGCTCTTTTCTACAACCATGAGGGCTAAGATTTTCTTGAGGTGCTTCCAGGATCTGGGAATTTTAAGACCACAACCTCACAAGACTTGGGATAAAAGCCTAAGGCTATGTCTTCACTGACAGCGTCAAATTCGCCACCGTCTGATCAATTTCTCTGGATCAACTGAGTGGTCAGTGAAGACCCGCTCAGTCGATCCAGAAATCGACATATTAAGTCCACTTTCTCAAGTGGCGTAGGGCTGTGTCAACGGGAACGCGGTTCCTGTAGGCACAGCGCAGTGAATATGGTGCCCAGAACAGCAGAGAAGTTGACGGGAGTTATGCGAGTTTTTTGCGTATCTTGAATAATTCCTGTCGACTGCTGCCAAACCTCAGAGGTAAGCGTAGACAGGGCTGGAGTTAATGTTTTACTTGTCAGGGACTGTTCATTACTTCCTCCACTTTGAGACTGTGGCCTATCTAAGGCAAGGGAGTGGATTGGATGGTAAAAGTCAGAGACTAATAGAATCAGTTTCCAGAGGCCTTTGATAGTTTTTGTCAGCACCCCTGTAATTCTCTGTGGTCTAATAAGATTAACTTTATCAGTTACTGTGAGTGGCCCTTAAGCAGCTGCCCCCCCCCCCAGTCTGGTCCTCACATTTCATTATACATGGTTCACGAAGGACTCTGCAACAGATGAGACTATTAGCACTGCTGACGAGTTCCTTTATGGGTGCTGTGAAGGAAAAGTCTTGGTCATCAAAATTATTCTGGGAGTGGAGTCATCTGGTTTACCTGAGTAACGTCACTTGGTTCCGGATAGGAGCTTCCCCTTTGAGATGATTCCTACTTACTTTGTGGGTAAAACTTACCTAAATCCAATCCCATTATTTGCATTTATGGAAGCAGGGTAAAGCAGACAAATGGTGGGTGGCTTCTGCTTGAGATCCAATGTTGCTTATGAATTTGGATAACAAAATGATGATAGGTTCCAGTATCTGTAGATATTGTCATGTACTTCTTGTCCCTTTTCAGTTTGGACCACATATGCTGAAGCCTACAGGAAAAATGAAGACTTTAATTGAAAAATCTTAACTACTTATACATCACTACAAGAGACTATTCAGCTGCTTTTATTAGAAATCCGTTATGTAGTAAGTGTCTCTCGGTATTTAGTGCCCTCCTACAAAACAAACCAAAAAAACCACTGACATGAAATTATAAAAGAACTTAGTGCCTTCATTTTACATGTTAGTTCTACCTTTTGTTAACAGCCCCAGAGGGACAGGTACCTCCAGAATTTGAGACAGTACAAGTTTTAAATCTATAAAGTCAACTTTAAAGTCTAGCTTTTAATACCTAAAATATAAGACTTTCATGGGGTGGCTTTATTTTAACACTAATTTATCTGTACAAAAGTTTTTATATGCATGATTGACTGTCTTAAGACAGTTTGTCAATGATAAGGGGAATGAAGTACTGTTAAGTTCCTCTGTCCTTTTATCTCTAATGTAATAGCTGATGTAACAAGTTTCTTGTAAGCAGCATTTAGTTTGAGACTAGAAACTTCTGTTAAGTGCAATCTCATGTTGGAATTTAACACAGCTCTTGCTGTTTTTAGCCTGAAAAGCAAACTGTTCATACAAGGGTAACCAAACTAGATAACCTCTTATAAGCTGCATTGGTTTCACTTTGTTACAAAGCTAAGTGGTATGGAACAGAGCATTTAAAAAATAAGATTTGTTAAATGAGACTGCCCTTTTTTCAATGCAGAATGTTCCATTCCAACCCTCCCCTCTCCCCTATATAAATAGTGCATTAAAGGTGAATTTGATCATGTTGGCCAACAGGGCAGAGTTAGTTTCAGGTTCAGTCCTATGTGGAAAGGTCAACCAGAGTGTGAAATAGTGTAGATTAAAATACTTCTGACAGAATGTCAGGACAGGTCGGAGCATGAGCAAGCGTGGAAGTCTGGAAAGTTAAAGTAATACAGATGAGAAGAAATGAGGGCTTACAAAATGAACTATTGGGTGTTTGTCAGTAAAACCTGACTGCTTTTGGAGGCTTTGATCTCGGTTGTAGCTAGGGAATGCTTGACACAGGAGAGGTCTCTTTACAACCTCCACCCAGTTAATGGGGATGCCTTGTGCTAGGCTGGTCCCTTCATGTGACGCAGAAGAGACTGAAGGCTCCCTTTATTTGTGTTAACTGCCTATGACCCCAACGTAATATTTCAGAAGCCAGGGATATCTTAACACCAATCCCTGAGCTAGCTCTAGAGAAGCAGTGGTGTAGTAGACCCTTGACAGCTGTCAGCTGAGGATCCCTACACTGGGGAAATCCTTCAGGGACCTGCTATATGGCAGCTTTGTCCTGCCTCACCAGCACAGAGATGGATTAGCAGGGGGAGACCATCTGACCCTTTGGAGGGCAGTTGTTGCATACAGTTTTCTCAAGTCAAAAAATTGGGTAGAAAACATTCAGGCATCCATAGAACTAAAAAGCAGGAACAAGAGAACTAACTTGGCTACATATCAAGTAAACTGACAGCAAGTTTCTTTTGAATGTGGATAAATATAGCTAGAGAAGGTGGATCATCAATCTTATTCTAAAGGAACAGTTGGGTAGTAGAACTGTGACGTACATATGTGTTCTTGAAACTTCATTTTTTCAGCTACTGGAGAAGTATAGCATTTTCCATCACCCTAGAGCCACTTTGATTTAAGTTATTGAAGATGCATAAAGCATGCTAGTCAGTATTAAATTGAGATTTAAACAGTATGATCAACAAGGCCTTTATTTCTGATGTAATACTTGAAAAGGTTTTCATATTTACACAAGCTGTTAACATTTAACTTTACTTTATTTGAAAATTCCTCTTCCCTTCCTCTTCTAAATGCTTTGCATATTTTCCAAAGTCACATTTGGTCTCCAGAGTTTTTGTAATTAGTGCTATACTGATATGTACAAAATATAAAAAGCAAAATGCTGACTTGACTTTAGCAGTGTCTTTCTTGATCACCTGTGCACTAGTTGGGTGACTGAGTAGAAAATGATTAGTCACTCTGAAACAAATTCAGAAATGGTAGAGAATCTGAAGGCATTCTAGTTGCATCACCTAAGGCAGTGTTTCCCAACCAGTGTGCCACGGCACACTGGTGTACCGTCAGGCCTGAGCAGGTGTGCCAGGGAATTGCTTGAAAAACTACTTGAAGAGTTGAGTTGGCTCATGAATATCCATGAGTTCATTTGGAGACTATATGGTGGTGTGCCTCAAAATAAAAGGTATCAAGGTGTGCCATGGCAGAGAAAAGTTTGGGAATCACTGACATAAGGTATTTAAAAATATCCAGATCCAGTATGCTACTTTGCTCCTATAGTAGAACTTCAGGGTTACAAACACAGTGGAACAGCTTCAAGCCATGATTTGAGGAAGACCCCCTGCAAAATAGGCCATATTGAAGTGGTTAGAGCATAGAAGTGAAAGACCCCTGATCAAATCTTTTCTCTACCCTCAGGGAGAGAGTAGGAATCTAAACCAGGTCTCCCACATCCTGAGGGAGTGCTCTGACCATTAGGTGATGTTAAATTAAGCCCCTCCAAAAAGTGCCTTACTTGAACAGTGGGGCATGGCTTAGGAAACAGCCCTCTAGGTAGCATCTCCCAGGGACTAGTTTGGGAAGGGAGCTGCTTATCAGTGGCTTGTAGGTGCTTAACCAAGACTTTAGGAATCCCAGTATTTTTCTAGGTGCCTACAGTTTTGCACTGTAAGGCCTATATCCCATTATGAAGCTAGTCCCTCTTGTTAACCTTGCACTTCACTTCCCCTCTCCCAATCAGATTAGTGTTTCTAGAGGTAATATAAGATGGAGATGTCTTAATGTTTGTAACATAGTCCCTACCTCAGTAATTTCATAGCCCCTGTGTGAATCACCTGCCATTTCAGCTGTAATCCCAATGTATTAACCCTGTAGCACATGTAATTTAGTAACACCATGATCAGCTTACTAGGAGGGCACTTCAATGGTTTCTCATTTGTAATGCACACAGCTTAGGGGGCAAAACTGAACTCTGAATTTGCCCCTTCACAAAACAAGTCAATTGACTTGGTCAGATTGAATAACTGAGGACTGTAATTGAAAAGCCCAGCCTAAAATTGGAGACTACACTTAAATTTAAGTACCTAAAAGCCTCACCCTTTTAAATGGAAGGCTGGACCAGCACCTAGAGGTGCCTAGCCCTTCTGCAACTTAACTCCTGGTTACTCTACCATCAGCTGTAAGGTGCTGTTTTTCCACACCCCTTTCTACAACTGGGGGAGGTGTAACACAGAGGAAGTCACTTGCCAATGGTCAAACAAACACGTTCTGTACATGGAGTCAAACATACAACTAACAAAGCTCGGACTTGTATCCCCTGCTTCATATCATTCTACCTCATGCAGTGATATATACACAACCAGGCACTAGCCAGAGCAAAAGGTTTTCAAGCATGAGTGTTCAAACTAAGAAAAATCACCATAGACCTCACTATAGAGATGTTTTATATCTAAGACTTGGATTTGGCTCCATATGGAAGTTTCCCCAGAGTTTAGGGGCAACTGGCTCAGGTGTTTTGGTTAGCCTGTTTGGGAGAAAATAGCATGTAGACCCATGTCAGATTTATAGTTTAGAATCAATGTTTTGATGGAGCTCATTTCCA
This sequence comes from Mesoclemmys tuberculata, assembly GCA_007922155.1. Lineage (NCBI taxonomy): Eukaryota > Metazoa > Chordata > Testudines > Chelidae > Mesoclemmys > Mesoclemmys tuberculata. Next base: position 75,639,565 of record ML675601.1, read on the forward strand.
ATTGTAAATAGGCAAAAAACTATACTCTGTTAAAGATGGAAAAGCTTCCCATAGTGCTATGAGAGCATAACAAATTTATGGGGATAGGAGAATAGAGAATAACTGTCTTAAAACCGGAACTGAACATGGGATTCACAACAGCTGATTGAGGTTCTAAGTGTTGTAGCACTTACTTGTTAGGCACCTAGTGCCTTTCACATCCCTCAATTAGACACCCAGACTGTACAATGCATGGGGAGAGCTAGGCTGCTAAGAATGGGATTCACAAAAGCCAGTGTGCTGAGGAAGGAGCTGCCTAAGCCAAATACTAGGAAATGCCAAGGAGAGGGGTGTTCCAGGGGGCATGAGTATCTGAGGGGATCATTCCCTCTACCCACACCCTCAGTGGGCTTACTGGAAACTCGGGGGTGGGGAGAGGTAGTCAGCTTGTTAACAATTTTATAAGGTACTGGTCAGGAGATCCCAATACCGGCTGACACTGCATCACTCCCATGCACCAACTGACCAACTTTCAGTACCACATGATCATCCTCCTCCAGCACCTTATGCCCCATTGGCACTGAAAAACAACAGGACTCAGAGATGGAGAGAAATTCTCTGGAATCCCTTTCATGCCCGGATGAAACAGTAATGTTCTCAGGCTGACAACTTTCAGGCCTTCCAAGACCTCATGAAATACCCAGCAGAATCCCTCTAGCTCCCATTAGAAGAGATCCAGGAGCCTCAACACTCCTTGGTGGACATTCTAAATATCACCCTTCAAGGGAAAATGTCCCTCCTAAACAGTTATCACCTGTCTCTCAGAGTCTGGCAAACACCTGCAACTATCCAGCCCACTTGTAAAGGGACAGATAAAATGTACTATGTTCCATTCTCTGATGGTGGTCATGGTTAATGAAAGAAATGGACAACCCTGCTACAGCCCCTCTCCTTATGACGAGTCCAACCTTTTAGACCTCCTGGATAGAAAAAGCTACATCTCAGTAGGTTTCCAATTTCAGCTGGCAAACTGCCAGATTGAGTTGGCAAAATTTAATTTTAACATGTATTCCAAGTTCACATCTGCCACAGTACCAGAGGAAACAATTTCAAGGCCCTGTTTCAGAGAGCCAATTGACAGCTAAAATCTCCCTCCAGGCTGCCCTAGATGCAACAGACATTGTTTCTCGAACCTTAGCCATGGCTTATATGCAGCACATCCTGGTTCCAGTCTCCCAAGAGAGGTGCAGAATGCGCTTGAGATCTTTCCTTTGAAGGGCCCAAGCTCTTCAGTGCTGACCGATTCCACCTTCCACACCCTGAAGGACTCAAAAGCAACCTTATGGCTCTCTGGGAATTTACATTTCTGCAACAAAGAGACTGTTTAGTAGGTCCCAAATGTGACAGTGCTCTAAACCGTTCCAATATTATCCACAGCAGATTTTCTGAGACCTTCCAACTTTCACAGGCAATCTAGACTTCAAAAAAGGGGACTGTCACTTTCTACAACAGTAACTGCCCCTCCCTTTAAGAAAGTGTTTTCATAATTTGGTTGAGGGTCTTGAGCAACTACTTTCCCAGCTTCTGTGCTGCACAATTCCATCCACCTTCTTTGGAGACAGACTCTCCCACTTCCTCCCAGTCTAGAAATGGGTTATCTCAGAAAACATGGATCTTAGAGGTGATGGATGTGGGATATTGCATCCACTTCCACACTATTCTCTCCTCCCATGTTCCTCTTCAGGGACATCTCTCATGAAGATCTCTTAAAACAAAACGTCCAGTCTCACCTACTCCTGGGGGGCAATCCAGTGGGTTCACCCAGAGTTCATCAGAAGGGTTTTTTTTTTTTCCAGTTATGTCCTAGTTCCTGCAGGGGGATCTAGGTGTGTGTGTGGGGGAGATGAAGATGAATCCTCAATCTCAGAAACCTGAACACCGGTATCCTTTCCCAGCACTTCAGGGTGGTGACAGTAGCCACTATAATCCTTAGATCTCAGAGACTGGTTTGTTGCCCCCAATGTCCAGGATGCCTACTTTCATGTAGATATTCACCCATCCCACAAACATTTCTTTAATTTCGTAATAGGTTTAGAACACTACCAGTACCAAATCCTTCTCTTCGGCCTCTCCATGTCCCAGAGGGTCTTTACAAAGCTCTTCTCAGCAGTTGCAGCCCATTTATGTCAATGGGGCATAGAAGTATTCACATATCTCGATGATTGGCTCCTCAGGATTCGATCCGCTCCAGAGGTACAGTCAGCAGCCTCCAAGGCTCTAGCCCAATTTCACTCTCTGGGCCTTCATATCAATCTGAAGAAGTCTACATTGACCCCAGTCCAAAGAATAAACTTCAGGGAGCCACTCTAGTCTCCCTAACGACCAGAGGATTTCTCTCTAAAATCCAGGCTAATTTCAACAATACAACACAGCCCACAGACAACTGAAAGGATCTGCCTACAATTCTTGGGCCACATGCCTGCTTCCATGTTCATGTCACCTCACGCAAGACTGCATCTCAGGTGCTTTCATACATAGACTCAGACTCAGACTCATAGGTCAGAAGGGACCAATATGATCATCTAGTCTGACCTCCCGCACAACCCCGAACCCATGACTGAGTTATTGAAATCCTCAAAAGTGAG
>ML675601.1:75642588-75660664 GCA_007922155.1 Mesoclemmys tuberculata
TCATCCCTAAACTCCTAAACATGACTATAGTCTGTATAAACCCCCAACAAACACAATCCTTTCAAATTATCACAGTACCTCAGAAAATTCTGGACTCTCTCTTAGATGGTGGAAGGATCCACTAAAAGTCTGCATGGAAATCCCATTTTCACCTTCCACACACTTAAAGATCCTCACAACAGATGCGTCTCTTTTGAGATCTGTGGGGAGGCTCATGCCCAAGGCAAATTGCCCACACAATAGTTTACGATCCACATCAACATTCTGTTACTGAGAGCAATTCAGTATGATTGTCAACACTTCCTTCACACCATACAGGCCTGCTCCGTCAAGCTAATACTCAACAATAACTAATGTATTACCTCAACCAAGATGCAGGAGCAAGATCCCAGGCCTTATGCACACAATTCCTAAAGTGGTGGAACGGGTTCATTTTTCAACAGTATCTCCCAGGCCTCCTGAGCAGGAACTTCCAACAGCATCCCATCGTGGATGGGAGTGCAATGCTTCTGTCTTCCATAGAATCTGCCAAATTTGAGGTCCCCCAGAAGCAGACCTCTATGCTACTCCAGCCCATGAAAAATGTTTCCTCCCTGGGAGCAGAAAAGGCAATAGCCACAACTCATTGGGAGATGTCCTGATAATACCATGGCCCCGTATTCTGCTATATGGTTACCCGCCTCTATCTCAGATTTTCAAGACCTTGCTCAAACTGTGACAAGTAAGAGCAAGGATTATCATCATAGCCCTGTCCTGGCCACAACAAGCATGTACTCCTTCACCTCCCTATGGCAGTGCCTCTCTGAATTCCCCTCAGGAAGGATCTGTCACAGAACTCTTGAGACCCTGATTCATCCCAACCCCTCCTTCATGACCCTGATAGCACAGTTCTTAGATAGTTCTTGAGCATGGAGCTAACCTGTTTGGATAAGGTCCAGTCAGTTCTCCTATCTAGCAGGAAAACTAGTACTTAAAAACTTACGTTCAAAAGTGGTAACTCTTCCATTACTGGTGTTCTCTTCACTCTTCTCAAGCATCAGACGTTCTGCTCTCCAGAATCCTAGATTACCTGTTGGATTTGAAAACATGAGGTCTATCAATGAGCTCAGAGTACATTTGGCCACTATCACTGCCTTCCTCTTGCCTAGTGAAAGCGTCTCAGTTTTTACGCACCCCACTACGGCCAAATTACTCAAGGGCTTACACAACTTGTTTCCCCTATTTGGCCCCTAGTTACCCAGTGGGACCTTAACTTGGTTTTCAGTGGCCTGAGGAAACCTCCATTTAAACTGATGGTTGCCTGTTCTCTCTTCCACTTCACCCATAAAACTTGGATCCATATAGCCCATCACTTCACCTTGACGAATAGGAGGTTGCAGGGCTCTTATGGAAGACCTGCCATTTACTACCTTCTGTAAAGACAAGATTACAGTGCCCCCATCCTCACTTCCTTCATAAGGTCTCTTTGTAATTCTATATTAACCAAGAGATCCATCTATGGATGTTTTACCCAAGGCCTCATGCTTCCATACACTAGATGTCAGAAGGACTCTTGCCATTGACCTTGACAGAACTAAGACCTTCCAGATTCAGGACTTCCAGATCTAGGACTCTCTTAGATTATTGTATTTGCAGAGAGGATGAAAAGACAAACCATTTGCACTCAAAGACTATCAAAGTGGGTTTCAGGTTGCATTTTACCCTGTGTGACAAAGCTCTTCCTCTAGCTTGGTGGGTCCAGTGCTTCCTTCTAGCAGTAGGTCAGGGAACTGCTTCACCCCTTACTGTTCTTCCACCCTCTAGTTGTGGGGGAGAGTAATACAGCCTCTCTAAGATGGCTGCTCCCTGCTGTGTCCCAGTCCTGTCTCTGGTTCTCAGAGGCCCTTGCCTCTTTGCTAGGGCTCTTTCCCGTTCAGTGAATGGCTGGTAGGGGGTCCCATCCTTGACTCTGGGCCCCAACCCAGGGACTTTACAAGTAGGAGCCTTGTGCTGTGGCACACTTGGGTGGATTTGATGTAAGGCCCAACCAGCTCCGAGTATTCACTACTGCTTCTACCTTTCCCAGGTGGGTTTCCTAGTCTGGAGTATGGATAATCACATCATCCAGGTATGCAATGACATAGCTGGCATGGGGGTGCAATAACGTGTCCATAAGGCGCTGAAAGGCAGCTGGGGCCCCATGTAGTCCGATGGGGAGAACAGTGTATTGGAACAAATCCTCAGGCATGGAGAAGGCAGTCTTTTCTTTTGCTTCTCTGGACAAGCGAATCTATCAATACCCTTTCGTGAAATTCAAGATGGTCAGGAATCGGGCCTTGCCCAATCGGTCAACTAATTAATCTATGCGTGGTATAGGGTATGCAATCAAATTTGGAAATCGCATTTAGTCGGCGAAAGTCATTACAAAACCTCATGGTGCCATCGGGTTTAGGCACCAGCACAATCGGGCTGGACCACTGGCTGTGGGATTCTCAGTCTCAGTTCTAACATTTTCTTTACCTCAGCCTTCGTTTCCTCCCTTTTTGCCTCTGGGACTCTGTAGAGTCTTACTATTTTACATTCCCCTTGACTGTATATATACACACACACCACCTACCTGATTTCCATTCCCTGCATCTGACGAAGTGAGTTAAAGCCCACAAAAGCTTATGCCTGCAAAATATAAATTTATAGAGTCTTATTGTTACCTTGGCCCCAGGGTTCGTGATGATGGAATGATAGGCCTTTCTTGTTTGGCCCGGCTTTGTTGAGAATACATCTCAATTTTGATTGACCACCTTGGCCGCCACAGCCTTTTGGTCTGACATTAGGTCAGGGAATAGCTTCACTTGTTCGTGTGGGTTATTTTCCTGAGGCTGAGTCTCTAGGGTGACTACACATGTCTCTTGGACCTGCCAAGTCTTCAGGAAGTTGATGTGGTAGACCTGCTCTTTTTTCTGGTGGCCCAGCTGCTGCACCTTGTAATTACTCTCTCATGATTCGACTACTTCGTAAGGCCTCTGCCATTGGGTCAAGAGCTTGCTCTCAGCTTACCAGTACCATTACTTGGTCTCCAGGCTGGAGCTGTCAAACCTTCACTTTGCTGTTATAGTAGATCTGCTGAACCTCTTGTACCTTCTCCAAGTGTTCTTGTACAATGGGAGTGCCTCAAACTATTTGGTCTCTCATCTGTAGCATGCGGGCAGTTATGTTTCTCCCCGGGTTCGGTTCTTCATCCCAAATCTCACTGGTGATGTCTAATATGACTTGGGAGTGTTGCCCATATAATAAGTTGAAGAGGGAAAACCCGGTCGAGGCCTGAGGAACCTCCCCGATGGCAAACAAGAAGTGAGGCAACAGGGTATCCCAATCTTTCCCATCCCAACTTACTATTCTTATCATAGCCTTGAGGGTCCAGTTGAACCTCTCCACCAGGCCATTAGTCTGTGGGTGGCAGACGGAAGTTTGCAGGGCGCGTATGTGAAGCATGGCACATAAGTACTTCATTATCTCTGACATGAAGGGGGTCCCTTGATCTGTCAGGATCTCCTTAGGTAGCTCTACTCTGTCAAAGATCTTTACTAGCTCTGTTGCTATGGTCTTAGAGGCAGTGTTTCGTAGAGGAATGGCTTCCAGGTACCAGGTGGCATAGTTCAGGACAAGAAGTATGCGTTGGTGGCTTTGGACCATCTTCTCCAGGGGCCTCACCAGGTCCATAGTTATCTGCTCAAATGGGACCTCCATAATTGGCAGAGGAACCAGAAGGGCCCGTAAGTGAGGATGGGGGCTGTGTAGCTATCACTCAGGGCAAGAGGCACAATAGCACTGGACTTCCTCAGATACTCCAGTCCAGAAGAACCTCCATAGGACCCGTGCCAGAGTTTTTTCCACTCCTAGGTGTCCCCCAAAGAGATGACTGTGGGCTAGGCTCAACACTATCTTCTGATGCTTTTGTGGCATGAGGACCTGCTGCACCTCCTGTCCCTGTGCGACATGGAACAATAGATCCCTTTTGATTATGAAGTAGGGCCCCAATCCCCAGGCTTTCCCTTCCATGGGCACCCCATCTATTTCCACAATCTCATTCCTGGCATTATCATACTTGGGTCCTCTGCCTGATCTTGCCCAAAACTCTCCCTCAGGACTGAACAGTTCAAGCTCAAGTGTGCTTATTTCAGTTTCCCCCCCTTCTCATTTGGTGGGGGTCGGGCCTGGGACCAGCCTCGGGTCCCTCTTCTCTTTGGGCAGTCCCCCTATGTGCTGCCCACATCTGCCTGCCTATGAGGACAGCCTTCTGGCCCTGGGTCAGAATCCAGGTACCTAAAGCCTTAGCAGCCCTCCTTTCCCACTTGGTCTTTGTGGTCCTCCCAGAGCTCAAGGTCTGTTCCTTGGTCATCTCAGAAAACCGGGGGGGGGGGGGGGGAGACTTTCTGCTGAAGAGGGTTCATGTACCTCCACATCCCCCCTTTCTTTCAACTCGTCCCATGGGAATAGGCTTCCAGACCCCAGGAAATCCCTTCCTATGAGAACGATACAGGAGCTTAGGGACTACTCTGCAGTAACCTTGGTGACATTTCTCTGAACCCTGATTTCTACCGGAATGGTGGGGTAATAGCTAACAGCCCCACGGATACAGGTAAGTCCCGTGGGTTTGGCCTGCATCAGCTGACTCCACTTAACTGATTTCCCTCAGACTAGTGTAATAGTACTCCTGGAATACGCAAGCTCTGTAGTTTCCACTCCATTCAGCCTTACTGGCCTCATATATTTATGTGGGGTCATTGCAACCCCTGCAAGGTGAATCAGAGTACAGGGGTCTGCCCAGCTCCCTAAATTACATTGCATGGGCTCCTCAGCATTAGGGAACTAGGCTGCTATATGCCACAACTCCCCACACGCATAGCACCGGTACGGCCCTAAGCAGCTCTTTCTTCCTTGGGCTAAGGAGTCTGACTCCATAGTCCCGCTCTGCCTAGGTCACCCTGTCCCCTCGCAGCCTCAGGCTGGCCCTTGGTTTCTCTCTTCTTCCCCAGTTCTCAGTTGTTCAAACTCCAGGGATCAAGGCCAGTGGCTTGACAGGGGGTGAATCTTCTTTGAATGGTTGGAAGAACCGCCTGGCTGCTAGCCACCTTTCTACTAGTGTGATCACCTCATTGTAGGAGGGGGGGGGGTCATTCTGGCCTACCCATGCACAGAGATTTGGTGGTAGTCCCTTCATGTATCAGTTGATGACCAGGACCTCCAGGATCTCTTCTGGACTATGGACCTCAGATTGCAGCCACTTCCATGAAACAATCGAGACCTCGGGAGCTTGCTTTCCTGGTACTTCCACTCATGATAAAACATAGTTACTTACCAGTAACTGTTGTTCTTCGAGATGTGTTGCTCATATCCATTCCACTTAGATGTGTGTACGCCCTCGTGCACGGCCAATCGGAGAACTTTTACTAGCAGTCCCTGCAGGGGCCGGTCCAGCGACCCCGTAGTGTCGCCGCCATGCGGCAGCACAACCGTCGCTGCCGGCCCCTCCCCTCTTCAGTCCCTTCTTTCTGCCGACTCCGACAGTGGGGACGGAGGGTGGGTGTGGAATGGATCTGAGCAACACATCTCGAAGAACAACAGTTACTGGTAAGTAACTATGTTTTCTCCTTCGAGTGGTTGCTCATATGCATTCCACTTAGGTGAATAACAAGCCTTACCTGGAGACGGGTAGGAGTCAACGTCGGGCTGCCCTCAGCACTGCCCTGCCTACGCGAGCATCGTCCCTGGACTGCTGGACGATAGCGTAGTGCGTGGCAAAGGTGTGCACAGAAGACCAAGTGGCAGCCTTGCAGATGTCTTCCAGGGGAACCCCCTCCAGGAAGGCCGCCGACGCGGCCTGGGCCCTTGTGGAGTGCGCCGTCACTGGTCCGGGGGGCTGGACACCCGCACTCTCGTAGCACAGCCGGATACAGGCGGTGATCCACTTGGCGATGCCTTGTGATGACACTGGGGAGCCTCTCATCCTCTCTGCCACCGCGACGAAGAGCTGGGTGGTCTTGCGGAGCGGCTTTGTTCTATCGAGGTAGAACGCCAGAGCCCTCCTCACGTCGAGGGTGTGTAATCTCCTCTCATCCTCGAACCCGTGCGGTTTTGGGAAAAACGCAGGGAGGAAAATATCTTGGTTACAATGGAACTTAGAGACTACCTTAGGTAGAAAAGCTGGGTGAGGCCTAAGCTGTACCTTATCCCGGAAGAACACCGTATAGGGGCGTTCCGAGGTCAGGGCTCTCAGCTCGGAGACCCTCCTGGTGGAAGTGATGGCCACCAGGAAGGCCACCTTCCAGGACAAGACCAGTAGGGGGCAAGTGGCCAAGGGCTCAAAGGGGGGCCCCGTCAGTCTGTCAAGGACTAGGTTCAGGTCCCAGGGAGGCACTGGGTCACGGACCTGCAGATACAGCCTCTCGATTCCCCTGAGGAACCTCACCGACATGGAATGAGAGAATAGGGACCTGCCCTCCACCGGCTGGTGGAAAGCCGAGATGGCTGCCAAGTGGACCCTTAGGGAAGCCAACGCCAACCCCTGTTGCTTGAGGTGCAGCAGGTAGTCCAGGACCACCTGCACGGAAGACGTACCGGGGGTTATGCCCCGCGATTCCGACCAGCAGGTGAACCTCCTCCACTTGGCCTTGTATGCGCTCTGGGTGGAGGGCCTCCTGCTTCCCAGGAGCACATGTTGGACCTGCTCCGAGCAGGTTCTCTCCTCCTCCGTTAGCCAGAGAGTCTCCAGGCCGTCAGGTGTAGGGAGTCCAGGTTGGGGTGCAGCAGGCGACCATTGTCCTGGGAGAGGAGGTCCGGTTTCTTCGGGAGCTCGATCGGGGGAGCGACTGATAGGTCTTGGAGCAGGCAAAACCAGTACTGTCTCGGCCACGCTGGGGCGATCAGGATGATGTCCGCTCTGTCCCTCTTGATTTTCAAGAGGACCCTGGGCAGGAGCGGGAGGGGGGGGAACGCGTACAGGAGGCCCCCCGTCCATTCGATCAGGAACGCGTCGGAGACGGAGCCCGGCTCGTGACCCCTGAGCGAGCAAAACCTCGGGCACTTCGCGTTCCAGGCTGACGCGAACAGGTCCAGGTGGGGAACACCCCACTCGCGGAAGATCATGGTGACCACCTCCGGATGATGAGACCAGTCATGCTGGGGAAGAAATGACCTGCTGAGGCAATCTGCCTTGTCGTTCCTGGCCCCCGGGAGGTGAGAGGTGGTTAAACAGAAGTTGCGTCTCACCGCCAGGTCCCAAAGTCGAACGCCTCCTGGCACAGTAGCGAGGAGTGCGCTCTCCCTTGCTTGTTGATGTAGTACATTGCAGTGGTATTGTCTGTCAACACCTGTACCATTCTCCCAAATAAAGCGTGGCGAAACACTTCGCAAGCCAGTCTGACTGCCCTCAATTCCTTTACATTGATATGGAGGGCAGTCTCCCTCCGGGGCCAGAGGCCCTGTTTGGTCAGACCACCAGTGATATGGGCTCCCCACCCCAGGTCTGAGGCGTCCGTGATCAGAGTGATCGAGGGGGTGGGTGCCCTGAAGGGAATTCCCTTCAACACGATTCTGGGGTCCAGCCACCAGTTCAGTGACCCCAACACCGCAGGGGGGACTGTTACCACCCTGTTCAGGGCATGCCTGCTGGGCATGTACACTTTCTTTAACCAGCTCTGGAGGGGTCTGAGTCTGAGGCGGGTCAGCCCCACTACATAAGTGCAGGAGGCCATGTGGCCTAGCAGCCGTAGGCACTGCCTGGCTGTTGTCGTGGGCCACCTCTGGAGTTGCGATATTATCGCTGCCATGGCCTCGAATCTCGAGCGTGGGAGGGAGGCTTTGGCCCGCACCGAGTCCAGGCGAGCCCCTATGAACTCTATGTCCTGTACTGGATATAGTGTTGACTTCTGCTCGTTTATGAGCAGCCCCAGGGTATGACAGGTGGTTTGGACGAGGGAGACCGCCTCGCACACCTGCGACTTGGTCTTGCTCCTTATCAGCCAATCGTCCAGGTATGGGAAGATTTGGACCCCCTTGCGCCTCAGGGAGGCCGCCACCACTGCCATACACTTCGGGAACACCCTGGGGGATGAGGCCAGGCCAAAGGGGAGGACCGTAAATTGGTAGTGGCCACCAGCTACCGTAAACCTTAGGAATTTCCTGTGGGCGGGAAGGATGTGAAAGTACGCATCCTTCAGGTCGAGGGCGGCGAACCAGTCCCCTGGGTTCAGTATTGGGATGATGGACGCTAGGGAGACCATGCGGAATTTGAGCTTTTTTATGAACCTGTTGAATTTGCGCAGGTCCAGTATGGGTCTGAGGCCTCCTTTTGCCTTGGGGATGAGGAAATACCTGGAGTAGAATCCCCTCCCCACCTCGAGTGGTGGAACCACTTCTATGGCACCCTTGAGAAGGAGGGTGTGAACCTCCTGGCGAAGTACATGCTCGTGAGATGGGTCCCTGAAAAGGGACGGGGGGGGAGTGGGGGGGTAGCCATCAGCTGGAGGGCATAGCCCCAGCGGATGGTGCTGAGGACCCATTGGTCCGAAGTTATCTCCCGCCACAGGCTGATGTATGGTCTTAGCTTGTCCCGGAAAGGCGGGGGGTGGCCCAAGGAACGTAAAGGGGTACCACCCTCGGGCGCAATTTCAAAATTGTCTTTTGCCCTTGGGGCCCCGGGAGGGGCCTTTGAAGGAAGACGAGGGGGTCGCAGGTTGGTCGCGCTGTCCTGCGCCCCTGTTCCTGTCCCGACCCCTGGGAGGGGGGTAGGACCTAGGCGGAGGCCTAGTCTGCTGCTGGTGCCACTACGGCAGTTGATGCGGCTGTTGGCGTGCTTGCAGTCTTGCCACCTGGGGTGTGTAAAGGCCCAAGGAGCGTAGCATCGTCCTTGAGTCTTTTAGGGCGTGCAGCTTCTCGTCCGTCCTCTCCGAGAAGAGGGCGGCTCCATTAAACGGCAGGTCTTGAATGGAGTGCTGCACCTCCTGTGACAGATCAGTAGATTGCAGCCATGCTGCCCGCCGCATAGCGACAGCGGAGGCCATAGCCCTGCTGGCTGTGTCCACAGCATCAGAAGCAGTTTGTAAGGCCGCACTAGCTACTGTCACCCCTTCCTCCAGGACCATGGCAAAGTCGGCGGCCTGGTCTGGAGGCAGGGACTCTGAGAACCTTTTCAAGGAGTCCCATAAGTTTAGATTATATCTGCCCAGGAGAGCCTGATGGTTGGCTACCCTGAGCTGGAGCGCCCCTGTGGAGTAGACCTTCCTGCCAAAAAGGTCTAGTCTCCTGCCCTCTTTGTTTTTAGGGGAGGCGCTCTGTGCACCCTGCCTGTCTTTCTGGTTGGCAGCCTCTACCACCAAGGTGCCCGCGGCAGGGTGCGCGTATAAGTATTCGTGCCCCTCGGCTGGCACATAATACTTCTTCTCGGCGCCCTTAGACGTGGGGGTGACCGAGGCAGGGGTCTGCCATACTGCCTTGGCTAGGCGTAGGACCCTTTCGTGAATGGGGAGGGCAACTCTAGAAGGGCCTTGGGTCCCCACCCGTCCGAAGAGGGGGTCCACCTCTTCTTCTAGAACCTTGACCTGTAATTCCAGGTTCGAGGCCACCCGTTTCAGGAGTTCTTGGTGGGCCTTAAAATCAACGAGTGGGGCCTCTTGGTCCCTTATGACCGCCTCATCAGGGGACGATGAGTACGAGGGTTGGCGGGGTCCTCTGGAGGGGCCCTCCCCGGGATCCTCCTCCTGGGAGGAAAAGGATCGGTCACCCTCCTGCACCGAGGGTGCCTGTTGAGAGTGGGTGACCGAGGCAGGGGCCGGCATAGTTCCCTGCCCCATTTGAGGCACCCATTGGGCCCACATTGGCCACTGCCAGGGCCCTTGGGTCCAGCTCAGAGGCAGCGCCGGTGCCGAGGGCAACGCCGGCGCTGCTGCAGGCGGTGTCGGTGCCGGCACCGCGGGAAGGGGTACCTGTGGCACCGGGGTCTGCGGTACCAGAGGAAGTGGTGCCGGCTGCGTCGGTGCCAGTTGCGGTACCGGCGAGGGTTCTTGCTCCTGGCGGCAGGTCCGGGATCCCGAGCCAAGAGTGCGGAGAAGGCGACGGCGGTGCCGGGAGGAGACGCTCCGGGGCTCACTCGAGGAAGAGTCGGAGGAGTGACGTCGTCTGCGGGATGATCCCGAGGATGAGGAGGATCTGCGCCGGGGCGGGGAGGCCTTTCGTGGCCTCTTCCTCGTTGCCGGGGAACGGTGCCGAGCGCGCCGGCTCGGTGCCGGGCTGGAGCTGGAGTCGGAGCTGAAGCGGCGGCGGGAGCGGTGTCGGGCATCATCCGACGACGAAGGGGGAGAGGAGCCTCCGGGCTCGGGTCCTCGGCGTCGGGCGATGGTGATGGTGGGCGGCTGGACGTCCGGTGCCGATGCCGCCCACCCTTCGGGGACACCCAGCACGGGTTTGCCCCAGGACACAGACTCTGGGCCCCTCATGCAAGGGGGTGCTGGAGGCGTGGGCAAGGTCATCAAGACTCTTGCCGCCTCGAACGCCTCCGGTGTGGAGGGAGTCTATACGATGGGTCCCTCGCTCACGCGAGTCGGGGAGACCTCTTTGGAAGGCGTCGGACCCGGTGCCGGGGTCGGCGGCTGGTCCAGGGAACGCACCTCTGTGCTCGACCCCGGCCGCTCCTGCGGTGCGGGGGAGCTCTCCACCAGCGGGCAGCGCTTTTTCTTCTTCCTCGGCACCGTGCTCCCCGGTGCCGGGGGTGCGCTCCGCACGGAGGACACACTCGGTGCCGTGGTGGACCGCGTGGGCTCGGACGCCGGGCTGAGCGCGGACTCCATTAGAAATGCCTTCAGCCTCACTTCTCGGTCCTTTTGAGTCCGAGGCTTGAAGGACTTGCAAATTTTGCATCGGTCTCGCCGATGTTGTTCCCCCAGACACCGTAGGCAACTGTCGTGGGAGTCGCTAGCTGGGAAAGCCTTCCCGCAGCTAGCGCATGGCTTGAAGCCGGACGCGCCGGGCATGGCCGCGGGCGTCTGAGCCCGAAGGCTCCCTAACTAAACTACAAAAACCTCGCTAACTGAAAAACTAACTTAGTTCGGGGCGAACTACTAACTAAATACTCACTTTTAAGGCGAAACAAAAACCTGAGAAGAGCAGGGTTAGTTCTCGACCGACCGTCACGGGCGGAAAGAAGAAACTGAAGAGGGGAGGGGCCGGCAGCGACGGTTGTGCCGCCGCATGGCGGTGACACTACGGGGTCGCTGGACCGGCCCCTGCAGGGACTGCTAGTAAAAGTTCTCCGATTGGCCGTGCACGAGGGCGTACACACACCTAAGTGGAATGCATATGAGCAACCACTCGAAGGAGAACTCTGGGCTCTCATGGCTGCTGTTACTCCTGATCAGGCCAGGATCTCTGCCTTCAGTTGTGGGTAGTCAGCTGCAACCTCAGACGACATCATGATAGGCCTTCTGGGTTTCCCCCCAGAGAAAAGGAGCAAGAATGCTGGCCCACTGGTCCTGGGACCAGGCCTCACACAGTGCAGTCCTCTCAAGTCAGAAGGTATGCCTCCACATCATTTTTCACAGTCATCTTTGCTCTCCAGGCTTGCATTCTGTTAGACTCATGAGCAAGGTTGGTCAGGGTCTTTAGTTGGTCCAATCACCTTACAGGAGAGCTCAGTCCTGGGTCACCTGACTCATTAGTAATTGCTTTGTTTCTTGTTGCACCCACATTGATTCCTGCTGGGCCGTCATTTAGGTCCTGGTGGCCTCGCGTTGGGCTGCTGTAGCCTGTACTACTGTCCTCACCATGTCATCCATTATGGTGAATGGGACAAAAAACAAAAAAAACCCAACCCCCCCAAAAAAATCACATGCCACTTTTTTTTTGTGCTTAGTCTGCTATGCTGTCACACGTATCCCTTTCCTGACACCAGTTGCAACAAAGCTCTTCCTCTACCTTGGTGGGTCCAGCGCTTCCTTCTAGCAGTCGGTCAGGGAATTGCTTCACCCCTTAGTGCTCTTCCACCCCCTAGTTGTGGGGGAGGATAACACAGCTTCTCTAAAGTGGTTGCTCCCTGCTGGGTCCCAGTCCTGTCTCTGGTTCTCAGAGGCCCTTGCCTCTTTGCTGGAGCTCTTGCCCCTTCAGTGAATGGCTGGTAGAGGGTGGAGGGGCCCAAAGCCCACCCTCGACTCCAGGCCCAAACCCCATGTACCCTATAAGTAGCAGCCTTGTGCTGTGGCTTCAGGAAAGCTGCTAGCTTCCCTGGGTTACTTCCCTGTGCCCCTTGACCTAATGTCTGGACCCTACTCGGACAGGGGCCTTTCCTGGCCTCCTTGCCAGGGGAGTCTCTTGACCTCTGACAGTCCCACTAGGCGTGGTAGTACCGAACCAAATGTCCAGTTCTATATTCCCCTTCTGGCAAGGTCTTTTCCCTCAGGCCTGGGAAAGGTCTTTTGTCCTCTTCAGGCAGTTTTCCCTCCCCTAGTCATTGTACCACAGGGTTCTCTTCTGCTAGCATTCTGCTCCTTCTCCTAAACCCTCCTGGTTTCTGACAGCATCTTGCCTACTCACTCTCTGGTAGCTTGCCTCACTCTCAACTCTAGTCATACCCTTTCTCTGGAGGGGAGGCTTTTAACAAGCACTAGGCAGGGCCTTGACTGGCTCCAGGTGTGTTAATTAACTTGGATTAACTCCTGCTCAGCTACCAGGGGAGAAGGGATTTGCTGAGCCTGAGACTGATATATTGGCCTTCTAGCACTCTCCCTTAACCATCCAGTCAGATACTGTCACACCTGTTACAAATCTGCTGGGACGCAGCCCACCTCACAGAGTGACAACGCTCTCCGTTAGAGCCCAGTATATCTATTGCTCTACTGAAAGATGTTTGTGGGGATCTACAATCCTTACGCGGCCCTGATGCCTGGGATGGGAAGTTACAGTGCTAGGCCCCAAGGACGTGAGAGTTAGATAAGGTTGCCTAGGCAGGTGGAAGCCGGCCAAGGACGGCGGACACCTCCCTTTCTTCTTTCTTAGCTCAGTGTCCAGGAGGTAAACAAAATAATAAATTGGGCAGCTGTGGGAAATGTTAAGCTATCCATGAGAATCAGCTTGTGCTTGTGCTGTGTGTATGCTTGTAACTTTTAACCAATCAGTAACTGCAAGAAGAGGATGTGAGCAGTGCATGAAGTATTATATAAGATGGCTTTTGCCCTGGAATAAACGACTTGGCTTGCAATCATATTGGTCGCTGTGCTTTGTCCGGCCCGCAGGAACCCAAAACGAATGATGCCCCTGGTGGCTTAAGTGAAGCCGGGGGCAGACTGGGGACTCCAGGTTGAGTAAGACTCAACAGACGTTCCCATAACAGAAATCTATAAGACTGCAACTTGGTCTTTCATCCTTACCTTTGCCAACCATTACACCATTTTACCTGCGTCCAGGGATGATACAGTCCTTTGAAGAATCTTGGACTTGCCTCTTCAGCACCCACCTCCTCATTAAGTTACTGCTTGGAAGTCTCCTACAGTAGAGCACGCATAGGAACATATACTCAGAGAGGTTACTTACCTTACAGTAACTTGAGATGTTTTGTCCCTGTGGGTGGTCCACCTCCCTGCCCTTCTTCCCATTTGCTGTAGATGCTATACTTAACGGCTGAAAAGGAACTGAGTGGTGGTGGGTCCACATGTCTCCTTACATGCCCTCGTTTGGAGGCAAAAGGTGCTGCTGTGTCCACAGATGCTGCTTTGCATTGTCTGATAGGGCATGCACAGGCATGTATACATGCTATAGTGGAGTATCTAGAGGGACAAAACATCCTGAAGAACTCAAATTACTGTAAGGTAAGTAACCTCTCCTTCCTTACAATTGCTCAGTGTTATATCTCACTTTAAAATAGCTTTTTTGCAAATACATTTTAACTCTGACTAATCTACAGTGGGCAGAAACAATGTGAAGGTGAGATTTCAGTGCACATCTTCAGAGATTTCCAGGGGGAAAAAAAAGACTTTCCTTTGGTTAAAAAAAAAACAAAAACACTCTCCCCATTCCCTTCTTTAATCATGAAGTAAATAGCAATGCCATTAAAAAAATTCTTTGCAGGACACTTAATGTTGAAGATCAGTGGTTCCCAAACTTTAATAGTTCAAATACTATCTTCTTAAAAAACTGATTTTTGAAGTACCATATGCAAATTTCTCTTTTAGTGCACATTTACTTCAAGCCTTAATAGGTTTAACTGAAGTATTTCTGGATTCTATAGTAAAATAAATGCCTAAGGAAACGTAAAATGTTCAATTATAATTAAGGCTAGCCAGAAAACAAGAATTCCAATTTTGCAAAAAAAAATTGAGGTTTTGACATTTGTTTTCAGTCCAATGCAGCACAAAACTGAGACCCTTTGAAGTTTTTTTTTTTACTGAAAAACAGAAACCTCTACCCAGTAATCGCTATAGTCCCTGGTTAGGGCACGCAGTAGAGATGTGAGAGACCCATGTTCAAGTTCCTAATCTAAATCTGGCAGAGCAGGTACTTACTGAGTCTCCTGTATATCCCAGGTAAGTGCCCTAATCATTGGGCTATTGGCTATTCTAGGGTAGGAAATCTCATTTTGGTTTTGATCAGAAATTCCACTGAGGACCCAAGTAACCTTCCCAATGGAAGTTTCATTTAATGGTACATTTCCATAAAAAGTTTTCCTTTAGATGAGTGAGCATTTTCCAACTAAAAATATTTCATCAAAAAGTTCATGACCAGGAACTAATTATAATGTCCCTTTTTAAACATCTCCAGTTTTTAGACAATACATCACAAAGAAACATGATGAATCAACCACTATTAAGTCTTTGAGTAACATGAAAGTACACAGAACAATTAAACATGTCATAAATTACGTGACGATATATTTTGCTATGTGCCAATGAACTACATTCTGTGGCCTAACTTTAGTCTGTCTAATGTACATTCAAATGTCCCAGTAATTCTTATCTGGATTGTTGTTGAACACAAGCCACATTTCATTTTGCTTCCTGTGTACAAAATTTAAAACAACATTTTTAGTAACAACCAGAGAAAACAGAAGTGCCACTAACAAGGAAGCGTGTTTGTGAGAAAAAAAGTCATTGGGGGCGGGGAGAAAAGGCAGCTATTGTGGGTGTATTATTTAGAACGAAGGAAGTCAATCTTTAACAATTTAGTTAAATGCCATCAGTAGCATTTCCCATATACCTTAGTGGATGATATTGGAATCAACCCCTGTAAGAGTGGTGGTGTGGGATCTGGCAGAAAAATCACTAAGGCTTTACATTAGAAATGGTGGTTCTAGAATTCAAGACCTGTGCATGTTCTTCCCCAGACCAAGGGAGTGTACAAATGTGTACTGAAGGAGATTTATCAATGTAGAGAATTGGAAGGGATAGCAAGCCACTTTTGACTGAGAGGGAGACAAACATATAAGTCAGGATCATTTTTAAGTGAGCTCTAATTCTAAATGAAGTGCTAAGTTGAAAAAAGTTGTGGAAGTAAGTCTGACAATTTGCAGGACGTTTTAAAATACATATAATGGAGTTAAAATAAGGTTTTATAATGGAAGTTAATTGCAAACTTAACTACTTCTCCATAATAGACTCAGTTATATAACTTAAATGTTCAGGAACACAATGTGAAAAGAGTTATTTTTATTCATCAAAAGTTAAGAGCAACAAGCACATATTAAAATGAGTATGGTAAAGCCTTTACAAATGGCTTTACACTGAAGCTCTCTCCCAAAAATGGCTGTTGCAACAAACTGTAAACAGAATTAATAAACAGTCTTTTACAAAAATAACACAGGAAATACAAATGAATTAAAAGAAAGCACCAGTTTCTCTTAAACGTGGTAACAGTTGTGCTTACTGTACTTAAAACAATGTAAAACAAATTACAAAAATGGAATGTCTTAAGTTTAAAATTAGTCCTTAAATTTTGTCCTTAAAAACATTTCTCTTTTTCACATCAAAAACCCATAAATGGGTAATGTTTCAGTAGAGGGAGGAATAAGTAAACAATGCACTTTTTTCAAATCAAAATCAAATTTGGTCACTTAGCTTTTGTGCATAGTTTAAGGCATCTGTAGCAATTTGTTACAGTTTCCCCCCAGTGTGGCTGTTCATTACATTGTCACATTCTAAAAGAATAAATAAAAAAATGTTGCAGTTGAAACCCTTCCCACTCCCTCCCGCAGAGCCCCACACACTCTCACACCCACACATACATACGCATTGCAGCGAAAGGGGCATTTGTACCCTTGTTCTGAAGGACACAGTTCCCATCCCACTTTATTTCAGATTGGCAAATACCCTGAGTTGATTATGGTGTTTATAGACATTCTACCTTTTTCTTGCATATGCAGTTCAAATGTACAATAGTGAAAACAACATGCAACATTTTCACTGCAGAATTGCAACACAGTTAAGAACAATGTTCCTCCCCCCTCCCCCACACACTGCAAATTCAGAAGCATTTTCAAAAATTGCATTCCCATACAGCACTGGAGTAAAGCTTGGCTGTGCTCTATGATGAACGCATCCCAGTGCACAAATAAAATAATGGTAAATGGAATCTTCTGGCATTCAAAGGAAAAAAAGCTGCAGTGTCAGATTTGATCTTTTCTTTTTTTAAAAGAAAACCCAAAGTTAGTGGTTCTTTCACCGCCATGCATAAAGATAAGTCTAGAACCAACTGTTTCAGAGTACATTTGTAAACATCAAGCCTTGCCGGAGGCAGCAGAGGATGGGCACTTCACATTTCCATATGTTAAACGAGGACTGAGTGGAAGGTATGCTTTGAACATGTTTATGTAAGACTTGCTAAATCCCAAGAAAATGGAATAGTTCCTATCAAGTCTTAGTTTTTGAAGACCTTATTTCAAACTTAAAAAAAAAATCCATGTGGCACCATGATGAAACTTCTTGTATAACACTTGAAGATTCAGTCACTGCTGTGCTTTGCATATTCAAGGTTCCAAACGAAAGTCAACTGAGGCGTATCCATATTGCTCTATGTTCAGATCCTGTAATTAAACATTGGGTTCCAGTGATCTGTAAAGGAAAACTTGGAAATAAATAATGCTGGCATCGTTTACACTGAACCTTGAGCAGTCGTAAGTTTTTCCTCAAACCCCATTATGCAGATACCTACAGAAGAGGCAGTTTTGTCATGCAGATTCTGGGGTCAGGACAACTGAGTTTCCTGAGGTAATACATCTGAGTCCATTTCCTCAAATGCAGGATCAGTATCATCACCACTGCTTGATTGCTCTCTTTGCAGACCCTTCCAACTGGCTTTATTCAGTCCCAGATGACCAAGCATCGTTTGTGATAACCTGGTATTTGAAAACCGGGCCCACTCTGCAAATAATGGCTCCACTAAGTAGGTCATAAAACCTTTAAAGAAGAAAGCTTTAAATTAAAAACAGGAAAGAGTATACATTTTTAAGTTAAAGGTTTTAAAGAATTTAGGAAGTGATATAAAAGATTAACAATGCATTAGCAACTCTTCTCCAGTTTACACCTAAAAATGGTCATCTTTCAATATTTCTAACACTATGGCACTTTATTAAAATAAAGAAGTGTAATCTATAGAAATGTTACAGGTTTGTCAACCAAAAGAATGGCATTATATTGTATTAGGAAATAGCCAATTAATCTCATTTGTTTCCTTTTGAGGCAGTGGAGAGATAAAGGGAAAAAATATTGCAGAGGAGAAAAAGGGGAAACCAATAATCAGATTTGAACTAAGTCTCACAAACTAGATTAAAAAACCTAAAAGTCTAACAGAAAAAAGCTCTTATATAATAAATTACCCCATGGACAATCTGAATTTGTATTACAGAGGTAATACACATTTAAATTCCCTTGGCATCACTAGACCAGTTAAGTGTACTGAACTATGACCAGGCAAAGCTATGTCTCCTTCAAGGCAAAGATCACTATGGCCTCCTCACATTAAAGGGTTCTCAGTGCTGTGTAGTAAGTGAGACAACTCGAAAGAGCCAATTGCCATTTACACACACACACACACACACACACACACACACACACACACACACACA
>ML675601.1:75660674-75728887 GCA_007922155.1 Mesoclemmys tuberculata
CACACACACACACACACACACACACACACACACACACACACACACACCCAGTAATTTTGTCTATGTTTAAGATTTTAAGAAGTATTCTGGTGCCTAACTCCCATAGGTTTCAATAGCTGTGAGATGCCTAAATACCTTTAAAAACATGGCTTTATGCACATAAACAAAAATTTAAAGATAAGGTTGCCAGAACTGTACTTTTGCCTTCTTTACAAAAAACAGGTAATTATTTTTTTTAAATAAAAAATGATGGTCAGCGATTCAGTAATTTGACTGGTTATAACTGATGTAATTTTGTATAATAATTTGAGAGAATCAACCTCAACGTTTTTTTTTACATTTCCAGTTTTATATGAAATAAAAAATTTCAAATCATGTCTGGGGTTAAAATTTATTAACTTGCTTACTACAGAAGAACAATGTTTCATTCAATCCCATTCAATCGATATGAAAACTTTAAAAAATGATCAGTGTTTATTAAATGGGAAAATCCTTTCACTTCTGTCCCTGGTATAAATCCAGCCCAGGTTGGCAGTAACCAAAAATAACGTAATAGGTGTCTATTGGCCTAAATGAAATTTCTGTGCTTTAAGACTATCTTTAAACCAGTTCCCAGTGAATAGGTGTTCACATTCCAAAAGGCTATGTCAACTGGCAGCTTCACTAGAGGCACCAAGGACTGAATGGGTTTGGTGAATGAAATGTCCTCTAACTCTGGAGTTTGTCATTCCAGGTTAGGATTAAGGCACATTGGAGAAGTAGTATGGGAAAGGCTGCACTGCTGCTGCCCATGCTGTACCTGTTCTATGAATACAGGACTTCAGTCTCCAGGACTATCAATCGAGCACCTTTCACGAGTACTAAATTCAAAGGAGAAATTTTAAAGCAAAGAAAAAAATTGCTCCCAAAAAAGAATACAAATAAAATGCAAATTCTAGGATTCATAAGCAAAGGCAACTTTCCTTCCTATAAAAACTACTGAACGGGAACTACTGAAATATTTAAAACGGTTCATATACATATATTTGTATTTACCAATTTGGATGTTGGCAATGGTTTCTGACTGTCGATCACACAGTGGACTCACACCCACATGATATTTTTTTTCAACATCTCCTAAAGAGAGAACAATTACTTAGAACAGTAATTTTTAATTATAAGCATTCTGAATTGTTAATTCATAATATGCAGTCAAACTTGACCTAGGCAACCATTCAAGGAAGGCAAATCACAATGAGAGAACAGTTTCTATGTATTACAACTGAATCTTTATTCTTCAAATGCATTCTGCACAAATATAACCCATATAAGAGCAGATATATATATAGAAATAAAATTAAGACAATCCTTCATTTGAAGTATCTTTAATAGTGAGGAATACATTTCACCTAGAACTTGAATCAGGAATATTTGGGTCTATCGAGTTAAAGCAGATTCTTCATCAGCTGTTAGTAGCAGATGCAGCCTCTTTCATGAATGTAGCTGAGGACGATATTCTAAACCCATAGCCCTTCATCTCACAAATCACTATGACTCTTATATATGCCTCTTATGATACATTTACACATTCATTGTTATCAGATTAGATTAATTCTATTCTTTTTACTTGCCTTGATGGAAGAATTCCTCTGTTACTTTTTCACTCCATTGCTTGCTCAGTTCCCATGTCCGGCATGGATTGCAAATATCAGCACACTTCAAAGCCATCTAGTGAATTACATATACTGGGTTACACTACTTTAACTTTTTTCTACATTAAAAACATGAATACAAAAAAGCTGCCTAATTTCTAGAGTAGCTACTAATCCATAATATCGCACGCATTTTTCTAATCAGTTGAACAAAGTCAACCACTTGCATTTCACTCTAAAATTATGTACCATAGTACACTAACAGAATGCTCTTTGGAGAATTACAAGATGTCATGAACATGTGAGTAAAGCTGAAGCCAAAAGACTAGTTCTATCCTGGACAAAGTGAATTAATGTTAAGTACAAAGTACCTCTCAAGGCACTGTATGCAGAGAATTCAATATAAAGGCATCCCTGCTCCCATTTTATAACTGCAATAAGACATTTTAAAGAGTTAACTGACAGAGTGTCAATGTGAGAGATTCTAGTAGGATTCAGTTAGTATAGTGCAGTTTGACTTCCTGTCATTACTTCCTTCTGAAAAACAAATTACAAATTAACAGAAAATTCATCGTTTATGCTTGATCAGGACAGTTCAAACTTTGGGTTCTTACTGGTTATTGACTTTTGGAGGCAGAATGAACGACATGAAATCACAAGATTTCTGCACCCTTTAGGAGGGTCCTCCCTCCGGTTTAATGTCCCTCTTTCTCAAAGGAAGTGTTTTAGCCTTCTGTACACCTACCTATGAAGAGTTATCTGACAGCACAAACTGAGGGTTCAAAACAGCACAGCAGTATCCCACAATCTACCTTAGAGTATTGCCCAAGGGACCCAAAGCTAACTCTAAAATAGTCTTAATCAGTCTCTCAAGGATTTTCTTTCAAGAGGGAGAAGTAAAAATCTTACGCCTCCATGAAAGATTTTTAACCCAGTTTATGACTCCTGGGATCAGTGAGACTGAAAACCTTTACCTGCATTTCTAATCCCCCTGCCTTTGCTTCTGACTCATCTGCTCCATTGTGATTTCTCTCTAATGTGTGCATTCAAAAAGGGCTGGTTTTGCACTCTACGGAGTGCGGATCTTGTGGAGACTCAGCAGGACTTACTGCTACTCCATCTCACTGTCTGAGCAGGCCTCGCACACACAAAGTGCAGATTATGTCAAGTGTCTGCTAGCAAAGAAATGGTATTTTTTATTTCAGTTTTGTCTTAAAATTCTCAATGGTTCCTGGATCCTCTGCAAGCCTGTTATAAAACTCATGAAAATGGTAACCAGAAAGCAGCTGCAGAGGTCGCCTTCCTGTTGCTTTCTTGTTTAGAGGTGGAAATCAAATTGCTGAAGAGAGAAAATCCTGAGCTTTGACAGGCTGTCATCTAGCCTGCGTGAGAATGAAGGAGCAACCACCTATGATGTGTTATTGCCTACCAAGGTTTTAAAATTAACCTGGAAAATAAACTGCTTCCAATAAATTGAAAGACTATTTTAAAAAGCAAATGGAAATGCTGCTATTTACTCATTGTGCAAAAAGGAACCCACATGCCATCAAATCAAGATCCAACAGATAATTAAATATGCAACAATTTTGTATAAAAAAGGAGGTCAATAACTTTCTGTTCTATCACATGAACATATTCTGCTTTGAAAGTTAACATCTCAGTCGGTGTCTTTCTTGGCAATCTCTCTGCAGAGAAAAGGAATTGAAGAAGAGGCATCAAGACAGAAATACCCTCTTGATCCTGAAGGTGGTCTCTCTAGAAAAAAGTGATATGCACTTGCAGAGCAGCACAGGGAAAACATTTGTCACCTGTGCTGTACCTCTTTTATGAACAGACATAAGAGCTTAACTTCTGGTGCTGTCAACCTGATTTTGTACAAGATCTAACAACTGAAGAATAAAAATTCTCCCTTTTCACTTGTCAACCATGGCAGCTGAAGACCCATTTTCCTGGGAGGAAAATAAAGTATATCTGAAACAATTTACTTGTGAAATAAAACTGAAACTTCCAAAATAGTCACCTGTAAAATGAAGTGGCGGTGGCCTGCCTCTTCTAAGCACAGGTCTCCTCTGTCCAAATGGGTTCTAAACAGGGACAGGTATTCATTTTGTCGACTTATGTCTGTGGCAAGAATCAGAGCACCTATCTGGCTTTCCATCAGCTGCCTGAAATTAGTGATATAAACATCCAATGGCATGAAAATATGAGGAAAAAAATTGGAGCACTGTATTTACATATATAAGTTTAAGGCACCAACTGTATATGAATGCATACATAAACTGTAAGTCATGCTGGTTGTAAGTTCAGTATTTTCAATAATTTATATAACATTTTAAAAAAGTTACAATATTTATAAAAAATATTTAGACATTTCATAGGCAGCTACCAGGAAGAGAAAAACTTACTACTGCAGGTTTTCAATATTATTATGCAAAATATGACTAAATTATTCTAGCTGTTGTTAAAGAAGATTAAAAGAGCTGCAATTTAAAAAAAACAAAACAAAACACGAGTTACTGTTTGGGTCACAGAATACAATTCTCTCTTACCAGTCAGTCAGTATTTTCTTTCAATCTAATCAAATACTTGTGTAATGAATACACTTACATCGAACAGTATTCATAGTAAATATTAGTTTCCAAGTTCTATACTGCATAATTAACTGTTCTTGCAAGGCTCATATCACCCCCATTAAATCTTAAAATTGATTTGAATATTCAATTACAATTATTAATTGCTATATAATATTTTAACAGAACATTTGTTTACAAAGTAGTCTTATGCCAAGATAATACATTGTGTGTAACTTCACATAATGTATACTCTCTGTATAAAATATAACATACCTATTTTCTAATGACATATGTGCAAATAAACCAGACTCTCTCAACAACCCCACTGCTGATCTCCAGTGGTGGTTTTCTAATACTGAGGTATTCTGCAAACAGAAACAAAATTATTGGTATCAGTCACTAGGTTATTTCTTTAAAAGCTTTGATTCATCTTACACTACAGTCTATACACCTCTTATAAAGGTTAATGATTTTCAAACTTTTTAACACTTCTGTTAAGTTTATAGCTTGCATTTATTGTTTCCACTCAATGAGATAAACATCCTAGGTTCAAATCTAGTATTAAGTGAGTACATTCACAATTTCCCTTTATATAATTCTTCTATGTTGAGAAGATATTTAAATCTGGTTTTCATATGTATGGTATTTTCACTAACCTTATATAAAGTTGCTAGGTAATGGTTTGTTTTAATAAGGAAAGGCTGATTAACACCTGGATGATCCAAATCATGTGTGGCAGCTGCAATTAAACTGAGCAGAACATCCCATGGAGTTAGAGATTTGGAAAGCTGTAATAAATGTAATGGTATTATTCATGAGAACATTCACAGGTGACAAAATTCTAATGGGCTTTTCATATCTAGCATTCACACTCTGGAAAAGGAAGGTCCCAAAAATGACAGTTCAACTTCATCTTTCGTACAGGGCTTTGAAGGAAGAGCACCATGACAGAAAGGTGAGTGGGGGAAAGGAATGAAAGTACTAGTAGAATTTTACATTTAATAGCAATCATGGTACAAGACAATTCAGGGGAAATTAGCCTATAGGAGTTAGAGGCTCAAGAACAATTTAATCCAATCCTGTCAATAATATCTAGATAGCACTCGAATCTACAATAACTATTTAAATATTTATGGTGGCTAGAACTGTCATTCAAATTGTCAGCTACTCCATTACCAAAGAATATTTCAAACCCCCTGCTTAAATTAAAAGTTCTTGAAAAAGGTTATTTCTTCAAGTTAGTTGTCCATCTAATCTTGCAAGCTGATCTTAATGTGTACAATTGTCAGTGAAAGGTCCTTGGTTTTAATGCAGACAATATCATTTCAAATAAGGTGTTTTTTATTTTAAGCAAGTTAGGGCTCTTCATGCCTCAAATACTGTCAGAATTGTTCACTGGGTATTTTCCATCCTGTGTCACAATCCCACTTCCTACCTCTTTTGGGAAAAAGGGAGAGAATGGAAGAGAGATAGATGATGGCACCCAATAAGCTTTCCATAAGACAGAGAAATTTTGGGAAAGGAGGGTGGAAGTGTAGGAGCTCTCTCAAATTTCAGAGCTCCAGCAACTGAGCATTTCACAAGGAAAACAAAAAAATAAGGAAGAGGAAAAGTAGAACTATTCATTAATAATGTTTATTTACCATTATACCAAAAAAGAAAAACCTGTGCCAGGCCATCTGACTGCTGGAAGACCAACAAAATGTTCAGATGCCAGTTTGTTGAATAGCCAAGGAATCTGTGATAAATCAGTGAATGTTAACTGAGAGGTTGGTAGTTTGAATCTACCCCAGGTAAAGACAGTTTAGGTAAGGAAAGGTTTTTGTGGGCATGGCAATGAAGTTTTTAATATGCCACCTTATGGTGTCCCTGGAACTTCCTGGAGTAGCTAATTTTTTTTTCATTTTGATAAATAACTGAGATATACTTTTGTACCAAAGAGAATTTGCTCTTTTTACCAACAACAGAAAGTTCAGGGGAGTAAGTGTTTAGGGTGATAAACAACATTTGGACGAGTGAAAAGTGATTATAATGTAGACATTATCAAAGGTTTTCTTTTGCTCAATATTTATGACACTTGTCCAGTGTTTCATGATTAATATTTAATAGCACTGACCTTCTGGAAAAATCCTCGCTTCAAGAAAAATTCATGTCATTGTTGAATCAGAAGCTGGCAGTAATGACTCAAGAACACCCTTTTCCCTCCCTCCTCACCATCCCACAAAAGTGAACAGCTGTATAAATATTTCACAGCCCTAGAAAGTGTCACCACAAAAGGATCCCAGTTTATTCTGAAAATATGCTCACTTATAGAAGGGAACAACACCTAAAACCTTTCTAAAATAGAATTTGTTACATCCAGAAAACATCTAGCTGTGAATAATTAAATATCTAACTGCACGATCTTATTTTTCATTATCCTCCTCCTCCTCCTCCTCCCTCTTTTTGGCTGTCACTCACGTATTGCACCGTGTTTCATATTAGGCACAAATCGTCCATGAAGCCCCAGCAACCTCAATGCAACGCTATAGATAGCATGCAGGCAAATGATTGCTGACTTGAAGCTTCAGACAGTTTAGATAATCAGGGTAGGTATTGTTTCCTACTATGTGTTCATACAGCACTTAGCACAACTAGGCCCCACTCTTAACTGGGATCTCTAGGCACTACAAAAATATAAATAAAATACTTCTTTACCTCCCCAGAACTTTATAAACCTTATTTAATTAATTAAATTTAATTAATATTTAAAAGTACTTTAAATCTAAAAATCTCAGACGAGATGCTATACAAGAGTAGTGCAGTCCATTACTACTCTAGAAGAATAAACCAAACTAATAAAAATCAGTGCTGAATGAGACAGCTGGTTTCCAACTGGCTACAGTACACCATAGGTCTCTAATCTAATCAGAATGTAGCATTTTCCCCTGAAGTTCCCTGTTGAGTGCATAACCTACGCCAGAGTACCAGCAATTCAAGTCACCTCTGACAACTGCTAGCTTTGCTCAGCTCCTTACATAGCACTCTCTCTGCGAGGTATCTCCCTTTCACAAAGCCCATTTGAGAAAGAAAAAAAAAGACAGAAAACTCTTGTACCTTGCTAAAACCTGCATCTGGCAGAGGCGCTTTTTTCTTTAGTATTCAACGTGAACTAAGCATAAGAGAGATATCAACGTTTGAAAAACGGAGTCATTTGGGTCTCTACCACCAGCTTCTGACATGCATAGTTCTTGAAGCAGAGGTTTTTTTCCCCCTGTAGTTTAAAATCTATATAGTTTTACAGAACACTAAGAAAAATACAAACATTATCTTTGTGCCCTTACATATTATATAAAACAAATTCTGATATCCTACCTTAGGTTCTTTTAAATAACAGTGCATGGCCTGAGTTACATCAGCAGCATGAACTGCATTATGATAAGGGTTTTGACTATGATAATCTTCTTGAACCATAACTATATAAAGAAAACAAACATCTGGGTTTAATTTAAATGCCAATTTTAAACAAGCAACAATATAAATATCACAAACTGACATTTTTTATAAGACTTTCATAAAGTCCACATATCAAATTTGTAAGTTGAACCATCTCCAGTACCCCACACACAAAGATTTTATGTGGTCATGCAATATTTTTTAAACTAACACAAGATTTAGTATAAAGTCATCTTGGAGATCAAGTTACTCAACTCTGATAAAAATATTAAGATCTGGAATATTATGATCTTGACTGAGCAACCACCTCCTTAGCAAGAGTTTCTCTCTCTCTCAGCTAAGCTAGTCTGCCTGAATATTGAGGCAACCTGGAACACATAGATGGAATTTGATTCTATTCACCAGAACAGCAGGGTTGATGCCTCTGCTAACCTTTTGCCTCCCTCATAGATAATTTAGGCAATTCATGCATCACACTGGCGGCCTTGATCAGAAGATGGTGCTCTATAGCAGTCCATCAGGGACCGAAGAGCCAGATGTGCTGCTTTTAGTTTAAGTACATGTGAAAAAGTCTTTCCTTCCCAGTAAGAACCAGACTTTTGTCTTTATTTGCCTCTCCAAGTCCTCCTTGCTATCCTTAAGCAATTACAATATGTGGAAGGTCATTTAAGTGGAATCAGTCCAATGGAACCAGTTTGTAGAAAAACCAAAAAAACAAACAAACCCTGGTTACTAACTTATTCCATAATTTCACTTCAACTGTGCACTGGGCACCCACACACCTGTTGAAGAACTTTCCCTTAGCGATACTTACTGGAGTGGCATTAGGTCTCCGCTGCCTCATGCCATCATGAAGGTATAAAGGGCAGAGTCACCCCTGATCATCCCCTCAGTCTCTCTCACCAGACAGAGTCTGATAGAGATGGAAAGGAGGGTGGGTTGCGGAATGGACATGGGCAACCCATCTCAAAGAACAACCATTACAGAATAGGATTGTAATCATTTTCTCTTCGAGTTGTTGCCCATGTCCATTCCATTTCAGGTGACTCAGAAACTGTTTGATCTGCAGTGGGATCAGAGTCTACCTGAATAAAGATTGCATGCCACATGCAGGACCAAATCAACACTGAAAGATGGCATGATGTGAAGCAAATGTGTGTACTGAAGACCAAGCCACTGCCTTGCAAATGTCCAGGATAGGCACTAGAAAGGCTGCACAGGCTGCATGAGATCTGGTTGCATGTGTTAACACCCTACTCCACAAAGTTATACTGATCAAGTCGTAACACAAACATATGCAAGTGGAGAGCCATGATGAAATCCTCTGAGAAGAGACTGGAAGGCCCTTCATTCTGTCTGCAATTGCCATAGTTGTGACAACCACCTAAATGGTTTAATTTTGTCCAGGTAAAAAAAGCTTAATGCTCTTCTGACATCCAATGTGTGGAGTGTCTTCTCACTATGATTATGAGATTTAGGGAAGAAAATTGGTAAATATACAGCCTGATTAATATGAAAGTGAAACTCCATGTTGGTGATTAACTTCAGATGAGGACGCAGATAAACCTTGTCCTTGCAGAAGATCGTATATGGAGGTTCAGGAACCAGAGCTCTCCTGGCTGAGAAGACTGCAACCAAAAATGCTACCACCTCTATGGAGAAATAAAGTAATGACCAAGTAGCCAATGATTGGGGGGGGGGCTTAGCTTCGCTAACACCAGGTTTAAATCCCAAAGGAAGACAGAATCCTCCACTTGGGGATATAATTGGTCAACCCCCTTAGAAACCTGATCATCACTGGATTGGAGAAAAAAGGGTAGTTATAAACTGGTGTGTGGAACCCCAAGATATCTGCCAGGTGACCTTTGACAGAACTAATGGCAGGACCTTTTGCCTCAGATATAACAGATAGGCCAGCATATCGTGGATCAGAGCCTAGAGCAGGGAAATGCCTTTCTTCTGTGACCAGATGGATAATCTCTTCCATTTTGCTAGTACGCATACCTAGTAGCAGGTTTTCTCTTATTTAAAAGCACATCTCGGACCTTGTTTAAACAAATTTCCTAGAGTTAGCCATGGAGCATCAAAGCTCTCAGATATAGGGCCCTGCCAGTTGGGATGGAGGAACATAAGAACGGCCATGCTGGGTCAGACCAGTGGTTCATCTAGCCTAGTATCCTCTCTTTTGACTGGCCAATGCCAGGTGCTTTCAGAGGGAATGAACAGAACAGGTAATCATCAAGTGATCCATCCCCATGGCAACCATGATGCTTTAAGATCAAGTCTGGGTCCAGTGGTAGTGTCAGCTGAGCTGTGAGAGAGAGTGTTAGCAGAGTGGAAAACCAATGTTGCCACAGCCAGAGACCTGTGAGTTTAACTCGAGCACGGTCGTCTCTGATTTTCAACAACACTTCGAGTATAAATGGACCTGGAGGAAATGCATACAGGAACTTGTCTGACGAAGGCAGAGGGAAGCATCCATCAGAGATTTAGGGCTGTGACCTCCTTAAGAACAAAATTGGTGATTCCTGTTGATTTCTGTAGCAAACAGGTCTACAAAGGGAGTCCCCTACTACTGGAAAATGAACCTGGTCATATCTGGACACACAGACTTCTCAAGGCAACTGCTGAACAATCTGCTTAAGTAGTCTGTCAGAGCATTCTGAACATGTGGTAGGTGAGCAGCTTTGAGGTGGACTGAGTTGTTGATGAAGAAATCCCATTGCCTTTCCCTGGTACCTGCCAGGATCATCCAGTTTCCTATCAACCCTGTTGCCTGAAAGCAGTTGTAACCAGTGCCATGATTGGTGAAAGTCCTCAGGGCTTATGTAATGTCAAAGGATTGGCACATACAAAGGTTATGACTGTTTTGCACAGACAACTAACACCACACATGAGAGACAGTAACAATTTTTTTTCTTATCTGTCTAGACAACATAATTAATGCTCCCCTTTAGATGGCCAGCCACCCCTATCTCCATGAATAAAGAGAGCAATTCAGAACATCTCCATCCAGCATTTCTGCTGCTTTATAAACTGCTTCAGTCACTTGATGTCTGAAATCCTCCCCCTTTCACTCAACTTACTGGGTGTTGCAAAGTTCCTAGGGTAATAGACTTGTCATTGATCCATTTTTGAAGAAATAATGGTCTGATGACACGTTTGATGTGTGTCTTCTTTGACTGATGAAGCTGGAGATGAATTTGCAAATAGGGGAATGAGGGAGCCAGAAGATCTCAAAGTAGTTTCTAAGCACTGCAGAGAGCCCTGATATGCATGAAATGATGAGAGCCTAATGGGGCTGAAAAATGGACATTTGGTGGTACACCTTGGAAACCTCAAGTAGTCAGAAATGATCTTGGGAGAGGCCTGGAACAATCTGAACCATCTTTTGGTGTCTAAAAAAAAATGCAACCTTCTGGAAACTGGCCTACGAGACAGACAGAAGAGGAAGGCTTCTTCCTGGAAGTAGCATCCAAGACAGGATTTGGTTCATATTGACAGAGGCTATGATTAAAAACAATATTTTCTTATTGGCCAGATATGCTAGGATAGAGTTAAGGAAAACTCTGAATAGTGGGAATATCCTTGGAGGACAGGGAAGCCAAACCATGCTGGAATGAAAGCTTGTCTTCCTGTCCAAATAGTCTAACTCAGAGAGATCTCCTGAAAACTATGGAGCTGTTGAATACATTGGCAGATGACCCAAGAGAATGTTGGACCATGTGGCTGAGGTTACTGATTACCAGAAGACATTTAGATAGGTTATTCAAAACTTGATTTTAAAAATGAAATGAAGTCCCCCCTCTAGCTGAATCTCAGATAACCAGTGGACAACCAAGGAGACAAGACAAATAGGCCACAGTGACAAGCTGGACAGCCTAACTTAAGAGGTTCTCCTAGATATTCGCTTCATCTCAGGCTTTTGAGGACCGCTGATCTGTCTGTTTAAACCACAGAGACCTGAATCCACTTTAGGAGACATCAGCCATTTATTAGGAGAAACTGCCAGGGAAGTTGTAAAGCAGAGATTGCATTTGAATAGACTGGTGAAAAGAGAAAGCCTTCTTCTGCCTGTCATTTCTGTCTGGGGGAGAGACGACATCCTTTGAGTACCATTTATCCTTTGCTTCTTCAAACATCATAACCAGAAGAACATGCTTTGTTTCAAACAGATCAGGCCTTCTGAGAAACCCTGCCAAAGGGCACAGAAACCTGCTTCTGTCTCAATAACGAATTAGCTTTCCCGTCATACAGTGCTGGAGAGTAAAGGGGAACAGGCAATGTGAGGGATGAGACTTTGGTCTTGGTGCAACAAGTCATGGCAAAGGCACCCCCAGAACATCAATGAAGAGTGACATGTTGCACAACACAGTGACTCCTGTATGAAAACAAGGAAGCATCATCTTAGGGTCTGCATCAAGGACATTAGGACACAAAAATGTAAGTCCATGAACAACTAAACAGATCTGCTTTCCCACTGTCAAATAAAAGTAACATTAATTTACATATT
Organism: Mesoclemmys tuberculata; assembly: GCA_007922155.1. NCBI lineage: Eukaryota > Metazoa > Chordata > Testudines > Chelidae > Mesoclemmys > Mesoclemmys tuberculata. The sequence goes on from ML675601.1 coordinate 75,672,827, forward strand.
TCTCCAAGTATGCACACTGCAGCATCACCTCACAAAGGTCCCAAAAATTCCTGTACAGCTCTTAGAAAGTAGCTTCAATTACTATGTCCAAGACTGGATCTTTTTTTCACACTACTAAAAAGACCTGAACAGAAATGGGTGTCAGCAACAGGTACCACTGAACTGAACTACAGGTGAGACAAGGATAAACTATGGTCCACTCCTTTTCAGAAACGAAGGTTAAAACCAAGATTATATTTCAACAGTGTCCTCACTCATCTGTGATGTGAAATTCAGCTTTCAGAATCCCTTACATAGAACTGTGATGCATCGTGAAATTCACACATTCTTGGACAAAATCAAATTTTTCTGCCAAAATTAATTTCATTGCTCTTTGCTTAATGTGAAAATGGTTTCCCTTCTCTTCCCCAACTCATTCTATTATGAAAATTAAGCTATTCCCAACATTTCTAAGTGCATGCAGTATGACAATATTACCATTATAGAAACCAGCTTCAAATTAGTGCTGTTCAAACTTTCTTGCTAAACCGTAAGCAGTACTTCAATTTGTATCTTTTAAAATGCAGTTTAAGAGTAATGTTCACTTTAACAAAAGGCTGTAATATTTACCTAAAAATCTACGAAGTTTCATCGTATCTAATTGGAAGTGTTCTATCAGTCCATGAAGATTAAACAGGTGGAAGGTTAAACTTACTAGACTGTTTCCTAAGAATAAAACAGAAATATTAATTCATTTAAAAAGCATGAAACTAGTGCTTCCATCACAAAGCAAAATTTAAAAGTTTTTTAATACAAAAATTATGCAAACAGATTAAAATCTGTAAACATTAGTTGATTAGTCTCCTCCAGTGATTCTCAGTATATCCACTATCAGCAATGAACTCTGCAATGAGAAGTCTCACTCAATATTAAAAAAAAATTAAGTAGTCCATTTTCAATAGCATTGTACCTTTAAAAAATACTTAACCTGCAATCCTCCTAAATAGGTTTATTGCTTAAAAAAGGAACACGGAAGTAATTAGGACAAAAAGCTAGTCACTGTTGGCGACTGTCCCAAGCTGAACACGTTACATTTAGCTATTATACCATGTGGTTTTTTGCACTGAAACCAGCAATCAGAGCAAAACACAAATGTGCAATTTGCTATGAAATCTGTTCTATTACAAATGCAATTGTGATGATCATTTGTTTACTAGGAGCTGAAATATTTCACATCATCTATTTGATTTCTTTTTTAAAAAAATGTTCTGAGGCAGTAAGGAAAGGCATGCAAACTAAAAACACACAATACTGACTGGATCAGTTTTTGGCATATTTACTTTGACAGTGTCACTTTAACAGCCAGTTAAACTGTCACTCAGTGTGCTAGGTGCTTTACTCAGATGCACAAAATTCCCCATCTCACGTAGCTTATTGTCACGCTTCACCACGTATCCATGTCATTTTGGTACCACTTCCCCAAAAAGCTGTTGTTCCCAACACCAGAACATGATATTCTTTAAAAGTGTATTTATTCCTTTGAGAGGTATTTATCCAGAAGTACTCTGCTATATTAAGTTTGTATGGAAAAATCATCAGAAAGATGTGTGTGCACCACTCTCCCCATACAGATTCAAAGAACTGGACTACCAATCTAAAATATCTTCCAGGATGACAGGATGGGAATGATCCATATCTTGGGTGGATAAAAATCAATGATTTTTTAAAATCAGATTTTTATTTATTAAATATACTTTTCATTTTAAAAATAAACCTATTTAATATTAAATTTGAAATTTGACAACCTATGGTAAGGCCCAACCTTAAATGATTTTAATAGAACCTATGAAATTTAATAAGTAATATTCAAGCAGCAAATGTTTGCTGCCAAAAGTTTGAAAAAAGTAAGAACAATGAAGGTGGAAGTACTTGGGAACCAGCTTTTCAGAGCAGTAGACTCTTTTGCAGGGGCAGAGAGAATATTTTCTTCATTTCAGGTTATTCAACTCAGTGCAGTGACTAGTTCATCTGAAGTTGAGAAACTAATTGGGAGTTGAAAAAGCAGAAAAGCTCGTTTTCCTCCTCTAATCTATGAATAAGAACTAGGTGTGAGAAGATGAGATCTACTAGATCTAAAACCCTAAAGGGACATGGTGACCAGAATTTTTTTTTTTAAACTGACTTTTCATAACTGTTCTTTGAGATATGTTGCTCATGTCCATTCCCAGTAGGTATGTTCAGACTGTGTCGCATAGTCACTGGATGGTTTTCCCCTAGTGGTATCCATTGGGTCAGCTCCAGTGCCTCCTGGAATGGAGCCCTATATAAGGCCTTGCCGACCCCTTGACTCTTCAGGTCTTTCTTGCCATCTGACTGACTGAGGAGTAGGTGGGTGGGTCTTTGAATGGACATGAGCAACACATCTTGAAGAACAACAGTTATGAAATGTCAATAACCATTTTTTCTTCTTCAATTCTGGTTCCAAGTAGATGACACCCAACTTGATTTAAATTAAGCTGAAGTAAGCCATTCTTATACCAAAATAAGTGTACCAGATAGTTTGCGTCTACATATTAATAGGCCTGTGTAGCTATGTGTTGGGATAACTCTATAGTCTAAGGCTAGTCTACACTTGAAACACTACAGTGTAGACGTTCACTACAGCAACAGGAGGGATTCTCCCATTGCTGTAGTTAATCCACCTCTCCAAGAGACAGTAGCGAGGTTGAAGGAAGAATTCTTTCATCGACCTAGCACTGTCTAAACTGGGGGTTATGCTGGCTCAACTACATCACTAAGGGGTGTGCATATTTCACATCCCCACATGATGTAGCTTTTGAGTGTGCACATGCTTATAACAAAGGAAGGGTTTTTTCTGTGTGTGTTAAGAACACCACCTTCACAAACAAAGTTAGCTATGTTGACAGAAGCATTCTTCCCTCAGCACAGCTGCATCTACATCAGGGGTTAAGTTGACATAACTCTTTGACACACTTTGTCTGTAACCACCACCTCAAAGAACTCCATATTCACCACTGTCATGTAATTATGATATGTTCTGTACAAGGTATGCCTTGTGTGGTATTATTTTAAAGGGCTTGATCTGCTAAACATTAATATCCTGTTGGACTGTATGTGCTACCACAGTCTATGAAGTTATAAAAAAATACTTGAAAATGCTACTAAAACAGGTTGCAAGGTCCCACAAATTCCCACAAACAGCCTTTGAGGCACAACAATGGAGTGGTCAGACAGCGTTGATGGCTCTCTCTCACCATTCAAGAATAGATTCCACTAATGGGGATTGTTTACAGTGGAACTTCATCAAGAAATCATGTACACAATGAAATACTAACTGACCAAAGAGGACAACCCCCCCAGGTCACAAACATCACTGGTTCAGCAAGCTGGAAAAGACTATATAAGAATGGGAGTGACATCATTACTTGACTTCACTCCCCCAAAATCTAAACACCTGGAGAAACGACAAAGACAAAGAACTGTGGACTGGGAGAAGCGAGTCCCAGACAGGAAAGCAGTCTCTATCTGTGAATTGAAAATTTGTAGCCTACTTATACCATGTTTCATGTTGAAACATTTTAAGATTAAAATCCCATTAGAATTTAGATTGTGTTCATATTTTTATTATTTCTTTGGTAACTTCTTCTGATCCCTTAAGCCTACTACTTATAATCACTTAAAATCTATTTTTCTGTAGTAGTTAAACTTGTTTTATGTTTTATCTTAACCAGTGTGGTCTTGAAGTGTCTAAAAATTTTAGCTCAGTAACAAAAACTGGTGTGTGACTTTCTCACGTAAAGAGGGATGCAGACTTATCTAGCCCAACACTATTATCTCGGGGTGCATTTCTGAGTAGTGCAGAACTTCGGATCTGTAAGGGTTATTGGCTGTTCCCTAGCTCTATGGTGGGAATGTAGCACCACCAGCTGTTGTACTGAATGACAACAGGGTCTAGAGAGACTGTGAATCATTGACAGGAGCATATTTGAACGTTGGCACAAGCCACAAGAGTAAGGAGATTCAGCAGTACCCCAGACACAAGCTGCATCAGGCTGCATGTCCATGACTGTCAGTCAGGGATGTGTTTTTTTCTTAGCTATGTAAACCTAACTGAAGTTCAGACTAAGGCACTGCTTTTTGCACCAGTTTAACTGCATCTATTTAAATCTACACCTTAAATGATACCAGTGCAACTTTCTTATGTAGACAAGCTCTCAATCTCATTTTATTCACGTTCATTTTTAAGACAAAAACGTAACAAGAGTGGATAAAAAGTAAACTAATTTTCTTCCACTAGATCCAATGCGTAGACCTTCCCTTCAATAAAAGAAAGGCAGAATACTATTTGGGGCAGGGGGAGGAAGAGGGGAATGCCCCTTACCTTGCTGGGCTGTTCCTTTGATGTTTCTTTTCAAGGTCCAACCCTCTGACAATGTCCCTCAGATTGCTGCCCCTGGGCCTTTTTTTCTACAATCTCTCTTTAGTGACCTCATATACTACAGCCCTCCTCCTTCAAACCAGCCCCATATTTCTCTTGGGTGTCACAACACAAACATCACAGAACTAAAAAAGAGCTCATCTTTCCCAAAAAAATTTCTCTTCTTTCTTTCATCATAGTTACCACCACAACTATCCTCTTTCTATCTCCTAGACATGAAAGCTTGTTGTCATTTTTAATCCTTCTTTCCCCCCAAATACTGCCAATTCCTTTACAATATTTTAAAAATTCACCCCTTCCTCTCCATTTGTATGACAAAATGTTAACCCACGCTCTAGCAATTACCTGTACTAAACTCCATACCATAAACTCTTCCTTGCAGGTTACTCACACATCCATCTGTCTTCCTCCAATTTATTCACAATGCAACCGCCAAGATTATCATTCTACTATACTAATCCATCATGTTTCCCTAGCTCCACCTGATTGCTTATATTGGCTTACTTCTTTTACATCAAGCTCCATGTCTATGCTCCAATTCCCAAGCTATCCACAACTTCATTGTACCTTTTCTAAGCCATCAACTCTTTCCACATTCCCCCACACACCCTCTCCAGTCTCGGAAGTCGGTTTACTCACCTATTCCAATCATTTCCTTTGCCAACTGTTGATTTATTGCCTTCGTCTATGATGCCCCTATACTTAGAGCAGCCTTGCCCCCTTTATAGATACCTAATTCCTACTCTCCTTCAAAACCTTCTAAAGCCCCATCTATTCTATAAAGTTTCCTGGCTATAATGCACAATTCTGCTTTTTGTATTGTATTCTATTATATTATAATTATTCTGACTTTACACTGAATTCCTCAGAGTAAGGGACCTGTTTGGCATAATTCACCTATTGGACAGAATCCATATATACTAACAATTTTCCATAACTAAGCAGCACAGATTTTAGGGATTGTGTTTCAAACATTTTTAAAGATCCTTGATAAAGAAAAAGGATAAGAGGCAACTATGAAACAACTGCCTGATGGGTCTATTACATCAGCTCAAGGATATGGTGATGTAAATAGTAATACCAGTGCAATGTAACTAAATAGACTAGATTTCAGGTCACAGTCTAATCTTTCAAACAAAGTGCCACTTAACCAAAAACCTTTTACAAAATTTGTATCCGCATCTGATCCACAAACTGATCCACGGATATCCGCACATTTTCAGGACTTTATATATAATGTTTTGATCTCCATCCATCTGCAATCTGCAAAAATGGTCCATGGATGTGTATATAAAACAGATATCCATGGATTTGCAGGACTATTAGTCATAACACTAGGATAATAAATGTGTACTGTTTAGCATAATCAAGGAGTAAGATTCCTCCCCACAGAAAATGAAGTGAAATGTTGATAGGTTTCTTTCCACCATAAATTAAGAATAGTACAGCATGCTTAAGAATATTATCAGTAAAAATGAACTTACCATTTGTCAGCCTATCAAAAAGAAAGATATCAAAATTCCATCTTCCAACTTTCTCAAGCATACACTGAAAGTAAATAAAAACATTTCTATTGTAACACTTTCATTCCATATGTTATTAACATCAAATCATACAAAAAACTACACACAGAAAAACTATTTCTCTATGACCTAGCTACTGATTTCAACATCTTTTATTGAAAACAGATTAAAGGGACACAATTTATAAACCACATTTCTGTCTGAAAGTTTTCTATCTAATATTGTTGCAAACCATTTAACTCTTGTAAATGTTACAAATGAGATCACTATAACTGAAATATTAGACATCTTTTTGACAGCACTGGGCAGTCAGCTTTGCTCTTTCCCCTTTCAGTCAAACAAGGCAGAGAAAAATATTTTAAAAGAAGAGGCAGTCACAAGATTGATACTTCAGTATATATCTGAGCCAAAGTTTATAACCCAGAGTTTTCCTGTCCCTCCCAAAACGAAACTGGAGTGAATTCTAGAATGAATCCTGAAACAGAGAACTTAAGCTCATTTCACTTACAACATGCAACTATGCTTTTATCTGGTAGCTAATGAGCTGTACAGTTGCACACTGTATTAGAATTACAGCTTTATTTTTTTAAGATGACTGCATAAAATAAATACTATTGATGTTTAAATGGGCTCTCTCATATTGTTCCTTTTGGGGTTTTTTGTCTGTTTTGTTTTAGAGGCTAAATTGAATAATCTTGAAGCAAAATTATTTGGGAGTCTTTGGGGGGGGGGCGATGGCAGGTGTTGGGGTTGGGTTTTTTGTTTTTTTTTGCACACAATACAAACTCAGTATAAGCTCACATTTACTTTCATATATCTGTTCATATACTGTTACAATATGCTAGATATTTGTATAGTTATATAGCATTCAGTTGAAACAGTTTTTAAAACATACCTTTGCTTGGCCATTATAATCATCATCTAAAATGTTTGAGGAATTTGGAACTGTAATACCACGGAAGAAACGAGAAGATCTCAAGTACCGCTGGAAACTAAGTAACCTTCGGATATTCCTTGCAGACACAGATACTTCAATTTCAGAATTTGCTAGAAAATACAAGAAAACAAAGTCTCTCTTAAAACAGTTAAGAGAAAAATCTGTGCAAAATATAAATAGAGCAACTCCTTTATTTTACCAGTGTTCAGTTGTCGATGAAGTAACAGTTATGTCTAGAACAGCTACATCCTCATCACTAAGTAGTCCCTGAGCTGTTTTAGAACAAATGTTTCCTATTTAAGCTTGCTGTAAAGAGAAATTGATCTATAAACTGTACCCTGGTCATTTGTCCTTTCACTAAAAATACAGTATATTCTAAGGAACACTGAAGAGTAACCACATGCTGCACCAGCACTGTCAGGTTAGACCGCAGACCTATTGAAAATGAACTATCAAGAAAATTGTTGCAAACGAGTGTTTTCCAAAAATAACAAGTGCAAATATGTAATGACTGCCACCAAACACTTAAGATACTTACATACTGGAAATTGAAGTATTTCAATAGCGATTTAGTGGAATATGAAATTATATATTATATGAAGTCATAAGTGTCCAAAAATAATCCTAATACCAGAACCAAAGCCGTGAGACTTCCTTTCTCTATAATTTGGAATTGTGTTAATTTTTCAAAAGCACCTATGAAAAATGTTACCCAGAACACTTAATTTTTCCAAAAAAGCACCCTAATTTCTACTTATTCCTGTTATATTCTCAGTGAAAATATGAACATAGTACCTTATCAGAACACAGCGAAACCAGTTCAGAGACCAGTCTTAGTTTGTCTTCAGAAAACAACACAAAATAACCCTAAGTATTCTACTTCACCTTTATTAGATGATCACTTTTAGTAACGCAACTGATTTTTGTCATCCTTTAGACAAGTTATACTGTGTAGCATACCAACAGGTGACTTATTTCTGGAACTTTGAGATCAAAGTATGGCTTAAGTTTTCCAAAATTATTTAGATATTTTCATCCTTGAACCTTGAAGGTCAATTCTGCCTTTGGTTTATTTTGTACAATGCCTCTAACAAGCAGTTTCATTTATTTAAAAAAAGTTGACTGTTCTTAAACTCTGTCTGAATTTTCTCAGAGAAGTGATCAGAATCATTACAATACATGGTTAAGCAGGACAGGGTTAATATGTCTATTCCCAAAATACATAAACTTGAAAGCAGCAAGTACCAAAATTTACAATCTATACCTTTGTTCTTTCCAAAGGGTGGAGAGATTAATAATTTCAGAAACCACTGATACAATACAGTTGAATATTTTTGTTCTTAAAATAAAAAATTCTAACAATATTTTGTAACTGAAGTTAAAAGTCGGCCCTTAAAAAAGTCAATTTTGTTAATCTACTAAAGCCAAAGAAAGTTACAAAGATCATATACATTCCTGTTTTGTTTTATTCATCAAATAAGTTATCGTGGCTTTGAAACTCAATACATGATCTTAGTAAATATTTTTTAAGATGAAAACAGTATTAAGAATTTTAAATTACAGAAAAGCTACACATTTCCAGAACAGAAACATGATCTCAGTGAAACATGTCTTTCAATCCTCTCCCCCTGGCTTTCCTTTAGACATATTTTGCTGAGACTCTTTTCACCTCTTAAAGTTGTCATGAAGCAGAGAAGAGTGAGCAGACCAATAGATATTCAGAACCTAACATTCTTTTTACCTTACATTCTATAACAGAGATTTTTAAAGACATGCAGGGGACAAAAACATAACTGAGCTGTGTTGTTTCTTTTGATTATGAAGGCTTTAAAGGTGATGAATGTTGAGTTTTTTGAACTACAGCTTTTTCTTGATTTTCTTTTACTCTTTTAAAGTTACACTGTTTAAGAATATAGGAATTGCCATACTGAATGAGAGCAGTCATCTATCAAGTAAGTGCCATGTGTCTAAGCCTATGTCTATACCTGCCGCCAAGTTCAGCAGCATTTGATGGGAGATACGGAAACTATGTAGAGTAGCTTGCATATCTCCCATCAACTTCCTAACTCCTACATACCACTGTGTCTTCAGTTTGCTGCTCTGACAGGAAATGCACTCCCGTCGACGCAGCGTTACTACACCTGGCAAAGGTGGATTAATGTTGTCTATTTCTGGGTCAATTGAGCAGGTCTCTACTTCTGCTCAACAAATCAATCTGAGAGCAGCGAATCTGCAGCCGTCAGTCTAGACATAGCCTTAGTTTACCAGGTATTTCAGAGGAAAGCGTAAGAAACCTCCAGATAGACAGATTTTTCCATAATTGGGTACAGGGGAAGCTTCTTCCTTACCACCTACATTTTAAACCTTGTTAACTTTATGTTTCAGCAGTCTGGTTCCACTTTGAATAAGAGGAAGCCCACTGCTTTTGTATCAGATCTCCCCACTCCAAAAAGTTGCCCAACATCTTTCCTCTTTACATCATCTTATCATCTTAGCACTTAGGTCTGCTATACACAAAAAAAATTACGTTTGAACAGTTGCCATAAATCATGATAACAGACAACATTGAAGGTTTAAGGACATTCAACATTGCATCAAATAACTGTGATTAAACTTCCAAAGTTGGCAAACTTCTTCTAACATGGTAAAATTTTGTAGTACAGACTAAGACCAAGACACTCAAATTCCTCAAAGCTGTTCCTGCACATGGAACTGGAAAAATTTCAGATAGCTCTCATAGAACTTTAAACCTAAATCTTTTTTCCTCCAATAATCTCAATTTAGACTCCTGGACCTCCTCTCTACATCTCCCAAAGTCACTACATATTGAAACTACACAGCTTGCTGCCCAGGACTCATTAGAAGGGATGTCCAACATCTTTACATCCAGTAAGCAAGTCATAAGTTGGTTCTCTCACCACATATCAACCTATCAACATTTTTAATAATCAAATTTCATGTCACCACTTTGTGTGTCTCAGACCTGTAACCTATCTCTTGGAGCAACCTCAGTGCATGAGGAATAAGTTTCCTCTGTTATTACTGGAAGGTAGCTTCCAGATAAGGAAATATTCCTCTCCTTCTTGGTCTGCCTCCCATCATAACACCCATTCTCCAACTTTTACTTGACTGAGATACACTGAACAATTGTCTTAAAAGCACTCAAATTCAAATACAAAATCCAGGAATTTCAGGATAATCTTTGGTAAAAGAATACACACTATGAATCAAAAAGTTGGGAATTCAGATCCCTTATAATACAAACATTATTCCTAAACAACATACATGGTTTTGGCTATAGAATTTATAGTAAACAAAGGCACTTGTCATGCCACAAACCAGTGTGATTATCTGTAAAAGGAAATGAGATATTACCGTTTAAATTCTATGTAACTGATTCGTTTAAAGGTAGCACAGCAGATATGAGTCTTTGGGGGTATGTCTACACTGCATTGTAAACCCAGCTCTGTGGACTCTGTTTGCAAGCCTGCGCTTGGGAATTCACACTGCATCATAAGCCTGGGTTTACAACTGCTGGCCCCAGGTCTCACATGGGTGCGAATGCATCCACGCTACACTACTTAGATCCTGATGCACGTATGCGGCTTGACCTGCATCTACACTGCAAAATGATATGGTTTGGATCCAAGTCACAGCAGGACTCATGCTTTGACCCACCCTCCTAGGATCTGGGTTCTGAGTGTTTGCTGACTCAACTCAGACTGATTTGTTTGTGGCCAGAACAGGGACCCAAACCTGAATCAAAGTCCAGGCTTAGTGTGCAGTGCAGGCACTCCAAGAGGGACTTAAATGAGGGCAAACTAGGGGTCTCTTGGTTGCACTCAAAGAGGTTGTACAATGCCCAGGGGGCTGCATTGCGGAAACGCATGAGATGACTGTGTGAAAAATCTGGTAAAGTGACAGATGAGGTTGGAAAAGATGCTGAAGTGGAGATGATCGGGGCAATCAATGCTTGGCAAGGATGGATAAGGGAGGGGCAGAATTTCACAGAGTTTTGAAGGTGATGAAAAGAAGCTTAAATTTAGTACAATATTGGATGTGAAGCCAAAAGGAGGAATTCAAGGAAGGAAGTTACATGATCAAGCCAGCAGAAAAGGAACAGCAGTTTAAAGAGCAGCATTTTGTATGCACTGAATGGGAGCACTACATGAGCCTGGGAAGGCACAGAGGAGGATGCAGCATTAATCAAGGCAGTGAATGAGTGATTTGGGTGTTTGAATGGAGAGAAAAGAATGGGTCTTGGAGATGTGGAACAGAAACAAGCTACAGGATTTGGAAATAGCCTGGATGTGTGGAGCAAGGGAGAGGAAAGAGTCAGAAATGACACCCAGGTTGTGGACCTTTGTTCCATATACTGGTGAAGTTGCCAGTATATCATTTTTTTCTTACCTATGTAAGTCTCCTCCTCACAGTTACTTTTATTAAAGAAATCTTCTATCCACAAATGATGTGTTCCTAATTTAAGATTGTTCCCTGTTCCTTGTTTTCTTTGAGATACTCAATACCTCATGTACTTATGTTTCATAAACATCTTAAGAAGTGACAGCAATATTGATAGGGAAAAAAGACCTCTTCCAAAAATATGGCTCTGTTCAATGATGCTCAATGATATTTTAGTGTACACACACACGCAGACACACAGTTTTGTTATTTTAAGGAAAGAAAAACTTAAGTTCCGAGAGGATGACTTTCACCTCACGGTTCCAAGATGCTTATATCTACTCATTCCACACCCTTTTGTTAAACAGAATTATTTACATTAGATGGTGCAAAGAGCTAGAGGAAAGTCAGCATTTTTGGATTCTTGACATATGTCCACAAACATGCTTTTTTCCTCTCTTGTTAAAATTTCAGGTATTGAACATGAAGGGATACATTTGACAACACGTTCAGACCAAAGCATCTGCACGATCACAATTTAATGTATTCAATACATAATATCCATGTCTTCAGTTGCAGCATTTTTAAATATTAGTACCTTTGGGGGTGCACTTCTTTAAGCTCCTTTATGACTGCATTAGAAAACTTGAAAAACAGTGTTTTATGCTAGGAAATAAGTTTTTACAAACATTGAACCTGGTGGTCTTTAAAGTAAAAAGTAGATCCTACAGTCAGATGTATTGCTTCAGAGCCCTCAGATGTCAAACATTGACCAGACAAGGAAACCAAGAAGACTATCTTAATTTTTTGTGTCCTATTTACCTCTTGGCTCAGGGAACCAAGAACACAGGAACTGAAGACCTTTCAGCCTTCAAGATATTTTCACGTAATTTTACATTCTAGTTTGTTACTGACATTGTGCTGCTCGATGAAACCCAGATGCTTTTGGGATCTATTTATTTATCCAGGCTCCTATATCTCCACCCACCACCATCACAAAATTAGAGGTGCTTTTATGGACCGTGAAAAGGAAGAAGTTAACTCCATATCTAAAGTTATTTTATTTTGATTTTACCACTAAGTATTAACAGCCTATAAACATGTGTAATTCCAGGGGCAAGTTAATGATAGGTCAGAGAGACGGCAGTTGATTCATAAAAATCTACTAAACTGTAATTTCAGTGATGTCACCTTCTGTGGTATGCCAGCAGGGTTTGCTGCCCTTCTCCAGGTCCACCAGTTGGTGGAAATTCTGATAATACTATGTTGTCGGAAATGGGTTAAGTTGGGTATCAAAAGCCTTTTCTCCCATGAACGCAATGTACCAAACATGACAAACCTAGAACAATTACATAGATAGGTATTGGAGAAAATGTTTAATAATAATCTTTTTTAATTATACTTTAAACACAGGCATGTCAAACATGCAGATCCTACAAAGTTAAATTGTGGTCCTCGAGAGATGGTACTGGGTTATCAGTTAATGCTTAGAACATGATACCTGATTATTTTTTTTTCTGTGTGTGTGTTACAAATTGCTATAAATGAAAGGGGTGCTTCAAGTTGATTTGCCATCATCGGCAAAACAAACAAACAAACAAACAAAAAAACCAGTGGAACTAATTATCAGCTTTGTTTATTATGACAAGAGTTGTAATGAGGCAATGATTAAGATGCCAGCATCCAACCAGAAATTAGTGGAATCCATCCACAAATGGTGAGCACATAGTTACATAAAACATACATAAATTACTCTGGATTATAATTTTTACAAAATCCTTGTTTTTACTTGGTCTTGATTATTTTTAAGCATCAATGGGGAGACAGAGTACCAACTACTAGCTGAGTTTTTGGAGAATACCACCATGAAGGAGCTGGTTCAGCACAATGCCCAGTGGCACCTTACATGCTATAAGAAGTGCACCCATAAACTGAATTTGGCAAGAGTGGAGAGGAAATACATGAGCAACAGGAAAAAATTGAAGATGCTGGAACAAGAGCCAGCTAGGGGAGAGACTTGCCTTATTGTATGTCCCATGACCATGTATTTTTAGAAGAACACCTGTTTCTTCTGTGATAAGTCGGAAGCGTGAAAATATCCATTAAGCATAGTTTCAACATATGAGACAATTTAACAACTGTATGAAGCAGGCAGTCAAGAGAACTGCATGGAAAATCAGCTGGGTGCACTGACCAAAATCATCTTACTGGAAGATATTTTATTTATTCTCCAAAGACTCTCTCTGTACTTTTATGGTGCTTTGAGTGTCTGACAGTCACTGATGAAGTCATAAATTCATTGGAGGCATTTACATGCCATATTTACCATTTGAAGACCAACATTAGGACACTTGGTGGAGGTTTTCTAAGAAGCAGAAAAACTGCCACTTTTGCCAAGTGGTGTGTGGGGATCTACAATCCTTACGCTGCCCTGATGCCTGGGATGGGAAGTTACAGTGCTAGGCCCCAAGGACGTGAGAGTTAGATAAGGTTGCCTAGGCAGGTGGAAGCCGGCCAAGGACGGCGGACACCTCCCTTTCTTCTTTCTTAGCTCAGTGTCCAGGAGGTAAACAGAATAATATTAGGCAGCTGTGGGAAAGGTTAAGCTATCCATGAGAATCAGCTTGTGCTTGTGCTGTGTGTATGCTTGTAACTTTTAACCAATCAGTAACTGCAAGAGGAGGATGTGAGCAGTGCATGAAGTATTATATAAGATGGCTTTTGCCCTGGAATAAACGACTTGGCTTGCAATCATATTGGTCGCTGTGCTTTGTTCGGCCCGCAGGAACCCAAAACGAATGATGCCCCTGGTGGCTTAAGTGAAGCCGGGGGCAGACTGGGGACTCCAGGTTGACTAAGACGCAACAAATGGTGACCCCGACGTGATCTGATTCAGCAGGAACTGATCGATCCGTCAACGAAAAGGCGGGGAGTGCAGTCGCTGCAGGAGGTACCGTTGCACCGCGGCTCCTGGTCATCCGAGAGAGGCGAGTTGTTTCAGGAGGTACCGTTCTTTGGGTTACGGCTCCTGGTCGCCCGAGAGAGGCGAGGTCGTCCAAGAGAGGCGAAGTGAGCTCACAGGTGAGCGGCTGCACGAATTATAATGAGTACCGCTGTATCAGCTGAAGAAAAAATGGTGCATGAGTTTTTGATTCGGATCACGAAGAAGCAGGGGGAGAAGCTTACCCCGGACACTATGTCCCGTTTACTACGATGGGGACAAAGACGCTGGTTTTTTGTTAAGCTCAACATGGTTTTTAACAAGATCTTCTGGGAACAATTAGGTTCTGATTTATGGGATTCAGTGACACACGGCAATAAGGAGGCCGTACAGTTGAGCCCGGTCTGGTGTAAAACGAAGGGGATTGTGGAAACGCTTGTGGCTGAAGCGGCGGTGCAAGCGGTGCTGAGTGAGATCTTCCAGACGAAGTCTGAAGCGCCTTGTGTGTTGCCGGTCGGAGCGCGAGAGTTCTTCGCTGGAGATGACTTGAAGGTGCCCCTGGCGCCGGGTGCGCCTGAAAGCAACTCCGGTGAAGTTGATCCTGGCACTGTTCCCCTGCCGCCTGACTTGCCTTTCCCAGATGCTGAAATGGACATTGGCAATCAAGAGCCCCCAGGTCCACCTCTGAAGAAATTGTACCCCGACTTGAGCGAGTTAATGCAGCCAGATGGGTTTCGCCAGGAGATGCTGCGGCAAGGAAAGAAACTGATGAAGTTGAAAGATTGGAAAAGAATGGACAATAATGTGTTAAGTGTCCTGAAAAAATGCAAATGGAAAGAGAAGAATGTAATAAACCTGGCCTGTTTGTGGATAGAGGATACAAGAAGATAAGGGTAATTTGTATTTTAAGAAATAATCTACAACCCCAAAGGGGGTAGAAAACTGTTTTTTTTAGTTTTCAGAACTGCAAAAAGGAAAAAACTGGTACCAGTGAAACAACTAAAAATCAAAACCATGGATTTATTGTTGCAACAAAGTGTGTGTTTTGTGTGTTATGTTTTGTGTTGTTTGTTTTATTACTAACATTGTAAAAAGGTATCAAAAAGCATTGTAATTGTATTCTAAGAGGAGGATTTGTCTCCAGTGTTCTGTCTGTGGGGCAGGCAGAAAGTACCTCTCAGCTTATGCTGGTGGAGGAGGAATCTGAATGTAACTAAAACCCAGAGGGAGTCTGTTGGGGCTCAGGAAAATGTTTCTTTGAAGCAGTCTCTAGCAAAGGAGGAAAAGGAACTTTTTTGTGAGAAGTGAATTGTTGCCTAGAACTGCTCCTGAAAGAATAAAACCTCCTGATAGCTCCTGCAAACAGCTTTCTGCAATTGAAGGGTGTGTAAACAAAGTGATTGTTAGTCCAGAGTAAGTCACTAACGGTAGCAGGAAACAGTTTACATGTTGAGAGACTTGGGTCAGTTTCTAATTGTCAAAGTTTTTCAAATGTAAATAGATCCACTAACTTTGTTTTAGAAAGATCCAGTTTGAATATTGTGGAAAAGTTTCCAAATGGAGTGGAAGTTATTGGGAAGCTTAAATAGCCTTGTGTGGCTGGGTTTGGTTAAAATGCAGGAATTAGCAGGCAAACTCTCACTTCTAATTGCTTTAAATATATTTTGTACATTTAATGTTATGGGAAGTAAAAATTGGCAATGTAAAACCCTGTCTATGAAATGCTAGTGGAATTGGTTGGTATCTATTTAAAGCCAAGTTCAAACTTGAAATGGTTAACAGTTAAAATCTGAATACTAGTAAATTAGCTTATGTCCGTAATAGTAGTAGATGTAAATTACTGGCCCAAAGGGGGGAGAGAAATCCACCCATAGCTGTTAACAAGAAGAATCCCTCTCGAGTGTCACCAGCTAAATTTAAATTGGGCGTGCCTGGAACAGCTCTGAATTAAAGCCACATGCAAAATGAGTTTGTTAGAACTCAACAAAAAAGTATTTCTTTGAAGAAAAACCAAAGCCTCATCACAGCAGGAGGGTAATGTAAAGGTAACAGAGCAACCAGTGGTGAAGCATGTGCTACTACTGTGCTAATAAAACCCTTATTTTTGTAAAATTGAAAAACATTGTTACCTCCATAGTAAGCCTTACAAAAGAAGAAGCCTGTTTTAATTGAATATGATCTTGCTAATAACATGTGTGCCATTGTTAAGTCTTGTAGTTGTTAGTGTAAAAATTGTAAAAATATACCATGTGCCTAATAGTTTGTAAAATCTTTAAATTAGGCTGTGTTATCTATTGTATCCCAAACGGTATATATCTTAATATGCCAGAGCCTTAGGAGAAACAATGTTAACATCATTATAAAATTCTAACCAAAGAGACACCCAGCCTAACACTTCCTTGTTGCAACAGGAATTGTTAGTACAGGTAACTCTGAAAAGGGCTATATAACAAAGCCTTTCTCTTGTGTTCCCTTTGTGAACTTGCACAAAAAATTGTATCCTAATGCTTAAATATTGTAATTTTAAATGTGTGTTAGTTATTATTGATAAGTTTTTAGGCTGGGTAGTAGCTTACCCTTGCGGGGAGGGGGGAAGAGAAGAAAAAAGAAAATCCAGTACCAATTGGAGTGGTAAAAGTTGGTCATTTTTTTTTAATACCAAAAATCAATTCATACAGTTGGGCAAACAGTTCAGGAAGTTAACCAAGTGGATGCAGGAAAGGGTCCCTGTTAGTCTTACTTCTCCTCTTCAGCCCTTTCAACCAGGAGATAGCGTCTGGGTAAAGGAGTGGAACCTACAGTCCCTAAGGCCGTACTGGAAGGAACTTTTCACTGTGTTATTGGCCACCCCAACCGCCATAAAGGTGAAAGGTATAGCCTCCTGGATACACTGGACCGGACTAAAGCCATCACGGGCCGACTGGCTGGCTCACCCTGACCCAGAGAATCCCTTAAAACTGAGACTCTCCAGGCCCTCTGCCAAGGACCCACCGGGAAGGTCCTGAGCACAGGGGAAGATACCTGCAAACCTTCAAGCCACCTGAAACCCCTGCCCCTTCCGACCGGCAAGGAAGGTGAGCACGGGAGAAGAACAACACCTCTGCCACACGTCCACCGGAGGCGACGTGCTTCGGCACAGGAGAAGATTGGGAGGACTCATGCAACTGGTGTGGCCCCCAGGGCACCACACACTTGTAATCAACCCCAAAGGACTCCCTTAATTATTTTCTAAGCCAGGAGTATGAGAAAGCTCAGAAGCTGCAGGTCTGAGTATTCTCAAAGGGGGGAGTTGTTGTGGTTTGGGGCACTGTGGGGTTGGGGCATGTACACTAGGTAATTCGGGTAAATGGAAGGCCAGAGTGCCGATAAAGTTTTCCCGTGCTAGGCTCCTGCCTCCAGTAGTCCCCCCTTCTTCGTTCGGGTTGCTTTGGGATATTTTCTTGCTGTTGTAAGCTGATGGCTTGCCTGTAGAGGAAGCTACCCCAGTCTCCAAAGGTTTGTCCAGGAACAGCCATGTGGGCTGGGACATTAGGGGAAGAAATTTCAGATTGTTTGAAGGTTAGAATAGCAGTTTATCTGCTGAGGGAGAGTTTGTCTCCAAACTTCTGTCTAAGGGCAGGCAGAGTGTGCCTCTCACGCCTTCCTCACCTTTTGCACCCTATGGTTCATTTTTCTTCAGCATGGTATCCCCTACAATTCCACCGGTCAGGCTATAGTGGAATGTGCAAACAGCACTTTAATATCCCTGCTCTATAAACAAAAAAGGGGAATGGATTCTCCCCTTCCACATACGGAAACCCAAAAGAAAGCAGGCAGTGGCAGTTATGACTTGGGGCGATGTGAAAGTGTTAACAACAAAGGCTCAGGGGACACTGCAGGCGCAGGGCTGGGAACAAACCCCTGAGAATTTGGTGGCTGTTATCTTTGCCATCTTGACTGCCTATTTTGTAATCATTTTGTTATGTTGTTTGCTTTTTATCCCCCCTTCTGTGGTGGCCTCACCCTCCCTACAAGAGCATACGCAGTATAACTTGTGGGTTCGTCTGGCGCAAATTGCCAATGTCTTTTACTTCTGCTTAGCCAATCACTTGAAATTGGTTCCTTGCTTGGAAGCTGTTTGATCCCGGTATGTAAATAGCTGGCTGATGTTACCAGTGATACGGTGCTGTCCCAGTTTTTTAACTTAACCGTACCGTATTCCAGCAGCCCCTCTTGGGGAATGCCTACAAAGGTTCCCCCCACTGATGTGCTATTCTTGGCCACTCCTTATGTGGCAGCTGGTCCTAACGTAATCTGTGCTTGAATTGTTAATTGCTTTATTATTAAGGTTCCTTTAGGTTGTTGTGTATATCCTGGTGTGTTTAATTGTATGGTTTTGTAACCTGTGGGTGCCAAATAGGTACCTGTTGCTGTGCCCAGTGTGTTCCCACTCTGATCGGATTGTTTTGCCCCCCCGCCAAGCTATGCTGCTCGGCAAACCAAATTTGGCTGCTGTAAGTAAGCAGCTTTCGCAGTTTCATATAAACAAAAAGGGGGAGATGTGGGGATCTACAATCCTTACGCTGCCCTGATGCCTGGGATGGGAAGTTACAGTGCTAGGCCCCAAGGACGTGACAGTTAGATAAGGTTGCCTAGGCAGGTGGAAGCCGGCCAAGGACGGCGGACACCTCCCTTTCTTCTTTCTTAGCTCAGTGTCCAGGAGGTAAACAGAATAATATTAGGCAGCTGTGGGAAAGGTTAAGCTATCCATGAGAATCAGCTTGTGCTTGTGCTGTGTGTATGCTTGTAACTTTTAACCAATCAGTAACTGCAAGAGGAGGATGTGAGCAGTGCATGAAGTATTATATAAGATGGCTTTTGCCCTGGAATAAACGACTTGGCTTGCAATCATATTGGTCGCTGTGCTTTGTTCGGCCCGCAGGAACCCAAAACGAATGATGCCCCTGGTGGATTAAGTGAAGCCGGGGGCAGACTGGGGACTCCAGGTTGACTAAGACGCAACAGTGGTGTATATATACCTGCTATCAAGATGCCAAATTATATCAAGCAATGGCTCTGGGATGATTTTGGAAATCCAAAACTACCCTCCCCTATCAGACCTGGACAGGTCTTGGAGGATGAACTGATCACACGAGTTGTGTGTGAAATACCATGTGCTCCCGAATCAATACTTCAGCTAATCAAATGTTCATGTGCAAAGACCAGATGCTCATCACCTGCAAACATTTGGATAGTAGCCTGCCTTGTAAGGGGATGTGAGAGTGTGGGGTTGATGAGGATCAGTGTGACAATGTGTCTGAGCAGTGGTGCCCTAGACAGAGATGACAATGAGGACGACTTTGATTAATAAATGTTTTCAGTCCTACATGTCAAGGATAGCTTCTGTTGGATTTCCAAAGATCAATGTGTTTTTTATGTAAACAGATCATTAACGATCTGGAGGATGAGGTAGATTGCACCTCCAACAAGTCTGCAGATGACACTAAGCTAGGGGGAGTTGTAGATACTTTGGAAGGTAGGGATAGGATACAGAGTGACAGACAAATTGGAGGATTGGGCCAAAAGAAATCTGATGAGGTTTAACAAGGACAAGTGCACCTGCACTTAGGACGGAAGAATCCTATGCACAGCTATAGACTGGGGACCGACAGGCAACACAGCAGTTCTGCAGAAAAAGACCTGGGGGTTACAGCGGCTAAGAAGATAGATATGAGTCAGCAGTGTGCCCTGGCTGCCAAGAAGGCTAATAGCATATTGGGCTGCATTATTAGGAACACTGCCAACAGAACGAGGGAAGTGATTATTCCCCTCTATTCGGCATTGGTGAGGCCGCATTTGGAATACTGTGTCTAGTTTGGGGCCCCCCACTACACAAAGGATGTGGACAAGTTGGAAAGAGTCCAGCAGAGGGCAACAAAAATGATTAGGGGGATGGAGCACAAGACTTATAAGAGGAGGCTGGGGAAATTAGGCTTGTTTAGTCTGCAAAAAAGAAGAATGAGGGGGATTTGACAGCAGCCTTTAACTACCTGAAAGGGGGGTTCCAGGGAGGATGGAGCCAGGCTGTTCTCAATGGTAGTAGATGACAGAACAAGGAGCAAGGAACTCAAGTTGCAATAGGGGAGGTCTAGATTGGATATTAGGAAAATGTTTTTCACTAAGAGGGTGGTGAAGCACTGGAATAGGTTACCTGGAAGGTGGTGTAAGCTCATCTTTAGAGGTTTTTAAGACCTGGTTTAACAAAGCCCTGTCTGGAATGATTTAATTGGGGTTGGTCCTGCTTTGAGCAGGGGGTTGGACTGGATGGCCTCCTTAGGTCCCTTCCAACTCTAATATTCTATGATTCTAAGACATCCCCATCTTAAAGTATAATTTAAAAGACACATTGATTTTTAAGCATTTTCTTGAATATATATCTACATAATCATTCTAGATTTGTCATGTTTGATACCATTGTCTTCATAGGAGAAAGGGCTTTCGACTGATACCCAAGTGGACCCATTTCTGATAACACTGTACCATCAAGATTTCCATCAATCGCAAGACCTAGAGCTGGGGATGGGGGGAAGGTGAGGAGAAAGCGTGTTCCCGCTGCTACCCCACAGAGGGTGGTGTCATTGACATTATGATTCTGTAGTTTTTCACAAAATCAAATGACACCTCCCTCACCCTTTCTATCATTAGGTTGCCTAGGAAATGACATTTTACTACATTATACTTCCAGAGTATAAGCTAAAATCCTAAAACTACCCCTGTGCTCTCCCCACTCTTTTTTTGAATGAATGCATTATCTACCTTCCCCACCAGCTATTATAAACTCAGGATACCAGAAATTTTCTGATTAACTATAATATACAGATATCATATTTGAAAAGAGCACACAGTTTCAGAGGTTAATTCCAATCTTGCTTAGAAAGTGTTTTGGAATAAAGGTCACTTTACAGTTCTAGTACCAGAATTTAAATGTAAGAGTTTTAGCATTTTTACTACAGTCCACTAGATGGAGTTCTGTTATCAACATTCTCTAATTACCAGTCCAGTCTGATCAAAGACATTTAGGGAATTCATTATTACCATCTTAAAACCAAACACAGTAAAAGATTAAAATATGCTTTGTTATTTAGCTCTTCCTGGAAACCCAAAATTACCTTTTTTTGTTTATACTGGTGCACAAAGCACTTTTAAAAATATATATTACATGTAAACAAAATATGTATGTCATATTGTTCTTTATAAGTAACATGTAAAAAGTTCCAAATAACATATTTAACATAATAGCTGAATAATGAAAAGATAATCCTTTATCAATATCTTTAATATTTTTAGCTGTGTGACTATAATGTGCCTTCATCTGGCATCCCACTTTTGGTGTACAGCATAGAAACGGAAAGGATAGAAATGTTTTTTTTTAAAAAGTGAACAATGTTGAAAATTGTTCTGTCACAGGTAAAGTACTAATATAACTAACATGGCTTTGTGGAGATTGATCTGGACCAGAAAGAAAATAAATGTTTATCAATTAGTTGACTTTCCACATCTCAGTGTAATTGTTTATATAAAGGTGTGCTGAAAGATCCCAATCAAGGGTCACTGTGCTAGGATCAACAATTTAGGATCTACTCAAAATATCATATCAGCTAAACATACAATAGGAAGTAACAATACGATAAAACAGGTATGCATAAGGTAACAGATTCACCATATAAGGATTGTACCTCTTCAGTGTGAATTAAACGTGAACTCTCCAATGGAAATTGACTATATACCAACCCAAAATGTGCAAGGCACTTAATACATTAACAAAGTTGGTTAAGTAAACAGTAACGGAATAAAATAAGAACTCTAGATGACTCTATCTTTACACCAGGGATATATTCTAAGTTCTGGCTCCTCTGCCAGTTACGCCAAAGAGACAAAGACAGTCATAAAACTGAAGAAATCAAAATTAAAATCAACCTTTTTGATAATATAGCATTTTGCAACAATCCTAAGATGAAGATAAGAAATCCTGCTTCTGCACTTTTAGTGAAACAATTCACAATACAAGATCTAACTAGCAATCCTGTAACTGTACCATAACAGACATAGCTCTATCCACTGAACAAGACAAAACTCCAGATCAGTGTAGCATTCTGAGAACTAGATACTTGGAAGCAACAGCAGCTGAAATGGAAATTCTGGATCAATACCACCAGAAAGCATAAAACAGACCAAGGGACCTGTGCTTCATGTCCACAGCTGAAGCCTCTCCCCTCTACACCCAGAGGATACAGCTGCTTTAGTCAAACTACAGCCAAAGCCTATGTTTACACTTGCAGTCAAATTCGGCAGCAGTCGATGGGAGATACGCAAGCTACGTAGAGCAGCTTGCAGATCTCCCGTTGACTTCCTAACTTTCACTTACCATGGTATCTTAAGTACACTGCTCAGACGGGAAATGCGCTCCTGTCGAAGCAGCATTACTCCATCTGGTGGAGGAGGATTAATAGCATCAATTTCTGAATCGATTAAGCGGGTCTCTAGTTCTGCTCAATTGATCCAGATAAATCAATCTGATGGGCAAATTTGCCTCCATCAGTCTAGACATAGCAAAACACACAGGTAGGGGAAGCCCTCTGGCCAGGCAAGCTTCTTCAGTTCTTTTCCTGATGCACTGAACAATGGGTTTGGAAGGCTCCCTCATCTTTTCTTGGTAGAAGTTCAGAGAAAAGTCACTGAGTGTTCTGGAACCTTTTAGACCTACAAAAGGTAGAATTACAGAGCCCTGAAGATAATACAAGTCCTTTCTTTTGCCCTTTTTTTTGGGGGGGGGAGGGGCAAGAACGGCAATGGATCGAAGGCCCACATCCTGGTTGACAGGGAAGGAGGGCATATTCTTAATTGCATAAACTTGTCATTATAAAACACCAACTGAGGATTAGGGATGAGAAAAACCATACTCTCGACCAAAGTGAGGGCCACCAGAAAAATGGTTTTCAGAGGCCCGGTCTACGCTTACTTTTGCAATTCGGCAGCAGTTGACAGGAGTTACGCAAGTGACATAAATCACTTGAGTATCTCCCGTCGACTTTGCAGCATCTCCTCTGCGCGGCGTCCATACTGTGCTGCATCGAAGGGAACAGCGCTCTCTTTGACGCAGCGCTACTCCACTTACCGAGGTGGTTTTCCTGTGTCACATCCTGGATCAACTGAGCGCATCTATACAGACCGCTCAGTCGATCCAGAGCAATCGATGTGACGGAGGCGAATTTGCCACCGTCAGTGTAGACCCAGCCAGAGTAAATCAGCGAAGGGGAAGAAACCTTAGAGATTCATCGGAAATGAACTGAAGCTAGATTGTAGGTATACCCTATCAGTTTAATACATTTCAATATACGCTCATAGAATTAACTCTAGGTCTTATACTAAAAAAAAATCCAACAAGCATGGGCTCTAGGATGGGGTGAAGAGGGAGCAGCAGTGGTTGGAAAGAAGGGGACTCATTCAAAAATAGGTTCCTAGGAAGATACCCAGCTAGGGCAACAGAAAATCTAACAATAGAAGAATCTCAAAATTCTACATTCTAACAAAAGATCTCAGGTAGAAGCTACCAATTAACTGTGTCAAAGATATTATATTAATCCCAACTATTTTTGCTGGCAGAGAAGGTGTTCAAAATGTAGAAGATTAATTAGGTTGTGACATATATAACTCTATCCCAATGCTCCTTGGAGCAAGTCAAGAAGTCTCCCCTCAAAAGAAGAGACAGGTGATGTTTATAATTGACAGCACCAAAACTGTGTTTAGATTGGTTAATTTTTAATAGGATCACGTTGCCACCCCTTTCTGGACATTGCTTATCTGAGGGTCATTGGTACAGCTCAGCAGATGGACTGAAAGGAATTCAGCTTCACCATCATGGCTGGAGACAATTCCTATATCTGCTGCATCTCCAGAATCTGCCATCAAACAACTGGGCCTTTATTATTCTGATTATGAAAGATGCCTTCATCAGACCAAGCCAGAGAAAAGGAGTCAGATCACACCACCAACTCCATCAGATTTGGCTAAATCCTGATCAAACATCAAAGATGCAAACCTTGTGTTACTGTTGTCACCTCCTCCCTTGTTTCTGTTTTTACTGTTATTGTATGGTGCCGCTAAAGGACAGAATCAAGGTTATTTGGTTCCCAGAAAACCTCTTAATAGTTATGGACAAAGAGCAATCAATGCAGAAACTAATAGATCTAGCAGGTATCTTAGTCACTGAAACCCCATTTTAGGGATGAACAGTCACATCAAGTTAGTTTCACCTCCTTCATCTCAGATTCCAGAGGGTCATGATAGGAAGGCAATTCTTGCCTAGATGAGGAAGCAGTAGCTAGGGTACAGCAAGATGTTCTCTCTTCCAAGAACGGGTGTCCTAAAACAAAGATCTTCCCTAGGAATTTAAAAACGTAAGAATGGCCATATGGGTCAGACAAGTGGTCCATCTAGCCCAGTATTCTGTCTTCTGACACTGTCAAATACCATGTGCTTCAGAGGGAATGAACAGAACAGGTAATCATCAAAGGATCCATCCCCTGTCCTTGATTCCCAGCTTTCAGCAAACAGAGACTAGGGACACTTCAGAGCATGATTTTGCATCCCTGCCCATCCTGGCTAATTGCCACTGATGGACCTAACCTCCATGAACTTTTCTAGTTCTTTTTTTAAGCCTGTGATTGTCTTAGTCTTCACAACATCCTCTGGGCAAAACATTCCACAGGTGCATTGTGAAGAAATACTTCCTTTTGTTCATTTTAATCTTGCTGCCTATTAATTTCATTTGGAGACCCATAGTTTTTGTGTTATGAGGAATAAAGAACACTTCCTTATTTACTTACTTCACAGCCGTCATGATTTTATAGATCTCCCCTTAGTCGTCTCTTTTCCCATCTAAAACTCCCAGTCTTATTAATCTCTCCTCATGTGGAAGCTGTTCCATAACTCTAATAATTTTTGTTGCCCTTTTCTCTAACTTTTCCGATTCCAATACATCTTTTTTGAAATGGGGCAACCAGAGCTGGAAGCAGTATTCAAAATGTGGACGTACCATGGATTTATATAGAAGCAATATGATATTTTCTCTTATTATCTAACCCTTTCCTAATGATTCCCAACATCGTTTGCTTTTTTGACTGCTGCTGCACATTAAATGGATGTTTACAGAGAACTATCCACAGTGACTCCAAGATCACTTTCATGAGTGGTAACAGCTAATTTAGACCCAATCATTTTATATGTATTGTTGGGATTATGTTTTCCAATGTGCATTACTTTGCATTTATCAACACTGAATTTCATCTGTCATTTTGTTGCTCAGTCCCCATTTTTATGAGATCCCTTTGTAACTCTTGTTATTTGGCAGCTCTATGTTCTTGAGGAACCAGGGCACAGAACACCTACTCTCTCTGACTCACCTGAATTCCCCCCCCCAGCCTCTGCTTGAGCTTGAGCCAGAAACCAAAAGCAATGAAAAGGCTGTGAGACACACCTAAAACCCTCCAAACAAGGGTGATAGGATTAAGACAACTCCCTTAGCCCCATCTACATCGAAGATGTAAAAAGAGGCATCTCAATTAGCACATCAAATGGAGATCAAAAGCCTCATCTACATCAAAGATGGAACAAGAATTAGCATGAAGAAGTTAGAATCAAGTTTTGGCAAAGCAGAGATGCACTGCATGACTGGAGATCTCTGCTCTTGATGTAAATGAGCCCACACCTACACACACCCAGCTCCACAGTTATCAGACCATTCTAGTTATTGATATCCAAAACACTGAATCTGCCTGATTGCATTGTGAGCTCCCTCAAGGAACACTGCCCATAGCCAGGAATGATCAGCTTCCACTGTCCATCATAAAGAAAACCACACTGGTATACTGTCTGAGTCACTGTTTACCCGTAAACAAACCTAGTGTTCTCCCTTGAACCACTGTTTCTTCCCTACAAAACCCCCTACCTAAATTCAAACCTCTGTTCTGATTCCTGGATCCACGTGCTGCATCAGATCCAGTGGAACTTCTCCTTTTCCTGACTGATCGTGTTGGGGACTCTGCCTGTCTCAAGCGCTCCAGACCCTAAGCTGAACAACCTGTTTCCTGGGAACCTCTGAGCTGCATGGAGTGGTGAGACCACCCCCTCTTCCCCCAAAACTCTCTCTCTCTCTTTCTCTCTTTTAGTCCAGGCATAGCTTTCTACTTTTGTAATCAAACCTGGGCTAGCTTTCTCCCATACCCCAACTGTAATTCTGTAGTCTTGTAAGCGTTTGATTGTTTTTCTCTCCTTGTATGGCATCACTATTAGTATCGTAAGTTTTATATACATGGCAATAAACTAACGGTTCTAATCAAGCTGGTTGCCAGTCTCTCTCTCTCGCCAAACTTCATTTACTCCTTTGTGTTCTTGGCTTCCCTATCTTGCTCTGTAGCAATGCTTCTTTTACCTAAGCCAAAGATCGCTGGCCAAAAATCCCATGAGGTTTGCTCATCAAGGGGGTTACTGCTAGAACAATTGTAGCCTGATGGGGGAGGCAGTTGAAAAGTGCTGCTCTGCCTAACCTATGGAGTCCAGGGGTATATAAGAGTGGCAGCTGAAAGTGCTCTTTGACCCAGCCTGATTGAGTCCAGGGGCATATAAGAGGAGCAGTTGAAAGTGCTGTTTGGACCCAGGCTGCTCAGAAGTATGCTCTATTCTGGTGTGGTACAAACGGGCATATAAGAGTGGCCACTGAAAGTGCTGTGTCATCCAGCCTGCTCAGTTCAGGGACATATAAAAGGTCAGCTGAGCGTGCTGATAGTCCGGTCCGCTCAGGCGCTTTCGGTTAATCTGGAGTGTGTGTCTGTACGTCTGGGGGGTTTATTTGAATCTGGGGCTGGAGGAACCCAGCCCTGAAAACCTTAGGTCCTGCAGGATAGCTCCATTGGGAGGGGGCTTGTAGCCATATGAACACACAAGTAACACAAGCAGCACATTAATAGAATCACACACCCTCTTCCAGGAAGGTAACCCTAATAAATGAGCATATCTCAAAGTGACAGGCATATCTGGTAACACTCGCTGCAGTCTGCTTTGGACTTAACTATCTTGATAGTTTTGTATTATCTGCAAATTTTGCCCCCTCACTGTTTACCCTTTTTCAGATCATTTATGAATATGTTGAACAGTACTGGTCCCAGTATTGACTCCTGGGGGACTCCACTATTTGTCTCTCTCCATTCTGAAAACTGACCATTTATTTCTACCCTTCATTTCCTATCTTTTAACCAGTTACTGATCCAGAAGAGGACCTTCCCTCTTATCCCATGACTGCTTACTTTGCTTAAGAGATTTTGGTGAGAGACCTTGTCAAAAGCTCTCTCAGTACACTATATACACTGGATCACCCTTGTCCAAATGCTTGTTCAGCCCCTCAAAGAATTCTAGTAGATTGGTGAGGCATGATTTCCCTTTACAAAAACCATGTTGACTCTTCTCCAACAAATCATATTCATCTATGTTTCTGGTAATTCTGTTCTTTCTTCTGTTTTTGTTTCAATCTATTTGCTGAAGTTAGTACTGAAGTTAGGCTTACTGGCCTGTAATTCCAGGATCGCCTCTGAAGCCTTTTTCAAAAATCACATTAGCTATCCTCAAGTCATCTGGTATAAAGCAAGAGAAGATCAGGAATTTCAGAGAGGTCTAATGAAGCTAGTTTAATTGGTAACACAAACTGGTAGCTGAAATTTAATTTTGACAAATATAATTTTGAAAGGAATAATTGGGTCATATATATTGCTGAGTTCTAAATTGATTAACCATTCAGGGAGAAGACCTGAATGTCACTGCGGATAGCAAAACATGCAGAAGTGGTAAAAAAAGAAAACTAAAAATGTTTGGATGCATAAAAAATTACAAGAAAACTAACTATTATAATGCCTATACATAAATCTATGTTATGCCCTCACCTGAAATACCACCCTCAGTTCTACTTCTGCTATGATCTCTTTTAGAAAAGGTCTGGCAATTCTTATATTCCATATATATGAGTACTTTACAAGTCAAAAGATCGCCTCTGTACTTTTCCTATCTTACAGTTTAAGCAGATTCAGAGGATTGATGTTAAAAAACAGGTGGTCTTAAAGGAAGGATTGGCTGGTTTTGGTGGCAGCAGCTGGAGAAAGAATACAGCATGTTTATCAAGCTTCTTTACTATAGAAGAATGGACTAGAAGGGATCTCTCCAAATATGCCCAAGGCAAAAAGATGGCAAGCTTGCCTGCTCCTCTTGTATGGCAGTTTTCATTCCACTGAGGGAAAATGTTCAAGGTCTTTGTCATATGTGGCATTAAATACAGCTATTCTTCCTACAAAATCCTTGTGGAATAATCAGAAAAAGTGAGGAAGCTGAGAAGAAGAGGTCAAAGTTAATTTCACCCAGAGACTGAGTTGGTAGTAAGGTAGAGCACACCTCTGCTTGAAGAGGCTGGGGGGGGAAATCTAAACAGGACTACAGAGAGGACAGAAGGAAGGATTTATTTTTAATTGATAGTTAATTGACATATGGCAGTTTACAAGTGAAGAAAAATCAGCTGGAACCCACCACAAACCACTCTACCTCATCATTTGTAGGTGAATTATAGGAAAAAGTTGGTTCCATGGGATAGGAGCCTGAAACAAAGTGAAACTTCCGAGTTCCTTACTCCTGCATAGGAAAGGCTATGGAATTGTGTGTGCACAGGGCCACAACAGTTGGCTCAAGAGAAAAGTTGTTGCCAAGACATTTCTTGTGTCTCCTAGCTACCTTCCTTCTCTGCTGTTCCTAGAGACAAAATTTAATGCTACTAAAAGTTGGCACCTCAAACCTGAGTGAGCAGAGACAGCGGGGTTGGGTGCAAAAATCCTGTCTCCTGATTAGTCATGACCTGACTGATGGAAAAATATCAGACTGATGACACAGTGATTAGTACAGTATATAAAGCTAGATAGCAAAGCCAGAGAGAGGGTTGTTTCCCCCCCCAATTGTACCCCTTTGTATCAATTTGTCTATAAATACATGAAGAATGTCAATGACTTGCATTCATAAAATGTATTTTAAAAATTAACTTTTATAAATTGCATATTATTTCTACGTCTTATTTTTCTGTACCTGGGAGAATTACCAATTTTTAAAGGAATGTTTTTGTGACAAATTCCGAATTCCCCTTCATTGGATAATTCAGTACATCATACTCTTCAAACTTTGTTTTCCTCACCCGTTTTGCGTAATTTTAACAACTAGTTTTAGGGGCTTTAGACCATTAATGAGACCTAAAAATAAATTAGTGCACCGGAGGAAAGCTCTGAAATCTAATAATTGGAACAGGGTTTGGTTTTTTTTTAATTCCTCCCATTATCATTTAAGTAATTACAACAGCCACATTTTAATTAAAGCCAACAGAAAATGTTTTCCACCTTCTCCCACTTCACTGAAACATATTCACAGAGCTGTACTGATATCTGTGATACTAATGTACTTGGATACTTTGTAACAAGACACTTAAAATCCCTTTCATGTTTGTACATTTAATTTACTCGTGATTTTTAAAGAGTTAAAATTTAATGTAGATGCATATTTACTGAATGTTCATGTTATAGTGAATGATCAATAAATAAAAGACCTATTTCTTAGATAGCTTTTTTCATTAGTACATCTCAAAATGCTTCACACAATCTTTTAATGTATTATCCTCACACTATCTCTATAAGGTTGGGAATCACTATCATCCCCATTTTACAGATGGGGAACTGCCACATAGAGAGGCTAAATATCTTGCCCAAGGTCACACAGGAAGTCCATGGCAGAGCAGAAAATTGAACCCAGGTCTCCCATATCCTGTGTCACTGCCTCAACCATTGTACTATCATATGGATACTGCAGATTTTGTACCTTAGTGCTAGCATGTTTAATCATAGCATATATGCATAAGAAAAATGAAAAAATTTAGTCAAATTCTGACTGAAGTTTATAGTACTTTAAAAAAAGGCTAATTACATTTCCTAACACATTGTCAATTAAACAAATTGTTTAAGCTCATTATTTTCTTATGCTGCTTTTCATTTTAGGTGTGTTTCCTTCCCACCCATATTTTTCGGTATTATCTGCATGTGCCAAATCAACGAAGCTTTTCAAAAGATTAAGACTGGTTCAGGGAAACTGAAGTTTACTGCAAACCTTTTCAATCCTTATCCTATGTGTAAGGTCACCACTTCCAGAACCATGTATTTTTCTTTGTCAAAGCTGGAAAAGTACTCTTCTCAACTGTCTCTTCCAAGCAAATAATCTTCCAAGCTAGATACAAGATGATACTTCACTTCATTCGAAAACCTATGTCTAGCCTCAATGTATGCATAAGTTTAAATTATACTTTTCAGAATATAAAGTAATACTGAGCATGGGGATGCCTTTGTACTATTTTGGGGGTAATCATGGGGAAGTGGAGGAAAGATTTTGCTGAAAAGTTCAAGAAGAGTTTCTTGCTACGTAAGCAGCTGACTGCATTAATTTATAGAGGCCCAGAAATGAGAATTAATGGAAGCCTTCACGTATGTCATTTATCTGCTTTTAAATACTTACAGTGAAAAATACGGAAATCAATGTATGGATGAGAACCTCTTCTTTCTGTTTCAAATCCTGCCCGACTTCTTACTCGCACATCTCCTAGAAATAGGGTCAAGAATGAAATAAAAGAGTGGAAGAGCAGCAGAGATAAAATGCAATTGAACATAGCTGCAAGGGATAATAAGTCATGTATTTAATGAGATAGGATTATTCAGATAATAAACCTATTCAATACTTTTTGTTTTAGAGGTGATGTTTCAAAACAAAGTTTGAAGATTTGTTAAACATGCAACTGCATGCTTTTTGTCAACTTCTTTTTTTTTGACTAAGCATATGTGGCCAAAAGCATGTAGTACGCCTTTCAGTAAAATTAAAAACAGTTGGCTACAACATTATTATAAAAAATGCACCTTAATGTGACAGGAAACAAGAATATTAAAACTTGATTTGTCCCTCAATAACACAAAGTAGGAATATTTGTGTAGTACAAAAGATTCAGCTTTGAAAAATTGTAGCTTTTAGCAAATAAGCTAGTTACACCGTATGTTCTCATATTAAACAGAAAGTTTTTCCACTAGCATTTACTTACTTGTGCTCAGTTTGAATATTACATAGCAGCCTATTAAAATACCAAAACTCAGGCCTTGTCTACATTAAAAGAATATGTCGACAAAAGATAATGTCGACTTACAGCCACTACTATAATTGCAGGGGTGGCTGATGTACGCACTGCTTTCTTTGGGTCGGTGGAGCACGTCCTCAGTAGGAGCACTTCCACCGACCTAATGGGCAGTGTGGGGAGCTGAGACACCCACATCTCAGCTCCCTGTCAGGAGCCCACAGGCTCCCGGGTTCCATGGGGACTGTGCCCCTCCTTTCCCACTCTCCAAATCACAGCCAGGAGCCGGGCTCCCGCCGCCCAGGGCTTGCCTGGTCCCAGCTCACAGCCAGGAACCAGATGCCCCAGGCTTGCAACAGCCAGGGCATCTTGCCCTGCTACCAGCTGGGAGCGGGAACCAGCCGCTCTGTCTTGACTTTCTTGTCAATTTAACTGCTCCGCTGGAATGACAAGAATGACAGCTTTTCCACTGATGTAAGAGGATGCAGTGCCTACACTGACACTGCGTTGCCCTAGCTATGCCAAAAAAAGCCCTACACCTAGTCAAAAAAGCAGGGCAGTTTTGATGGCAGCAGGGTGATTGCACTGTGTACAGCAACTCTGTTTTGTAAACAAAAGCAGACTTTTATCCACAAAGCTCTGTAGCGTAGACCCCGCCTCAGTATAAAATCGTAAAACATAAGTATGTTTAAGTATTTGCTACTGCAACTAAAGCAATTAACACTATGCTGTATTTCTTAACATACTAGTTGATTTCTGCATTTGTGTTTTACCAAATGAAAGCTGACCATTGTAAGTTACTTTACTAATTAATTAATTCATTTAGATAAGAGAATTCACCTGAATTAAAAAAAAATACCCTTCAGCTCTTACAAATAGGAGATCAATTTATTATGTTTGTCTCAAATCTAACTCAATACTAAAACATTGGAACATTCTCAGAATTGCTCTATTTGTATTAATTGAATCCTATATGTATATTTCAGTCCTCTCCCCAAAGAAAGCAGTTTTCATGTAAATCATAACTAGGGACTTAGTGGGGATGAGAGACTGTATTTTTAAAAATCGTGAGCACGAACTAAAGAAAATTCTGTAGCTATTTAAATTCCAATAACTGTCACCATTCCAGTGTGCTGAAATTTTTTACTCTCTCCGTCTGCTTCGCCAGCCAATTTACTCATAGCACTAACTAAAGCACGTTATTAAACCAAATTGCAAGCCACTTTACCAAAGGTCAGAACATTAGCTGAAGATACAAAACCTCTGAGAATAGTAACATTTAAAAGTATCCATCCTACAACAGTATGTATGATGGATTGTTTTGCAGAAATTCTATACATTTAAACACTACTGTTTGGTAATACATATAATAATACACCTTATATGAGTAGTATCTTGAGAGGTACAGTGTAAGTACCACAAAGATGAATAGACCCAGCACTCATTGTGTATTATAATGAAGTATTTATATAGTCGTACAGTCTTCAGGGGTATGAAATGTTCTCAGTTATTTTTTCCTTGTTTATGTTTTTAAAGGAATGAAAATCCCTTATGAAACTGCTAGTATAAGGTTTCAGCAAAAAAAAAAAAAAAGCTAACCTCACCACCACCCAGAGGTTAACCCTCTCAGGCTAACAAAGAATGTCAAATTATAAGGCTCTCCAAGACGTTCAGCTAAATGGAATGGCTCATTCCACTTTCTAAAAGATACAGAGACAGCACAGTAGAACTCTTCTTCTAGGCATAAGAACAACTTGTGATTGATTGGATAAGTAAGGTGACCTTAGGGAATAATTCTAAAAAAAAAGTTTAGTAAAAGAAAAACTTGAGAAAAAAAAGGCAAAAGATGGAAAAGGGAGAGGGAACTCGGACTGTAAATTGATATTTTCATATGAAATTGGCAAATAGGACAGTGCTGTCCCCCATTCCAAGGCAGAGTGCAGCTGCCAAACCTGAGTCACATCATCAGGTAACAAAAAAACAGGTAAAAAAAATAAAAGCACAAGTAAAGGAAATCAGGAAAAGGAGCTAGGAGAGAACCACCAGCTGAAGACTCTCTTGGTAGTTTCCTGTTGATAACAGAAACTAATGGGTTATCACTCCTCAACTAAATTTCCCTAAAAAAAAATTCTGTTTTGAGTTCCCACTTACTAGGGACTGAGCCAGTCTGCTCAATTGCCCGTATTTCTCCCAAACATTATAAGGCTTTGAATGGAGGAAAATTTTGAAGACTTCATATCTAAGGAGGTCACTATTAATTTCCTCTTGAAAATTTCAGTAACCTACAGGTTCCATTGTTACAGTCTACCAAAGTGTTATGGATGTAGAGGAAAGAACAGTGTAACTATTATGCTGATCATCAAGCTTAAAGGATGATAGAGAAGGAGATTTGCCTGATGGCCATTTCCCTTGACTGAATATATGCAACATACTTCCTGCACCGGAAAGATTCACAGTGGCAGAGATGTTGATTGCAAAAGGCTCTTCAAGTGTTTTGTTTGAGAGCAATTTGTTTTGCTAGTTGACCAAGTGAAACACAGAGACAGAGTTACAAATAAGGGCACTGTTTCAGACTGAAAGAATGGAACACACTTGAGGGGGCAGGTAGCCCTAAAGCAGTGGTTCCCAAACTTTTCTGCCGTGGCACACCTGGATACCTTTTAATTATTTTGAGGCACACCACCATATAGGCTCCAAATGAACTCATGGGTATTCATGAGCCAACTCAGAACTCTTCAAGTAGTTTTTCAAGAAATTCCGTGGCACACCTGCTCAGGCCTGATGGCACACCAGTGGGCCATGGCACACTGGTTGGGAAACACTGCCCTAAAGAAAGAGCAACATACTGGAGATGCATATAGTCGACAATTAAATAAAGGTAACTGTAGTAAGAGAGTACAGGGGTGGGAAGTTATGCTTTTATATCTACAGCATGAGTAGAAATTAGGGATGTAAATAGTCATTTAACTAAGAAATCTGTTTAAACATTCTAAAAATAGAACATTTAAATGGCTAAATGTATGGGGGGGAGGGAGCTGTGCTGGACTCGGCTTCTCACTGTCAAGTGAAATTTGCCTAAGCTGCGGCTACCCCCCAGTAGAGAGACGCAGCTGGGCAGCTCTCACGGGGAGCTGAGTCGAGCTCGGTTGCGGTGCTCTCCCCACCCCCCTGTGCTGAGCCCTGCACCTTCCCAAGAGCTGCCCAGCTGCTCTCACTCATGGGGAGCTGAGCCCAGCTGTTGCTCTCCCCCATCCCACTCCCAGTTTAAATGGTAATCAGCTATTTTAAAACGTTTAAGCTTTTACATCCCTAGTACAAATTTCCCAAATAAGCAGAGAAGAGATATTTTCACTACGCAATTGAGAAGGTAAAGATCTAGAGCCCATCAACCCTTCCTCCTCCCAATCTTCTTTTATATATTAAAATGCCAAAAGCATTTGCCCCAGAAATATAGGGAAAAGCAGACTAGTGTAATGACCCCTGAAGATTCTGAACGGTAGCTCAAAACAAAAAGACCATCTCTTGGCTGAATTGAAATGAAGGGTGGACTTTATGAAGAATGGAGGTGAGTGCAGAACTCTAGAAAACAGTAGACTATATACAGAGAACATCTGTCTGTAATGGTTCAGTCCCATTCTTAGAAAAAACAGCAATTCTTGCCTTCTACAAGTAGTCCTCCTGGGATGATAACCTTCATTGTCACTTCTTGGACCTCATTTTAAGGGAAGAAGACTCTGCTCCCAAGACACAGAAAACCAGAATTTGATAAATACCTGTTGGCCCCGATATGAAAAAGGGGCGGTCTTCATTACCAATTTACACTCTCTCTAAAGCTGAAGTATCTATATGAATTTTTTTCAGAGTCAATTAAATCAAAACAAAGGGAACATGAATGAATCTTTAAGCCCCTGACAAATGTCCAGTATCAGAGCCAAATAACTCTTCTGGGAAATAAAACAAAGTCACAACTCCAATAAGAAACAAATGATATTACAAGGAGTACTGCAAATGAAATTCTTTCATCCCTTCACTGAATTCTCTTTTCATCTGTTCAGGACTGGCTTTAGCCTTTTAAAAAGTTTCATCAAAGGGATATCTGAACTGTAGCATTAATCACAAAGAATCCTTTAAGTCTGTTACAAAAGCTTCATAATCTTTTTTTCATTCTATTACTATTCTAGTAACATTCTATTTGCTTATTGGCTAGATTTTTGGGAGCAGATGCCCAGACTACAAGAACAAGAGTCTTTATTAACTGAGAAATGCAATCATCCTCTTCAGGGGGATTAGCTTAAACATCTCCTCTGTCTTCCCATACTTTTTTCTGAAATACATGACAAACCCTGCTGAAACTATTCGTTTCAGAATAAGTCAACACATATCTCTAGTGACCCCTGAATGGTAGTCCCTAATCACCACTGCACTCATTTTAAAGGGATTTTATTTAAATCCACCAATTCAAAAAGGACCAAAAAGATAAAGAATCTTCAGCCTCTGCAAAAGAGAAAGGAGAAAAAAACCTTCTTGGTTTAAGTATCTGATTTAATGTGCATGTATGACATGCACTTTATCTATTTTTGTTCGCTCAGTGTGCTAAACTCTGGTTTTCTCCAAGCATACTTGAAGAGAAAAATCACCAAGGAACCAGCAAAGGGAGAAACTAGCTTGAAAAAGATGATGGTGAAAGAACAAGAAGGAAAGGAAGAGAGTGCTCCCTTGGCTAACTAGTTGAAATTGCAGAGAGCAGGATTTCCAGAAGAATGACCCAGTTTAGAGGAAGGGGATCAGACTGAAAATTTAAATGGAAAATAGAGAACAGCCTGCATATATTAGACTTAAGACAAGATATTAGGGGATATCTGTTGCTGAGGGGAGGTTGCTAATTTTCTGCCTTTGTTGACTTTTTTGCTTTTTCTTCCTCAATAGTGATGAAGAGCTATGCAAATGGAGACTGAAGAGATCCTGGAAATATAGGGTAAATACTCAGATCCAGCTGAGAAGTGCATTATCAAAAAAGGCAGACTGTTTAGAGTAAGCCATTCAGTACCCCCATAACTTTCAAGCCCTGCATTGGCCAAGTTGCCCCAAAATGGATCTTGGAGGCAGCAGAAAAGAGAAGAAATCAAGGAAATGTACAGGAGCATAAGGAGGAACATTGAGGAGAGTCTTATGTAGCTGTAGACAGATACAGCTGGCCAGGGATCAACATAGCTGGATCATCCTCACAAGATTTCAGCACACACAGCAGAAGAGTTTTACACTGCTGTATTCCTGTTTGATGAGCCATTCCCCAAGGTCTGAATCTGGACTGCACAATGCTTTTGGAGAATGCTAGTGTGGTTGAATATATTTTTGGAGTGGAGAAGGACAGAGTAGCCATCTCAAGCTGACAATGTTCAGTTATACAGCCACTCAGAGTCAGTTAAGATTTTCCCATTATTCAGTTATCCACAAGATTATGTTTTAGGCAGGATTTGGAAATACTGCTGTACCACACTAACTTCACTCCACTTGGGGTCACTCGAAACTCTGTTCATGACTTGGATTCCAACAGTCTGCAGACTTTAGGGAAAGCAATTCCATAACCATTGCAGCCAAAGCAAGCAAATGCGGGAAGTTCTAAGTAGTCTGTTAATTTTATAAATATTTAACATCCTCCCAAATTATGTTACTCAGTCACATTTATAACTTATATTTGGTTCATTTGGAATACCAATTGATTAATCAAGTTAAAGGTAAAGCATATTACTATGGTTTTTTACCTGTGTTGTCAAGGAATTACACTTAAGCCAAGCAATTCTGTGACTCTAGACTTTATCTGTATGATCTACATTACAAAAGTGTGCAGGAGTCTACTTAACATTTGTATTCCTGTAAGGAAGCCACTATATTACCTTTTCTTATCCGTTAATTTAAAATTAAATGAAAATTTTAGTTATCTGAATCACAGCTAGAATCTACATTTATAATTGCTCTATAGGAAGTTTAATGTAACCATTAAGATTTCAGGTCAGTCTCTCTCAGGTCTATTCATAAGGCAACACTAATGAAAAAAGTAGTTACTAATTTGTACAAAAAGGTGAGCTTCAAATTTGGGAATACAAAATGACCATCAACCAATGACAAATAAAAATGTGTATTATACATAGTGATACAAGTACCCAGGCAGCAAGATTCAGAGTATACTAAAAGTAAAACAGGGCAACTCCTCTTTTAAGGATTTAGTACATTTGATGAGCTAGCAATTAAATACAATAAAATACCGGTAAGGAGTAATACTCTTCATAGTAAATTAGTTTCAGGTGTTCTAGAACATCCAAGTGAATTCTAAAATAGGTACAAAATTAAAATTAAGAATATAATATTGTATGTTTTTACAGTTCTAATTCTATTCCAGTTCTGACCTTTTAAAAAGACAAAATAATAAACATATCATAGGAAGTTAGATATTGCCTTCAAATTGATTGTACAGTAATCAAATGGCAGTAGTGAGTCATGTTCTGAGTTTCCCAACTGCATTTTGATGCATCACGACACCTCTTCTCTCCCCTCAAGAAATTATGGGTCTGATAATCTGCTAATACAATTCCATTAATTTTTTTCATCCCAGAAATCAGCAAGAAAACCAGAAATCAAATCCTTATCCCCATTAAAAGCAAAAGAATCTATATACCTCAATCATCTTGAAGACTTAGCTATTATCATTGGAACTACTTTTTATCATCAATTTGATGACAATTTACATTTCTAGTCCCCTTCATCCAAGCATCTCAAAGCACTTTAAAAAGCTGGATACATATCATCATTCCCATTTTCAGGAATAAATTGTTCATTTTTATGTTTTTGAAACAATAAACTTCACTTCGTTAACTGAAAAGAAAAACAATCATAGGACTGGAAGGGACTTCGAGAGGTCACCTACTCCAGTGTGCTGCACGTATGGCAGGACCAAGCATTTCCTAGATCATCCCTGCCAGGTATTTGTCTAACCTGCTCTTAAAATTCTCCAATGACTGAGATTCCATAGCCTCACTAGTCAATTTATTTCAGAGCTTAACTACCCTGACAGTTAGGAATTTTTTCCTAATGTCCAACCTAAACCACCTTTGCTGCAATTTAAGTTTATTGCTTCTTGTTCTAGCCTCAGAAGTTAACAAGAACTATTTTCTCCCTCCTCACTGTAATAACTTTTTATGTACTTGAAAACAGTATCATGTCTTCCCCCGCAGTCTTCTCTTCTCCAGACTAAAGGAACTCAATTTTTCAATCTTCCCTCATAGGTCATGTTTTCTAGACCTTTAATCATTTTTATTGTTCTTCTCTGGACTTTCTCCAATTTGTCCACATCTTTTCTGAAATGTGACGCCCAGACCTGGACACAATACTCCAGCTGAGGCCTAATTAGCATAGAGTACAGCGGAAGAATTACTTTGTGTGTCTTACTGCTAATACACCCCAGAATTGTGTTTGCTTTTTTTTTTTTTTAAACAGTGTTACATTGTTGACTCATATATTGCTTATAGACTCATAGACTCATAGGTCAGAAGGGACCAATATGATCATCTAGTCTGACCTCCCGCACAAGGCAGGCCACAAAACCCTACCCATACACATTTATAACAACCCCGAACCCATGACTGAGTTATTGAAATCCTCAAAAGTGAGATTTGAAGACCTCAAGCTGCAGGGAATCCACCAGCAAGCGACCCATGCCCCATGCTGCAGAGGAAGGCGAAAAACCTCCGTGGCCCCTGCCAATCCGCCCCGGAGGAAAATTCCTTCCCGACCCCAAATATGGCGATCAGCTAAACCCTGAGCATGTGGGCAAGACTCACCAGCCAGCACCCAAAAAAGATTTCTCTGCAGTAACTCAGTTCCCATCCCATCCAGCATTCCCACAGACCATTGAGCAGACTTATCTGCCGATAATCCAAAATCAATTGCTCAAATTAAACTATCCCATCATAACATCCCCTCCATATACTTATGACTACCATATCCTTTTCTGCAGTACTCTTTCCTAGAAAGTCATTTCCCATTTTGTACGTGTGAACTGATTGTTCATTCCTAGATGGAGTACTTTGCATTTGTCCTTATTAAATTTCATCCTTTTTACTTCTGACCATTTTTCCAATTTGTTCAGATCATTTTGAATTTTAATCACATCCTCCAAAGCACTTGCAATTTTTCCCAACTTAGTATCATTCACAAACTTTATAAGGGAACTTATTATGCCATTATCTAAATCACTGTTGGAAGATATTGAACTGAACCAGACCCAGAACTGATCCCTGCAGGCTCCACTCAATATGCCCTTCCAACTTGACTGTGAACCATGATACAAGAAGAGGCACTAAGTATCACATCACTATTAAAGCATAAATATAAAGGAAAATTCACTAGTGTTAAGGGACAAAAATCCCAGAAGTGAGAGAATTCATGTTAGACACTCAGACCTGAATTTACTTTCTTATACTTAAGTACAGGAGCACAAACTATATACAGTTAGATAAACGGAACTTTGGAGACTGCTACAATACATGCTGCAAAAAAGTATGAGTGTAGAGTTTCAGTTCTAAAAACAAAATAAGGAAAAACATTCCATCATATGAGTAACAGAACTGGAAGACAAACCAGTCATTTTCAACAAGCTTTTAAAAGAAGCATATTTTTCCACTAAACAGCTCTTTGAAGTATTTGCTCTGTACTTTCCCAGTCTTAGAAACCTGAGCCTTTAGAAGCAGACATCAGTATCACAGCATAACCAAATTCACAAGTCCAAAAGATGGAGGCTACTTATCTGTAAAGTGGATGTTTTTCAAGATGTGGGGTCCTTATCTGTATTCGGCACATGGGATATGCATGCTCACCATGCACTTGAGTCTGGAATTAGTTGCAAGCAGTGTTCATTGGCTTGCATATGCACTGTATGTCTCCTCACGCTCTCAATAAAGGACAGAGCAGACCAATGCCTCTCCCTTTTCCCATTCTTACCACAGTGTAATGAAGCCGCAGCGGAAGAGATGGAGGGTTGGGTAGTGGAATACAAATAGTAACCATGCATCTTGAACTATCTCCAGTTATAGGTAAGTAACTTGGATTTCTTCTTCAAAATGATGGTCCCTATGTGAATTCCACATGAGGAAGATTAACAAACAGTAGTCAAATAGGTGGTGTGTGAGAGGACGCAGAAGTGATATTTGACTGTAGCACTGCTGTCCTCACAGTCAAAGCTGCAGCTGATGACTCTTAATTGCACATTTTAAATGCTCTGATATGGAAATAGTTTAGGTGTCTTTCTAACATCCTTTGCTCTTTGCAGATAAAAGACCAATACTTTCCAGACATTCAGCGAACATGATCTTTTCTCCTCTTCTGAAGCATGTGGTTTAGAAAAAAAGATACAGGCAAACAGATGACCTGACTCATACGAGAC
The DNA here is from genome assembly GCA_007922155.1 of Mesoclemmys tuberculata. Lineage (NCBI taxonomy): Eukaryota > Metazoa > Chordata > Testudines > Chelidae > Mesoclemmys > Mesoclemmys tuberculata. The sequence continues at coordinate 75,713,724 of ML675601.1, forward strand.
TCGCAAACTACTCTGGATATGAATCTGGGTTAGGGGCATAAGAGCTCTATTTTTCTTTCTTTTTTTTTTTTTAAACAGAAGGTAGAATATGGTGGATCCACAATAAGTGCTCCCAGCTCTGACTTTTCTGGCTGACATTACAGCTATTAGAAAGGCCACCTTCATGGACAAATCGGCTACTGCGCATGTGGCCAGCTGGTCAAAAGGAAACTTAGTGAGAGACAACAGAACAAAACTGAGGTCACCATTAGAGAAAAGGATCTGAGAATCCCTTTAAAAAATTAGTTGTGACAGGGTGCATTAGAGAGATGGTTATCCACTAGAGGACGGAAAGCGTAGATTGCTGCTAAATGCACTTGCTGGAAACTGAACATAAGACCCGAAGACTTACAGGTAATATACTCTAATATATCAGTGATTCCAGCAGAGTCCAGAGACAAACCACATTGATGAGATGAAGTGGGGGATGAGCCCACTTCCATTTAGTTCAGTAACAGCTTCTCATAGACCTGTGGTGGGCAACCTGCAGCCCGTCAGGCTTCTGAGTGTGGCCCATGAGACATTTTGTTAAAAGTTGCTCACACGCATGAAAGAATCATACAAGCAGCACACTGAACTGCATTTGTTGAATTTTTGACAATTATTGTTATTTTTGTGTTATATTATTGTAATATTAAGTAATTTTGTAATTAATATTAATTACATAATTACTGATAAGTTTGATTAATTTAACTAACTTCCTTAATTTATTAAAATTCACACATACAATATTTATTTTTTAATATGGCAACACTGCATGAGCCACGGTTCTGGCTTCAGTCTACTAAGCACGGCAGTGTGCTACTGCCGGTGGTCATGAGTGGTTACGCTTACCTATATTACTTTTGCCTGTAATCTGCCCTGAATTTTATCATGAATCACTTTGTGTTTAAGTGGAGTGATAGAGATGGAGGAGAATCAAGTACAAGATCAAAAGGTACAGAGGAAGATGTAGCCGTGGCGGTTGTAGCCAAAAAGAAGAAAATAGGTGACGAGGGCAGAACGGTAAAAGAAAGCTGGGAGCTGGCTTATTTTGTTATTGAACAGAAAGGGAAGCTATTTTGCTTAATTTGCAACAAGATGATATCAGTTCCCAAAAAATACAATATTCAGAGACATCATGAAACACACCATTTCTCGAATGTAGCAAATTTTCTGGTAGGTTCTCCCCAACGTGCTTGAAAACTTTCAAATCTGAAGGAAGCCATGAAAACACAGAAGTGGGTATTTAGACGAGCATTAAATGAAAGTGACACAATGACTTTGGCTAGTTTTCATATCGCTTGGTTACTTGCAAAAAATGGAAAGCCATTATCAGATGGTGATAGTGAAACAATGCTTTATTGAATCCTCAGATGTTTTATCTGATGGATTTAAAAACCAAGAGGAAATTATCAGACATGTTAAATGTCTACAGTTCAGCAGGAGTACTGAGAGTCGCAGAGTGAACGACATAGCTGCCGATCTGGAAAAGGAGCTTTTCAGAATTATATGTTAAAGCGAGGCCATCAGTATGGCATTGGATGAATGCAAAGATATTAATGACATTGCTCAGCTCTGCATCTAGGTTTGCTGTGTTGACAGTTGTCTAAAAGTGACAGAAGAATTTTTAAATCTCTTGGGAGTACACGGGTGAGCACAGGACTGAGGGTTTTTTTTGAAGCATTTACTGATTTTTTCAAAGAGCACGGGTTATGTCTGGAAAAAAATGTATAATTTACAACAAATGGGTGCCTCTCTATGATAGGAACACACAATGGATTTGTGGCTTTGTTGAAAGCTTGTGTACCTGACGTATTTGTTTTGCATTGCATAATACACCAAGAAGTGCTAAACTTGGCAAGGGAGACAAACTGAAAGCTGTAATGGACAAAGTGGTACAGATTGTTAATTTCATACGTGCCCATCCCTAGCAACACCATCAGTTTGTGGAACTTTTGGACCAAATTGAAACAGAATAAGGAGATCTCATCATGCACACCGAAATGAGCTGGCTAAGCCGTGATAAAGTACTGGACCGCTTCCTGGTACTTCTACCGACTATCAAGAAGTTTTTTGCTCAGAAATTTCAAATGTACTCAGTTAGATGATGAAAACTGGATTTTGGATGTGTCTTTTCTCACCGACATCACTGGTCACCTGAACACATTGAATGAGTCATTGCGGAGAGGAAAAAATCACCTCTTGCCCACATGAATTGTTAGTGTCAGAAAATTCATGCTACAGCTGCAGTTGATGTCCGCTCAGTTACCGTCACTTCCCAACTTTGAAAAAAAAATGCTGGACAAACACACTGATCAAGGAAATGAAAAATGTGATCCATCATTTCACATGGAAGTGCTGTCTACACTGGCAGAGCATTTTAAGAACCACTTCTCTTCTCTGAGTGATCTGAAGCCCTTCCTCTCACTGCTCTCAAATCCACCTGAATTTGATTTGAGCCAATCTGTCATAATATGGCAAAGGCTTGGGGTTGATAAAAGGAAGTTTGAGGAGGAATTACTTCACATTCATGCCCTGGATGAAGACTAAATTAATCAGCTGAAGAGGGAAGGTAAACGAGAACTTTGGAAGAATATCCCCAGGCAAGTTCTATGGCATTGCATTGCAAAGCTGATGTCAATCTTTGGCTCAACATATACATGCAAGCAGACATTTTCTGCTGTGAGACACATCAAATGCAAGAAGCGCAACAGACTAATGGATGGAAACCTCAGTGATGAACTGCAGTGCCCCTGCACATCCCTGACTCCTAATCTGAGAAAGCTTTTGGAGGACAGATCCAACCAGCCGTCACATTGAGTATGATGTATTGTAAGGAAAGCATAAATATTTCTTTCGTCTATACTATTTGAAGTTGATGACAATTCTATTAATATATGAATGAATAAGCATTTTTTAGAACTTGTTATGAAATATTTGGCCTGTATTAAATGTATTTAAGCTTATTCGTGGGGTCATGGTTAATGCACATGCCTGATTTCAATCTCGTGCCCCACTGAGATAAAGGAGGGCCATTCATGTAGCCCCCTCACTAGCCTAGGTTGCCTATCACTGTCATAGAATCATTTCTATTTTGGTGAAGGATGAACTGAACTGCACCTTCTTGGAACATGAACTGTCTGTCTCAGATGACATCCAAATACCAGGTTCTGAGTTGCACTAGTCCATGTGCTGCAGGATGGGGATGTTCATGGAAGGTTATGCTGAAAGCTTCAACAGATCCATGAACCAGAACTATGTCAGCCAGCTGGGTGTGATGCGGATGACTCCAACTGTCTTGGTGGATCTTTCGTAAAACTTATGGTATCAAAAGAACAGAAGGGAAAGCATACCCCGGGTGCTCGTTCCACGACATCAGGAAGGCATCTCTCAATGAGTCTTTACTGAGAATTGCTCTAAAGAAGTACTAAGGAAGATACCTGCTTGCTTGTGAGCAGAGGCCCCAGGCCAGCATTCCCCACTGAACAGGGAGGTTGTTCAGAAGGTCATTGTGAATCTCCCATTTGTGATTCATAAAAAAGCATCTGCTCAAACAGTATGCTAGGGAATTTTGCACCTCTGATAAGCATGCTGCTAATAGGGTTTTGTGATGTCTGATGTTCCAATTCCAGAGAACTGCCTCCACGCACAAAGTTTTTGTTCCTCCTTCCTTGTTTATATAAAATACTGTTGTCATATCATCCAACATTAGCTGAACAAGTTTGAATTAGATGAGTGGGAGGAAGGCATTGCAGGCCTGACAGGCTGTCCTCAGTTCTAGTAAATTTATGTGCATTCTGGACTCTTGGGGGGGTCCAGACGCCCCGGGCCATGTGCACAATCCAATCCAAGGAGGAAGTGTCAGTAATGCCTCCAGTGTCAATGCAAGGAAAGGGATTCCTACCTGAACCCTCTCCACATTTCTCTGCCAAAAAAGACAGCATAATATCTTGGTCAGAACTGTGACCTTGTCATTTATTGTACTCTTCTCTGGTGAATACATCAAGAAAAGTCAGGATTGTAAGCTTCATAGATGATGTCTGGCAAACGGTGTCACATGTGTGCATGAAGTCATGTGGTTAAAAATGGAAAGACAATTTCTTTTCTGTACCTTTTCCAATTCAAATATATCTTTTTTGAGATGGAGTGACCGGATCTGCATGCAGTACTCAAGATATGGGTGCACCAATAATTTACATAGAGGCACTATATTTTTTGTCTTATTACCTAACTCCTTCCTAATGATTCCCAATATTCTGTTAGCTCCTTTGACTGCCACTGCACACTGAATGGGTGTTTTCAGAGAACTAGCCACAATAACTTCAAGAACTCTTTCTTGAGTGGTAACAGCTAATTTAAACCTTATTTTATATGCATAATTGGGATTATGTTTTCCAATGTGCATTACTTTGCATTTATCAACACTGAATTTCATCTGCCATTTTGTTGCCCTGTCACCCACTTATATGGGATCCCTTTGTAACTCTTCACAGTCTGCTTTGGACTTAACTATCTTGAGTAGTTTTATATCATCTGCAAATTTTGCCACGTCATTGTTTTACCCCTTTTTCCAGATCATTTATTAATATATTTAACAGTACTGGTTCCAGAACAAGCCTCTGGAGGACTGTACCTCTCTCCATTCTGAAAACTGACTATTTACTCCCATCCTTTGTTTCCTATCTTTTAACCAGTTATTGATCCAGGAAAGGACCTCCCCTCTTATCCCATGAGGCAATGTTGATGTTTGTTGTTCACAGAAAAGGAGGTAGTGCAGAAAACAGTTTTTGAAACGTGGGCAGAATCCCAGACTTCTCGTGGGGGGGGGAGGGGAGAAAATCCCCAGGCAGGAGGAAAAAATGCTATCTAACTATGCTATACTATACTATTATAATTAAAAAGCTAACTATATACAATTCTTACAGGAATGACACAGTAAAAAGGAGCTGAGAACACAGAAGATTCTGATGCAGACCCTGAGGTGGTAGGAAGGAATTGGAAAGGCTTTGGCCTGTATTGCCCTTTAGGACCTTAGTTGGGAGCATGAGGAGGACTACTGCACATGTGTAAACCAACAGACACTGCCTGCAAGAAATTTCAGACACAGATGTATGATGCACATGCATATCCCACATGTGGAATACACACAGGGATCATCACTCAAAGAAGAACCATGATACCAAAAAGAGAAAATCCTCAGGATTTTTAAGCCAATTACATTACTTTTTTTGGTCTGGTACCTGACTTTTGAGTTCTTTATGGGGAAATCTCCCCTTTCTTTATGAGCACTTCAGGAAAAAAAACAAACTTCATCCTGAAATGCATAATCTGGGAGACCTCTTCTCCCTTTTACTTTTGGTTGATAAGTAGGATACTTCAATATCATCCCTTCTCCAGACACTGATCTTAGCTCCCTCCTCTGTGCCCTACACTAAACCTAATTGTAATATACTTTCTCTAGGCAGTGCGCCATCCAGCTCCCCCCCACCTTTTTATAGTCTCCTGTTCCGCTAACTGGCTGCTGGCCCTGCCCTTTTCCTTCTCCCTGGATACTGTCCTTGCCCAGTTCTAGGAGAGTGAAGTCAAGATGGGGCTGACTCCCTGAAGGTTGGACAGGAAGGAAGACACTTCTGGGATATCTTCACTACCCCACCTCTTCATCGCCTTAGAGCTGAACAAAGGAACAGGATGGGAAAGAGCTACCCCCAACCTAGCACCCTCATCACTTTCCCAGCTTCTGATCTGGAGCACATGTAGGAGAAGCAAAGAATTCCTACTTCAAGTTACTCCATTTTAATTCATGTCATAGGTTCAAGTTTACTTTGAAACTTAAGATAGTTTCTGTAATGAACAATTGTATGACAAAACTATTCTTATATGAAAATATTTACTCTGTTATAAACCACTCAATTTAATTAAAACAAAAAATGACATGCTCTTATAGGTGCTAAAATGTTCTGCTATCTGCATACTGAATCAGGGACAACAAAAAAGTACAGCAATACAAATACAGACTTTATATAACATTGTTTAAAAATGAAAATACAGAGGTTATTGCCACCCATTAAATCTATTTTTTCCTACGGATATAACAGGTACACAAAACATAAGCCCATGCAAACCTGCAAGGTTTTCCTCCTGTTAAGTATTTTTCCTTAAATCCAGAACTAGTAAGGAAACAAAAGTCTTTGGTATCTTAATACATTTTATGACACAGTAACCATGGTTCTCTTATATATCTTTACAGTACTTTGCACAATGGGGCCTCAATCCCAAATACAATATTTGGGTGCCATAACTTTTTTGCAGCAGTCAGTAAATGGCAAAATTGACTAAAATACTGACAGCAGAAAAAAAGGACAAATTGAAAAGTGTTTAAACATTTAAAAATTACGTTACAGATCACCACAACCATTTAAAAAAAATGGTCACAAAAATAGATCAGTGCTGAAATACACAAATTGCCATGCTTACCTAGCATACGAATGTACAATGCAGTTTGATCAGAGCTGTCATAGGAAATAGCTCCACGCCTCTGTAAAAAAAATAAAAAGACAAAACATCAATCTAATTGAACATCTGACCCTTAAATTGCATTCGTTTTGCATGGTCAACTTAATCCTTTAAATTGACTAATTCCAAAAAATAATTGTTTTTGACAATGTATCCTAATTTTGTCCTTGCAGAAGTAGAGAAGTGCCAAGAGAAGAAGGAAACTAATTACAGAAGCTAGGAGAGAACTGGTAGCACAGGGTCTCTGAGGAGCGCTCAACCCCCACAACTTTCCCAATTCCCTTTCCAGATGCCTCTCAAAATCATACCCTCACCCTCCCCACTAGCACAACAAAAATAAGGAAAAATTCACCCAGCAAAACTTAGTTAATGTGGAGTTATAAGCTGCAGACACCTCAGCAATGGCCTGCGCTTCTCATGCCCATTCAGAATGTTAAAGTTTAGCTCTCAAAACAAACATTTGCATTTAATGGGTTTCTAACTATTTTCCTTTTACCTAGAAGGAAATAACTGATTTTTAAGTTCAGTGACAATTTTAAAAAGTTCTAGAAAAAAAATTCATTTTGGGCCAGATAGAAAATTAAAGTTAGAATTTTTCAGCAAATTAATGGAAAAAATAATTATGGGTCAAACAAAATATTTTGTTAAATCCAACACTTAACATTTCATTTAAATTTTAAGCATTTTAAAATTCCTGATTTTATGCAAAATTAAAGGAAATTTCAAAAAGAAAAGTTATTTTGCACCAAAACGTTCTAAAATGTTTCATTTTTAAAATGTCAAAAAAAGTTTCAATTTTTTAGAATTTTCTCACCAAATGAAGAATTCTGCAACGTTAACACAAATTCACAAAATGTTGATATATAATGGAGTCTGCCTTTTTGCCAAAAAGGTTGCTCCTGAAAAATGTTCCCCTGCTCTATTTGTTGCAGTAACTTTCTAATGAGGATATTTTTAATTACACATTTCCTGGATTTGTAGTGCCAGAATCTAGGGAATTAAATTCACATTCTAAAGGAGCACAGGATACTACTGAGCACCTGAACTCTTAACACAACATTTTCTGTATTTGAATATAGAAACTTTAATTAATTTAAAAATATTGCATAAAGCTATTTTAAAAGCACAAGAACAAGCCCTATACCGTCACATATGAAATGTCATTTATGAGCTATAAAAATAATTACTTCCTCAGGACATTCAAAGACCCAGAGCAGACTGTACTTTTTACCCTCAAACTTATTCTATATCGTATGCCTGGATACTCAATGTGTATGCTGCAGTACTTGTGATTTAGGAATCTTCCTGCAGTTTATTCTGGATTTGTCCCACAATAACCAAATATTGAGAAAGAATTTTTGCCAACACACAACCAGTAATGGAGCACACATAGGGACACATCCCGAAGAACTATTGTTACTGCACAAAGTGAGTAACTTCTTTGAGTAGGGTCCCCATGGGTGTTCCACTGTAGATGCCACCCGAGCAGTATCCCCCCCTTGGAGGGTTGGGACTTTGGAGACAGGTTAGTCACAGATGATAGTACTGAGGAGCCAAAGATGGCATCAGAGGCAGAGTCCTCAGTGATTGCATGATGTTCGGCAAAGGTGTGGACTGATGACCACGTCGCTGCTTTGCAGACCTCTGAGATGGGGACATTTTTAAAGAAGGTGACAGATGAGGAGATTGATCTCGTGGAATGTGTATGGATCAAGTCTGGAGGGGTCATGTTACAAATCTGGTAGCATTGTCTGATGCAATTCGAGACCCACTTTAAAAGTCTTTGGGCTGACACCGCTGAGCCCTTAGACCTTTCCACCATAGAGATGAATAGTCTAGGGGACTTCCTGATGCAAGGGCTCTCCTAACATCTAGGATATGCAGCATGGCCTCCCTATTGTCTTGGTGAGGCCTAGAGTAGGCAGCAGGAAGATGACTAGATTGATTCATGTGAAACAAGGAAATCATTTTAGGGATAAACGTTGGATGTGTCCTGAGTGTAACCTTATCTGGAAGAACACTGTGTATGGGAGATGTACCATCACAGCTGCTATTTTCCTTATTCTTCTTAGCCGAGGTAATTGCAATTAGAAAAAAAAAGTTTTCATTGATAGGTATGCCAGCGAACAGGTGGTCACAGGTTTGAAGGGAGGCCTAATCAGCCCTTTTAATAAGAGATTTAGGTCCCACAAGGGGATAGGAAGTCAGGGTTGAGAGAAAAGGTTTGTTATTCCCTTAAGGAACCTTTAAGTGGTTGGGTGTGATAGTACTGACTACTTCTACAGGTTGGTCAAATGCTGTAATAGCTGCTAGATGGACCCTGAGAGAGCTCAGGGTAAACTCTGATTTTTTAAGGGTCAGGACTTATTCCAGAATATGTGGAAGAGTTGCTGACACTAGAGAGATTTGTTGTGACGTGTATCAAATCTGGAAACTAAACCATTTCTACAGTTAAGGACATCGTGTGGATGACTCTCTGTTGTATACAGCAGAACTTCTTGCACTTTCTTTCAGCATGAGCTTTCTAGACACTGCAACCATGTAGGAGCCATGCTTTGAGGTGGAGGATCCCCAAGCTCGGATGTATGGTGTGCCCTTTATCCTGAGAAGGTGTGGAGTGGCCGGAAGAGAGACTGATGAGCTGCATCTTGGCCATGTGGGAACAAGCAAAATTAAGTAAGATCCATCCCTCTTTATCTTTAGCAGAACCTTCAGAAGAAGAGGAAACATAGAGAAGGCATAAAGAAGGTTCTTGTCCCAGGGGAGGAGGAGAGTATTGCCCAGAGAGTGCTGTCTGATTCCCACCTTGGAACAGTATTGCAGACACTTCTTGTTCTGGTAAGTGGCAAACAGATCTGTGGACAGTGTTCCCCACTGAACGAACAACTTGTTAAGTACTGACGGGTGCATTTCCCACTGGTGGTCATGCTGTAATTTGTGACTGAGCTTGTCTGCTATCAAGTTTTGCATGCCTGGGAGGTAAGCTATGGACAAAGTGACGTTTTGAGACATTCACCAATTCCATAGTTTCACTGCCTCCATGCATAGGGAGGCTATTCTGACCCTTCCCTCCTTGACAGTTGATATAATACATGCAGATTGCTGTTTGTTAGGGTATTCATATGTGATCCTGTTATCAGAGGGAGGAGATGGGAGTAGGTGTTCCTGACCACTCTCAACTCGAGGAGACTGATATGCAGGGATATTGCCATAGGTGACCATTTGCCTCACATTGTGAGACTGTTTAATATGTACTTCATCCGCTGAGGAATGTGTCGGTGGCAAGCTTTAGCAAAGCTTTTGATACGTTCTCCCATAGTATTCTTATCAGCAAGTTAAAGAAGTATGAGTTGGATGAATGGACTGTAAGATGGATAGAAAGCTGGCTAGACCAATGGGCTTAACATGTAGTGACCAATGGCTCAATGTCTAGTTGGCAGTCAGTAACAAGCAGAATGCCACAGAGGTTGGTGCTCAAACCATTTTTGTTCAACAACTTCATTAATGATCTGGAGGATTGCATTCACAGCAGTTTGCAGATGACACTAAGCTGGAGGGTAGGGACAGTATACAGGGTGACCTAGACAAATTGGAGGATTGAGCCAAAAAAAAAAAAAAATCTGATGAGGTTCAACAAGGACAAATGCAGAGTCCTGCACTTAGGACGGAACAAACCTATGCACTGCTACAGACTGGGGACCGACTGGCTAGGCAGCAGTTCTGCAGAAAAGGACCTGGGGGTTCCAGTGGACAAGAAGCTGGATATGAGTCAACAGTGAGCCCTTATTGCCAAGAAGGCTAATGGCATACTGGGCTGAATTAGTAGAAGGATTGCCAACAGATCCAAGGAAGTGATTATTCCCCTCTATTTGTCATTGGTGAGGCCATATTTCCAGTATTGTGTCCAGTTTTGGGCCCCCCACTACAGAAAGGAAGTGGACAAATTGGAGAGAGTCGAGAGGAAGGCAACAAAAATGATTAGGGCCTTGGAGCACATGACGTATGAGGAGAGACTGAGGAAACTAGGCTTATTTAATCTGGAGAAGAGAAGAGTGAGGGGGAATTTGATAGCAGCCTTTAACTACCCGAAGGGGGGTCTCTGGGAGGATGGAGCTAAGCTGTTTTCAGTGGTAGTAGATGACGGAACTAAGAGCAGTGGTCTCAAGTTGCAGTGGGGGAGGTCTATGTTGGATATTAGGAAAAACTTTTTCACTAGGAGGGTGATGAAGCATTGGAATGGGTTACCTAGGGAGTTGGTGGTATCTCCATCCTTTGAGGTTTTTAACGCCTGGTTTGACAAAGCCCTAGCTGCAGTGATTTAGTTCGGGTTGGTCCTGCTTTGAGCAATGGATTGCACGAGATGACCTCCTGAGGTACCTTCCAACCCTAACCTTCTATGATTCTGAGTAGAGACAAAGATGGCACTTGAAAAAAGGAGGTCCCTTTGTATGCATTGGATGGGTTCTTCCACCAGTCCAGGGAGTTCTTGAACCTGATGGGCAGTGATGTGGGTTTGTCCAGACTGTGTCTGTTCCGTTCGTAAACAAAACTCAACGACATCTGCAGGCAGTGCAATATGAAATCTGGCACGTGGAATCACCACCATTCTTGCTGCCATATGCCCCAGTAGCTGGAGACAGATTCTGGCTGGCACTTGAGGGCTGCACTGAACTGTGTCTAAGTGAGACCAGGGAAAGAAACCTGTACTGAGGTAGAAATACTTTGGACCTGTAGCACATCTAGGTCATCCCCTATGAATTCTAGGTATTGCACTGGTGTGAGGGTCTACTCTGGATATTGATGGATAGGCCCAGCTCTTTGAACAAGCGTATCACATCCTCGGTGGCTCAACGAGCCTCCTGAAGTGATCAGGCTCTAAGCAGACAATTGTCCAGATAAGGTTAGATCATTAAACCTTGTGATCATAGATGGGTAGCTACCACCGAGAGAACTTCAGAAAATACTCTCAGGGATGATGAAAGTCTGAAGGAGAGGAGACTATTGGTAATGGTCAGATACCAGAGTGAACTTGAGAAAACATCTGTGATCTGGTAGTATTGAAATGTGGAAGTAAGGGTCTTGTAGATCAAGGGCCAAAAACCAGTCTCCCTGTTCCAGTGATGGAATGATCATCAATGAAGTGACCATCTTAAACTTCTCAGCTTTGACAAACTTGAGAGCTCTGAGGTCCAGAATGGGTCTCCAACTTCCCTTTCTTTTGGATATTAGGAAGTAATGAGAGAAGAACCCCTTGTCTCATAGATGTCAAGGTACTGGTTCTATGGCTCCTAACTACAGGTGGTGATCGATCTCCTACCAAAGTAGACTTTCATGAGAAGGGTCCCTGATGTGGAATGGGGAAGGGTGTTTTGGAAGGTGTAGGGAGATTACGTGGATGGAGTATCCAGATTTGATGATCTCTAGGACCCATCTGTCCGATGTTATGCACTCTCAGGCACTGTAGAACGTTGCCAAATGATGGCCATGGGTGCATGGGCACAGGTAGTAGTGGAGAGAGGTCTCACAGTGCCTCAAGTTGCCCACCAAAATTGGTGCTTAGGGGCAGGTTGTTGGGTCAAGGATTGGGAGCCAGACGGCTTCCGTTTTGAGAATTTCCCTGTTTCCCTCTGCGGCTCATAGTACCACTGTGAAGGGAATTGGGAAGAATAAGATCTTTGTTGGTATTGAGGGCTAAAATGTCTCTCTTGCCCTGATGTATAGATTTCCGGTGGCCCGAGAGTGGCCGTGGAATCCTTCAAGGAGTGGACTTCACGCTCTCTTTTTCGACTCGTGAGAGCAGTCCCTGGACCATTTCTTCGACTCACTGTCCTTCAAAGTCGAAGGTTGAGGGGAAGACTCTCACCCACTGGAGGGTTGAGGTCAAAAAGCCGCCTCCATAAAGATGATTTTCTGGTGAAGCTCTCTGTCCTTCAGGGATCTCAGTTGGAACTCCTGGCAAAGGGAACATTTTTGTTGGATGTGGCCATCACCGAGGCAGTGAATGCTCAGGGAGTGCTTGTCTGCAATTAGGATCGCCTAGTTAAACTGCGACACTTCTTGAAGCCTGGAGAGCTGGGCATACCCATCTCTAGCCAGGGTGGCTGAGAAGGAACTGAGGACGGTTAGCCCTAGCATGCTAATTAGCTTCAAAGAGAGGAGAGACAGTGCACGTGCGGGCCCAAAAGACATTGCTCCTGAAAGTCTCCAGTCAGCAGAGCAGGGAAGCAGACATGCCTAGAGTGGAGCACCCACAGGGACACTAGTCGAAGAAGAACAAAGTTAAAGAAAATCTAGGTTTACTTTATGGGAAAAAACTAGTGAGTATTATTAAGGACTAGATTACTGTAGTTTTTTTCTTAAACTGAACCATTAGTTACAAACCAGACTTATTCATGACAGTATAGGCTAGCCATTTTAGGCATGAGGCATCTCAAAAGCTGAATGATACTTAGAAATATTTAGTATTATGAAGATAGAAACTCCTGCATTGAAAATACAATGAAGTAATCGACACTTCGTTCTCAAAATTTTTTAAGGGAAAACGAGGGCCATCATGATTATTTTTTCTTTTCAAACACTGCAGCCTTCCCCACTATAAGCCCTCACTCATTTCAATCTGTACAAAATGCAGCCACAAGAATCACCTATCTTGTGGGCATATGTAAACATGTTTAGCCCTTATTGAAATCCCTTCATTCTTCCCCTTATCTTCAATATCAAATTTAAATGTTGTAGCTTTCAATGTTCTGCACAACCTAGCTCCTGCCTACTTCTCTGCTCTTTTTGCTCCTCCCTCTACCCCTTTCATGTGTTTTGCCAATTTCCACCCCAGGCCTTCTTTGTATTGCCCTCATCCTACTACTGCCAGCTCTCACAATTTTTGGTATTTAAAGAGTTTTCATTAATTTCTGATTTCTTCACTCAAGAATATGAAGTTTTCCCTTGTTCACAATGCTTACCATCTACCTTTATTGTCAGTGGAACTGAAGCCTCAGGCTGCCCTCTCCCTTTAACTTTTGCAGATGAGAGTGAGGCTGCCCCAGCAAAGATGGATGTCATCATCCACTGAAGTCTCACTGTCCTCAGGGAACATGGTGTCTCCTTACCATGTGAGGGCTGACAGCAACCATAAGATGTGGACATGGGATGAGATTACATGCTGCATAACTAAGGCAGCACAGTGCTAGGAAATGGGTTAGGAAACTGAGGCACAGCACACAGAGGCATGGGGCTGCGGATGACCTGCCTTCATATGTGGCCCTTTATCGGAGAATGAGGGTGCTGGGGCAGCAGGAGGCAAGGAAGTGGGGAACCTGGGAACCGGTACTGCTGGGCCCCAGGTAAAGAAGATCTCTGCCTACCACTGCTCTGGAAGTATTGCTGCTGAGTCAAGACAGTAATAGGAAATTGATGGGATTTTCCCTATCTCAGCAGAAAGGAAAGGATAAGTGGAGTCTCCACCTGAACAGCCAGGGACAGCTTTTTATTCAGGGTTCACTTTTCAACCTGGAATTACCACACACACATCGCCAGAGGAATGAAGGGGAGTTAAAAAGTCAAAATGATAAAAATCAAATCATGTTCTTAGTCTCTCTTTTTTTTAACTCATTAGTTTTGGGGCCAAACTCAATTTTTTATGGTTTTGATTTTTTGCTCTCTTGAGCAGGTCTGACTCACGATTTTTGGTCTCTTGAGGTTGCCAATACTGCTAATCTGTCTTCTTAGGGAGGCGTATAAAGGAACAGGATGGCAGATCCCGAGACCCTTGGGGACAGGAGGCAGTAAGACAAGTTTCCTCCAAACTTAGAACAGTAAGACATACACCTACACATTTAAGGTTCAATTTTGACAGATTACACAAACTGGAGGTAGGCAGTTCTTCCCTTAAAAATATGAGAGAGCACGCAAGACACTTTAAAACAAATCTCATATTTTTAAACCATTTGTGACTATTTGGAGCCTGAACCATGATGCTTTAACATTTGGGGTGGCAATACTTCTCCTCAAAGTCATTCTCTTACAAGGGCTTCCCAAAAGGAATATAAAACCACTGGCTCTCCCCACAGATATGTTAACTAAGTAGACCAAGATAGTCCTAGAGCAAGATCCATCCATTCGCTGTGCTGTTCAATCAATGCTTTTCTCTACATCCCATCCAATATTTGTATGTTGTCTAACTGGATTGCAAAATCTGACAGAATCCTTGTTTTCTTACCTGCTTCAATAACAACATTGATGAAAACATCAATGAAAACATTTAACAAACTCATATTTATGGAGGCAACATCAGCAGTTCTTACTGAGAGTGGCTGTATATGTAAATCTGTACTTAACTATCATAATAGGAACCTTAAAAAAAAAGAAAGAAAGAACCAAACTATCAAATTGGAAAAGGGGAAAAATTACCTTTGTTCTAGCTAATGGTCTTATTTATTGCAAATATGGAAAGACCAAAGGTCTACGGATATAGTGATGTTTATCAGTAGGATTAAGTTTAACTTTTTGCATTTGCATGATTGAATTGTTAGGCTCCAAGGCCAGAATTTGTATTTATTTAATTTAACTTGTCTTCATTTTCAAGTAAAACAAACAAACAAACAAACAAACAAACAAACAAACAAACAAACAAA
>ML675601.1:75728897-75789677 GCA_007922155.1 Mesoclemmys tuberculata
ACAAACAAACAAACAAACAAACAAACAAACAAACAAACAAACAAACACTTATTCCTTGCATTTTCAAGTCAGAAAAAGATTTCCTCACTGGTAAATCTTATCTTTATTATAGTATTGTCCAGAGACCCCCAAATCCTGGTTAGGTTCCAATTGTGGTAAATATCGTAAATAATGCCTAGAAGGAAAATATGCCATGCAGCCTTATGTGCTGGGTATCTAGCTTAACTTCCATTTTGTTTCTCCTTGGAAGTCTATAAACTCAGACATATTCCCCAATATTTGATTATACAGCATAGAGTACAATGAGGCTCCAATCCCAGTTAGAACTCTGGACTCTTCTACAACACAAATAAAGAGAAGAGGAGAAAGAAAAAAGATCATGTGAATTGTCAACTAATTGTTTTACATTCAGTTACATAACTTGTGTAATAGGCAAATTCTGTTGAATACATTTCAATCAGCTCTTTCACCCTGGCTGAGTTCAAGCTTCAAATCTAGTTTTGTCAACTATCATAGGAGACTCTCCAATACAAAACCACGTCCAAATAAAAGTGATTTCTAGGAAAGAAAACAACTTTAAACTTTTTTACATGTTAAATTTCCTTACGTGTTTGAAATCCATAGATTCCAATGTTCATTTAAAAATATTTAAAATTTAAATTTAATTCCATACAATTCTTAATTAGAATTTCAATAAATTCTTAATTAGAATTTATTTTAGCTATGATTATAACAGAATTGTACTTTCACAATCAAATGACTAGTACTCAGTTTGACCAGAAGGCCTTGTAGTAACATTACAGATCTCAGAAGATGTGTGATCTTTCCACCCAGAAAGTCACTGCTCTCTTCACAGAGTGCATGATCATGAGAAGAATTATGTCTGAATCTATTATAAACACCTTTATTCTCTGAAACCTTTCTTCACATCTAATTTATGCATTTTCCTCCCTTCAGATATTGGATTCATCTAGGACAATACCACCACGTCCTATTATATGAAGGTTGTGGGGATGGACTACTACGATGCTTGACAGATCATGTAACTGAAGTTTCACTGAGTGCATTGGCAAAGTTTGAAATTTAATCGGACAAAAAGGTGGTGAGTAGACAAGATGCTTTCAATGAGAAGAGGAAGACATCTCCAACTGTGAAGCTGAAAGGTGGTTTTAATAGGACTTGCAGTACACAGAGCAAGATCATGACAGGAAGCTGCATATTGCCAGAGATTAAAAAATTGTTGGTCCCTCAGGAATCTGTCAAGTGACTAACAAAAGTCACATGCTATATACTCGCAGTTGTTGACTTCTCTTTTCCAGAAGTGTTGGCTGTAAGTGAGTAACTAAGGTTTTGCCATGATGGAAGCCTAGAGATCAAAGGGGCAATAAACAATTAAAAAGCTCTTCTCAGAAAAGAAGATGGTCAATTGTCACTTGCTGTTCCACGTGAGAACAGACTGAGATCCTACAGTACTGTTTGAAAGGAACTGTGGCCTTCCCTAGCTCCCAGGGAATGGTAACTCTAAGGTCCGGGAAAGATAGGAACGCATGACTTCATTGTTTTAAGATCAGTTTTCTCTATAATGCTTTTAAATTTAAATAAATAAATTTGCTTTAAGAAGGCTGCTTGACTCATTGCTGCTGGAGGGAACAGAACTACTGGATCTGAACCTAAATCAAACTTGCTGAAATAATCAGTTGATCACAGGGGACTGCAACTCAGAACTCAGTCTGACAGTGGGAGGCTCACGTAATTCTATTCCACCCCACACTCAAAAAAGGTGACTAGCTGAGACCCAGGACCTGAGGATAGTGCACTCCAAGAAACCAAGAGGGGTTAAGCAAGGCTGTTAGTCCATTAACTGTTAAACTTACAAGTACATATTTCAAAACAGAAGAAAAGATTATCAGCTACTTTTAACGTTCAAACTTCAGCAACAGCATACTCTACAAAGTATGGGCAGTAATTATTGCCACAGTATAGTGGTAGAAGAAAATGAAAGACTTTTTTCCCCTCTTTGTACAGCATGGGTTTCATCACAAAGATAGTCGTATCATTTCATTATAATCAAAAGTGGAGAAATATGTAGTAGTGTAGTGGACATTAAATTAGCCCCAGTGGGAAAAGTCAGATGTTTGCCTGGCGGTGCACCCTTATTTACTGCCTGCATAGAAATGCTGTAAGACACAGAGGCTGTAGACCACACTATGCACTACAGGGCAGGGTTGGTGCAGAAATTGACCAGGTGAATATAGCAATTAAGTCAAGCATCTCAGCTCTCCAAGGCTCAAGAAGATGGGGCCATCTTTACACTAGACACTAAGATTTGGCTCCCTAGGAATGTCTAATTCTAGGATATAACCTACTAACATACAAAAAAGTTGTATTAACCTGACTGTGTTCTCACAGGTAGTTCTTTTATTTAACTTGTATGCTGAAATGTGGTGTTCTCTGAAAACTGATTTAAAATGGGGTGGTGCTCTATTTTTGTGTTTAATTTACAAGAAAGAAGTAGTTAGGGTTTGTTTTTATTTATTTAAGAGAAATGGCAGCCCACACCCTGCCATATGAAAGAATCTAGATTATTTCTTCCTCATACATTAATTATTCTTCCTGCAGAGAGGACAGAATGACTGATGTGTTATTTCAGCTTACTGTCTTTATACCAGTACCAGAAAGATTCTCCAAACATATTAAGACATAAAGCAAGAGGTACGTAAATTAGAAGAGTTTAAGACTGACCGTGTTTAAATGGCTGACCACGTCAGAAGTCACTTAGCTGAAACTTTGTTTAAACTAACATTCCAAACTTAGTTCCTGGCCAACTGAAGTGGAGACTTTTAGGTAAATCACTATCTGAACTGTCTACACATATAGGCACCTCTAACATTTTTGTTCAACACCAATGATATGTTTTGTATTTGACAAGATGATCTTCCTCAAATATTTTCTGTATATTTTGCAGTGTAAACAAAGGACACATAAGAAAGCCCAGGGGATGCAACACTGGTATTTGGGTTTTTTCCCCTTTTGTCAAGTTAGCTGCTTGTGATCACCAGAGAAGAGGCTTAAATAGAGATTTGCGTAAGAGAAGAGGTGGTTGCCTGGTGAACAAGCAGCATTTAGCTTTTGCAAGTGAAAAGCGTATGATGGGGAAAAACCTGCAAGCATTAAACTAAAACCACCTGGTGCATCCTGGATGAAACTAAAAGTATAACATGAGGTTCCAACAAAAGAAGCTTTTCTCCTTAAAATTTTTTTTAAAAGGAATACCAATTTGATAATTACATTTTTCTCTGAAGATGCATACTACTTCCAAGTAGCAAATATGGTTAACTGAAGATCAAAATTCTTTTTTTTCCAGTTTTACAATCGCCATTTTACAGCATTTTGTGGACAGTCAGTTTCACTGACTGTTTCACTTCCTGTCTTATAAATTAGCAAGAAAGACATAACCTTCAAGCAAAATTGCAAAAGGCGCTCCTGTGCATGTACTTCACACTCTGCAAGTTGATGTTATTTGGTAACCCAAAGAGAGCTACTGCTGCTCTTTTTAGTTTCATGCTGGAGAATCACATCTTCCCTGGACCTCTGCAACTAACTAAGGAGCACTGGGAGCCTGGGAATTCTTATTCTCTCCCCAGGATTCCTGTTCAGGACTAGAAACCTGAAGAGGAGGCTGGGGAGCCTCCTTCAATCACTGGACCTTGAACTGGGAAATTGTACCACAAAAGCCTTTAGCAGAGGTTGGAAGAGACAACCCACCCACTACCTAATGGAGAGGTAGAGATCAGAAGCAGCAGGATGAACCTAGAAGAGAATGGAGAAGCCTCACCCATTCCAAAAATCCAAGAATGATCAAAAACAGCTGGCCCTAGAGAGAAGTCTATGAGCACACTAGCTCCATAAGAGAGATAGAAATAGTGAAGGGCTAGAACAGACACCCAATTAGCTCTCTACAGACAAAGTTGGAACAAGAAGTGGAATCAAACAGATTCATCAGTTCATAATGGAAGGGAGTAGAAAAGTAGCTGAGTGAAGACCCCTTATTCTTGTCTCCCTCTACACAATGCAGGAGCCAGGAGCAGCAGAATCAACTTTTTCCTCCAACTTCCTCATTGACAAGCATACACAGGAGGAGGATCTGAGCTCCTGACACCTCTCCTGGGCATGCATGTGACATCCTGTTTTTGTGGGTTATTTACACAGCAACTGGGGAGAAACAAACGAAACGGGTTAGAAATTTAAAAACAAATTCCAGGCAGGTCAACTAATTTCAAGTTAAGTGTCCCCTTAATTGCAAAATGATTTGCAAAATAAGTCATTAATATGCACAGATCTAACCCATGCAGCTTTGGTGAAACATGCAAAAATAATATGTCTCCTTATGTTCAACTATATTCTAAGTGGCAGTCCCAAGCCTCAGACAAATGAATTACTAAAAAGTAACAAGCACTAAAAAAAACACCCTGCATTCAAGAAAGAGAAGAATATACATAAGTGGACGCAAAATATTGAGCCAAGTAGTAGAGATGGAAGGTTGCAAGAGACTTTATGAGCATGCACCAAGAACTGTTCAACTATATTCAAAAGCAGCTTTTTATGATAACACTATATCAATTTTGTAATTATTTATGAAGTAGTTTGTAGACATCCAAGCAGATGTTTGGCAAGCATAAGAAGGTCTTGTCACTCTCCACCCACCAAACAGTTTCATCTTTGGCAAAGTGGACAATTATACCTTCAGAATCTTGATTAAATGCCCTGTAATCTTATAGAAATCCTCTTGAGATAGATTGTTAACCTTGTGCATTCTTTCCAAAATTCCCACATATAGATATACCATGAAAGCACCTGACTTCATCGAGGGATTGGAAGAGATAGTCTATCTTGAAATAAATTCTCTGCATGAATGAGGATGCACAGAACCAGAGTCTGATCACCACCTGCAGAACTATTTAATCACAACAAAGAAGCTGAAATAAAAATGGTCATCTTATGAGGCCAGAATGATTGCTCCACAAGACATCTTTTATGCAGTGCAGAAACTCTGATGCAGTAATGGGTGAGGAGATTAAATAAAAATCTTCAAACTGTTAGAAGACCTTGTCTGAGCATTTAAAAGCCCATCTGCCAGAAGCAATACGAGCCCAACAAAATGAAAATATACAGGAAAAAAAAGTGTAATCTATATTTCACAGATACTGAATGCAGTAAAATACAAGCATGTGTAATTCCCCCATTCACAACCCTGGAAAAAGAGAATTGTTTTTCCAACTATTTTGAAGAGCAATTGTTTTCATGCTGTGGAAAGACAAACTATAACTTCAGAAATTCTGTTTACAGATTAAAATTTTCAAAAATTAGAGACCAGTTACATCAGAGTGGTCCCACATTTCAGTTCTTTCAAGGCGATTGAATTAAAATAAATACACACAGTGCACAACCAACCTATTTGAAGTTATGATTTTGTGATGTTACATTTTGGGAAAGAAATTAATTTGATTTCAAAATCTGCTCTAGGAAGTTCAAATATTTAAGATAAAACTATTTTTAAATTGGATCCTCCAATGCTTAATTTTGTGGAAGAAATTAAAGTATATGCTGCATAACCCATTATTTGTAAAGTAATTTGTAACCAAAGACCTTTCCTTCCCACATTTTTTCCATTAATACATTAAGTTAGAAAAAAGGGGCAACCAACATAATTTGCTACAGAAATACTGAAGACTTGTTTTCAGGCTAAATTAGGCTTACTAGAAACACAAACCTCAAGTTTTCACTTAGTTATCACTAAATTAATAAAATAACGGCCTCTTGTGTTCCTTAATTTTAACACCCTCCAGTAACATTTAATAAGAACTAGAGAACAAAAGATTTATGTATTCTAACAGCTGTAATTATGATGCCTCACCTATTATACTTGAAAGGAACAAGGATGCAAAAGTAATTTTTAATTTGCATTGACACAGAAGGCATTTCATACTCAAATGATTTATATCAATATTATTATGCAAATTATAATTAATGCAATGCATTATATAATGGCTAAATAATTTTTGAAGGCAATATGGACAATTTATATAAAATATTTATATAAACAGTTTGTATAAACATTATGTGGGATCCCATTACAGGGAAATGTGGATTCTACTATAGGTAAATAGGCACCCCATGCATATGAGACTGGAGGGGGTTTTGTTTGTTTTGATTAAAAAGTGTCCATTGGGGTTTTGCACGTGCTCTGTGCCTCTTCATGTTCCAATAAAAGGGCATACACGATGGAGTTCCCATGTAATTCAAAGCCAGTTGGCTGAGACTCCAGAAAACAGGGATGGAGGGCAGGTTGTGGAATCCACACAGACTACATCATCTCAAGGAAATGCAGTTACTGTAGGGTAACTATTCTTTCTTTGAATGTGTGTCAGCATGGATCCCACTCTAGGGAACTGGCAAACAGTATTCTCCCTGGCTGGATGGTAGGAGTGAGGAGTTTCAGCTGTATCTGTCAAAAAGTGATTGCAGTACTGCTTTCCTGACTTTGACATCTGACCTGGCTGCCATGTGGAGGACATAATGTTTGACTAATGTCAGTGGGTTGCTCCAAATTGCATATCTAAGATTGGAATGTTCCTAAAGCAGGCAGAAGATGCTACCTGCATCTGGTAGAGCACACCTTCATGTCTGGAGAAAGAGGCTAACCAGACAGCTGATGGCAAGTGGCAATGCACCATGTAATTCATCTGGAGATTGTAAAAGCCAAGATGGCTTGGCTTTTAGATGAGCCAAAAAATGGCCATAAAGAAGCAGGAGGACAACTGAAAAGGACTGGCCCTACTGAGATATTAGAACAGCGCTCTAAGCATGTCCAAAGTATGCAATTTTTGCCAGCATAGTGCATGGCTTCAAGAAGACGACTGGCAAAATGAGTGAGTCAAATGAAAGTCCAAGACAACCATAAGCCTGAACTTGTGATGTGGTCAACCCTACTTTATGCCTATAGAAGAACATGTAAGGCAGTCTTGGCACACACTGACTCTCCATGCTGAGATAATGGCAACCACCAGGAAGACCATCCTGATAAGGGGGTCTAATGAGCATTCCAACAGTGATTCAGAGGGAGTGTTTCCAAGAGTTTTAGGAGGAGGATGTTGAGATCCCATTTGGGAGTCAGTCTCCTAACCAGAAGAGAACTATGAAGGCGATTTTTTGAGGGATTTTCTATGCTATTGGATGGGAGAAAATAAAGTATGACTGTACCAGAGCATGGCATGCCAATATTGCCACCAGGTGGACCTTGAGAGAGTTAAATGCGAGTCCTGCCTGATTCAGGAGCAACATACTGTCAAAGATCCTTGGTATTGGGGCTACTATTAGGTCCATATTGTTCTGGGCTCCTAATATGAAAAATCTTTTCCATTTCAGGGAGTAAGTCATCCTGATGCTTTGTAGGAGAACTTCTTGAATCTGTAAGGAACAGTTCATCAGTAATGCTCAACCAGCCAACATCCAAGCGTTCCCATGTGATGACTGTGGAACTGGTGTAATATCTGACCATAATTCTAAAATATTATGTCCATGCAGATTGGAAGGTGTACCGGAGGCTGCTTGAAAAGCTGCAATAGGTCTGACAGTCCAAAGTATCTAGCCACTAAGAGGCTATCAGGATGAACATAGCCTTGTCCTGTCTGATCTTTGATATCGCAGGGATCAAGAGAATTTATGGGAGAAGGGAAGGCACATAGAAGTCCGTAAGACCATTAAAAAAAAAAATCTGGTTGTGAGCCCAGACTCATGCCTCCTCTGAAGTAGAAATTCAGACATTTTGTGTTATCCTTTGTGGTGAATATGTCTATTATGGGAGTCCCCCATTGACACAGTATTGGCTCTAGGATAGACTTCTATAGTGACTACTCATAATTGGTCACCGTATGCCTGCTCAAGGAGTCTGCTATGTCACTGCTGACCCCTTGGGAGCGTAGAGTCAAAGGAGTTATCCTATGTTAATGACATCACATTCGGAGCCTGATTCAAAGTCATCAGGCTCCAGTAGTGGTGTCGAGGATACCACTTCATCAGGCAGTGAAAACAAGAGATCCTCTTGTGGCAACATGGGACGCTTATGATGCTCTGCCCCTGGATCTGGTTCCTCCGGGCATGTGGATTGGCCGGAGGCACTAATGGGGAGAGTGACTTCTCTGTCTCATGCAGTGTAGACCAGCTTCTCAATGCCAGAGATGGTGAAACCCAGTTACCCCCAATAGCGCCACAATGGCAGTACCCAGCTGACTTGCTGGGTACTGGCCAGTCCAGAGCCACTCCTGACAAGCTAGAAACAGCTGAGCCCTGTAGAAGAAGTCAGTAGTTCCCTCCATCGTGTCAATCACTGATGTCAAGAGAGACTTCTCTACTCAAAGTTGGAAACAATATACGCTCTGGTAATGTTGAGAAGCAACAGACCTCCTCAAGGGGCAATACCAAAGTGTACGGCACTTTCAGTATTGGAGTTTTTACTGATAGGTGTTTCAGTATCAGAGACAACCCTGGTTCTCCCTGTTCATTCTCCACAGTCAGCATCAGTGCCAAGGGACGCATCACCAAAGATGGGACTGGTGCTAAGGCTGCTTGGGGTCTGTTGTGCTATAGGCTGCTCCTTCTCCCCAGCCCTCGATACAGTGCAGGTCCTGGGGGGTTTATATCGTCTTCACTTACGAGAGGACAGTGAGTTCAGTCTGCAACCTTTGAGTGTTTGAAGCATCCCTCTGGTGCTGACTTCAACGTCAGTGTCGATACCGGGGTTGGATTCTGTGCCAGGGAATTAGTGCCCGTGCTGGATTTTTTCTCAGTGCTGATCTTCAGTGTTGTTTGTCTCCCAAAGGAGATATTGGATGATGCTGGCTCTATTAGAAAGACTTGAGAGTTCATCTCCTCAGGGTCTGATGAGACCTTCATGGATTGCTCCAAAAGATGAAGCTTCAGCCTCACATCTCGCAACTTGAGTATCCTGTGGAAAATGACTGGCCCACCAAAAGTATGCTGGGTATATGTGAATCTATACAGAAAAGACGCCCGCTGTGTCCATCTTTTATAGAAATTAGTCCATTGTAGAATGGGCAAAGCTTGAAGCTGACCGGTTTCAAGTCCACCATGTGAAGTAGCCCTGTACAGTACGGGTGCTGTACAGAAAGTGGTCTAACTGTCAATACTCATTCCAGACAATTTGATAGTCAGAGGTTATATGTTGAAGAATTAGAAGATTTGAGGTTTGGCTAAAAGCTAAGAAGTAGTGGGGAGCTGAATACTCACCAGGTTCCATCTCGCTACCACAGGCTCAGGAGAGACTGAGGGAGACTCATGGCCATGCTGACTTTTATTCCTTTGCATGCATGGTAACATGATGCGGCACAAGACACTCACATGACCTCACAGGACACTGCTATTCAAAAAGACTCCAAGCATCTGCGTGCATGAGATGCATATGTACCTACTGCGGAAACCACATAGATGCATACTCTCAGGATCACCTTAATTACTGGTACTGCTACACACATCAATTATGATTCCTATTAGTTTCATACATTCATGTGAAGTAATCTTCCTCTTTCCCTTTTCCCGAAATATCTCACCTTTAAGTAGTAAACATTATCAGAGTTTACAGTTCTCCCAAAAATTGCATGATAATTTGCAGATAGCAAAATTACTTTTGCTATTTAGTTTTCATCTTCACCTCATGAACGTCAGCTGCTGAGACTCTAATAAGAAAAATGACATCTAATTCATTACATTTTGAGATGAAGGCTAACTATTGGTGTTTTTAGTAACATCCTGCTACCATAAAAAAAATCAAATGTAATAAGTTCAACTCTTACTGTTCTAGCCACTATTCAGATTCAGTCAAATACCACTCAGATATTTTAAACTGAAGTTGTTTGGCAGCCCTTCATTCTTCAGATAAAATCTTCCCTTGACAAAAGAGCTATTAAAAACAGTCAAATAAAATAATTTATTATTTAGTACCAACAATGTGCTCATGCACTACATAAATGTGAGCATTTATAAAACAATAAAAAATAAATCTCTAGTACAGAAGACACTGCAGGGCAAATGAATAACATCCACAGAATGGTATAAAAGACAGTTGTAGTCCAAAACCTACCATCCTAGGAAGACACCTTTTTTTTCCTCCCTCTAACACAAGAACCTGAAACCAAGGCAGTAGCTTTTGTGTAAAAAAAAAAAAAAAAAAAAAAAAGTGTCTAGTAAGCAGGAAGATCTCTCACTATTTAAGCAACAGTCCACATTAAGGTGTTGCAGGCTGTGACGGGGCTGAATGGCTATGAAAAAGTACTAGAAGGCAGGTATATTAGCCCCAGGCTCAGCAAAGCCTTATTCCCTGGGTGATTCAGCTGGGGCTGATTAGGCAATTAGGCCACCTGGGGCTGATCAGGCAATTAGGACACCTGGGGCCAATTAAGGAGCCCCGCCCCAAACACTTAAAAGCCTGCAGGGGCAGGTAGGCAGTGTGGGTTGTGGAGTTTGGAGTGAGGAGGTTGGAGTTGAGAGTTAGGAGTTTACAGGTTACAGTTTTGGAGTTGAGAGTTTGGAGTTTGCAGTTTAAAAGCCTGCAGCTTGGTGCTGGCAGCCTGGAGCTAGGAGACTGCAGCCTGGCAGTCTGCAGAAGCTTGGGAGCTGCCACAGTTCCTGCCACAGCACTGGAGGCAGGCCACCAGCTGGGGTAGCAGGAAGTGGTCCACAGACTACCCCAAGGGAAGGTAGCAGTACTCAGGGGCAGAGCGGGCCCCATCCCCTCCCTAAACCTTCCCCCAGCTGCCCCACCGGCCGGGCCGGAAGAGCGCAAGACCCACGAGGGCGGAGTACATCTGTTCCTCCCCCCCCCACTCTGTTACAAGGCCTAAACCCAAAAAACTAACACCCAGAACAATAGGGCTATGAGTTACCTCCCAGGATAAGTCAGCATAATTACACATCAATATTTCTTTTAACAGTAGAAGGCTACCTCATGAAGCGTTCAAATTACACTATTTCCAGATATTAATAGCTTACTAGCATACAGTTCAATATGTATTCAGAATTCAATATGTATTCTAATTCAGAACTGCAAAGCAGGAAAATCACTTATGCGAGATAAGAATATGTAGATGCCGTTATGCATGCTGGAGAATCAGGGAGCATAAAAATTCTTCTAGATATGCCACCTGAATTATGGATATTAATAACTTCATCTGTAATTTTTGGATTGCAAAACCTCTTCATCCTTGCTAGAAAGTCAGCATAACATAAAGACTTCAGAATTCCAGAGCCTACCGACCTGGTAAAAGATCCTAAGTTTCAAGTCACCAAAAAAGCTCAAGCATTTTGCAACAAAAAAGGTTACTGTTGCCAGAGACATGCCTCAAATATAGAGCGAAATCAGTATGAGGGTATTGTTAGGATTGATCACTGATAATTGGAGAAAACTAAAGAGTTATTCTCCACAATTTCTACGTACCTTGGCGGGTTATTCCACAGTATTTGCATCATGGTATTTGAAGAATTTATTAAAAATGTCCACACATTAGCACAAGCACATTATTGGCACTAGATAGTTTTATTTATTGTTTTAAATGGTTCTTCCCCCACAGAAAGTTTTCTTTCTAAGGGGAAAGATTAATCTAGTCTTGGAGAACAAGTTAGCAGTCTACATTGAGCTATAAATCTCTGGACACTACCAGACATTCGAAAATACTGTACTGATGTCCTGTGTGTTGTTGATTTTGCTGACCCTAAAAAGAATTTTGACTAATGCCATATTTTCATCTTTTGTTTCTACAACCATGTCCAGCCTTTGCACTCAACTGACTGCCATTCTAAAAACACTTTTCTGGAGACAATGATGGGGTGGACTTTACCATCTTCCAGAATGCCCTATACCAGCATATTTCTGGTATAGCTATAGCCATCAGGGGTCCTTAACTACTTTTCAGAGTCAATAAGACACAAATGACCAGTGGGAAGGGGAGCTTTTTTTGTTCCATAGGAAATTGATTCTTTTAATTTATAAATTTTTTCTAATGCAATATTCACAAAAATGTACACATACACACTAAAAACTTCAGATACTATATGAAGCTTAGTAACCAAATTTCTACAATAAAGTGCCTACTGCATGAAAAAATATTAATTCTTCAAACTTACCACAATGTGTCGTAAGCATACTACAAACATTTGTTCAAAGGTTACCAATTTAATATCTTTTTTTTTAAAAAAAAACTAGCACTGTACAAAAACAAAATCACCAGTTTTACCCAGTGTCTGGACACAAGAAATATCAGAGCCTGAAAACATGTTGCATTTTCAATCCAGAACACATGGTGGATGGGATCACTGACAAATTTTCTGTCAAAAAAAAGTTTACTGCAAAATTATTCAAGTTAAAACAAGCAGATAAAGAAGAAGGGAAAGATTAAATAAAAGAGTATGAAAAAATATGACATCACATCAACTAAAACAAAAATAAAGATGGAATTACAATGTGAGGGAGAACTTATAGAAAAATATTGATATATAACAGACTTTGCGCACAAGAAAAGCAAATGAAGCATTCAAGAAACTAAACAGCAACTACACTTATCAGGAAAAAGGAAGCAACATATTTGTTAATTATACACTGTTTACCACAGATCTAGACTGAACACCAACCTTACTCTGTGGATTCCTTTCAATAGCATTTATCTCACCCTATTTTAAAGGGTTTTTTATCCACCTAAATTAATGCTGCATTGGCACACAAATGAAAATACAATCTTCAAAACCCACAGTGACTGACTAACAGCCAAAGTCATTTATGGCTGTGTGTCTTGTGCTTAACTAGTCAATTTCTTTTGTAACCTGGCCCAGACCTATACCAGTTCCTTAGATAAACTTAGGGCAACTAAACTACTCAAAATGTGCAGTTTAAAGAACAAACAGAATTTCTAACTTCCCTCTACATTAGAATCCTTAGGAAAAACACTACAATCTCTTTAACCCATTTTATGAATTTGTCACATTTACATTTGATATTAAAGGTCTACCATTTTTATGAACTACCAAATACATTCTTCATAACATCCACCATTAATCATTTCTCACTTCTGGTAAGTGATTTTTTTTTAAATAAAAAATGATGAATGACAAATACTGAATTATACATCAAAGGATCTGGTATAGGCAGTAAAAATAAGTTCAGTTTTAATGTTTTCTATTGGAGTTTATTCTTATATATTAAAGCTAGTAAATCTACAAAGAAGTATGTTTTGCCTGAATATTATCTGTACAGTAATTGTTTTGTGATGCTGAGAATACAGATCTAAGAATTCTGGAGGTTGAGGAGAGAAGAAAAAGGAAAGGGTCACTATATAAGTGACATATGATACAGAGTAGGTGAAGGATGACTTTTCACTGTTATATTCCAAACAAAAAGCGACACGAAGATGGAGCGGAAATTACTGATATACATTCTCAATGTAAGGGTAAAGAAAACATTGCAGAGATGTTGTAATTATACCTAAACTAAGTATTATAAACCAAAGAAATTCAAAATTAAGATTACATTTAAAAGAAATTCTAACATGTTTGGGTGCTTTAACTGTGGATTTACTCGTTAACAACGTTAACTAGACCTAAAGTAGTAGCATGCAATAAGCATACAATTATAATCAAGAATTATAGGGCTTGTGGTCCCAGATTAGAAAAAAAAATTAAAAGGAATTTTGAATATATTTTTCTCTTCATGGCATCAATATTTAAACCCAAGCTGAGTTTCTGATACCATACACCCCTCTTGTGCTTATAGTTTAATGCAGCCTCCTCAAAAGGTGCATCTGAAACCCACTGAAGAGGAACCCAAACAAGAGGAGGCCAACAATGCCTGCATGATTATGTTCTGAACATCAGCATAACATGCTACAAGTAACATCTCAAATGGGTAGTATTTGTTTGTGGGCAAAGCTAGAGGGAGTATCACTAATTTTTCCTTTTAAGGTTAGTCTGTTCCATGGTCTTCCAAAGAATGTCCATCAGAAAATCTAATTTAAAAATCCTTTAGCTTCCACCCCAGTGCAAACATTTAAAATCCTACTACGTAACAACCTTATAGCAAAGAGCATAAATGTTTAGAGACATTCAGCAACTCTACAAGAGGATAACTTCTACAGCATCACAATAAATTAGGGTTCTAATCAAAATCCTGTCATTTTGCTCCTTGTAGGAAAAAATCTCTCAAAGTAAACAAACTGAAGTGGAATTTTCTGTTACGTATTCTTAAACATTGGCTCACTGAAACCTGTACTATAAACAAACTGTAATTGGAAACAATTGTCAAGGAGCACTGCAAGAGAAAATAAAAATCTTTTAAAAAATGCTGAGTTAAGGCTGTATACTCTATTTAGGGCTAAAAATTAAAACTATACAGGGCAGATACCTCTGTTTATTTTTATTTTTTTTATCCAAGAACTCTTTTTAGTAACTGGCCTGCATAGCAACAAACTCAGCTGTGCTGGTATTTTTTGTCTCAGCTACCCCAACATTCATATGTACCATAGTGCATTCATGCCCCTCCATCCCTACACATTACAACTCTCTTGTGCTGATTCTCACCCCTAGGGTGAGACCAGATGTCCTGATTTCATAGGGACAGTCCCACTATTCGGGGCTTTGTCTTATATAGACTCCTACTGTCCCCTACCCCCCATCCCAATTTTTCACACTTGCTATCTGTTCACTTTACCGTCCCCTCCCCCCCACAAGCAATTTTCAACCCCTCTCTCCTACATTACGCAGCTGTGGTCACCATTTTGACACGTTTTATTCTTTGTATTCTGTGAACTGCAAAATGTAAAAAATCAGTAAAGTGGAATTACATAACAGACAATCAAAGAAGGAAGGAAGGGAGGGAATGTGCATAAGAAGAAAAAAATAAAGAAAATTGAAAAGTGGCATAGAATAGAAACATAACATGAACTGGTGACTGCTCTGGTCTGAAATGTAAGTTGCTTTTTCAATAACTAAAGAAAAAGGTAGCATCATACATTACCGATGCTTCTTGAGAAAAATAAATGATTGAAAAGATAAAAGAGTAGTAACCACAGAAAGAGAATGAGAAGAAAGAGCAAGAAGAGAAGATCATAGCCTGAACACCATTTATGTAGTAGAAGAAACAGCTTACAATTCAACTGGAAAATAGCCATGTTTGATTTGTGGAGATGGAACAAAACTTGGTTGTTAGAGGGACTCAGATTGATACTGAACTGCAAACTGTAACTAAGTTTAAGGAGCTGGAGGATTTTTCAGTAACATATGACCAATCACTCGGTTTAGAATTCTGGTATATATTTAATCTTTGAAATCATTTACAGAAAAGTAATAAAGAGCCGGAGCTCTCTACAATACTATCCCAGCACACTACCATTTTGCACCAAAGATGGGATAAGAAACATAGAATGTTTGTGTAGACCTTTTATTTCTTCATGCCGTATTACATACAAAGATTATGTTAAAAGAGTATTATGGTTGTAAATTCAAATTTCAAAATTGAAATTGCCCATGCAATCTTAATTCAGCCTCCTTGTGTGCTTGCATTTCACAAGCAACAGATGGAGCATCAAGGTTGTTAGGACCCAAACAACTTACCACTCTAAGTTAAAATGAACACTTCAAATGCACCTTGAAAACTGAAAAGCCAGTTCAGAGCTATGTGATCCTTGCAAGATATACTATTAAAGTAGCTGGTAATGATATTTTATGCTTCCTGGAATTTCTGGTCTTCAACTATATTCATTACAATAGTCTATTCTGATATGACAAAACTGTGAATAACAATGGTAATCATAATAAATCATATAATACCTTGCTCTTATAGCTCATTTTCCACCAATAGATCTCAAAGCACTTCACAATATTGTATGTATTTACCCTCGCAACACCCGTTGGTGAGATAGGCAAGTATTACCTCCATTTTACAGATGAGGAACTGAGGCACAGAGATGCTAAGTGGCTTGCTCTAGGTTACACAGGAAGTTGAACCCCATAATCCAAACCAGGGGTCCCCAAACTTTCAGGTGCCAGGACCACATCACTCAGTCTTGCTCTTATGGTGGGCCAGAGCAGCTCCTCCTGGCCAGGGCACTGGGCCCACATCATGATGGGGAGTGAGAGGGGGACAGGGCTGGAATGGGGGAGAGGCTGCTTCATGGTGCTGCTTAGGGCGGGGAGCAGCTCCTGGCTAGGGTGCTGGGCCACGTCACATGGGAGAGGGGTGGAGGGAGGAAGAGGGAAGACTTGGTACACCATTTTTGAAAGGTTGCCGACCCCTGCCTTAAGCTATTGTCCTAACCACTGGATCATCTTTCCTCCCTCCTATCTAGAAGCAAAGTTTAACCTTCTTGTTAAACACAGAAGAGGAAAAAAGCCGTTGAACACTGCTGTTACAGTACATGGACTTCTTGAACATCTCAGGATTCAAGAAAGCTCAAGCCACAAATCTAAGTACACCTTCAGATACAGGAAACAGATATAAATTCTACTACTTTCACTGGTGCTTCCCCTGCACCCTCAATCCAAATGATAAACTGTTTTATCTGGACTGAGCTTCAGCCAGTTTACTCTTATCCAAACATATCTTTGTTTAGGAAAATTGATTAAATACACTGTCAAGGACCAGTGAAAAATGATACATGCCATTCATGATGCTGAAAGTAATGTAGCTTATGCCACAATGCCCTACTATCCCCCAGTGGCTCCATAATACAAGTTGAATAGGAATGCCAGTACAGAACTTGGCAGCATTCCACAGAACAGCACTCTTAGTATAAATGAGAAACTGGACCAAGCTACCCACTAGATCTTCACTGACAAACAGGACCCTAGCCACCTTAGGGAAACTATCCATCATTACAAGGGCTCAGTGATGTCAACAAGAACACCGCCCAAGTTTGCAGTTTCAAAGATTAAAAATGCAGAAGAATCTGCATGAACACTAGATTTTCATTCAAGCTAGAAAAGAGCTAAACTGGTGTGATTTCTGCACTATTCATACCATAATCAGGCATGGAACTGTACTGACATGGGTCAAGGAAATCTAAGGTGGCTTGATTGTGTGAAAGTTGCTATGCCGCAAACCTCTCATCCATCCCAAAAATGGAGTAAACATAAATGGATAAGATTCTGAACTTCAAGATATGATTTCTGCACAAGGGCTTAATTTTAAAAGATGCAAACATAATGCCCACTTTAGGGAAGTGTTGCTAATCTCATCCATCTGCACAGTGCAATGACCTCAAAACAAGGGAAATGATAGTTTGGGCATGACAAGCTTGAAATCTCTACCCTTATCCTTCAATCCTAACAATAGGATTTACAATACACCTAGCTGCATGCCTAAAGCAGAAATAACCAGAAACAGTATCACTGTCATCATGAAAGCCACAGTCCTTGCCCAGAGAGCATACACTCTAAAACAGAGGTGCCCAACCTACGGCCACAACTCGCCAGAGCAATTCATAAGGCCCATGGTCTGCTTCAACACAATAAACTAACAGCTCATTCATTAGCATTTTGTCATCATGTTTACATCATTTTAGTTTACACAAGTGTGTAAATAGACAACACTGTACACAGAAACAACCTATCTAAATACATACAAAACAAGCTGAACTTAAAATATAAATCAATACAAGTGACTTGAAATCTTATTAAAATATGTAGAATCTGTTTGGCCCATACAAGATTTTGCTTTGGTTTATGTGGCGCTCCCGTATAATAAGGTAAAGTTATTCTACATACTTTTATAAAGGGGAGTCCCTTGAGAAGTAATTTCTTTATTTCTAGCCTTGCTTCTTATTATGCTCTACTCTGAAGAAAGGCTAAAGTGTTCCCAAAGCTGCTTGAGGAGGAGACAACATACACATGAGCTTCCTCTACTGCAGTGGTTCTCAATCTATTTACCATTATAGGCTGCCTATGGAGCTCTGTGCATGTTATGTGGGCCGCATCCAGATTATATATATTACTACTTGTATGGCCCGGATGATGTCACATGGCCCACAGCGGTATGTTGACTGAGCCGCGGTTTGCGACAACCCCCACTTTACTGGAACAGAGTTACTGCCAAACTTCTCATCTGTAAGAACCTACCCTAGCCAATCTTGTTTCCTTCCTCTTTATGTTGGAGTAGCTTCTGTGTGTTCTTCTCCCTCCTTGAACACTCCTTGAGAGGGACCTGGCATCTTGTTCTTAAGTGGGGGATGGATTTTCTACTCTTTGCAATAAGATTTCAGCTTCTGGTAGTGGAATTAACCCCAGCTTGGTCTGCAGCAAGGAGAATTCTATGGGTGGACAGGAAGCTTCCTCCCTCTCTCCACAAATGATTTTTAGTAGGAAAAGGAGTAGTAATATAATTCTGTGGATTATATGGTCATTTTTTTTTAATTTAAAGGTACTTATTTAGAGCTTAGCCAGGGAGAACCTGCTTCTGGCTGTGGCTCCTTTAAACTTCCTTTTTGGCTAACTAAAGAATCAGGTAATGGACTCTTCCTCTTCATTAGTACAGAGAGGAAACTGGAGTCTGATAAATTATATCATCCTCTCCCTGACCTCATTCCCATAAGCTAGACCAGGGGTCGGCAACCCGCGGCTCTGGAGCCGCGGTAAGCCATGTTTTGCGGCTCCAGAGCCGCATGCGGCTCTTCAGCCGCGGTAAGCCATGTTTTGCGGCTCCAGACTATTTTTCTTTAGTCAGTGGAAGAGGGGGCAAAATGGCTCTTTTGATAGTAAAGGTTGCCGACCCCTGAGCTAGACTGATATATGCGCAATGGCAGCTGAGTTTGTGTGTGTCTCACTCTTCAAAAAGGGGGATTAGTTTTGGAGTTATATTATGCTTACTCTGTTTAAAAAGGAAGCAGCAACCACAGAAGCAATTTTTGGACCACATAGTAACCAAAACATTTGTCTGCAAATTTCCTGCAGTTAAAATTAAATGCATCATAAAAGTGTGATAAAGTATCAGGAGGGAATCATGTATATGAAATAACTCCAATATTTTTGTAATTAACTTTTTATATTAAACATTTTGTCTTTGGTATGGAGGTTTGTTGAGTGCTTGCTTACATTGCAGTTATTACTGGCTTAAGCAAAACAATGCTGAAAACATCATGTTCTCAATTTGATGAAACAGCTACACTTCCAAATTCTAATAGAAGGATTTTTGTGCATAATTCTGAACTTGGATTTGAGAAGTCTAGGTTCAGTTTCCTGGCTCTGACACAGGCTTCCTGTATGACCTTGCTCAATTCACTCAAGCCTGGGCTAGACTACAAAAGTTTCATTACAAAATGTAATGGTGTTGAACATGGGTTAATTACAAGTGTAGAACAAGGACAAACATTATTCGGCATAATTTCAAAAACAAGGGCTAAACTCTACAAGCCCGTAATCTCTCTGTGGGCTTGTCTACACTTTCGTTTATGTTGCTCAGACGTGTGAAAAACACACTCCACTAAGCGACAAGTTTTGCCAGCATAAAGCACTAGTTTAGCTGTGTTATGTCAGCAGGAGAGGTGACATAATAAAACCACTTAAACAAGGGGCGGTAGCTATGTTGGCAGGACAGGTGTCTACCAAAGTAAAGGGAAATGGTCAACATTTTCCAGGGGTTCACCACCGATGACAATTTGTGAGAGAAGGGGGACAATTTCTGCTGGGGCAGGCTGGTGAAGCACCTTAGTCGTCCCAATGTTGAGGGAGAGTTCTAAGCTATGATAGGCATCTGAGAAAAGATCTAGGGTGGATTGCAAGTCAGCCTCAGTGTGTGCGAGAATAGCACAGTCATTAGATAGTGAAGGTCGGTAACAGTCCTCATGACCTTAGTTTTAGAACAAAGACGCTGCAGATTGAAAATCTGGCCATCCATGCGATACACAATCTCAGCTCCAGAGGAAAGGTGGTCACAAATAGGAATCAAGATTACGGCAAAACAGATGGAGAAAAATATTGGGGCAATAACACAGCCCTGTTTAACAGCAGTACGGATGGTGAATGGGTCCATCTCTAACCCATTATAGAGTACGGTGGTGGTCATTCCATCATGAAGTAGCCTGAGAACACAAATGAACTTCAATGGACAACCAAACCTATATAGCACCTTCCATAACGCTTCATGATTCATGGACTCAAAGGCCTTAGTTAGGTCAACAAATGCCATAAACAATGGCTGGTATTGTTCTCTGCACTAGTCTTGAATCTGTCATTCAACAAAAATCATGTCACTGGTCCCCCAAGACGGTCTCAAACCACAATGGGATTCTGGAAGGATGTCTTCAGCAGGAGGGAAAAGATAGTTCAAGAGGATGCAAGCAAAGATCTTCCTGGCAATGGAGAGGAGGGCAATGCCTCAGTAATTCCTGTACATTGACTTGCCCCCTTTCTTAAAAATGGTCCAAAATGGTCACAATATTGGCATTCTTTAGGTCAGGTGGAATTTCCTCATTAACCCAAATTCTAACAAGAAGTTGATAGAGTTTTTGCTAGAGTGCTATTCCATCAGCTCTGAAGACCTCTACAGGGATGGCATCTGGGCCTGGCATCTTGTTGTTTCTAGTTTGAGAGATAGCATGCAAACTTCCTCTGGAGATGAGACGGGAGGGTTGGCAAGAGGTTTTATTATTGGATGCTGAAGAATGGAGTCAATGTTAACAGCCGAGACTTCAGATTCATGGTTCAAAAGAATCTCGAAATGCTCCTTCCAACATTGCTTGATGCTTGAGAAGGGTGGAGCTATCCTGGGATTGTAAAGGAATTATGTCATTTGAACTTGGCCTGTAGGTGTTTTTTGTTGCTTGAAAAAAAAGCTTTGTTGATCAGCAAAACTCTGGATCTCCATGGCCTTCGCTTGTCCCACTGATTCTCAATGTCACAAAGTCTCCTTTGAACTACAGTTTTAAGCCAATAAGTCTCTAATTTTTGCTGGCTAGAAGGTTCATTTTGCAAGCACAAAATGCACTTCTCCTGATGAGTAAGTTTTAAGATTTCCTCATTGTTTTCATTAAATCAATCTTAACAGTGTGAGTGGAATATACAATCGATTCAGCACATGCTGTATGAATAATGGTCTTGAACTTCTCCCAATGTGTTTGGATGTCATTGATGTTGTCAGGTATTTCAAAGAGCACCTCAATGAGACGTTTTTGAAGAGTCTCATGACTAGCGTGATTTTGAAGTGCCTTGATGTTGAATCTTTTCAGAATTCCTTTTGGTTGTTTAGTGCTGTGGTGCAAAACTCATGTTCATGATTGATCTGGCTAAACGAGGGTCTGTCCAGCAGTCATCTGTACTGCTCATAGCTTGTGTAATATGGACATCAGTACTATCACAGACTCTGATGATGACAGTCAAGAAGATGCTACTGTTCAAAATATGGGTATTTTCAAGTGGTCTTATATTTGTCCCTGTCTAAAGATGGTATTTGTGATAAACAAATCTTGCTGCACACATTTACTGAGGAGAAGAATGCTGTTAACATTAACTTTCCCCACTCTTTCTTTCCTAGTTGTGTCTCTCCAGAGTTTGGGATGTCTCCCAACACTTGCACTGAAGTCACGCATGAGGATAAGCCTGTCTTCCTTGGCTGTGGCAGAGGGAACTGCATCAAGGGCACAGTAGAACTGCTCCTTGTTGTCTTCGCCATCATCAAGTGCAGAAGCATATGCACTGATGACTGCGGCATACTGGTTGTTACTAAGCTTACGATGCAGAGTCATGAGACATTCTTTAATACCCATGGGAAGTTCTAAAAGCTGGCTAGAAATCTTGTTCTTGATGACAAAGCCAACTCCATGAATACGCCTCTTCAGGTGGCTTTCCTTTTCAAAAGAAGGTATAGCCACCTCCATCTTCTTTCACTTGACCTTGATCTGCCTGACGGATCTCAGTTAAGGCAGTAATATTGATGTCATATCTTGCAAATTCTCTAGCTATTATGGCAGTTCTTCTTTCAGGATAGTCACTGCTTGGGGAATCCATAAGAATGCAAACATTCCAAGTGGCGAATTTCATTACTTTGCTTCGTATATTCTGGCCGTAGCTAGAGTTATCCCACTAGACAAAACCAACCAGCCACCCAAGTGGGTGGTGGGTGGGTTGAGATGGCCTATGTTTAGGGCACCTTTTCTAGCCCCTTCCCCATTCAAGGTGAGCAGAGAGGATCCTGAAAAAGACTGTTCAGTCACAGCCACAGCTGTCATATTGCACTTGTCTCACAATTTCAAGTGCAAGATGACTAACACACCCACCACCTGCATGCAGATTTGTGACTAGGAACTCCCAGAGATCATTGCTCCTGTCCCCACCACCACTCATCCATCACCACAGGACTTTGTTAGTGGGAGATGTTAACATCCTTGGCAGAGGCTTACACGTGAAAAGAGGGGGAACCAGTGCGCAGGCCGAAACCTCACAACACTTCAGAGGAAGAAGCCCTGGACTCGGTGGCAGGGAAGCCTGAGACAACCAGAGGTCTCCGTCCTGCTACAGCCCTCATCTACCTTCACAGTTGTAGAAAACTGACAAGTCCTCAAATACACCTGTTCCACTGTTGGAGAACTGAGAAGTTTTGACTACACTTCATCTAGAACCTCACCTCAGAACTGTTCACCAAGGTTACCCTTCCAGAAGTTCAGAAATTTGCAAGACATTTTCTGGGTCATTGGAACACACAAGCCTCTCCACCAGAACAAGGTAATGGTCCAAGAAGAGGATTTGAAAATGTAGAAAAACATCCAAAATATTTATAATACATTTAAATTGGTATTCTATTATTGTTCAACCGTGCAATTAAAACTGCAATTAATCGCAACTATCTTTCTTAATCTGATTAATTTTTTTAATCATTTGATAGATAGCCTTAAACTGAAGCATAGGACAAGAGATAGCATGTAGATATAAACAGATGGGGGAGCACAAGGAAACAATGAGAGAATGCTAGGCAGCATGGTGGACAGCAGTCTCAGAATACCAGCTTCCTAATCATCTGTCAAGACCCTGACTAGCAACACTTGCTGGACAGTTGCCAGACCACAATAAGGGGATCCAGGTATTTTAAGCCTCCAGAAGTCTGACCAGAATCACTTGCCCCTTGGGGCCTCTACACACACACACTCAGGGTACTGATCCTTTATCTAGAACTCCCTCCTAAGAATTTAGGAGATATGATCCACTGCTCAGCACCCTGAAATCAGTGCTAACACTGGGTTACAATTTAACTATCTGAGGGGCATGTGACAAGGTGTAGCACATAATACATACAGACTTTGCACAGGACTCAAATGCAGAACTATTTCTTTAATAGCATGAAAAATAATAGATCAATATAAATATAATAAAGCCTATACACATTTCCCTGCCTCAATTTTCTCAGAGCTCCTTGGGCTGAGAAATGGGCAGTGGCATTTGGGACCATCTGAAGTCTTTCTGTTGCAGTGCATGTCTTGGACTCTGAAACAAAAAGCCTTCTCTCCAGATGGTCTCCTCTAACCTTGGCCAATACATTTCCTTCCCCTGTCCTGGCCAACCTTCTTGTGTCTCACCACCAAGTTTATATGCCCCTTTTCTACACCTTCCTTGTTCTGTCCTTGGGTATGTCTATACATACAGTGCTGCAGCAGCACAGCTATACTGATACAGTTGCACCACTGCAACATGTCTGGTGAAGACACTCTGTCAACATAAAGAATCCACCTCTGCAAACAGCATAAACTGCTCCCGCCAACATAGCGCTGTGCACACAAACGCTTATGTCTGTGTAACTTATGTCGCTCAGGGGTGGAATATTCACACCCCCGCGTGACGTAAGTTTTGCCAACATAGGCGGTAGCAGCCTTTGGTAACTTTTCACTGTTCTAAATTCTCTCCCTACAGAGCAATTTAGCCAAACTGATTTCCCAGCTCAGGCATCCTCCTTAATGCAACTATTGTGTTGTGGAATATAGCCATCAAAGTTTACAAGTCTCCATTGTCCCTGATCTGGGAAAGACACAGCCCTTACCAGCTTATGGTGGATTCCACATACATTTACATATGGGAATTCAGCGATAAAGCAATTTTCGTAGTATCAACCATAATTCATAAATCGTATAACAGGTTCCCCAAATCATACCATTGTCAAATTGGGATTTTTTTGTTTATGTTTGGAAGGCATGTTTGGAAGGCATGTTTGGAGGAAAGGAGAGTTTTAAGAAGGGATATGAAGGAAAACAACGAAGTGGCTTTGCAGATGGCTGTTGGGATCTCCTCCCATGCCTGATGGACAGCGTGAGAGAATAACTGTGCCTATTTGAGACATAAAAGCACTGTAAAAAGTCACCTAATTTCTTTAGCAGATTAAGACTTTATCTACACTAGCACTTTTGTCAGTCAGGGATGTGAAAAAGCACTCCCCTGACCAACATAAGTTTCCCTGACAAAAGTATTGATATGGATAGCGCTACACAACACAGCTATAGCAGCTCATTGGGAGTATTTAATTATGCCAGTGGGAGAGCTCTCTCCCATCAGCATACAATGGCTACATGGGAGACCTTACAGTGGCACAACTGCAGTGATACAGCTGTGCTGCTGTAAGGTCTGTAGTGTAGACATAACCTAAACATTTCAGTTGCTAAGCCAACTTTTCACAGCAGTAGCTTCCTCTGCAGGCAGAGAGAGAATATTTTCATCGTTTAGTATTCAATTTGTTGTATTTGTCTTGAATATTCAAATATGCTCAAATTAACTGGAATTAGTCACACTTATTCTTGGAGTAAGTAAAAGATGATAGACAAACAGAAATTGTTTTCCTGCGTTTTCAACTCCCAGTAGATTTCTTAGCTTTGAGTTAAAATTTTGTTTCACTACAGAATTGTTTTAGGGTTGAAACAGATTACAAACTGAAAGGTATACTTTTTTTTTAAACCAGTTTTCTTTGAAACATGGCACAAAACCTGATTATTTATACTGAGAAATTGTTACTGCGTTACTGATGCTGTCAAAATCTAGAAGGCACTTCAAGAGACACTGAAGAAAGAAATATCTCATCAGAAAGACAAATTTCAAAAACGAAAAAAAAAAAAATTTAAGGCTATCAGCCAGCAACTCAGGAGACTGCTACAATTGCAAATGTAAAACACTTATGAATTAGTTTAATAAAATGTAAGTGCTATTGTGTTTATGTGTGTCATTTAGTTCTTACCATTCCTAATGAAACTTGATTTTAAATCAATGATTTTTTCTTGGTGATTTAATTCATGATTTAAATCGCTTTGATTTAAATCAATCCACCCTGCTCAGAAAACAGGCTACTCGGGTAGATGGACCATTGGTCTAACCCAGTATGGCTGTTCTTATGTTCTTAATGTAGGTGGTGGTGTCTTTTCACTAGCAAACAGATAATAAATTAACTTTTGCTATAAGCAGCCTAACAGGAAGGCAGTTGCCATCAAACATTAAGCAGCTCAAGGTTTCTGAGCTTGGCTATCTAGTTGTAATGTCAACAAAACAGCACAAAACTGCATTTTATCAACTTGCAGGCACCACTTTCTCAATAAATGCTAGCAGATATCGTTGCAAGAAGCAACATACACAAGTCCCCATGCAAAGGATGGGATGGAGAGGAGACTAGGTGAGGGCGGCATCTTGGCGGTGGAGCACAGCTGAGTGCAGCTCAATGACTAACTAAACCGGTTGTGGGAGTGACTGTAAATCTTGCGAGAGAAAGGGTGTCTGTACATGACCACCAGAACCGGCCCGCGGGAGAGGGGAGCGCGCAGCCCAGTCACCGCCCCCGCCTGATTTGGGGGCGGGAGATGGCGTTAAGGCTGTAACCCAGTGACTGACTGACCAGGGCGGGCTGGACACGGAGCCAGCTCTGGGCTGTCGGCTGGGCCTTACCTGAGAGAGCTGCCTGGGGTTGGGGCAGCCGAAGAGCGCGGAGCTGGAGCTGAAGCTGATGGCCCCTCTGCGGCTGAGGACATGCTGAGGGACCGGCCTGTCCAGGGGCAGCACCGGCAGCTGGTAACATACTTCCATTGAGGAGCCTCTGCGCCCCGAGCCGCGCCAGGGCATCGGCCGCCGCGCCTGACTGCGCCGCCAACCGCCGCAGCGCGGGGGGAGGCAGAGGAGCGGCAACCGGGCCCGAGGGAATAAAAGCAGCAATTAAAACACCAGGGCCCGGCTCCTCCTCACTCCTCCCCCGCCACCCGCAGGGGTCGGGTCGGGCCCGGCCGGGCGCCCGGCCCCCTCCTCCGCCGCTCGCAAGGGTCGGCTCCTGACTCCTCCCCGAGCCCGCAGGGGTGCTTGGGCAGCCGCCGCCGAGAAGGCGGGGAAAGGAGCGGGGCCGGCACTGGCGGTGCAGCGCCGCCAAGGGAGAAGGCGGAGGCGAGCCCCGGGCCCAGCCCCGCAGCGCGGCCGCTGCTGCTTCTGCTGCCGGAGGGAGCCGCTGTCAGCCCCGCAGCTGGGCCGTGCGGGCGCCGCTCATGGAGGCGGGCGCTGGTAGCCGGGGGGGGCGCTTTGGGTGAGACACACGCGGCGCGACCGTTGTCCGGCGCGAGGGGGCGGCGCGCGCCGGCAAAGGGGGCAGCCCGCGGGAACGAGGGCCGCTGCGCCCGGGCCGCCCCCACGGAGAACAGCCCCCGATCGCACGCGCGGGCCCAGGAGAGCGGAGGACGGCGAAGGAGGGGAGGCGGAGGCGCACGCGAGCCATACGGCACGGCCCCTGCGTGTGGTCCTGCTGTGTGCGCGGCGCGACGCGCGCCAGCCTCCAGGCCGGCTCCACGCAAACCGTCATCACGTAACGCGGGGTGGGAGGCGAGCGGAGTGATTGGGCCCAGTCCGTCGCTGCCTTCCTGTGCGCATGCGCGCCGCGTCATTTTCCCGCCTTGGTGCCTTTCTGTCATGTCGGTGAGCTTTGCCAGTGAGGCGCGCGCCTCTCGCCCCTTCCGAGCGCGGCGCCTCTGTACCGTTCCCCATTGGTGTAGGGCGGGGGGAGAGCTTTAAAAAAGGGCGTTTCCCGCGCGCACAACACGTGGCCGGTGGCCCTCGGCTCGTCGCCGGGCGCGCTGCCAGCGTGGGACCAGGCTCAGCCTAGCCGCTCGCTGGCCTTGGCGCGCTGGGGTGTGATGGGTGGTGGTGTCAACGGGGGCAGCGGCCCCGCATGAGACAGACCCTCTCCGGGTAGGCGGGGGTGGGGCTGTTGGACACGAGCAGTTCAGCCCCGGTGTTCAGCGGCCTGTCAAAGCCCTGGCGGGAAACAGCAGCCCCTGAGCTGAGGGCAGCCGCTGCAGGTCCGGTCCCGGCAGGTGACTGGGCCTCCATCTTTTCCCAGGGCAGTTCCTGGGTAG
The DNA here is from genome assembly GCA_007922155.1 of Mesoclemmys tuberculata. Taxonomy (NCBI): domain Eukaryota; kingdom Metazoa; phylum Chordata; order Testudines; family Chelidae; genus Mesoclemmys; species Mesoclemmys tuberculata. Next base: position 75,756,299 of record ML675601.1, read on the forward strand.
GGGACTGTGTCCCCAGGCAAACGATGTCCCTGGAAGAGTCCTTGGTTCATAAAACTTGCCCCGCACAGGGGGACCCTGACCAGCTGTCCCACCTTTATAGGGACAGGCCAGATATGCGGGGCTACATCTTATGTAGGTGCCTACTGCCTCCCACTCCATCCTGATTTTTCACATTTGTCGTCTCTTCACCCTATCCCCCAAATCCCCTTTTAATTTCTCACGTTGAGTAATGTGTCTAATGCATGAGAAACATCCAGAATATCCCTATTATTGTTATTACTATTTATGACATAGCTGGTACAGTACTATTGTAGTTGCCATAGCTACAACACTGACTGAATGTCATAAGACCTAGAACACCCTCAAGATTTGCTGCAAAGTGAAAATGGCATCAAAAAAGTGTACATGCTGCTTTAATAATCTGATTCAAAAAGATATTCAGTATTTACAACCAACTGGAAAAGAAACACCTGTGTTATGTTCAGTGTGCTAGTCAGTATTTTCCATTTCTAGTGGAGGCAGGACATCTATAAAAGAACAAGAAAGTATCACTAAACATAAAGCTGCTCTTACAGCACATGCTAGCTTAAGTTCTGTTACCGGTTTTTTTTCACAAAGTTGAGCCAACAAAGAGTGATTATGACTTGGCTTTGCAAGAAGGAAATCAGAGTTTTAGGTCAATGGACTGTACTTCCAATTTAAATAAAAAATTCAACAACCCAAAATTCTCATGTGCCCTGACAAAGTGTGAAGCAGTAGAGGTAAATGTTTGCTCCCTGGGCAAATGCTGACCTGAAATACATTGAATACGTGTCACTGTTGCATCAAATCATGGACATGTAAAATTGCATCTTGGCTAGGTTCCCTATTCCAAGATTTATGAATGCTGTTCGTGTGTGCACACTTAGCCTGTGGATTTTATTGAACTTAAAGGAGAGAGATGCCAGAATTAATTGCATCCGAGATAATAAAAATGTTATGAATAAGCATGGAATCAAAAATAAGGTTGTGCTATTCTCAGTAGATAATACAAATATACACTTTGGCAGCCTATACAGGCACTGAAGAGAAAATTTGCACACCAAAGTAAAGATAGGCCTTGGATGCCTTGCACTGATCACGCATAACTGTGCCCAACTTCAAGAGATACAATCCCTGTAGACATTAAAAGCATGCTTATTAAGTTTTTGGGATATTTATTTTCATATGTTCACTGTTGTGTGGAAAGACTGAAAAGTTTTTGTGAGTATGTGGGACAAGAATATTAGAATATACCAGGACAGAGTAATGTCAGACGGCTGTGGATATTACCTGCTTCAGCGGTGATCCTTCAACTTTGAGTCATGGAAGTCATTTTTCTTGTCAGATGAAAAGTTCCTAGTAGTTCTTCACAAAATATTTGAAGACCCATGTACTGAACTCTGGCTTGCTTTTATCAGTGCAAACAGACATTTTTTCATGATACAGTCAAATAGCTTGATGAAAATGATCATTGGCAGTAGAGTCAGCCATATCTTAAGGAACCTCAAAAAGAAGCTGGTTACAAGATATGAAGAAGACTTTGTGCCTCTTCTAGTGAGAAAACTACTTGGAGACCTAGAAGAAGTGGGGGGGTCATGATACATCAGTGCTCTCTTCTTAATGTGTCAAGATCTTTCTTTGATACAGTCATAAATGCATGGGGAAAGCATACAGATGATTTGAGATATTTGAAGTGTCTTCTTTTAAAGAAAATTCCTTTAAAATCTAAGATTGAAACAGCAGTTAAGTTGCTGCAGAAAAAATGCCCAAATGAGACAATAAGGATGCATTGTTTGATGAAGTAACACTTAAATTTGTGACAGGGAAACTGAATGGAAAGACATAACTACAATGATCACAGTGTGTGGCAGATGAGATGTATTTCAGGGAATCCTCAGTACCACATGCAAATACAAAAAAATTAGCAAAACTGATCCTGTGCCTGCCTAGTAATAATGCTTCAGTCAAGAAGGTGTTTTCTGTCTTGAATGACCGGTGAATAGCAGAAAAATCCGGATACAAGTTAGAAACTGAAAACCATTCTCACTGTCAAAACAAACTTCACTTGACCTGTCCTGAGTTCTTCAACAAACTGAGCAAGAACATTAAAATTCTAAAACACATACACTCATCAGAGAAATATAGCTATTAATCCAGCAAGCTTCTCTAGTGGTGCCATCACCAGGAATACAGGTGAGTACAATTTCTTATGTGTGTCCAGGGGTGGAAGTTTTCTGTCTGTAGGTGATTTCTGTCTCCTAGACATTTAGGGGCAACTGTGAAAAATTAAGAGGGACTTTTTTGTGTTACTGTACATATTAACTAAAAAACATTTTGTTTGTAGTTTTATAATGCACTACTAAGTGGTGAATGTAATTTCTGTTAATTCTCAAATCAGTGCACTCTTTATATCATTATCGTTGACTGCATGGCTCTATGATGGAAGTTAATCTCAGATTCCACTAGCAGAAGCAACAAAGTTGTCATGCCAGTTTTCTTGAAACATGGAGGTAACACAGCACTCCTTGATACATTTGTGAAAAATAAATGGTGTTGTCAGTAATGCAAAGAAAGAGATTTTAAAAAATCGTATGGATAGTGGATACGGAAAATTGGCCTTCCTGATTGGTGTTTTTGTATAGTTTGTAACCGGTATCTGAATGTGCTACTTTAGTATGAAGTCACATCCCCAATGCTTATATGCATATTTGTTTGTATTTGTAGTGTACATGTGCAACTGTTAAAATATAAGCTGCTAAAAATTTTTTGTCTTGCTTCGCTCCACAATTTACATTTTCAATCTTGGCTAGTTTGCTGTACTCCCACCTGAGGTGACAACAAGAACCAGCTTGCTGTCAGGTTCGATTTATATGGATCCCTCAAATAAGGAGCGACAAAGATTGCTTTGCATACAATTTTGTTTTACTTACAACAATCTATACATCAATAATTACAATTTAAAAATCACCATTGATTCTTATTTAATACAACAATTTACCTACTTAAAACACAGTCACAATTACAACTATACAATTATATTTACAAAGCTAGCTTACACTATAGAGTTATACTTATGCTATTATACTTACACTGCAATGGCGAGGTTTGTCAGCAGTAAAACAGCACTCCAATTCTACTAATATGATTCCCGGGTTTACATCTGGGTGGAAAATACTGTCACACTCAGGTTACACATCTGAATGGAAAATACTATCACACTCAGGTTACACAGCCACACACTCTATACTTAGGTTTGAGCGGCAAGCTGGGGAGAGACAGTAGGTAGATCACGCCTACATGTAGAACTATTCTGTTGTTCTTCCAAAGATACGGGACATTTCCAGTTTACTTCCTGTTTTTTGATCACCTATATTTCTCTTCCTCACAGCCACGTGCCCACTTTTTAGCCAATTATGAAGTTCCTAAGAGCAATGAGGTAATTGGGGACTGCACCCCGAAACAGCGAAACTGACAGAGTGAAACCCGATTTTATTCTTCTTAATTGTCCAGCTGTTGTTTGCTGCTGACAAAGAATCACCCATTGCAATACATGTCTAAACACTATTCAAATGCAGTTTACTGAGTTTCGAGTCATAGAGATTTTGTTATAATACATGAATGGATACTATTTAAATGAAATTTACTGAGTTTCAAGTAACAGGTTTATCAAGACCCACAGGCTACATTCTGATTGCATTGCCTTTAGCACTTAATGTCTCCTGGGGTGTTTCCCGGCGCTTGTAAGTTTCACAGAGGTTTTGCTGTGATACATGAATGGATACGGTTCAAAGGAAGTTTCTCAGAGATTGATACTATTTTAGATGAAGTTTACTGGGTTTGACCTAACAGGTTTTCCAAAGGCTACATTCTGATTACATTGCCTTTAGTACTTAGCGCCTGCTGACTCCTCCCGGAGCTGGTAAGTTTCACAGAGATTTTGTTACAATAGGTGGCCAGCCAGGGGTTGATACAAAGCAGTTAGCATTTTACATTTCGGTCCAATGAGTTTATATTCCTATTAATTTAAAATGGAGTTGGGTCACTTTATTATTCTATTAATTTAAAATGGAGTTGCGTCACTTTAATTATAAAATGAAACAATGTTACAACACCACCCCTAAGTGTTTCCGGATTTGGTTTTCAGAATATGGTCACGTCTGGAGCCCGCTATAGGGTAAGCCCTGGAGAGTAGGCAGAATCAGCAGCTGAAACTAATAGGGGCAAATGAGAGTTGAAAGGGGATGAATGGGGGAGGAGCTGGAAATGGACAGAATGGGGCCCAAGGACTACTACAAAGGAACAGAGGGGAGTAAGGAAGACTGCTCTAAACCCGTCACTACCCTGTTTTCCCCAGAAGATGTTCCCTCACCCAAACTCTCTTCACTACATAGCAGGGATTAGGAATGCTGGCTGGGCGGCATGTGAGCAAAAGTTTCCTGTTGCTGACCTGTTTAAAAAAAATAAAATAAAATGGAGGGGTCTATTTCTCACAACTGTCAAGTAGTTTGACACCTTCACCAGCACAAATCCGCACTATTTTTAAAGTGAATTGTACGGTTATATGAAAATTATTTTCAAATATGCAAATTAATTAATTAGTTGCCTAAAATGTCACAGATGGACCTGTATGAAACTCAGCAGCTGTAAGTGTGACCACCTGCCCCATCACTTAAAAACTTCCCTATGCTGCATGTGTCCTATATCCCATCTTAGATCAATAGAAGACTGTTCTCTATTGCTTCAGCAGTAGACACTGCAGCACATAGTGATATGCAGGGCTGGCCCTAGACCAAATGGTGCCCCAGGCAAGGAGCATCTTCAGCGCTCTCCCTTCTGTTTGTTAAACTTCTGAATACCTTATTGCATTTGTAGCCCATTTCATGACTTTATTGCACGATTTGCATGCATGAGATTTCCCTGTCATATAAGACGATAAATTTGCATGCTCTGATCTGTAAATCTGTATTTATTCATTATATTAATTAATCCATATAAGGAAAACCTGAAATATTTTACTTCAAGCATTCTATTTTCCCTTTTGTAGCTAACCAAAACAGTACTCCAAGCCTGGGGCCCTCCTGAGCCCAGGGTCCCCCAAGCCTAGCACCGTAGGCAGTCACCTGGATCACATGTCCCTAAATTTGGCCCTGGTGATATGTCACGTCCTCTCCCCAATAAAATGGTCAGCAGTGGGCATTCATGTAACTTAGCTGAGTGTGTCCCTGCCTATGGATGTCTGTGTAAGTGCAATACCTGAGGTTTATGGCTTGACACAACATCACAGTGTGAGAGGGAGCTCAGGTTGGTGAGACAGAGGGCTCAGTGGACTTAAAGTCAAGGTTTCACCCCAGGGGATCCCCTCACACCCATATATTTGGATTTGACAGAAAATGTGTAGAATTGAATATACAAACATGTTACCCATGTTTCTGCTTCTTTTATAGGATGATAATTGTGTCATTGAAAATATATTGTCTAGTTTCAAACAGGATATGCCAGTGTTTCAAATCCAGGTTAAGTATGTGTTAGAAGAAGTAACACACATCATTGAGAATTATTTACCCAACTTCTAACATGTATCCAGAGCTGCCATGTATCAAATTTAAAAGGTGTATCTAAATTATAACTCTACTTATAAATAATCACTGCCATTTTCTAAATGAGCAATTTTCTGTGTGTTTATCTGTTATGGTCCTTTTCATCCTAATAAACTATTTGAATGATCATTCTTTTTTTTAGATGTAGCTGAGTAATGACTAGAAACTTTGACTACCATATCCTTGTGTTTTGTTTCCATAGAAATGGGTGAAGAGAACTGTACTTCTTCTTTGAGATGATGCAGACATGTATTCCACTAAGGCTTGGTCTACACTTACCTCAGCGATTCGGTGGCAGTCAATGGGAGTTACACAAACTATGCAAAGAACTTGCGTAACTCCTGTCGACTTCTGCAGTTCTTTTCTGCGCGCCATCTTCGCTGCACTGTGCCAATGGGAACCACGTTCTTGTCGACGCAGCGCTACCCACTTGAAGAGGTGGTTTTAGTATGTTGACTTCTGGATCGACTGAGCAGGTCTTCACTGACTGCTCAGTTGATCCAGATAAGTCGATCTGACAGTGGCGACTTCGCCGCCATCAGTGTAGACATAGCCTTAGACACAAGGATCATCTCAGGCCCAGACACAGAGCTGGGGACTCAGCCCGGTTGCCTGTAAGCCCAGAGGCACCTGTGTAGTTTCCTGAGGGAAGGAATACCCTAGCTTGGACACAGAGGGGGGACTCAGTTAACCCAGTTGTCCAAAGCTTAAGGTGCACCTTTTATTCAATGATGCTCACTGCTGTTTAGGTCTTGATGCGAAGCTCCTTTCTTTCTTTGTTGGTTCTCTCAGTCAGCCATACTTCTGTCGTCCTCTTCGCCGGTGATATCAACTCTCTACAGGATCTCTGCTCTCTACAAAGCTTAGCCAGCTAACAGTTGGCTATATATAGCTGCCAGAATGTCAAAATGGGTAGGGAGGCATGACATTAGGAGGGAGTTCATCCAAAGCTTAGCCAATCAGCTTGAAGGCCACCTAATATGCTAATTAGGCCGTACCTGCCATGTTAATTAGGTTCTGATGTAAACAAGCTCTAAGCCAATCAATCACTTAACGTAATTAGCCTTGCCTTCCATGCTAATGAGAAGGGTGGGGCAGGGAGTTACGTACCAGGGAAAGGAGGTTACATCAGGAGTGAGAACGTCAAAATGGATGGGGAGAGGCTGGGAGTGAGGAGGGAGTTAGGAGCGAAGAGAGAGGGGATCTATTTGATACGACTCTTCATCTACCCAATTGATTACTGTTATTTTTGTTAAATTTTAAACCTCTCCTGAGGCTTTTCTGCAACCCCTTTTACCTGACTCTTCTGCCTAGCAGATGCAAACAGCTCGAGACAAAAATCTCCGGCTCCAGTGGGACTGCCCTGAAGGAGCCACCCACACCGCATCCCTCTCAAAGTGGATGGAAGGAAGATCCATGGCCCTTCTGCAACACAGGCACTGAGGTGATGCTGGCAGTGCCCAGGGTGGTGGTGCCCAATATCCACCTATATATCTACCCCGTGACGGGTGTTCGGGACCTGGTTAATGTACCTGTGGCAAGGGTACATCTGAGGTGGGGGTCAAGGAGGGCCCCATGGATGTTGGGGTGCATGATCAGTTGCCAACCAAGATACTGGTGGGGAGCGACCTGGAGGATTGGTTGGGCGAACCCCAGTACACCCTGGCCATTTGCCAGAGCTGGAAAGGGGCACCCCAACCTGATGCTGGGGACGCCACCCAGCCAGACATGTGGGATCCTGCAATGGTAGGGCTGGAGCTACCAGGGCAGGGCTTACGGGGCTGGGACCCAGACCTAGGCAGGGTGGGGAATAGGTTCCATGCCCATACCCAGTAGCTGAATTCCAGACCGAGCTGTAGAAGGACCCCTCAGAGAAACAGGGAATTTGCTGGCCGTACCACTGCAAAACCCCCTGAGGGAAACTACAGGGAAAGATTCCAGTGGGAGAAGGTATTCCTATACCAGGAATGGGCTCCCCCCTGGGAGGTAGAACAATGGGGAATCAAGAGACAGCTGGTGATCCCCCAGAAGTACCTCTGCAGGTTATTGTACCTGGACCACAATGCCCCTCTCTCAGGACATGGGTCTGTATGTGCCCCTGCTGTGCCCTGGCCCTGTACCTGTTCTACAGTGCAAAGTCGATGGGGGAAGGTGCGTGTACCTGGTCACAAGTACTGATAATCTTCCATGTCTATTCCCACAATACATTGAACCTTTTGTTGCCTGACCCATACTCAAATGTATTAAGGACTCTGAATTCCCATTGCCAGCTGACATGCACTGAGCACTTCTGAACAGTTCATTGGTGAACTCTGTTGATCAGCACACATGATCATGTACAACACGGCCTAGTCTCTGGAGCACAGCTGGGTTTTTATCAATGTGTGGTCAGAGTAAGCCATCTGTCAGAACTCTGTCTGAAGTGACAAGAGTGTGCACCAGCACTGAGAGATTGCATGGATGCTGGAGGAAGCTGGCATTCACCAGACTCCGTCCCTGTGCCAAAGTACCCGACTCTTGTACCGGAAGGTAAAGGACTCAGACAATCACTCCAGGAGGAAACCTCATACGTGCCCCTGCTAGGATGAGCTGGATAGAGTCCCCTCTAGGACCGTGCATATGGATTCTTAAGTGATTCAGGGCCCCCTCCCTTTCCTGAGCCCCACTGGCATCGTATGATGGGACACCAATAAAGGGCATAGTAAGGAGGCAGTGGAGATCGCTGAAGAAGTCCTGGGAGCACTGTAGGAAGAGAAGCATGTGACTTTGCACCTTTTTTTAGCAGATTGGATTAAGGAAGCCTGCCCAAGGAGCCTGAAGAGGACCCAGTCCCATTGCAGGAATCAGAACCAGAGACTGTAAGTTGTACAATGGATCCCCATGCACACCCTCTGGAAATACCCCCTCTTGCCTACAGCCAGCCCCCAACCCAGCCCACCTTACCCTCCGTCCTGACCTGGTCCCTAAGCCACACATGCCTGTAAATCAGTGATTTCATGAAATCCCATGAACCTCTGGAACATGTAGCAGAAGCTTTAACAAAGATTACTAATGATCAGTCCCTGTGACCCTGTGTCCGTGCATGTCTCAGCCTGAGCTTTGCCAGCAATAGTACCTGGGCCACATGGACCAGGGAGGGAGGAAGGGGCAGGTTTGAAAAAGGGCCAGGTGGGGAAAGAACAGTTTTATATTTATGATTGTTCAATGACCCAAAAACACCCTGGGCCCCTTCCCCCGGTCTTTCCTTCCCCTTAAGAACAGGAGCTGCACAGAAGGTGGGTGGAGAGGAGGATTGCTTGCTTGTGTGTGGGCTTGCCTCAGTCTGGGAAGGGAAAGGAAAGCCTTTGGTTATCTAAGGAGCATCAGAGCAATCCATTCTCCTTGTGACCATTTTAAATGTTTGTTACTGTTCCTAGTCCATGGTGTCTGGTCTCTCCACATGCTGAGGCATTCTGCAGAAGCAGGAGTGTGACACACTGTACCCCATGTACACCCATATAGTGTGATTTGTGTGTCATTCGTGTTCACCTTTCTGGTGTAACTATGGTTACTAATGCAAAGTATGTCATGTAAGGTGTTTTTGGAACGCTTACGACCTATTGAACATTATAGATATGGTAGCACATTTCCTGCAATGTCATGCATATGAACAGATATGAAACTCTGTGGTGTCATTTCCCCAAATGTGGGTCTCACATGGCTTGAATAGATGCAGGCAAACACAAAGCTGAGGTTCCACCCCATGCCCTGCAGTGGCATGCACACAGGAGCAACAGACTGGCCTAAGCACCTGTGAGCACTTTGGCTCAAGTGGAAGAAATCATGCCCATTGCCAGACATGGCCGATCACCTGACCCCCCAAGGGGTGTTAAGGAAACTTATTAAAAGCTGAGGTGTCTTTGTCTCATGGCTCTCCCTTGAAATCCATCTTCGAAGTAACTCCAAGGACTGAGAACCTATCCACGCGGGGAAGCCTGGTTGCTAGAGGCATCGCAGCCAGCTTGTGTGGTAAGCTAACATTACAGACTGAAAAACTACTGAAGTATTAATCTTAGTTTGAATGCAAGTTACATGTTAGTTGATTGTGACCAACTCCTTGATGCCTGATTAATCTTTTGATTTATATTAATCTAATGTATATTCACTTAATCTTGCTCTAGTCAATAAACTTATTTGTTTGTTTTGTCTAAAATAGTGCATATGAATTGAGTGTGTGTAAAGACTTCGCTTGGAGTGATAGAGCTGTTGCATATCAACTTCTTTGATAAATTGATGGACAAATGTAAATGAGCTTGCTGGGTAAAGGGTACAACACAACCCTGCAAGACAGCATTTCCCGGTGTTACATCTGGGCTTGGGGGTGTTTGCTTGGTGTCCATCTCATGAGTGGCTGGCCAGAAGTGCTCCTTCACTGGTCCAGGGACTGACTTCTCACAGGAGACTGGGAGTGGGCTAACCCAGGAGTGGGTGGTTCACACAGCAAAGTGGAGTAAATTGGGGCCTGGGAGTGAGGAATTGGGGTGAAACAGCTACATACCAGTCTGGATTTCAGGGAGCAGAGGGGAACATCACAAGGGGGGAGTGAAGGATCTGCTCTGGCAGTTGCACAAACACAATGCTGTGTCCCTTATCAGTGAAGAGGTGACAGGCTTGAGATGTTAATCCCAAAGTTCAGGGAAGAAAACAGATTTGTGATTTGACTGTTTCCCTGTCCCTGTTAATACTGTTCACTGGACTGAGGGGCAGACTTCCTGGCAATGCAGAGGGGTATGGGTGGGAGTACCTTTTTTGTGCTTCTCTGTACCTTTTCTGTGGGAACTCCATCTGCTAACTTACAATAAAGTCAATTTTCTCTCAAATTGCCTCTCAGTCATAGAAGCATACTTTGGAAATATTTTGGTGTAGCAGAAAATTAAGCTGGGTCTTCAGATTTAATGGCAGTGCAAATATACTTGGTCCAGCTTCCTAGCTCACCAAAATCCTCCATTCAGCTGTACGTAGAAAGGTGACCATTAGCATAGAATCGTAGAAGATTAGGGATGGAAGGAACCTCAGGAGGTCATCCAGTCCAACCCCCTGCTCAAAGCAGGACCAACCCCAACTAAATCATCCCAGACAGAGCTTTGTCAAGCCAGGCCTTAAAAACCTCTAAAGATGGAGATTCCACTACCTCCCTAGGTAACCCATTCCAGTGCTTCACCACCCTCCTAGTGAAAAATATTTTCCTAATATCTCACCTAGACCTCCCCCACTGCAGCTTGAGACCATTGCTCCTAGTTCTGTCATCTACTGCCACTGAAAACAGCCTAGTTCCATCCTTCCTGGATCCCTTTTTCAGGTAGTTAAAGGCTGCTATCAAATCCCCTCATTCTTCTCTTCTGCAGACTAAACAAGCCTAGTTCCTTCAGCCTCTCACTGTAAGTCATGTGCTCCAGCCCTCTAATAATTTTTGTTGCCCTTCAATTTGTCTACATCCTTTCTGTAGTGGGGGGCCAAAAACTGGACACAGTACTCCAAATGAAGCTTCACTAGTGCCGAACAGAGGGGAATAATCACTTCCTTTGATCACCTGGCAAGGCTCCTACTAATTCAGCCCAATATGCCATTAGCCTTCTTGGCAATAAGGGCTCACTGTTGACTCATATTCAGCTTCTTGTCCACAGTAACCCCCAGGTTCTTTTCTGCCAAACTGCTGCCTAGCCAGTCGGTCCCCAGTCTGTAGCAGAAATATCCCTCTGGCATAAGTGGCCAAACCTTCTACAGAACTGGAATGAAACCGCTCTTTTTCATTCTGATCCTTTCAAAAGTGCTATGTTCTCCAAATGATGTCAAGTCTTTAAAGAACAAATTAGTAACTGGTAACGTTGCCCCTGAAAGGAACTGAACCCCACCGTAAATAACCCCTTCATGCATTGTAAACTTTACAACATTTTAAAAATAGTACTGCAGGTTTCTTGCCATTGTTACCTTCAGCTCCTGCCTCTTGGGCAGCAGAAATGTGAGGAGGAAGGAAACTGTAACGGTTGCATTCATGAGATGCTGAAAAGTATCAATATTGTGGCCTTTGGCAGCATAGTTATGTGGGGGGGATTTCTTAGTTTCTTCCAAGGAGAAATGCAATATAATGGTATTCCTGTGTAACTCAAAGCATCCAGATATTCACATCCTATCATGATAATCTTTGTACAAAATATGCCTTGTGAGGTTTCAACTGAAAACTAATAACTCACTGATCTGCAATACCCTGGTGGAATATATGTAGCAATATCACATGCAAAATTATGAATTTCCCCTGTATGATGTTTCTAGAACATGTTAAAGGTATTAAATGGGTCTGTTCTAAACAAAGGAATGTGGGTTTGCCACAATTTACATATAAGCAGTAAACAGGACCATCAAGACAGTGAGGAAGGAGATTTCAGGAAACAAAATACTTTGCATTTAGCAAACACCAGCAGGGGGAGAAAAACAGCATGTAGCTTCCTTCACCACCGGACTCCATATTGCCTTCTTCATTGCTTGAATAAAATTTGCTTTGAGCGATAACCTTCGGAAGAATCAATTGCAAAGGTTTATTGATCTATAAAGACGGGAGGGCTCACCCTCAAGTGATATGCAACTGAATCAACTTGATTGTGTACAATATTAATGTATTATAAAAGTGTATAGAGGTGAGGTACTTTCTGAAAGCTAATGACACTTAAAGTCCTGGTGATTAATATTATTGTGAAATGTATGCACTATCACTACATAAGGAAATGGATATTTAATTATATTGTGCTTTAAAGTCTGCCGCTAGACATTCTCTCCCAGATAGGAGAGAAGACATCTATTTACCTGACTCCAATGAGAGTACGCAAAAAGGTGTGACTAAAAACAATGGAAGCCCCATTTACGTAGAAATCAGCAAGGGGATGGGAAGTTCCAGGAAGGGAAGAACAGCATGAGAGCATCCTTCCTCTTGAAACAAACTTACTGAATTTTTGGAGGATATAAGCAAAGACAGAAGCCATTTTTGGTATCCGTCACTAGACAGACATATGTGAACAGAGCTCTTGCAACCCGAGAAAGAGTGCGACAAAGGTGGGGTTGAAGTCTTTGAGAACTGAATATAGGTAAGAAACCTGCTTAGGCAATGGTCTTTCACCTAGAAAGACAAGGGAAACCAGCATCTTGTATTTCTGTGGAAGGTCTTAACTGAGGGAGAGTCAGCTATGGCTGGGAAGAAGGAGATTGGTGGAGAAACTGTTTTGAACAAAGTCTGTACCTTGCTAGATTAAGTTTTAGATTTTAGTATTCATTTTTTCACTTTTATTTGCATGTAATTCTTTCTCACTTTATTGCTTTTACTTGGCATCACTCAACCTATGTCCTGTTAATAAATGTGTTTTATCTTACTATAAGTGAACTCTGCTGTGTTTGCAGGGAAGTTAATAATCTGTGATGTGATTATGTGTCTTCAGAGGAACAAACAACTCTTATTATTTCTCTGAACTGTTCAGAAGAGGAATGGGTATTATAAACTACAAAGTTTGGGCAAAATTCAGGACTGGGAGTGTATTGGGGTCACCTGAAAGTAGTATCCCAGGCTAGGAGAGACCAGGAAGTGTGACTGGTGTGTTGCTGGCAGGCTGATGGGTTCAGGTTTGCGGTTATATACAGACACTCAGGGTGTGACGTGCATGTTTATTACTAACTGCACATGCCAGAAAGGAAATTACAGTAGCAAAGTATCTGAGGCATCCAGGGTTACAGGGCGGGCAGTAGCTCAACCCCTCGTTGGTCTGGATTGCATTCCCAAACCCTGTGACACCTTGTCTTTGACCTGCAGGGCCTTCTGAAGCTGACAATGAAACCATTCTGCCAGAAGGGCAGGAGCAGCACCCAGAGACAGTGGAGGCAGATGGAGAAGGGCCGTGGAGGACTGCTCATTGGCATTGACAGAAGGAGTCAGGAACAGTTCAAGTTCCTTAGGGGAAGGGAGGATAAGGCTCCTCAGCAGGATGAGGCACTCATGAATTGGTTCCTTGTAATGGAGTCACGCCACAGGGAATAGGAGTACGCCCAGAGGGAACAGGACCAGATTCTCAAGCAGTTATTAGTGCAACTGGTGAGTGAACGCTTTCAGGACCCTGCTGCCACCATGGCCTATACTCCTCTCTAGGACTAGGCGCCACCACTCATCTCTTCCACTTCTCCTCCTCCTCCTCTCTGTAACCAATCGTCATCCCCACCCCACGACAGAGGAGCATGCTGGGTTCTTGACCCAGCATCCTCCACTGGCACCTGAAAACCCTCGCAGGGGAGCCCTTGCAGAGCATGCAGGAGGGAAACAATGAACCCAAGCCACTCCTTAGCCCAGTCTGTGTTTGGCTCCCAAACACCATGCAGGAAACATCCCTATTTGTCGTCCCCTCCAACACACACAATATTCTGCAGCAATAGAAGGGCAAGGAGACGAGTCCACAGACATTAATGCATATTTCTCAGGGAATTTGATCCTTTATTTGTGCATTTCCAGTTTCTGTTAAAAAACATTTAGTTCTCTGTTCCATGATTCTCTTTAAATAAAAGTTACTCTTCACTTAAATTATGTGTGCACCTTGCTTTCTGACTATGATCAACAGGATATTTCCCACACATTTGGAAAGGTCAGCAAGATTTACAGCACGACTGATGTCTGTAATTGTCTTGTGCTGTAGAAATGCAATGAATTCTTTGTCCGTCCCAATAATACAATAGCTCCACCAAGAAGATGGCTGAAATATTGTCTGAGTTACAACTGACTAGACTTTTCTGAGTTTAGACAAGGGAGGAATGTTGTTTGTATGTCAACAAAAATGCAGCAAAGGGATGTATGGGTCTGTGCTGCTTACAGAAATTCCTGAAATCCTTTGTCAGGACCAGTGGCTTACGGAGGGTCTCCAGTGCTTACAGACCAATCCTACATTTGCGCCCCCCCTCCAGACCTTATGCCCCCACACACAGGGCAGGAGGGGTTCTGGCATCGCCCCCTAGATGACCCGGGGAGGGGAGGTCTGTACCTGTGGGAAGGGCATGAGGCGAGGGGGTGCAAATGCAGGCTTGACTCCACCCTCCTCCCCGCACTTACGTGGCGCACGGTGCCCACCTCTCATGTTGCAGCCTGGCAACCAGGTGCTGGCTTCAATGGGGCAGCCTCATCCCTCGGCCTGGGGAGGGAGGCTTGGCCAGCCCTTCACAAGGTGCACAGGGAGGCACTGAGGGGCGCCTCTCAGAGCCTTTCTGTGCCCCCGCCCCCACCCGTCACAAAAGGCTGGCTCGGCACAACCCCCTCCACACTTACCCGCTACTCCAGCCCTGCAGCCCAGCTTGGCCAGGGGGGCCAGGCTGGCCCTTGATGACACGGGGGGGAGGGTGTGCAGGAGTGGGAGCAGCTACCCCTCAGCCTCCTGTGCGTCCATCTGTCGTGAAGGGCCAACCCGGTGCCCCACATTTACCATCTGCTCCAGCCCCCACAGCATGGCCTGGGCTCAGATGGGGAGGCCTCATCCCCTCAGCTTGGGGTGGGTGTCGGGTCAGCCCTTCATGACAGGTGGAGGGCACAGGAGCCTGAAGGGCAGCTGCTCCCGCTTCTGCTCCTGCACACCCCATGCACACCCACATGTTGTGAGGCCCCCCCCCCCAAAACCAGAGGTGAGGCTGCTTCATCTCTGCTGGCACCAGGCTGCGGGGCTGGAGTGGCGGGTAAGTGTACTTGTTGACTACTAGAGTAAGACATGGTATTATCTTGTTAAGCTCATGATAGTTGATTGTTAGACGTCATGTGTGCTGGTCTACTTTTAGTACTGACCAGATGGGAGCATTGCAGATACTTTCCATCTCTACCATTACATTTTGCTGCAATAAAGAGTCTCTGGTTGGTTGGAGACCCTCCTCTGCTGCTACTTGATATCTGTACTGTTTGACGGGCCTTGGATTAGGTCCTTCTGCTTTGACTTCTGCCTTAATGCGCCCACACTGCAACTTATTTGTTGCAAATGCTTTCTGATATTTCAGTTACCACCACAGAAATATCCCATTCCCAATTGGGTAAGCTTACTTTTCTGGGATTTTAATAGCAGCTACTCGATGAGATGCTGGTATAATGGCATGGTAGTTATCTTTAACTAATCATTGGTTGGGTAAATTGATGATTCTTGTCTGACTCATGACATCGATTCCTTAGATTCCAGTCTTGTCTAGTGGTTGGATGCCAGAACTAACTTTGGTCTTGATGTCTCTGATAGTGCAATGCATAGCGTAAAGAAAGTGTAAATCCTTCTGGAGTCTTTAGTTCTTTTATGGGCAAAAATTTCAGCAAAAATATAGTGGCTCCTGTGTCAACTAGCAGTGTTTGACAAAATTGTCCAAACTCTTCCTCCATTATTATAGTAGCTAGCGATCTTTTCCAAATGTCATTTTTAATTGGAGCCAGTAGGGTCCAAAGTGGCAAGGGAGCTTGATCCCATCATAATGTATTTGCTTTAAGTTGCTGTTGATGTTCTTCCATGTTTTGATATTTTTCATGGAAAACCAGCCTTTGCAGCAGTTCATCAGTGGGGAAGTTATGAATTGCTTCTCAAGGTTCATCGTGGAGTAATCTCTTCCATATTTGGTTTCAAAAATTGCTTGTTCATCATATTTGTGGTTATTGTTGTCTTTCCCTTCTTCTTTATTGGAGGCTTCTTGTTGTCTTCTTCCTTGAGGATGATATTTCCAGTCTTTTTTGTAACCTTTAGGCACTCTTCCCATGTTTCCAGGCAGTTTGTTTTTTGTTTTTGCTACAGCTGATGCTGTTTTTTTCTTGTTCCATTCTGCTTCTGGAAATGCTTCTTTTTGTATTTCGTAAGCAGATCATACTTTTTTTTTTTCAGGTCTTGGAGTGGGATGGTTTTGTTATCAGTAAAACCCAATGTTACTTTTAGTGGAGATATTAAACCTTGGAAGATGGATTCTTTGAACTCCTCTACATCACATGATATTGCATCTGCTAGCCAGTACGATAATTTTTTATGCACTAAGGACTCTGGTCATTCACTGTGTCTTTGTCTTTCTGAATAAAATTTACCAGTGATGTTATGATGTGGGAAGTAAAATTTGAATATCCCCTCATACAACTGTAATACTCCTTCTGTGCTTCCTACTTGTAAAAATCCTGGCAAGCCTCCAAAATCTCAGTGTGTATGCATTCCCAAATCAGAATAACTGCACCTTCTTTGCATGTTCCTGAAATTGAGTTGATTTTTGCCAACCAGTTGAGACAACTATCTTTGTTTAACGGTACTAGTGCCTTCCCCATAGCATGTGCTGCATCTGGCATGTATGACTTTAACTCATGTTAGCAGAATTGTCCACATAGGTAACAATCGTGGTGGTCACTGATGCGATAGGGATTCTTTTCCTCTCCTGCACACCTTCTGGTGGTGCTGATGGTACAACTGCTGATCCTGCTTGTGATGTAAGTCATTTCTTGCCGCTGCAGCAGCTGGTCTTCTTAAAAAGCATCTTCTGTCTGCTTTCCAACAGCCTGTTTCTTCCTCAGAGGTAGAGATTTCCTCGTCACTGTTGGTGCTGCTGCTGCTGCTTTCCTGCAACCTTTTCACAGCCTCAGAATAAACTGCTGTCAATAAGCCCTTAGTCTTTTAGTTTTTTCTTCGGTTGATAGACTATGTGGACAAACAGTGTGGCTAGTCTTAATTGTTTTATTGTTACTTAATTCTTTCATGAGTCTTTTTATTGCTGCTTGAGACTCAGTCATTTCTTTAGTCAGGTTTTGAATCTCTATTTCCCTTTTTGTTAGAAGGACATTTAGTTCTCGGTTGTGTATTTCAAATTTAGTTATCTGGGTGACATAACAAGCATTCTGAGTTTCTATACCCTCTAATCTATTGTTAAGCTTCTCTGTTTCCTTCTTTTATGTACCGACAACTCTATTCAGTTCTCTTGCTACTATAGCCAAGTCTTAAGTAAGTACCCATTTCTTTTGTTTTTTACTGCATCTTGTCTTGGACAAAGCCTTCCCATTTCTGAGTTAAAGCTGTGAAAGCATCTTTGCCCGTTAACAAGTTTTCCGCTCATGGGTTGTAGTGTTACCAAACAATTCCACATAACAGGACAAAGAAAATTTATTTAATTCAGCTGCCCAGCCATCCGATCCATACATTCTAATAGTCATGCTGTATAACTTTTGGTTTGACTTACATAAACCTTTCTTTTCCAAGATGGCTCACAAACCTCCTTGCTGACACACTGGTCAGGAACTAGCACTCCTGATCGCTAGATCAGTGGGTGATGATGGAGCTCAATGTTTCCTTTCTAGAACACTCTGGGTTCCCTTTTAAACAAGAGCATGCAAGGCTGTGGACACACTAGGTTTCAAATGAACACTCCAGGTCTGTTCACCTTAGGGACTCCGCTGCACTTGGTGGTGAGCAAGTGCCCTTAAACAACAGTGTCCCTTGGGCTCAACATTTTGATGGCCACACAAGGGCCTTTTCCGATTTAAGCCCCTTTCAGGCCGAGTCACTCAAGGACACCAAATACTACCGACTATTCTTCAACCGAGGTCTCTCCTGGTTATTGACCAGGCAGCAACCCAAATGGTATTCATGCATGGCCTCTGTCACAAACAATGGACACACAAGGTCCCAATATGAAACAGAAGATGCATTATGTCTCTGTCACACAAGACACATTAGGTCCACGCCTTCGGACACACACAGCCTGTTACTGCACAAACCAGCTGCTTACAAACCAGACCAACAGTGACTGGTAACCCTCCCTCAAGGTATATGGGCCTTCGCTGACTATTGAGAGTAGATAATACATAATCAGAAAAGTGTATAAATAAATCAAATACACACAAGGAAGTCCTGTCATGGTCACCAGAATGTTGAGTCAAAGACTAGATGGCCCAACTATTTGAGGGATGATGAGCATCAGCTCCCCACCCGCACAGGTTCTTCTCACCTCATCCATCATAGGTTTTCGTGTATTGATTATAGCAAGGCAAATGATAATGTAAACACAAATATTTATTGCTTTTTAAACTAATAGAAAAACACCTCATCTGTCAACTAGACCCCTCCCACAAAATAAACGATAGACACAGAGTGAGAAAGCAAACGACTTAACACATCACCCTTCTTCATTAACAGTGATGGTCAAGGCAACAGTAGGATAGGGCAGCAACGAACAGGATCTCTACTTCAGGACAGGAATCAAACGACAGGTAAGGGCAACTTCTCTTCCCACAACATTGCTTCTTGGTAACGCTGGTCTGCTCTCCAGACAATGGTTGGTCAATGAACAAACTACCCTAAGACAGGTGTGTGCAAGTATGCAGCATGGACAAACAGCACTTGCTACAAAGCTGAGCTCCTTTTTACTGACAGCAGTTGCTGGGCAGATTACTAAAGGTCATGTGATGTTTTCCATGCATGTTTGTGCACATGCCCCACAAATCTGCACCTGGTTCTCTTTTTGCAGTTGACGCCTTACTATTCTGTGCACACGACCCTTGAAGGTTTTGCACACAGTAATAAAGAGGTGTGCTCAAGGCTGTTGCTAGGCAGATTTGAAATTAGCCAAATAATTAAGGCCTGGTCTACACTCAAAAAATAAGTTGACATAAGTTGACATGCCCCTCTGCCCCATTCCTGTTCCTTGCCTGGAGCCAGCCCTGGACTTCTCCCATCCCCTTTTTCCATCAGGAGCCATGGGAAGCCACCAGGGCTTCCACTATCCCCAGTCCCAGAGGGAAGAAGCCTTGCACTTCTTGTGCCTGGGAAGTGGGATCCAGCTACATCAGCTTCTAGCCACCCCTCCCAGCCGCCTGCTCCCCACCGGAAGCTGGGCAGTCTTGTCAATTTCATGGCATCTAGGTTCTGGAATCCAGCCGCCCACAGCTTCTCCCATCCTGGTTCGCAGCCAGGAACCAGGATCCAGCTGTCTGGACTTGCAGCAGCCCGGGCTTCTTGCTCCACTCCCAGCTGGGAACAAGAACCAGCTGCCCAGGCTTGCAGTAGATTGGTAGCTTTCTTATCAATTTCACCACCAGCTGACAAGAATGACAGTCTCACCACTTATGTAAGGGGACTCAGTATCTACATTGAGACTGCATCGCCCTAACTAAGCCTGCAAAAGCCCTGTACCTCTTGTCGAGATGGTTTTATTTTGTTGAAAAAACAGGATAGTTTTATTGGCAGGTTAGGAGGAGGTGAGTTTGCAGTGTGTACACCAGCACTGTTTTTTTGACAAAAGCTGACTTTTGTTGACAAAACTCTGAAATGTAGACTAGCCCTGCAGTTCAAATGAGGGGATCTTTTACACTGCAAGTTAGGGATCAAGCATCCAAGCTTACAAAGCTTGTAGGAATTTTGTCATATTGGTATTAAATAATATTATAAATGATCATTCGTAATCCAGGCAGCGTCACACCACATGCTTGTTTGGATTGTCTTGAAAACTCTGGTGCTCCATGGATGTCTGGTGCAGGCTTAATAATGCATGATGGTGTCATTTAGTCAAGGGGTTCTTCAGATACATGCTTTCCAAAATAGGGAGCTGATTGAAAAAATGGAAGTGCTCTAAAGTCCCCTTTCATAGAGATATTGTCTTGGGAAACGATATGCCACTAATGAAGCTGGTATAGAGTCTGCAATGAAAATTTGAGGTTATTTAGTCAAAGGGTTCCTGATATATAGCATATGTTTAACTTTACACATATAATTAAGTGTTTTGTTGAGTTGGAATCATGGAAAACACCCTTCCTCTAGCTCAGAGGTATGTGTACCCATGGGGGTATGCAGAGGTCTTGCAGGGAGAATATCAACTCATCCAGATATTTGCCTAGTTTTACAACAGGCTACATAAAAAGCACTAGCAAAGTCAGTACAAAGTAAAATTTCATACAGACAATGTTTATACTTGTTTATACTGTTGTATATATTATGCACTGAAATGTAAGTACAATATTTATATTCCAATTGATTTATTTTATATAGTAAAAATTGAGAAAGTAAGCAATTTTTCAGTAATATGTCAGTGCTATGACATTTTTATGTTTTATGTCTGATTTTGTAAGCAAGTAGTTTTTAAGTGAGGTGAAACTTGCGAGTAAGCTAAGACAAACCAGACTCCTGAAAGGGGTACAGTAGTCTGGAAAGGTTGAGAGCCACTGCTCTAGCCCCATCTAAGAAAATCGTGAAATGCACACAGTCAGTAACAACGGTTTGAAAACAGATTTTCCCACCTGTGGGCATAGATGGAATCTTTCTTGACCTTATTTAAAATTCTTTGGATCCCATCATTATTATAATGAACTGCTATCGTCATTGATCTTCCAGACTCCTTTAATTCCTCTAGTCTGGCCTTTAGGTTGGGGTTGTGATCTGTCCATGCCTAGGGTAGCCACCTGAAAATGCCAAGGTCAGGGCAGGCTGCAAAAGGAGAGCAGATTCTCCCAACACTGGTGGGTGACACTAAAGTCAGACTTCCCAGCCAGCCACAAACAGTGCTTCTGATTCCCCACACTGGTTATCAAGAAGCTAAAATAAAAATATACACAGCCCCCTTTACTGCATTTCAGTCTCTGGCTCCCAATCAGCCACTAGGTCAAGTAAAGAGATCAGTTTTTTAGAACTCTATGCTCTTTACCAAAAAGATTTCTCCTGACCCCAAAGGGTCAGCCACAGTAACAGATCAATATAAGTTTGGATCTTACCCAAAATACCATGCTGCCAACCAATCCTTTAGTAACTAAAACTAAAGGTTTATTATAAAAGGAAAGAAACAAACTATAAGAGAAATGTTAAGTGATCAAAGCAATCACATACATACAAATAAAGGAAAGCCATATATATCAGGTTTCTAGTAGAACTGTGGAGTTTGCAGGCTTGTATAGTCCCTCTGGTATACATTCAGTACCTGGATAGGTCTCAGTCCCTTGTTTCACAGCTTAAATTCAGTTCAGTTGTAGATAGTTGATCCAGAGATAGGTGAAGACTGGAGAATGACTGAAGACAAAATGGATGTGGTGCAGCTGCCTTTTATATGCTTTTGACTTTGCAGTGCGGCTTGTGGAAATTTACAGGAATAAGATGGAGTCCAGAGTCACATGAGTAAGTCCTGATGACTCATCAGGTATATCCCTGGCTTCTCCCCCTGGGCCCATTGTACCTGTGAATTTCCTTAATGGGCCATTAAGCAAGTTAGTGCTGCAGCCATCCTGTCTGGGGTGTCGCCCAAACACAGTACAAATTGAAATATAGATACAAACATATCCATAACTTCCATTACACATATAACAATGAACATAAACATTATCATCTTACTTAGCATGTTACAGTCTTTCTAACGGTACTTTACATTGCATATCTCACATGAATTATTATGATTTTGACATATTGATGTTAAATAATATAATAAATGCCCCCAATCCAGCCAGCGTCACAGGGGTGATGGACTAATTGCTGCAATGCAGCAATATTTACTCCTAAATGTACCAGATGGAGGTCCACAAACATTTTATAATTTAGGGTCATGTCTATCTCCATGGGGTCATCTGATACATACTGAATATCACACTTCCAGATTACATGCGTTACATAGATATATATTAATGTTTTCATCATGTGGTACTTGGTAAAATGTATTTACAAAAACACCTACTATGCATACCTGGGCAGTTATGTTTGATTATCACTACAGTTGAATGATATTCTGCCTCTTCCCTCAAATGAGTGACATTTGCCATTTTCGACATTCAAGCGTATATGTTCTCCTATATGCATAGAATTCCCTCAGATGTATCTGGTTTGGGGTTCCCACCTATACTCACTTATATCCACTCCATAATTGTCTTTATTGACCCATTTGGGTATATCCATAGGCCGTAGTATGGCATTTGAAACATTCAGTCTCAAGGACACTACTGCCCAATCCATTGCTGCATTTGCAGTTGTCACCACCATGATAATTGTGGTGGAGTTCTCTGGTATGACACTGAAGTTTACTAGTCTCCATCATAATTCATGCTGCATTTCAAAGGGGCTTAATTTTTCTCTCAACAACCCTTTTAATTCTTGTAGGATTTTCCCTTGCAATCTTTCCTGAATGAACCCACTGGCTGAGCTAAAAGCCATGATTGCTCCTGGCATAAGCTATTGCCTACGAAACATCTTCCTGCAACTTGCCAATTCCCTGTATGATTGTATGCTCATTCTTCTCCTGGTAAGACAACCACAAAGATAGTACTTGGGTTACCTTATATTCTAGGCTGCTCTACTTATCCAAGGAGGAAGTCAGCGGTTGGGTTAAGGTAGCTACATCCCGCCCCATATTTGATATCTTAGTAGCGAAGCTCTCTGCATCTAATGCATTTCTATGCCGAGGCTGGTGCCAACACCACCATGCACTTTTGCTATCAGATCCCACTTGACTTTCAGGCTAGTACCTTTACTAATAATATTCTTCAACCAAGACTTCCACCCAGTTAAGGCCGCATTTACAAAATGTCGACATTTCTCTTGCTCATCTCCAATATCTGTACGTAAGGGGAGTACAATTCTCCTAAGTACATGTTCAGAATTCATTACCAATGCTCTATTTGTATTTGTTTTTTACTATCATTGCCCATGCTTTATATACCTGAGCCTTTGGTATCACAGTGACTCTAACAGAAGGAGATGCTCCATATATTCCATGAATGTGCCAGATTCCTATGTCATTCCACTGAAAGTTCATATTAATGACTTCTACAGTCGGTGGTAAAGCCTGGCCTAGTAGTATTTTGGCCTGGAACACTCGTTTGTCCCATTACAGAGCAGTAGTGCATACATTCATAAAATAACATTAAATCCTTTTCTCTATTTCTTGCACCGAGGTTTGAATTTTAACATCAGAATATATTCTTCCAAAGCATCAGAATATATTCTTCCAAACTGGAGAAAATTTCCACTGATATATTACCCTCTTTCATGCTAGTGGGAATTTTTGCTGTGATGCAAAAGCATTTAGATGTGCCTGCCGCTTTCTGAGGAATTGAACACCCTTCTAAAATACTTTCACTAATCTCCCACCTACATACAGGTTTGTGTATAACCTCCAAAAGTCTCTGAGTATCCACTAAGGTCAATAATACTTTAGCACCCACACCTCATTCCTCCTTCCATCTGAGATAATAATAGTTACCCTCAACGAATACAAAAACAGAGATGGATTCCAGCTGAGGTGGGGGGGAGATCCATCAAATTTCTAGTTTTTAGCATTTCAAAGCTATTAGAGGGAAATCGAGTGTTACAAGAGTAGTGTTCTCTCTCTTGAATAACTAGAGAGTTCCAGCCAACCATAAGTTATATACAAAATCTGAGTTGATTGAGGAACATCTCCTAGGGCATAAATAAACAAGCATAAATGTTAGATGACTATTCGTGACTTCCTTGTGCTAATCACCATGCCACTCTTTCAATTGCATCGAGTGAAACCATTTAAGATATTTCTTTCCCCTCCCTCAACACCAGCGGAGTCCCTCAACTCTAGCTGATACACCAGGGGGCTTGCCTTATTTGTTATGATTACAGGGCCCACCCACTAAGGGCTGAGGGCATGTCCCTTTTCTGAATAATACTTGTAGAGTAACTTATCCCCTACATTCCATTCCTTAATCTTAAAGATATCCCCAAGCCTTTGATCCGTTTGTTGAGCATTAGATTTCAGTTGAGAAGCCACTCTCTTTTGAATGTCACTGATTGTTTGTAACAATCTGGGCATATACTGATCAACCTTAATTCTCAGTTGATACTCTTCGGGAGAGACCTCACCTATCCACCACTGCTCAGGTATTCTCATTGGGCAGCCCATCAAAACTTGGTGTAAGGTGAATCTGTGCACTTATCCCAGTTCTTCCCGCTACTTTCAATCAACTTCCTCAGTGCGGTCTTGATCACTCTGTCTGTTTGACTAGTCCAGACACTTAGGGGTGGCACATGAAACCTCCAGCTGATGTTTAACACTTGGCACAGGCATCTCATCACTTCTCCCATGAAGTGTGCAGCCTGATCGGAGTCTATGCTAGTTGGAAGTCCAAATCTAGAGAAAGTTTGTTCTAACAACGTTTGGGCTATTGTTATGCTATGCTGTTACGAACTGGGTATGCCTCAACTCATTTGGTAAAGAAATCAATGACCACAAGTGCATATCTGTTGCCTCTCCCAGTGTGTGGGAGCGGACTGATGAAATCCACTTGAAGTCTTTCCCATCAACCCACAATTTTTTGATCGTGAATTGGGCCCTTTACAACATGCTAGTCTGGATTGTTCTCAGTGCTGTTTAAACAATTTCTTATACATATTTCTATGTCCTGGGCCATGCTTGGCCACCATCCAATGGAGGACAACTTATTTAAAGTCTTCTTCCCAAAGTGGCCTTGACTATGGGATAAGGAAACCAATTTCTTTCTTAAACACAACAGTATTACTAAAACTGACACACTATCTCTCATGTCCTTTTTTATTGCTAGAGTTAGATTGTTTTTATCTTTGTAGACCTTAATCCCTTCCACTTCTTCCTTTTTCAGAAGATCCTGGATCTCACTATCTTTGGTCTGTAATTCAACTAAGACAATTTGTTCTTGACCATTTCAGGCGGATGGACTAACAGGAGTTAATTGTGGATTTGACTTGATAAACATGGTCTGTGGAGCTAGGATTGCAGCCTTCTTGGCCAGTCTGTTCACCTTGCTGTTCAGCTGGAAAACTTCACCATTGCTCTTCTGATGGGCTTTTACATTATACAGATGGGTTTCTCCTTCTCTACTCTTAGCCATCAACCACATTTGTATCAAATATTCTGCATGAGCCACTCACTTTCCATCTGCTGTGGTCATGCTTCTCATAACCCATACCGACATCCAGTATTCCAGGACCTGGATGACCCATTCCGAATCCAAGCATATGAAGATGTTCTCCCTCCGGTCGACTGAGTCCAAGACTAATAAAACTGCAACTACTTCAGTGGCTTGGGAGAAAGGGGATCTCATTGTTGCTTGTAGCATCTCGCCATCCTGTAGTCTCAGAGCTGCATTTCCCACATGGGGCTTTCCTTCTGAGTAATAGCAGCTATCATCAGCCACCCAGATGTTCAGTTTATCCCTTTTCGCTTCCCCATAGGTCTTTCCAAACAAGAAGGGGGATTGAGGCTCTAAGATAGGTTCAGAAGGCAATGGGCACTTGCCTCCTCTCCCTGAATCAGTAGAACATACGGTGCTGCTATTAGTCATGGCGTTTTGTCAACTTTAACATTTCAGTTCAGTAGGCTAAGGGTCCATCCCACCAATTGTGGATTGGAGACCTTTCCCTCATTTATTCATCCTGATAGTACATACTTAATGGGAGTATATGACATTCGTAGGGTTACCAGGGACATCCTGATAAGATACTTCCAGTGCTTCAACACTCACATGAGAACTAGTACTTCTCTCACAAGAAGAAAACTACTTCTCCATTTCATTTAATGTCTTCAAGCCATAGGCAATGGTTTTTTAGGCCAGAGCCATGTTCCTATCAAAGGATAGCACTTATTCCTCTTTCAATAATTGCAAGCTGTAGGGTAAATGGCTTGCCCATTTCTGGATATGTTAACGGGGGCTTTCAGTAAAGCCTTCTTAAGATTAACAGAGGCCTTTCTCTCCTCTTTGCCCCAATGCCACTCTTAATGGGTGGTACAAGGGCCTTGCCATTTCCACATAGCCTTCTATAGAGTCTCGGGAGAATACCGTCAACACGAGAAACCATCTTAAAGAACTAATATCTTTTGGGGCTGGTAGTTTCCCAAAGAGCTCAACTCTTTGGATATCAGGTTTTCAGCTGTCAATTCCCAACTGTACCCCCAGATATGTAACACATTGTGAGGCCATTTGCACCTTCTCTGGGTTTATAAGGAATCTGGTGAATTTAATCTGGAAAGAACTGTCATGCGGACTGGATTGAGCCTGGGGGTGGGGTGGGGGGGGCGGGATTTGTGTTATTTGACATCAGTATGTCAAAATCATAGTGATTCATGTGAGACATACCATGTCAGGTGCTGTTAGAAATGTTATAATGTGCTGAGCAAGAAGATAATATTTGTGTTCATGTGTAATATGTGGGAGGAAAGTTATGGAGATCTTTGATATATCTATATTTCAAACTGTGCTGTAAAAGACACACCCCAGACAGAAAGGCCGCAGGACAATAGCCCACTTAATGGCCCATCAAGACCTTTACAGAAGCCAAAGGCCTAGGAAGAAACTAAAGGCATACCTGAAGTGTTACCAGGATTGGCCCATGTGACTCTGGACTCCATTTTGGTTCCTGTAAAGTTCCACAAGCCGCATGACCAGAGGCAGAGGATATATAAGGTCAAACCACAGAAACCATTTTGTCTTTGTTCCTGTCCAGCTGCGGACACACCTCTGGATCAACACACTTTGCAACCGAACTGAAGGACTTAGACCCATCCAGGTACTGGATGTACACCAGAGGAACTATACAAGCCTAAAACTCCACAATTGTTCTAGAAATCTGATGTATATGAACTTTCAAATCATTTGTATATATCTGATTGCTTTAAGCCTTTAACACTTCTCTTATTGTTTGTTTTTCTTTTATAATAAATCTTTAGTTTTAGTTACTAAAGAATTGGCTGGCAGCGTGGTATTTTGGGTAAGATCCAAACTTATAGTGAACTGGTACTGTGGCTGGTCCTTTGGGATCAGAGGGAATCTTTTGAGTAAAGAGCATAGAGTTTAAATGACTGGTCTCTTTACCGGACCTAGTGGCAGTTTGGGTGCCAGAGACTGAAATGCTTTAAAGGCGGCTGTGTGTATTTGCACAGTGGCTTCTTGATAACCAGTGTGGGGGAATCAGAAGCACTGTTTGTGGCTGATTGGGAAGTCTGACTTTAGTGTCACCCACCAGTGCTGGGAGAATTTGCTCTCCTTTTACAGCCTGCCCTGACCCTGGCATTATCAGGGGGCTACCCTGGGCATGGACGGGTCACAAGAACCTCTTCTATTCTCTCTAGATTTTCTTCTCCATTGCTGTCGAGATAAGAAAGTGGTCTACAAAGGACAGTACCTGGTCCTTGTTGGGAAGGTTTTCTCACATCCCTGAAACCTGCTGATGACACAAAGTCGGAGTATTATGCTGGCGCTGAGGCAGTTTCATAAAAGTATACTGTCTGTCATTGAACGTGAAGGCAAACTTATGGCAGTCCTTTGGTTCAGAGGTATCGAAAAGAATGCTTTGGAAAAGTCCAACCCTGTGAACCATCTTGCCCCAGATGTCATGGCAGCTAGGACATTGTAAAACTTCATAATGACTGGAATCAATCGTGGTGTGACCATGTTCAGCTCTCAATAGTCAATCGTGAGTATCCAAGTTTCATTACTGGCCAAATGGGTAAGTTACAGGGACTGCACATTTCCACTTATATTTCTTGATTCATTAGAGAGTCTACTATCTGTTTAAGGCTAGATTCTACTTGTTGTGGGTATCTGTATTGGCTTTGCATTTTTGGATCTACTCTGGGGACCCTCATCTCCTTCCTGGTCTTCTCACACTGTAACTTGTTGATGGCAAAGGCTGCCAGGTGTCTCTTGGCAATCAATGTAACATCTGCAACCCATTCAGGTAGTTGTAATTCCTGAGTAGATTTCAATGTTGCTGCTCAGTGGGAAGCTGAAACCACATGTGCTTCTCTACAGCTTGGGATATGGGTATTAACATGCTATTTGGTAGAACTACTATGGCCCCTAGTTTTTTGAGGGCATCGATACCTAAGATCTCTTCGTCGTCTACATCTTGCAGACGGACGGGTGTATCTAATCTTATTGCCTCTGATGGCACACTTTATGGGTTTGGTGAATGTCACAATGCTACTTCTAACACTGTAGCCTTCCAACAATAGTGTTCCTGATGCTGGCAGTTTCCTTTCCATGAGTTTAAACTTAGAATTGATACTGTATTGACTAATAATTTCTGGTCAAATTCTCCAGACTCCCCTAAAAGTGTGGCATTAACCACTGGTCATTCCCATCTATTCTGGAAGATAAGCACCACAATGTTTGGAGAAGACTGAGGAGCTCGGCCTCTTCATTGTAGAGCACCGACCTCAGAATCTACATTGGGGGTAGATGTTCTTTTCTCCCTGTGGCATGCAAGCTTATGCAGGAGTTCATCAGTCCTTAGGCTGTAAATATCCTTTTTGGCCTTATATTCCAGCAACTGCTTCCAGATCATATTTTGGAATTGTCTTTCTTCTGATTCCTTCTGGCTATTGTACCCACCTTCTTCCCTTTCCTACAACTGAGGATTACTATTTTCGTTAGGGACATTTCTATGGCAAGGCTCTTTTTGCTTGGATACATTCATAGTGACATAAGAGACCTTCTTCCTTTGCCCCTGAGTGGGGAACACTTCCCTATGAAGCTCATAAGTACCCCTCAAGTGTGACCTCAGTTCCCAGTAGGGTTGAGTTCTGCAGATCCACTGGCCACATAGGAATTCTTAAGGTCAGAACCAGATGCTGAATCAACTCCTCTCTGAACTCAGGCGTTTTCACATGTAGTTGCACCTGCCATTCAAGCTAGAATATTTTTTTCTCTGTACATGCTACTCTGATCTCTCTCCACTATGCAGTCTGTCGGCATAGAACTTCCCAATCAAATTTAGGCTAGGAAAATAAATGGTATGTGCCTTTAAATATATCCAATTTCTCCATCATATTTCCCACTTGCAGCTCTCCCGGCAATGAGGAGAATTCTTCACCAGACATATGCTCTCTAATTAAGATCTTTAGATCTTCTTTGCTACATGCTCTCTCCAGCAAGTCTCGCCAAAATAACCCAACACACTCCCCCCTGACCTAAGCCCACCTCACACACAGCTTTCCATAAGCAGACAATGGAGAGGAGCCAGAGACTCCACAAAGAGGGCTTAGGAACCTAGCGAAGGCCCGTCTATTTTATGGCAAGGGCACCCCCCTATGAGGGTGATGAATGGCACTTCTGAGGCCTGAGATCAATAGCCAGACATCTACGCTGTGACAGTGCAGAAGTGTGAAGAAAAAGGAACTCTGCCTATAGAGGCATATAATGTGGCCTCAGTCCTTGGAAGCAGGCATGATAGATGAGAGTAGTGGCAAGCAGTGTTTTAAATCAAGCAGATTTCCAGCGGGGAGTCTGGCTGGAATGCAGTAAAATATGTTCATAGCCACAGTGGGGGCTCTGAAGACAAGTGCCTAGACAAGACACAAAAGCCAATTCCTTCGAGCCGGAGTCGAACCAGCGACCTAAGGATTACCTGGAGAATTAAGCCTACAGTCCTCCGCTCTACCAGCTGAGCTATCGAAGGAAGATATTTACTTACTCCCTGGAGTGACTCCAAGTGTCAGGCAGAAGTGCCACTGGCACTTACTCATAATTATAGGCTTCCATGTGCCCAGCCCTTGAAATGAAGAAGCGAGACACACCTAGCCCTTCATCCTCACGGCTGCCCTGGCTGCTAGGTACCTGACTAGTCTACCCTCAATTCACCCAACAGGAAGCCCGCGTACATGGGCCTCTCAAAGCCTCACCTGCTAGGCACGGCAAGAAGACAAAGCCGCAAGGGAAGATCGCCACGACCGGGATGCTATGTTACCCCTGCCTACTGTCGAATACGCCACATCCTCCTGCTCACCCACAAGTGTGATTGCCCCAAGCACGTGTACCATGCTGCAAACCTTGAACAGTGAGCTCTTCACAGCACAAAACAAGTTACCTTCACACTTACACGGCACCTTGGAAAGGACCTTTAGTCAGCAAGCACACTCGACATAGCAAACCACGCCGCTCCCCTTTCTTGCCTTTCAACAAAACACTCCTTTCTCCAGACCGTCCCAAAATTTCACATACGCCCTTGTCTTGCACACACACATGTACCTAACGCCTCACGTCATGACAACAACAAGAAGAAAAGCAACAAAGTAACACTGGCAAGCTGCCTCCCTTCCCGCCTCTTCAGTGCACAGGCCAAGGACAGGAAAGCATCAGGTTATCTACGCACTGCCCGGCAGCTCCTTGCCAGAAATCCTGAGACCGGGCTTTTAACAGTTCTGCAACAGAAGCCTTTAACACACCACACGCCATCACGGCTGCCTAAAGAACTGCCAGCACTACCAAGGGACCAACAAAAGCCCAAAACCGACACAAATGGAACCACTCCCTGACACTACTTCACAAATTCAGCTCAACAACACCGACGAAAGATGGACAAAAAATGAGATCGAACCCCTGAAAGGCACATATTGCTGCAACGTTGAGCATGATAGTATACAGGCAGGTGCGCACACAGTTCACAGAGCCTGAGAGACCAGGGACTCAAGCGAGTAAAGAGCGTTTTCCTCTCCCGCTACTGTGCCATCTTTCCTACCACCAAAAACTAAGTCCCCCATGTGAAACAATCCCCAAAATAAAAGCTACTGGGGAACAGAGAAGGAAACGCCCTCCCGCCAAAACAACCCAACACATGCCCCTGACCCAAGCCCACCTCACACACAACTTTCCATGTGCTTACAATGGAGGGGAGCCAGAGACTCCACAAAGAGGGCTTGGGGACATAGCGACGGCCCGTCAATTTGATGGCGAAGGTGCCCTCCTACGAGGGTGATGAATGGCACTTCTGAGGCCTGAGATGGATAGCCGGACATCTATGCTAAGACAGTGCAGAAGGGCGAAGAAAAAGGAACTCTGCCTATAGATGCATATAATGTGGCCTCGGTCCTTGGAAGCAGGCATGGTAGATGAGAGTAGTGGCAAGCAGTTTTTTCAATCAAGCAGATTTCCAGCGGGGAGTGTGGCTGGAATGCAGTAAAATATGGCCACGGCCACAGCGGTGTCTCTGAAGAAGAGCATCTAGCCAAGGTGCAAAAGCCAGTTCCTTCGAGCCGGAGTCGAACCAGCGACCTAAGGATTACCTGGGGAGTTAAGCCTACAGTCCTCCGCTCTACCAGCTGAGCTATCGAAGGAAGACATTTACCTAGTCCCTGGAGTGACTCCTAGTGTCAGGCAGAAATGCCACAGGCATTCACTCATAATTATAGGCTTCCTTGTGCCAGCCCTTGAAATGAAGAAGTCAGACACGCCTAGCCCTTCATCCTCACGGCTGCCCCGGCTGCCAGGTACCCAACTAGGCTACTCTCAATTCACCCAACGGGAAGCCTGCAGACATGGGCCTCTCAAAGCCTCACCTGCCAGGCACAGCAACAAGACAACTCCACAAGGGAAGAACGCCACGCCTGGGAGCGCTATGCTAGCCCTGCCTGCTTTCTGATACGTTGCATCCTCCTACTCACCCACAAGCGTGATTGCCCCAAGCACATGCACCACGCCGCTGGGACCCTAGCCTTGACTGCCACGCAGAATAGGGCTGGTGGTGCAACACATAACACGTCCCACACAGGAGCCCAACAATCCTGCCCTGCCTGAAAGGGGCCTTTTAAACCACAATGTCTTCCCCGTCACACTAGCTTTCTCCAGAGTGTAAGCCTTTATTTTGAGATGGGTTTGTGTCAGCCTAGTATTCCTATCATAACTCACTATTGTTGTCCATATTGGGGCCATAGGCAACCCTGAGCTTTTCCCCTCCTGAAGTCTCTCAGAGTCATTGCTCTCTTCCGTCGCCTGTGGTGGAGCTGATGGATGGATTTAATCCGTTTCCATGACAAAGATATCACCCTCACTTTCAGAGCTTCCTATTCTGAGTCAGAGCTGGATTCATGACTAACTAGAGGGTCGCTTCTCATGGCAGCAATTTCTCGTTGCGCCTTTCTGTCTCTCTTTTAGGGCGTTCTTTCTGCATTCAGGCTGAGTGACACGTTCATCCCCCTTAGGATTCCTTTACTTCTTTAATCAGACTTCAAATAGCTGCTTGTGCTTCCTCTAATCTTGTGGAGAGCACCCTAATCTCCTTGTCTCTTTTCTCTACTGTAGTAGACAATTCTCGAACTTGGGTGTCTAACCCATTTATCTGGGTAGATTGGTTAAGCGTTTGGGCATTCAGCCTATCTTCCCCTCGAGATCCCCTGTCTACTTCTGTTTCTTGGCCAATGCCTCCTTCAGCTGGGCTACCTCTGTCCCTTGATCCCCAGTTCACCTTTCTAACTCCCTAGCCACATCGGCTAGACCATATGAGAGTGCCCTCTTCGTCAGTTTTCTGGAGGGTTGGGGCTAAGTTACCACAAGCTCCTCCCAATACTTACATAGGTCTGTGAAAGCCATGTTCCTTTTGAACAAACTCTGCTCCCATGGATTCTTGTTTTTCCGCAAGTCACTCAGGCACGACTCCAAACAACATTTATTGGACTGCTGTGTCCATCCGGACACCCCAAACCTTTTGACATGGTTGATGACTCCGAGCACCAAAAGCCCTTCAGCAGAATTAATCATGCTGTACCCAATACTACATAGCTCACATAGGTTACGAGTGCAATACTCCATCCGACACTACCCTAATCAATGTCAAGTAATCCCATGCCAGCAAATTTCACCTACTGGCTCCAATGACAGGTGATTGCTGTTTCCGGGTCTACCTCACTTGTCAAGTCAGCAGACCTAGAACACTGAACTCCGGCCTCCCACAGGGCTCTGTTCTGGCCCCTACACTCTTTAACCTCTGTCACGCGGGCTGCATTAGGAGGGGGGGCATTTGTGTTATTTGACC
>ML675601.1:75789687-75828265 GCA_007922155.1 Mesoclemmys tuberculata
TGACCCTGGCATTATCAGTGGGCTACCCTGGGCACGGACGGGTTACAACCTCTACATAGGACACATGCCAAACACAACATCTAGGAAATGTATATATGCAGATTACATTGCTCTGGCAGTACAACACACAAATCTTCAGACCATCAGCAATATTCTCACCAACGACCTCTCAATAATGGCAGACTACTTCCAAAAGTGGAAACTTCAGCCAAATTCAAAAAATCCAATGGTCTCTGCCTTCCACTTAGACAACAAGGCCACCAAAACAGCCTTACTGATGTTCATCGACTTGCCCCTGAGGCAATGAACTGGATTTCAAACCTGGACGTTGACCTTTAAACTGATCGTTACAAACCAAACCAATGTCATACGAAGACCAAGAGAGAAAATGGAGGACTCACTAACTTTTACCCAGTCCCTCACTAATCTCACTTCAATTTATTGGCATTTGGTAGTGTAATCATTCACTAAAAGACATTCTAAAATAAATAAAACCTTTGTAAAGAAACCAGTTTGCCACTGGTGTAGTAAGAGTAAAACATGCCCAGTTTATGGAATACCTATAAAATGGGAAGAACCATAAAATTCCACTCAAATGTGTACAGAAGGTTTTGCTAATGACATATCAGTAGTCATAAGAGATTAATATAGTGCTATCTGCATTACAAGAAAATACTTTACTGCAGGATATTCTACAGTAATTGTCCCAAACACAAAATCTTAACCAGAGCTGCATGACTTCCTAGAAAAACTGCTGGCAAATATTCACTCTGCTACTAATTTCAAATTTGCTTTAGTTTTGTTAACAACCTTTGTATTCACATTCCATTAATATTTACTTGCATAAATGTTTTCTGAAGCAGCAAATTTTAAGGAAACATTTGTGGAAAGTAAATTTTGAAGTTCAAATATAATACTACAATACTATAGCTTGGTCTACACTTACTTTGGCGATTCGGCAGCAGTCGACGGGAGTTACGCAAAGTCTGTAAAGTCGACTTCTGTGCTTCTCTTCTGTGCACCATCTTCACTGCACTGCGCTGACAGGAACCGCGTTCCTGTTGGTGCAGTGCTATGCCACTTGAGGGGGTGGTTTTAGTATGTCGACTTCTGGATCGACTGAGCAGGTCTTCACTGACTGCTCAGTTGATTCAGATAAGTCGATTTAATGGCGGCGACTTTGCTGCCGTCAGTGTAGACATAGCCTAAGTCTCAGAGTTACATTCATCCAGTCAGGGAACAGAAGTAATACTACATGACCTTTGTCTCTTATCAAAACTAACCAATATCTTTTGAATTTCAAATATAAAATATTTGCAACAAATTGCTCACTGTCTACAAACCCAGAATTATTTGCTAAAATTATTATGTAAATAACTTGAATAATGAATGCATTAATGAAAATCACAAGCTGGTTTGTGGACAATTATCAAATAGAAAAAAGCAGGACTCATCAGACAAATTATTCACTGCAAATTATTTGTTCAGTTCTAATAGTGACACTATTTTAAACTATCAGGACTAATTTTTAAAACTTATCATCCATTATTATGGGCACAATTATTCATTTTGGGTTTGTTTTTGTTTGTTTTTCTTTTCATTCTGCATGCTACAACTGTACATTTTATGAGTTCCCCTGCCCATGGAGCTATGAGAGCTTCCTCAGCCGAATGTGCTTCCCCAGATGCAGGACCTGCCTCCTAGACACTGTCAGATCGGGCTATGCCATCCAGTTCCTCTCCATGCCTCCTCTCCACCTGCACCCCATTCCTCTTCAGTGACTCCTTTCACAAAATAGTGCTCTTTGAGCAGGTCAGCTCTCTGATAGTGGTGGAGGAGGTTCTACAAGAACACTGCAGTCACAGGTTCTACTCCCAGTCTTTCCTTATACCAAAATCCAAGGGCAGAATGAGGCCCATCCTTGACCTCCAAGGATTTGACAAGTTTTTCAAATACATGAGGTTCTGCATGGTTACTCTATCAGCTATCCTCCATCTTTGTCTCAGAATGACTGGTTCGCTGCTCTGGACCTTCAAGACACCTACTTTCATGTGGCCATTTTACCAAGTCATAAGAAGTATCTTCACTTCATGGTAGGAGACCTCCATTTTCATATACAGTTCTCCCGTTTGGCCTCTTTTCTACTCCTGAGTCTTCACCAAATGCATGGCGGTGGTCATAGCATACCTCAGAAGGAAGGGAATCAACATCTTCCCTTACTTTGCAGTTGCAGAATGGCAACTTCAAAGAGGAGGTTCTCGTCCATGTTGATACCACACTATGCACGCTCAACCACTTTGGACTCATTCTAAACACTGTCAAGTTTACTTTGGCCACCACTAAGCAAATAGGGTCCATTGGGGCCCTGTTAGATTCCACAAAGTTGAGAGAGTTCCTGTTAGCTGACTGCTTCCAAACAATTTGAAAGTTGTGCCTCAGTTTGCAATTGCAAACATCCATAATAGACCATATATGTGCCCAAACCTTTCGGGGTACATGTCCTCTTGTAGCCAGGTGGTCCATCTTGCCAGGTTATGCCTTCTTCCTCTTCAGATGTGGCTCGGGACAGTTTATCTCCCTGCCCTGCATTGTCTAGACAGGTTGCTTTGCCTTCCTCCATCAGTTGGCCCCCTTCACTCAGCCCTCTCCCATCAACTCAGTGGTTACTGACATGTTGCTTCTGCATTGGGGAGTGCATTGAAATTCACTGTAGGTGCAGGGTCTGTGGTCAAAACAGGAGACCTTGCTCCATATCAATGTGTTGGAGTTTTGAGCCATCCACAACATTTGTCATGCCTTCCAGGACTGGATCAGACATTCAGTGGTCCACATACTCACGGACAATACCACTACGATGTACTATGTATACTATGTGAACAGACAAGGGGAGCTCACTCCAGAGCACTCTGCCTGGAGGTGATCAACCTGTGTCAGTTCTGTATCGAAGAGGACATCACCCCGATAGTTGTCCACTTACCAGTGGTCCAGAACTGTCTTGTGGATCATCTCAGCAAGGTTTTCTTCTCGAGCCGTGAGTGGTTCCTAAAGACAGACGTTCTTCAAATGGTGTCCATTACACGGGGCATCCCCACAATTGACATCTTTGTGACAAGGGAAACACAGAAATGTCACCTATTCTGCTCTCAAGAGGGGGTCAGCCCAGGCTCCTTCTCCTATGCTTTCCACTGGAAGTCAACTCTGCTGTATGCATTCCCTCCTATCCCAGTCCTTCCCTGGGTCATCGCCAAGCTTAAGGCAGATCAAGCCAGATTCATCCTAATTGTCCCAGCATGACTGAGGCAGCACTGGTTCTTGGGTCTCCTTGCTCTGTCAGTTCAGCCTTCCATGCCACTTTCTCTCCTTTCCGATGTCCTCACACAAGACTGCAGTTGCACCCTGCATCCAGTGACCAGCTCCCACCTTATGGTGTGGCTGCTGCATGGCTGAATGAGGAGGAAGGATGTCGCTCTTAGGCTGTCCAACAGGTCCTACATAATAGTAGGAAGCCTTCTATTAGAACAGTCACTTGGCAAGTTGGAATTGGTTTTCTGTGCGGTCCTTGGCTCGTGGGACCTACCTGGTGGAGGCTTCCATCCAGGACATCTTGGAGTACTTATTGCACCTTCAGGAATCAGGCCTAACACTCATCTCTCTGAAAGTGCACTTGGCAGCAATATCAGCGCTTCATCCATCTATCCAAGGGAAATCAGTTTTCTCCAATGCCACGGTGATGGGATTTCTGGAAGTCCAAGAGCTGGCCCCTTTGTAGGACCTGAACATGGTTTTAGTGGCTCTAATGAGGTTTCCATTCGAGCCCCTTGCTTCCTGCTCTGTCTCAAAAAAATGCATTCTTGATAGCCAGGAGGGCCTGTGAGTTGCAGGCCCTGATGGCTGGGCCTCCTTACATGTAGTATTCCAGGGTCAAGGTTACGCTTTAGCCACACCTGAAGTTTGTATCCAAGGTGGTCTCTCAGTTTCACTTGAACCAGATGGTGTATTAGCCTGTATTTTTCCCCAAGCCACATTCCTCTCTGGAGGAGCAACACCTCCATATGCTAGATGTTAGATGCTGTCTAGCCTTCTGTCTGAACTGGACAGAACATTTTCATGCTTCACCTTGCATGTTCGTATTATATGTAGACTACATGAAAGGTCAAGCAGTCCCTGCGCAGACCATCTCTAGATGGATAACATCTTTTATCAAGACTGCATACAAGATAGCATTGGCTATGACTCCTTAACAGATATAGGCACATTCATCAAGAGCATAGAGAACTTTGGTGGAATTTCTCAATGATATTTCCATATTGGACATTTGTAGGGCAGCCACGTGGTGGTCGATGCATACTTTATGGACCATTACATGATTGCTGTTTCTTCCAGAATGGATGTTAATGTCAGAAGAGTGGTCCTGCAATCCTTGCTCAGGTGGACTCCAAGCCCTGCCTCTGGATGAGGGTACTGCTTGCTCGTCACCTACTTGGAATACATGTCTCTTCTTCTTTGAGTAGATAAATACAGTTACTCATTGTAACTGTGCTTCTACAAGATGTGATGCAGATGTGTATTCCATGAACCAGCCTCTATCTTCTCTGCATCAGTCTTCCCATGTATGTTGAATGTGAAGGAATTGATGGGAGTTGGGACGGCACCACCACATCTAGCCAGGGGAGGGCTACAGGCATGAGCATTGCCCCTCTATGGGTACTGCTAGGTAAAATTCTCTGACTCTGGTGCATGGGGCTTGTACACACCCACTTGGAATGCACATCTGCATCACATCTCGAAGAACCACAGTTACAGTAAATAACCATTTCTTTTTAGAACCAAGTTACATAACCACAATAGAAAATAGCACATACTCAATTACTATCTTGGGAAGGTGACTTTTGCTTAGATTTCTGATTAAGAGTACCACAGAATAGGGCCTCACTTGTACTGACTGTTATCAACTCTGGTGTTGCCCACACAAGAGGAAAAGCAATCCAAAGCTACATCACAAAACAATTTGGTCAATTACTTATATGCAATTCACCAAGGTCTCTTTCCCAATAGATCTATAGTAGTCAACTTTTTTTTAACCTATTTTCCAATTAATTATAATACACCCAGTATCTGGTTAAGTACACTTAACTATCTAAAACAAACTCCTATATTTATGACAGACTGTAGTACAAGAAGCTAGCATGCTTGGTTGTATTTTGTGTCGGTGTCCACCTACAACTTGTAAGGTGGTATGAAACCATTAATTATGGTAGATAGATATACAGGTCCACACTATTAGATAACAACAGTAACTTGTTCAGTTTTAGTTAATTTACAACAATCTTGATTGGAACCTGTTACAAAACAAAGACATACAGTGTAACTCTGACCATCTTTAGAACACATTCACAAGCTTTCTTACTAATTAGGTATTCAGTTTTAGGAAGTAGTCGATTGATTTGGGTCATCACTCAAGAAAAAGTCTGTGTGTTAGTTATCACTAGATCTTTGCTCAGCCATCACCATTCAGCTCAGTTACTGTTTACAGTCGGAGTTGACTGCAAACACAGGTGGAGTGAAAAATGATCATGATTACAGTCTTTTCCTGTTGTGCTAGCAGGCAACCTGAATTGCTGAAAAATAGAGACAGTTAAAGGCGTCTATCCAAGATAGATCTTTGATGTCACCAGGACTCCCAGGTGACCAGCTCAGGATCTACTTCCAGGGGTCTTTGGCTTTCAGGAAGTGATGGGCTGATGGAGACAGGCCATTTTAATCCTATTTCTCTTCTTGGAGATGCTGGCACGAACCAATCACATGGTGACCCCTATTTCTGAAGATTTGAAATGTCCGGCCAAAATGAAAGTCATCCTTCTCTCACCATCCAATCAGGGAAGAAGACATCAGCTTTTGAGTTCTTCAGCTGGGACTGGAATTTTCCAATCTCTTTGTGTCACACCAGCATGTAAGACAAATCAGGCCATAGCTATTGGTACAACTATTTTGGGATTTACCTTGAACACTGGCTAGTTTGCTTTGGTCAGCAATTTACCACCACAAGTTGCTTTCCATGCGCCCCTTTGTGGTCATCTCTTGGCCAATTTTGCAGTTATGTGTTAGGGATCAGAGGCCTCGAACATAGACCTGTAGGTCCCTAGATAGTGCTGCGGACCATGGCCATCACCCAGCATCTCATCTGGACCATTGGAGAAGGGGGCCAGTGAATCTCTAGTTCATAAAGGGCCTCGTCCACAAAGCTCCTGATTGGGGGAGACACTACTTAAACCAGAAAGAGGCATAGGAAGTTGTTTGAATAACTAGTTTAATCCCTGGCTGGCTGTTACTATTAATTCTGCCTATTAGCCTAACTCCTGAGCCTTGCTTTCTTGCCTGTTCCTGGCTCCTGTCCTTCCTATCCCAAATTCCTCCATCTCTTTCCAGTTCCTGCTTTCCTGCATCACTCCAGGTCTTTGCTCCTATGTCCTAGCCCAAATCTGACCTCAGCTCCGATCTTCAGCTTGTCACTAGACTTTGTCTACAGCTTCAGCTTGGCACCTGACTGTGATGCCAGCTCAGACCCTGGGCTTGACTCCTGATTGTTGCCAGCTCTGGTTCCAGGCTCCTGACTCTAACCATTGGCCCTGACCAACCACACTGATCCCTACAGTATTGCTGGTGCAGAATGTGCAGCTGATCACTGAGAATCAGGGGTTGCAGAAGCAAGTTCATCAACACCACACAGAGAATGCTATGCTATTCTCCTGTCTGACTGCACTGTCATCTGCACTGGGACATGCTATTCCTCTGCCTGAGTGCTTTGATGGGAGCGTCTTCCAATTCTGAGGCTTCATGAATCAGTGCCTCCTCTTGTTCTTGCTTTGGCCACTGACACATGCTTCCAACCATACCAAGGTAGCCTGGTAGTCTGCTCGCAGACAGGGGTGATGTTGGACTGGGATTCTTCCCTGTTGGAAGCTAACAGACCAGTGCTGTCCAACTGGAATGTCTTCCAGTGGGCAACATTAACCATCTTCGATGACCCCAAACATGCCTGCTTCACTGAGGCCACCCTGTGGAAACTCCAACAGAGGTTGGGCACAGTCGCTTCCTACATAGCTCACTCCCACCATCTCATATTGGACAGAGAATGGAATGAGGCAACCCAGTTATTTCAGTTTTGATGGGACTTGTGGGATTAAATTAAGGATGAGCTGTCCTGAGTCAAGACCCCACTGGGTCTGATGCCCTTATAGAACTTGTTATCCATATTGACAATCATCTACATGAGTGTTGGGAAGAAAAAAGAGGAGAGTCACAACTGTGCCCCCCGCTATTGGATTCTGCCCCACCAGTTGAGCTGATGCAGATAGACTTGAACCTCCAGCAACTCACTCCTGGAGAGAGGGAGCACTGACCAGGTCTTAACCTGCGTTACTACTGTGGTAAGCTGGGACATGTCATTTCCAGTTGCCCCACGAGAAAACCAGGCCAAAGGTACCCAGGAAATGAGCCAGCCTAGACTTGGTGAAGGAGGCTAGACTAGATGTCCCCCCTGAAACCCGAACTATGGTCCTGATGGGAACACATGCCAGCTCCTGTTCACCAACATTGCACCTACAGTACTAGTTGCATTATGAATCCCAAGGCATTCCCAACCACTTTGTCCACAGCAGGCCTCATTGACTCAGTGCAGCAGACTTTATCAATGCAGAAGCAGTTGGGCACTATAGATGGCCTGTGACCCAAGCCCCTTCCAGAGCTGGTAGAGATGATTGACAGGACTCTCTTATCACCAGACCAGTTGCCATGGAAACAGTTCCTCTTAAGTTTACTATCCAAGGGTATCAAGGCCCTATAGTTCAGTGTCATCCATCAAGATCCCCATTTTACTATGGTCTGGCGCATCATCTAATATCAATGTTTGACATCAGTGTAATATGATTTTGAATTTATTCCTTGACAGGGAAAAAGGGAAGTTTCTTTAGCTGCACCAGTAGTACACTCTTGTGAAAGGCTTAGCAACTCTGAATTTCCTCAGACTGTTGAAGAAATCTAGCTTTTAGACCTTGGGTTTTTATTCTGTCAGACCTCTGTTCTATCTTTATTAAAAGGAACCTACCTGAGCAATTTTTAAATAGTAATAACTCATAATTTTGGGGCCTTAGTTACTTCAAAGAAAATAGATCAACACAGCCTTCCCTCTCCTGATGTGAATCTTTCCAGGGACATACGTATTATGGCGAAAACCCTATAGGATTTAATAGGGATTAAACTAGTAAGGTTCTACAGAAATGTGTAGGGTTTTATACAAATTACTCTAAAACACTGTAGGGTGAAATCCTGCCCCATCAAAATCAGTAGTTTTGCCATTGACTTCAGTGGGGCCAAGATTTCACCCATTCAGTGTAGCAGGTTTTTTTTAAAACATCCTGCAGATTTTATAGCAGGCCATAATACTCTCTATTAAATTCTATAAGATGTTGCAAAATCTTATACTTGATTTTGTATAAATTTCTACTTGATAGTGGTAGATTTCTACTTGATACTGGTAGATTTTATAGCAGGCCATAATATTCTCTATTAAATTCTATAAGATGTTGCAAAATCTTATACTTGATTTTGTATAAATTTCTACTTGATACTGGTAGAAAAGTTATCCTTTCCTATTAAATTTCTATAGGACCTTTCCATAAGAGAGAATCCCTCGCTGGCTCAGGATAATGCCATTTTCGCCTGTATGAGCAGAGTTGAATTTTGCCCAGTAATGTAGACATTCACATTCAAAGTTTGTTTCTTGATGATAGCATTATATTTTTCAATAACAATTGTAATGGGATACTGACCCCTGATTCAAAGAAGAAAGAATGTCAATAGCAGCTGAATCTATTTTTACTGTGGGGCAACAGCACATGACCTCACCTCCTGTCTATCTTAAAAGAGCTCAGGATATAGACCAGTCTAGGCCCAGAAGAGGGGGAATAGCCTGGATATCATCAGAGCTGTATGTTCTGGAGCCAACCCTTTAGTAGAGCATGACCCAGGAACTTGGTGTCTCTCAATTGCTGCTGCGCTTCCAAGTCTTGAGGCAGGCAATGCCGATTTCCCCCTGTCCCTCCAGCAATTGGTGATGGTAGATTCTGGGGTTGCTGTCAACTTTATAGATGCCCAAACCCTCCAGCCAAAGCTCCAGATCCCTCTCTACCCAAAAATCACATGAGGCCTGGTGGAAATGATTGATGAGTTGCTCCTATTATTGGGACCAGTGACTCAAGAGATAGCCACTGTAGCAGCCGTAGTGAAAGGGCACTGGGAAATAATATGCTTTGATGTGATCCACTCTGCTATCTTCCTGATAGTTCTCGACATTCCTTGGTTGGAGCACCATGACCCGTGTATCTCCTGGTGTGAGAGGAGTGTTATCGTTTCCTCTGAATATTGTCAGAAAGTTTGTTTCCAACAGATTGATCTACTTGCCCCTGTAAAACTCTCAGGATTGAGACCCCAGTTGGCAGGAGCTAACCAGAAGGGAGTAGCTCTAGCTTAGAACTCCAATCTCCCTGACAAGTACTTGGACTACCTGGATGTGTCTGAAAGGAAAAATGTGGATTCACTACCCCCACACAGGAATTATGACTGTCCAATAAACCAACAACCCAAGGGGTCCTATGGATGGATATACACCATGTCTGAACCAGAATGGGAGGCACTATGCACCTACATCCAGGAAAATCTCACAAAAGGCTTAATTTGGGGATCCGCCTCTCCAGCAGGAGCACTTGTCCTCTGTGTGAAAAAAGGACAGGACACAACACCTCTGCATAGACACTCCACATTGAATCAGGTGACTACTTGT
Organism: Mesoclemmys tuberculata; assembly: GCA_007922155.1. Taxonomy (NCBI): domain Eukaryota; kingdom Metazoa; phylum Chordata; order Testudines; family Chelidae; genus Mesoclemmys; species Mesoclemmys tuberculata. Next base: position 75,799,526 of record ML675601.1, read on the forward strand.
AACAATACCCCCATCACTGCTCCCCAAATTGTTGGACCACCTGAGGACTGCCAAGATCTTCACTAAGCTAGATCTTCAGGGAGCATACAATCTAGTATGCGTAAAGCCTGGGAATAAATGGAAGACTGCTTTTCACACTCTATATGGGCATAAACCATGTGTTTAGGGATATCCGGGACCAGTACATGATCATCTACCTTGTTAATATGCTCTTGTTTTCTGAGAGCCTTGCACAGCACTGCCATCATGTCCAGTCCATACTGGAGAGACTACAGAAGCATGGTTTGTACACCACACGAAAGAAGTGCACCTTCAACCGGGCCATCACCTAATGTTTAGGTTACATAATCCCTCTGGAGAGCATTCAAATGGACCCACTGAAGGTAGAAGCCATCTGCAACTGGACATCATCCCTGGCCCTCTGAGTATTTCAGTGCTTCCTGGACTTTGCAAATTTTTATAGGCGATTAATCGGCAACTTCTCTGAACAAATATCCCTCTTGGCTTCACCTCTTCATAAAGCCGTTCAGTTCACTTGAAGTCCAGCTTGTTTTTGACCAGCTTGAGACTGCCTTCACCATAACCCCAATTCTGGCACACCCTGACCCAACTCATCCATTTATAGTGGAAGTAGATGTGTCTAGTGTGGCCCTTCACAGTGACATGGACCCCAATCAATTTTGCACCCTTGCGTATTGCACCCTAGAAGACTCAATCCTGCAGAAATGAACTATGAAATAATAGACAAGGAGCAGCTCACAGTCAAAACTGCATTTTAAGAATGACATCACTACATTGGGAGAGCCTGGCACCTGGTACAAATTTGTATTGACCATAAGAATTTTCAGTACCTCCACAAGGCCTGAGCTTTGAATAGGGGCAGTTAAGGCGGGCCTTTTTTCTTCTCCCGATGTTTATGATTACCTACTGCCCAGGAAACATTAATGGGAAAGCTGACCCTCTATCATGAAAGAGGGAACACTATCAGGAAAATGAAGAGCTTATTTTCAAGCCCCTCTACCTCTTCAAGTCTAGTATCTTTGTCAATGCCACACTTCATCAAGATCCAGTCTCCCTCCACTGGTACGCCTCGAAAGAAGACACATCTGTCCAAGTCTGTGACACTGGGGGTTAAGATGCACTGTTCCAGTACTGGTTGGGATAACATACTTTCACAAGCACATATATGTCCCCCAAGACACCCCCAACTGGAAGTGGTATGATTGTGCCATGATGCTCTATTGGAGGGTCATTTTGGCAACCTTTATTCCTTCTGCATGGCTGCCAAGCTTTTTTCTGGTGGTCCTGCATATGGGCTGAAGTCCAAGCTTACCTGGACTCCTATGAGTGTTGTGCACATACCAAGATGCCCCGGACTAGACCCTGTGGCACCTTAATACCCCTGGAGACTCCAGCTAGCCTTTGGTCTCTCATCAGCCTAGATTTCATTGTGGAACTCCCAGCATCCAGTTACCATACAGTAGTCTTAAAGGTTGTGAATCATCTGACTAAAATGGCCCGCTTTATCCCCTGCAACCACCTGCCCTCTGCTGAAGCTACTACCTGACAACAGGTGCAAAACATGGTTTCTTTCCATGGAATTCCAGACCATATAGTTTCAGACTGAGGCCCACAGTTTACATCTTGCTTCTGGCACAAAGCGCTCTGGTTACTGGATGCCCACATATCCACCTGCACTGCATACCACACCCAAACAGATGGGCACACTGAAAGGATGAACCAAGTACAAGATCAGTATTTGAGGTGTTTCATGAACTATCAACAAGATAACTGTACATGCTCCTCCCATACATAGACTTTTCATATGACAGCACTGACCATGCTTTTATAGGTTGGAGCCCCTTCTTTGTGAGTTATGGATTCCACTCCTGTTTTCCCCTGGTGCTTCAAGCAGTCTCTCTGAATCCAGCCAACATCAACTGGGTCCAGCTGATCTGTCTCTTTGTCATGAGATGCACCACTCATCACTGGTTGGCGCCTCCTCCTCTTCACTCTGGGGATTTGCTCTCAATGCCAATGCCCCCATCTGTGGTTTGCATACCATTACGCCAACTCTAACCTGCAGCTCCTCTCGCTCCAGGACCCTCAGCATCTCCTTTGTGACTTAGCCCTCTGGCTAGGTCACTCAGTATTCCCCCTTCCAGGGTACAGTCCACCAGCAGTCCTAGGCAGCCTTCCCATTCACTGCCTCAGTTTTATGCCATGTCCTTGATGGCTGGTTGGAGAAAGTGGGCCCACCCTGTTCTCCAGGTTCCAGTTCAGAGACATTCAGCTTAGTAGTTCTGGGCTTCCAATCTCTGCTCCTTCCCTGGACTGCTTCCTACCCTTCCTGGTTTCCCCCATCTCTGGGAGTACCAGCTCCACACCAACTCCCTCCTCCCAGGGAGTAACCACAATTTATCTCCCTGCAGCCCCCAAACACTCCTCCCTCTTCCCAGGGACTGACTGCTGCCTGCCTTCCTGCAGCCTTTCCCAGCTGCTCCCATCCATAGCCAGCTTCCTGGTTTTATAGGCCCTGCCTGTTCCTGCACAGATGAGCCTCTCTCTGATTAGCTGCCTCCAACCAAAAGCTCCCCTGTTTGCAACCCAATTAGCTGATTGGGCCCACCTGGCCCAACTCAGCTCTTGCGGGACTAGTGTAGGGAACTCACCCCATCACACTCATCCAGAAGGAGCTCAAGAACCACCTTGAAGAGTCAAAAAAGGCTTACAGGAGGCATGGGGATTGTTGGTGGTAGTGAGCTCCGGTGTTCACAGTAGGCCAGAAGCTGTGGCTTCCTGCAAAGCATCTCCAGACCAGTCGACTCACCAGTTCCTGGGACCCTTCCAAATATGCCAGCAGATCAATCTGGTTAACTTTAAATTATACCTTCTCTAATCCCTCACCCTCTACTCTGTTTTTCTGAAACCCTCCCCTGACTAAACCACACCACCAGTCAAAATCCAGGGTCATGAGGAGTACAAAGGGCATGTATCCTTAACTCTTGGTGGATGGATGTCTGCCTGTAGTATCAGGTGGACCTAGAAGGCGATAGCCTTGAAGAGTGCCCTAAGGAACCTTCTTCCTATGTCCATGCCCCTGACATGAGGGGGTGGGGGCTGGATTGTCATCTGAGGGGGGGCCTGATGTAAGAATCTGTGGGACTGGGATCAGGGGGTTTCATGGCTACCAACTCTTCTGCATTGCCATTGGAAGCTCAGGTTTCCATTGGAGGACTCTGTGGAGATGGATGTTGCTGGAAACACTGCCCAACAAGGCCTTAGTGGTGGCCCTTCATAGCTCACTGATTGTCTCATTTCAGTACATAAATCAGGAAGCCATAATGAGGAGATGTCTGAGCAATGATGAAGAGTGCTTGCTTGCATCTTCTTCAAACCTTACCTTGGTGTGAATCTTGACTCTGACTCCTGAACTGGCTTGACCCTGGGTCTGTTACTTCCCTGCTTTCTGTAATCTGGTACCTGACCCTGACTTCCAGGTATCCTGACCTTGACCCTATTCCTTGCCTCCTAACTACAACTTGGCAACTGACCAGTGCACACAAGCCATCCCCAGCCCAGCACTGACAGGTATTCAAAAACTTCTTGTCTAAGTGTCAAGCTTTGCCTTCATTTTCAGAAAAAAGAAAATTTAGAGTATATGTCAGGCAGTCCAACAGCTTTTGAACTAATATATAGATTATGTAGGAAGGTGCGCTGTGAAAAACTTTTTGAGTAATATGATGGTGATCGCGTCATGAGAAATTTAAACATATAGCAGATTGTTCATATTCCTTCATTTTACAAAAGTTTTTATACAATTTATTTGTTCTGAGGGATTATTAAAAACTTGCTGTTCATCTGAAATGAGACATTCTGCATGAACAGTAGCACAAGTACATCATAATGTGTTCAGAGAATTCAAAGACCTAATGGTGTCTTATGCATAATTACTTGTTTTGCATGGATATGATTGCAGATGGGTTATCAAACAGAATGTCTTCTTTCTAATGACATAGAATAGAGAGATTATATATAGCTGCTTTAAAAATCAACCATTCATTAAATGGTGGAATTGTTTTTTGAAGTCATAATATAGTAAGTAACCATTCGGTAATAGACAAAGCTTTGGTAATAAAAGCCTCATTTCTAGTATAATTACAGAATTTACCAAGATGACATGGGGTCTGAATAAACTCCTGAGATAAGTATGTTAGAATAATTTCTTCTATTTCAGAGGATTTTTAGATAATCTCCTAGATAACATGCAATGTAATTCAGTAAGGGCTCAAACAGTCAAGCACATTTTAGGCAGAGCTCAGCTGAAGAGAAAAATTATATATATATAAAAAAAAGCAGCTAGTCATAGCCACTATGAACTTCCTTGCTCTGCAGACCCATCATTGTCTGTAACGCCAAACACTGCTCTGAGGCAGGGTCAGGGTTCAGTGGGCCTGAGAAAAAAGTTTTGAAAAACTGGAATGAGGATTTTACTTTTACAATCTCCATCATTTACCATCTTTATTTATTTTTAACAAACTTGTTTAATAAGCATTTAACAAATTCATGATTTTAGTGTCTTTAATAGTTCTGTAGCCATTAGAATACATTTTGATAATTTTCTTTTATATTCAAATATATCTTACCAGAATATCCCAGGCGAAGTGACCAAAGCAGGAGACTGAGTGAGTGTGGTAGAGGCCATAGAGAGCCACTCAATCGATCCCAGAAGTGCTCTCCGGTTGATACCATTTATCCATCTCCCCAAAAGGAGTAAGGCCTCCCGTCAATGCAGTGCAGTGAAGACGCCATGGTATGGCAACAGGCAACATAATGTAGCTTGTGTATCTCCCATCTACTGCCAGCGACAGTATAGACCAAGCCTATGTCACCTTTTCCACAGAAACAACCATTTATCACACGCAAAAACCCACCTACCATTACCATTTGTGAAACCCACTCACTTCCCCTGTTCTGCTTCCATCCCCATGTATGCAGATCACTTCCTCTCCAAGTCACCTCACACATAAAACCACCATCATCATCACCTGTTATCCCACTCTTCAGATTTCAGTATCTTCTGTCCTTTTTATCATAGGACTGGGGAGAAGAAACCAGGAGTAGGAAGGCCTGGGATTGTCTATTAGGCATGCTGAGAAAAATGAGGGAAAGGCCGTCCTTTCTCTCTTCTCTGTTTGCTGATGGAGGACAAAGGTCTAAGGGTTCAGCCACGCAGTGAGCACACAGTACATGTTGCCAGTGTCTTTGAGTCTGAGCCTATCTTTCTTACCACATCCAGGCTCTTACCTTTCTGATCCGTTACAAACCAGGGAAGGTGGTGGGAAAATGGAAGGGCCAGGCTGGAACAGGATTCAGCTTGATTCTCTCTGATTCTGCTTGTGTAACAGCACACTGGTCAGGAGCTGCCCATAGTCAGTTTTGGGCACATTTCAAACTTGTCGGAAGTTAATATGCAAATGAGAGTCTCCTATTATGTCTAATGTGAAATATAAGTGAGATATTAAACTACATGTCATAGACTTCAAAGTGGTGCATGTTATCAGAAACTAAAGAACTTTGGTAGATTATGAAACGCTGAGTGGTCCAAATATTATTGAGACAGTCATTGGAATATAAAACATTTCCAATGGGAAAATCCTAGGCTCCTCTGAAGGGTTATGTTTATTTTGAGAGATCTAGTACAAAAATAAAACAAAACAAAGAAAGAAACACTTATAAAGAAACAACTATTAAAGTTTACAAAATGAAGGTAGCTTTTAACACTAGAGGGAGCTGTAGTCACACAAAATAATATATCTAACTATGATAATTAAGTATCCCAGAATAGTGGTAATATTTTTCTTAATAATATGTTTAAGAGAATCACAGGATTTCAGAGATTTCTGGCAAAAGTTATTTATGTGATAAGATAAGTTATTCTGATAGGGGCAATGGATAACGATTTTGTTAAATTCTCTCTTTCTTTCTAAAATGTATTCAGTCTACAGTAATTGTCTTTACTTAAAGTCATTTGAAACTTGAGAACAAACAAGCTGAATGGACAAGCTAGGTTTTTGTGTTTATATAAAATAACAGGAGTGGCAGCATCTGCCGTAGTTAAGGTTTAATAAAAACCCATTCTAACCCTATTTTCAATCTCCCATAACTATCTGAAACTTTAATCTTTCAAGTTCAAATTTTCCAAGCTTAGTCTCTATCCTACGGTGTAGTTCAGAGGAGTGTTTGAAGAAAAATTATACAGTTGAGTACCAGGAGAATGTGAAATTATTGTAACTTTCTTTTGAACAGCTCTCACACAGTTGCTTCCTTTTAAAAAATAAACATACTTTCTAATAATCATAATCAAGGCAGAAGGCAGCACCACAGATATTATATATTTTTCCTGGAAATTATTATACTTTGTCCTTGAAAAATACATAGAGTACAGCTCTATTCCTGCAGTTGGATCCAGGCAGGTAAATCATTGTCTGCACTGACTTTACTAGCCTATGACATCAGTGGGGGGTCCACGAATCCATTTGAAGGACTGTGGCCTATGTTTCGTATAGTTCAGTCTATACACAATAGATATGGTGTGAGGGGCGAAGACCTTTCATGGAGTTCAAGGATGCCTTCCTCTGGGAACTTTTTAGTACCCGACATTTGGTGCAATCTACTCCATTCCAAAGATAAACTAATAGCTCTTCCAAATTTTTTTAATGACCTCAGGAATAAGGTATCTCTGATAAACAAGAGGTGAACCCTAACAGAGGCAGCAAAGTCACCCAACATGCCCTTCTGTTTGGTTGTGGAATTTTAATGAGGAGCACCCCTGCTAACCCATTACCAGTGTTGTTTTGGGAGTGAATATATGGTGAAATTATGCAACCACTAACATTAGAAAAATAAGTCTCAAAGTAAGGGTTCTGTGTCTTTAGACTACTTGCAAACACGGATGAAGGAAATCCAACAAACTCAACATATCTAGTAGAGTTGGACACAGCATAACAAGGGCTGAAACATAATCAAACATGAATGTAATATATTTTTGGTGTCATAGGCTATCACGTAATAGCAGCCTTTACATTCATGAATTTTTTATTCATTCTTTCACAGGTCTTCCAGAGGGAGAACCAATTGGATAGTAGACTGACAAAAAAAAAAAGTAACCAGACTCCAATGACCTGTTTAACTCTCAATGTGAAAGATGAAAAGCAGCAGCCTTCTTGTATGGTACAGTGCTCCAGGTATGGAAACACTTTCTTCTATTGGTTCTTGCTTTCTTTCCTTTTGAGTTAATAGATCACTAACAAAAACTGTTGAGACACTCAGTTGGTCAAGTTGTGAATTCACACAAAGGATTGTCTAGACGAGACTTTGTTCCAGTGGTTTTAGAAAAAGATATGTTATTAGAACCACAAGACCTTATTTTTGTCATAAATACTTAACAGAAATCTGAATGAGCTGAAAATGTGGTAAATTAAGTTATATTATTTCAACTGAGCCATGTAATTGTTTACCAGTATTTCACTTGTCTTTTAAATATTATGTCAGCTTTCATGGAAGTAAATGATATTCTTTCTTTATCCCACTGAAACAAAACTATTTCACTCTAAAAATAGGATTCAAATGTATCTCAGCCATAGGGTATAGGATCTGGTACTGAAACAGGAACTGTGCCTATCTTTATTTTTGTTAATAAAGAAACTTTAACTCGCTCTAGAAAAATGAGTTTGACTGTTTTTAATCATCTGAATCTGTTATTCTTTTCATATTTTTATAGGATAACGAAAAATAAGTAGGCAAAACTCACATTGACCACAACTGAAGGATGATCAGGATGAGTTTAGTGTCTCAAAGCTTGCACAGCTGAAAATCTAGTAACTCAATAAGCACTGAAATAGTACTGAAAATCTAGTAACTCAATAAGAAAATATTTAAAACAGTGCTTTGTGAGAAAGGCAAACTAACAATTTGTACTATCTTTAAAGTAAGATTCATTTGAATTTACCTTTGGTTTTTCCTCTGCTGTGGTGCAATGTATCCAGCATTGGATAATGTAATTTTTAAATTGTGCTATATCTCAGTGACTTTATATAGTTACCTAATGTTACCTAGTTACGAGAGGTTTGATAATACCAGTGGGCCAGATTCTTCTCCCATTGACTGAAGCGTGAGCTGGGTGGGTTCCAATGTTAGTGTCATGACATTTAATTCTTAACAAATAGCATTGTAACACAACTGGTAAATTAATATTTATGAGGCCGGAAATAACAATATTCTTAATGGTTAATTAAAAAATTATGTTCAATTTGCTTATTGGGTATTTTTTCATTATGACATTTATCTCAGCTGGATCCGTGAATTTCAGTAATTCACAGGATCTTGAATCTTGCATTTATTTATTTGAATAAGAAATCATGAAAAGAAATCATTAATGTAAATAATGTTTCCATAAGGATATCAATTAGGTTGTGCCAAAGCTACATAGTTCAATTTACTTCTGTGTGTGTACTCTTGTGAACCTTTTGACCAACACGGTATTTTTTAGTAGCATGCTTACCATTATTTTACAACCTAATACAGCTAAGGAGCTTGAATCTGTTACAAAGCTGAATCTCAACCAAAATGTGACCTACTAAATAATAGATGAATAATGGTAGTGTAGTGTTTCTAGCTCAGCGGTGAGAAGAGAGAAATGGCAGAGTAATAGTTTTATTTGACACACTAGTCAATCTTTTGGTTCTCAGAAATGTCTGTCTCCAAAGCATGCCCACAGCACACTGTAGATTTTTCCTATGATTATATTCTGCTGTGATCAGAGCTTTGTTCTGACTGTTTTATCGTCAAAGATGCAGATCTTTCCCTCAACACCAAATCCAAGTATATGTGTGTACAGCATAAAAAAATTCAGAAGGGGTCAGAAGCACTTCTTCTGATATGTTGCAAAGTGGTAGTGAAGTCACTCTGTGGATGCTAGTTTGGCTATATGAGAAGTAATGAGGTAATGGCTGATGAATCTGCATAGCAGTGGATCCACTAATCTACACTGAGCCTTCATTCATGCCATGCAACTGAGGGGCCCTGTGGCAAATTTATCACAGACTTCTTTATGGGTTCTGCTGGAATTTTTGTACTGTAAGACATACCCATGACATCTGAAGATGGGACACTATTTAACCTTTCCCACACATAAGGCCATTATAGAAGACTATTGGCGTCAATCCTTGGCCTCTGGTATAGCACTTTGTGCTGCTCAGGAAGCAAAAAGTGGTAAAAAATCTGCCCCAAAATGGGTGCCTTGGGTGATATAAAGCTGACATCCTACTTAAAGAAGCCAATGATCTTAGTGGGAGGTTGAATTATACTGTAGGATTTGAAAGAGAAGGGGAAAACAAACTCAACAATTATGCTGAAATTCCCGTTTATTCTGTTCAGGCCTGATTCTGCACTTATTGAAGTTAATGGGAATTTTGCTATTAATTTCATTGAGAGCAGGATCAGACCTTTTATTTGAAACACTCAGCAACCAACCCAAGCCATTTTTTGTCATTTTGCAAACCACTTTAAAGTAATGTATTTTGGGGAGAGGGATGGTCTGTGGATTTTTTGGGAAGGTATATGCTATTCCAGTTACGCTTACATTCTAAACTGTTCTACATGTATCTTCACAAACTGATTAAACCTTATTAAAATTAACAGTAAGAAACATTATCCTTACATCTGTGATCCCAGTTCTTTTTTGTTTTCCCTCAGTAGTCTTGGTTATGCACAGATAAGATGGCTGAACAAAGGCAACGTGCTTTGTCAACATCAGGAGAAGCATTATATGAAATTCTGGCTCTGGAGAAAGGGGCAACACATGAAGAAATTAAGAAATCTTACAGGTATTTAAGAAATGTCTAAAACACAGGCAACAATGTTTTATGTCATAGCAACGTAGATTTTACTGAACTGAGATACTATATGTATTGGCCAGGTAACAGTTCCTACAGACAGCAGCTATTCAAAGAATTGTAAATCAGGAGTAACTCCACTGAAGACCATTGTTGCATGTTTGAATTTAATAATAATGTGAGATTGTCAAATAACAGGCTCAAATGTAATTATTTAATTAAAGATTAATATAGCACTATACAGAGCACAGAAAGAATAGATACATTACTACCCTTGGTGTAAGGTGAAAAGCTGGTCTCTGTGTCTCTCTCCTCTGTAACTGGTGGGATGCTGGCAATCTGGTCTCCCCAAACTAACTTCCAAACCCTCTATCCTTTTATAGGGTGTGAAACAATCTCCTTCTTGGAGGGAAAATACTTTCCCATGATTAATTTTACCATTTATTCTGTTTTCTTAATTACTAATGGAACTTCTTTTATGGTCCTCAGTTTACCTGATTGATGAGGAAAAAGGAATCTCTAATCTGGTCATTATTATTAACCACTATGACAACCAAACATTCTTAATGGCTTAAAAACATCCTTCAGTGGGTCATTATTTTATCCATTATGAAACCCATCTGCAAGTAACAAGTATCCTTTATCAATCATCCAGTTCTTCTTCAAGTGCTTGTTCATGTCCATTCCAATGTAGGTGCATGCGTGTCATGTGCACCATTGCCAGAAGCATTTCCCTAGTGGTATTGTTTGAGTTGGATCTGGTGCATCCTGCAGTGGCACCTTCATGGCGTGATATATAGGCAACTGCCACCCAGCAGGCAGGCACCTCAATTCCTTCTTTCCATCCAGGGCAGTTGCTGGAATGCTATTGTCTCCTTGCTCTGCAAGCTCTCTCCTTAGTGGTTATCTGTAAATAAGTGTAAATGGTGTGTTAATAGTTATCTAGATAAGTAGTTAGTAGGTAGAATAGTCAAACCCTCCCCACCCCCACCCTGTGGGGCTCCCCGCAAGGCCCAGACCTGTCTCACTCCCAAGCTTTAAGCAGTTGTGACTTGCCCTAAGAAGTTACCAGTGAGTGACCTGCACAAGAATTTCTTGAAGTGCCTGGTGAAGGGTATATCCCAACTAAGAATTATAGGCTAAGGACCAAAAAGGAGCGAAACAGAAGATTGAAATTCCTCCTAATGGAGGCAGAACTTTGTCCCACTTCAGAATGCCAACCAGACTCAGCACCCTCCACCTCCTCAGCCCAAAGCACCACAGCCTCGGTAAGAGCCTCAGCATGGGTCAGGGTCTCCAGTGCTGACTACCACTCAGCACCGACACTCTTCCTAGCACAGAGAAAATCAGCACCAGGGTGAAAGCACAGTTCACCATCACCGGTGCCTGAAAAGAAGACAGAAAGGTTGGACTGAGGATGTTCCCTGACAAAGATCACACAACGGGAGAGATCCATATTGGATCACCTGAGGACGGGGACCTCTCAACCGGCACCGGTGACTCTGGCTGGGAGCCAAGAGCTATTGAGCCTGGTGCACATGGACTCCCCTACAAGGGCAAGTCATGCAGAGACTTGACCCTGGTACCTCTATCAATGCTAGAGGTATATGAGGCAGTAAGGAGTCTGTTAACCCTCCCATCACCTGCACCTCCCCCCCAGCACTGTGGGCTGTGGGGAACGACCCAGGAGCATCAGAACATGACCATGTTGAGGCAGGTCCTGATTGTAAGAAAGCTTGAGCAATGGTGAGGCACCGACCCTATCCCAGGAGGCATCCCAGGGCTAGACACCACAGCACCGATCAAGATCACAGTCTTGATATTGCTCAAGATCCCAACTCCAATCACAGTCATGGCACCGATCCCAGTCATCGCACTGGTTGCGATCTCAGCGTGGCTCTGGGTCTCAGCACCACTATGCAACCCCACATCGGTCTTCCCCTCAATGCCAATCATCATCATGGCACCATGATCCACCATGGCACCGCTCTTTATTGTGGTGTCGTTATCCTGTATGGCACCACTTATCGTGTCACCACTCAAGATCTCCACGCCTTTCAGCTTCATGGCACCAGAGCACAGCACTGAGTAGTTCAGCACTCCCATGGTCACCCAGGAGTGGGTCCTTGGACTCCGAATCACCAGCAGAGTCCTATGTGAGGAGCAGACGTCAGGCAAGCCAGTAACTCAAACTGGGGGCACAAGAGGCCATACCACCATCGAGGCTACTATCTCAATGGCAGTTGCCACCTCAGTGGCCAGTATGGGCATCATGGGCAGTTCATGCCCTCCAAGCCTTCTTCACATGACACACCCAGTCAATGCCATCAGAGGGGAGAGCACCCCCTCCTTCTCAGTCAGAAAGGAGCTCAGTTTTGGGGGCCGAGGCCCTCGACCTCCAGGACAGTCCAGTGGGCGACCCATGAGCCCCACAGGAAGGGCAAGGCCCTGAGACAGCCCGGGCCATCTCGTCCTCCTTGTTGGATGAGTCAATAGGGGGCATAGATATGGTGCAAGATGACTACAAGTCTCATCAGGGGCTCCTGAATAGGATGGCCCAAAACCTTGGACTATAGGTAGAGGAGATAGAGGAATCAACCCTGGCATTGGTGGACATTCTAGCATCCCCGGGTCAGGCAAGGGTGGCCTTATCTCTGAATAAGGCAATCTCACAACTCATTAAAGCGTTGTGGCAAACACCTGCCTCCGTCCAACCCACGGCAAAGCGAGTCAAAGGGAAATATTTTGTAACCCCAAAGGGACGTATACACCACCTTGGTTGTCGCTGAAAGAGGCAGGCAAGGGAAATAAGGGCCATAGCCAATGGCAAAAGACACCAAGAAGTTGGACTTGCTGGAGAGGAAAATTTACTCCATAGGGGCTTCTAGCTAAGAATTGCTAAATTAAAATTGATATGACTTTAATTCCTGGATGGCAATGTCAAAATTTAAAGAACTCCTATCAGCAAAGTCTAGGTCAGAATTTGGGCCCTGATTTATGAAGGCAGGACTATAACCAAGGCATTGCTTTAGGCAGCCTTGGATGCAGCAGACGGCAGCTCACACCATGGCAACAGCAGCAGTAATGAGATGGAGTTCTTGGCTGCAATCTTCTAGCCTAGCCCATTAAGTCCAGCAGATGGTTCAGGACCTACTGTTTGAGGAACAGTCCCTTTTTTTGGAGTAGACAGATGTGCAGCTCCATAGTCTGAAAGACTCTCACACAACTCTGAAATTGCTCAGCCTCCATACTCTGGCCCCAGCTAGAACACACTGTAAGCCTCAACCCTCGGGATGGTTCTATCTGGCACAACACAAGCACAGGCATGATTTTGGTAGGTGACCAAACAAGGGGTTTAGGAGAAGGCAACCCCACATCTCCTCATTGGCCTCTACATCTGCACCCATGAGACAACCATCAGGGCCCAGCAGAACTTTTGAAGACACACCTGAGGACACCACACCAGCCCATAACCTGGATCTTATCCCTATGTTTGGGGATCACTTGTTCCACTTTTACCAGGCTTAGGCCAGCATCAAATCAGATCAATGGGTGCTCCACATAGTAAAAGTGGGATATATTCTTCAGTTTATTTCCCTCCCTCCATGTTCCTCTTCAGGGACTCGTCTCACAAGAGCTTTCTATCACAGGAAGTGCAGTCACTCCAAAGGGTGGAAGCTGTGAAAGAGGTCCTGGCAGGTTTAAGGGCACAAGCTTTTATTCACTTCATTCCTGATCTCAAAGCCAAAGGGGACCTTAGGCCTATCCTAGACCTGCGAAACTTCAACAAGTTCATGAAGAAGGTGAGGTTCCACATGGTCTCCATGTCATCAATCATCCCTTCCTTGGATCCAGGGGACTGGTATGCCACCCTCAACTTGAAGGACACATACTTCTACATAAACATCTTCCAAAGTCACAGGAAATACCTACAATTCATAATAGGTCACCATCACTACCAGTTCACAGTGCTACCCTTCAGTATGTCGGCAGCTCTGAGAGTTTTCACAAATGCATGTCAGTAGTATTGGCCTTCCTCAGGAAAGCGGGAGTTCAGGTGCATACATACAGAGACATCTGGCTCATCAGGAGATGGTCCAAGGAGCTGGTAGAAGAGCCATGTGAGGTTTGCTCAGTCCACTTTTAGATACCTTGGCCTTCTGATAAACGAACAAAAGTTGGCATTTGTCCCGACCCAGATGATAGAGTTTATAGAAGCAGTACTCGACTCTACCCAAACCAGGGCCTTCCCTCTGGAGAGTTGGTTCAGAGACAGGGGACCTCCTTAGCCTCTTGGTACTGGTATCACTGGCAGTAGAAGGTCTGCAGCTGGTATTGATGCCTGCAGCTCATACTTCACCACATTGAGATCCTGTAGTACTGCTACCCAAGCCTCTGCAAAAGCCTCCAGTGACTTCCCCAATACCACCATCCCTGGACTCAGGGTACCGCTCTCCAATCCCATCTGGATCTGCCACTCCACTGTAAAAAGTATCAGATTCTTCTTCAGGCAATCTATTTGCTGATGTTCTTCCCAAAACTCCATGCACAAAGGGACAAAGAAAAACTTCATTTGTTGGATGTTCTTTGGCTTTCTGCCTGGAATGTACTAAGTCCTTTAGAGCCTCCATGTAGTTGTTTCTTGTGGTTACAGAAGGGCCTATCAGTTTCCACTCAGAGAATTTCATCCTGGATCTCTTTGTGCATTAATTTATGCTACCAACTGGCTAATATAACCCCACCAGCTAGAGTACCAGTGCATTCGAATAGGCAACTTCAGTGGCTTTCTTGGCAAAAGTGCAGATCACAGACATTTGTAAAGCAGCAATTTGGTCATCAGTCAACACTTTTGCATCTCATTATGTCATTTCCCATCAGTCCAAAAACGCTGGTTTTGAACAGGTTGTCATATAGTCATTGTTCAGGTAGACTCCAGGCTCACCTCCATGCATGTTTGCTTGTGAGTCACCTACAGTTGAATGGACATGTGCAATCACATGAAGAAAAAATGGTTACAGAAAGGCATATATATAACTGTTGTTCTTTGAGATGTCTTGCACATGTCCATTCCATGACTCACCCACCTCCCTTTTCTTTTGGAGTCTATCCTGTATGAAGGATCTGAGAGGGATAGGGGGCAACCCTACCATCTTTTATGGCATGCAAGGGTGAGTGATGACAAAGGGCGCTCGAGCCACCCAGACAGGTACAGCTGAGGGGAAAAAAATCTCTGACAACTGCATGAGGCATGCACACATTTACAGTGGAATGGACATGTGCCACATATCTCAAAGAACCAAGTTACAGAAAGGCAGCTAATAATTTTTTTTTCAGATAATTGAAGCCTAGATAACTGAGAAGACACTGTGCAGGTTTCTAGACAGTGGTGATTATGAAAAATCCATGGCTGAAAGAACCTCAGGGTCAGCTTCTTTTAAAATATATGAACAAATTACAGAGGTGTTTCCTGTGGTTTATTAAGAAAGGCTAGAAATGTCACATGGTCACATGTCACAATGGACCAAGATTTTGAGAATCAATTTCTTGACATCTTTAACAATTGCTTCTAGCCATGTAGTTCTAGATCATGGAAAAGAAGAGGCTATTCTTGTCTTAGTTCTAAGTAACAGAGAAATTAAATAAATTTTTAATCATCAGTACCCATGTGTAATGGGTCCCTGCTCACCACCGTGGTGCCTCCTGCTGGCCATCCCAGGGAATTGCTCTGGTGGCTGCTGAGCCCTCTCCAATGGTGCATCACCCGTCCTTTCTCCGCTCCCGGAACTGTCTCCCCCCACAGTTCCAGTATCTGCTTCATGGACAGCCCTCCAACCGTGTCTCAGTCTCTGCTCCTCCCACTTCCAGGGATGTGGGGGGGATCCAGTAGTCCTTAGCCACTTATATCAGTGGCCATGGCAGTCCAGAGTCGGGCCCTTACTTCAGGGCCCAGCTGTTCCCTCTCTGGAGTCAGCTCTGCTGTCTCTGTCTGGCTCTAATTCCAGGGCCCAGTGGCTGCTCCTTCCCTGAAGCCAGCCTTGTAGTCCACCCCTGCCCTTGCTTCAGGGCCCACCGCTTCTCCTTTCCTGGAGCCAGCCACTGCTCTATCCAGGGTGCTGGCCTGCCTCACTCTACAGGCCAGCCAGCCTTCTCCCTCCGAGCTCCTGAAGGAGACTGCCCCCTCCCCCTGGCTGGCAGCCCTTCTTACATGGGCCTGCCTGGCCCAGATTGGCTGCTTCCCCTTTGGCCCTTCTGTTTGGCTGCTACCCCGGCACCCCTCCAGGGCTCTATTAATCCCTTCTCTGCCGGGGAGGGCTACCTGTCCACCACACACCCTCCCCCCTCAAAACCCTGTCCGGCAGGGGGTCACCTCCCATTTTCCTCGCAGCTGGGCCTGCAGGGCATTCCTCTCTCATGTTGCCTTTTTCAGGGCCTCCTGCTGCCCCTCTATCTTCCTTAGCTGGGCTGACAGCTCTTCTTTCTTTTTCATGATCTCCCAAAACTCCTTCCTCACATAGGCCAGGTCCTCCTCCATGCTTATATTGGTATTTCTTATTCCAATTCAGCAAAATGAAACAAGCTTACCAGTATAAAGCAACCAATACTATACCTGTGTCTATACTAGGACTTCCAAAGGCATAACTATGTCAGCAAAACATCACACCCGAATGACATAGTTATTATGGTTAAACTTTTTAAGTATTGACGGGGCCTCAGACAAACATTACTGCATTGGTTTTTGCATTGTGTTTTTGAAAAGGGTGGGACATGAGATAAGTATCTGTGAATCCATCTGTCTCACCCCCCAGTGAATTTATACATTTGATAGTGATGACGCAAATCAATACTACATTATGTGATGTGGGCCAACACATACTGGAACATCCTATGTGTCCCCAAGGGAATTTGGGGACTGTGAGTAGCAGAGAAACACTGGCACTATGGGTCCTAAAAGTGTCATGGACTCTGGGTGTGGAGATACAAAAGGGTAAAATCCTGGCTTCATTGAAGTCAGTGGTAAAATTCTCATTAGCTTCAGTGGGGCCAGGATTTCACCCAGAGTCCCTACATAGGTGGCTCCAGCCTTGACGAATCTGCTGAGATTTGTGGGGTAGGAGGCCAAAAACCATGCTAATTCCAAAGGTGAGGGGAAACCTTTCCCCCTGAGGGTACAAAGCTGAAGAAACTTCTTGAGTGAGAATGCCCGTCTCCTAAGTGATTTTTTTCTAAGGCAAGGACTGACTCGCATATGGTGGATAAAGGCCTTAGTTTAATTACAGGCTCCAGACCATTATACTAATAATAAATACCCATGAAAACAGGAAAAAACTAGAGGGAAATTGCATTGCAGTCACCCATCTGATCTGCAAAAAATAAATCCCTTCCACGAGCCCCCCCCACTGACATCTATCAAAACTATAATTAAAATGCAATTTGTAATTTACATTCATTTCTGTGAACGAAATACAATTTGGTGTAATTGTTTTATTATCTGTGGTTGTTTTATTAACAGAAAAATACAATATCTTCCCAATGTAGGTTGTATAAAGTTTATTTAAACGCAAAATCTAAAGCATTTTCATACAACAATCAGTATGTTAAGCTGAGGGGTTTTTTATTAATATTCCCCACATTTTTTCTCTGCTGATTAAGGTAATAGAATGCTGCAGAAGGCAACTAACTGATACATTTGTATTCTCTTAGTTATTCAAAACCTTTAATCAGGCTGAGAGCCCACCGAGAATATCATTCTTGTACTCAAGGATGCGGAATAAAGCCGTCACTACATTGTTAAATTAAAAACCTGTGAAATGTAATGGAACTGCATGGCACTTTATTCACAGTTTTTCAGATCACTTCACTACAGTTTGTGTAACTACTGTCACTGTATATCAGACACCTCATAAAAACAAATTGGTTCATAAACACTGTACACCTTCTTTGTGCTTTGAAAAGAGGAAACTTGCTTATGTTACCATGACTCAGATACCACAATAATGCAATTTCTGATTTCATAAGAACCATTGAAATGTCAGATTGCATTAGGGTTATAGATCATGGTACATGCAGGGAAAATGTCAAGAATTAAGAAAACTCATCTCAGATTATTCTAGACCAATAAAACTGAGATATGTCTTAATTAAATGGTAAGAAATAATAAGCAGTATTCATTGGGTAAGAATAATATGTATAATGTCAATGATGGTGTACCATTGCTCATCCGGTACATTTACTGAACAGCAGTGTACATGATACAATATGTTACTGCGGTTGTACAATGACTTTAAGGCATTTGACTAAATGCTGCATGACATTCTCAATAATTTACTCTAAACAATATCAATGAAACACACGTTAAAGGGATTAAGAGCTGGCTAACTGACAGATTTCAAAAAGTAGTTGTCAGTGGGAAATCATTCATTGCTAGTGTTTCTGGTGGTGTTCTGTGGGGATTAGTTCTGATCAGTTCTCTGATACTATTCCACATGTTATCAGTGATCTGGAAATAAATATAGACTCACTGCTGGTAAAATGTACAGACGATGCAAAGAATGGCAAAGTGAGAAATAATTATGAGGATAGGGCAGTCGTTCAAAGCATGGTAAAATGGCTCCATTCAAACAAAATTTATTTTAATATAACAGAGTGCAAGGTAGGACAGATAGG
The DNA here is from genome assembly GCA_007922155.1 of Mesoclemmys tuberculata. Classification (NCBI taxonomy): domain Eukaryota; kingdom Metazoa; phylum Chordata; order Testudines; family Chelidae; genus Mesoclemmys; species Mesoclemmys tuberculata. The sequence continues at coordinate 75,818,086 of ML675601.1, forward strand.
AGTAGACAGAGCCAGCCATGCCTACGTGCTGGAAAGCAGTGACTCTGAAAAGGATTCAAGAGTCAGAGTGGACAAAACTCTATATTGTGGTGTGATGCTTGTGGCAAAAAGGACTAATGGGTTCCTTGGATGTATAAACAAGGGAATAGTGAGTAGGAGCAAGGAGGTGATTTTAGCTCTGGGTATGGTAAAATAACCACAAAAATTATCTGAGAACTAGAGAAAATGCCTTTCAGTGACAGGCTTTTGAAAAGCTCAATCTGTTTAGCTTTTCAAAAGAAGACTGAGATGTGACTTCATTCCATTTTATAAGTACCCTCACCAGGAGAAAATATCAGGTACTAAAGGGGTCTTTAATCTTGTGGAGAAAAGCATTAAATTTACCAATGGCTGGAAGCTGAAGAAGACAATTTAAAATGAGAATTAAGGCACACAGTTTTAATACTGAGGGTGGAATAAACTACCAAGGGAAGTGCTGGATTCTCCATATTTTGATGTCTTCAGCTCAAGACTGGTTGCTTTTTTGGTAGTTATGCTCTAGCCAGAAACAAGCTATTGAGCTCAAAACAGGGGTAAATGGGTGAAATTTAACGGCCTGTGATATACAGGAGGTCAGATTAGCTATCTAGTAGACCCTTCTGGCATTCAAGTCTATGACTCTGTTACATTTTTATTAAAACAAGAAAGAATTTTAAATGCTTAGTGTAAATTAACTGCTATTGAAATCTGACAGCCATAAATACAGTCAAACTTCGTTACAACATTACTCAGTGTGTAGGATGGGGAGTGTTGTAAGAAAAGAGTCCGACATCTGTTGATAAATTGTATAGTCAACTGATCGACCACACTTTGGTTCATTATGAAATATACTCAAGAGACCAGATAACCAATGTCAGTCAGGTTTATTAATATGGTACAGGGAAAAGGCAATACCAGTCTCTGAAGAGCACTCCTGTGTAGCGATATTACATTCACCTGATGCAGAAGGAGTTACACATTTCAGCTGATATTATTAATATGATTTTAAAAGTTACACATTTCTTTATACATCGCTAAAATCCAACTATGATGGGGTGGACATACCATACTCTGGCCACAAAAGGGTTAATCACACACTATGGTCAACAGATGTCCCACCCCCCCAAGACTGTGCTGGGCATACTCCAACTGCTGCCTCAGTATAAAAGGGAGCAGCCCAGCTCATTCTAGGAGACTGCTGAGGAGGAAAGACATATGATAGACCAGGGGTGGGCAATAAATTTTGCAGAGGGACCACTCCACTAATTTGGTAAGTCGCCATGGGCCGCACCTTTCTACTAGATCAATGAAACCCCATTATGTTCTTTTCACAACAAAGTAATTGCACTTAAGAACAAGAAACTGAATACAGGTTTCTCCAAAGCTTATCTTAGGAGGCAATTCCTATTGCAAGTCATTTTGTGAACACGTGTCAAATTTGTAACAACACAAATGCTAAACTTTTACTTACAACTTGCGGTCAAGCACTTTCCAAACTTCCTGCTTCTGGCCACGTGACCGGAAGCAGGAAATTCGGGAAGCCACCGGCCGAAAAAGCTCCAATTGAAGGTAGCTTAAGCAGAGCTTGGGTTGACCTGCTTTCAAAGTGGGTGGCTCATCCCAGCTCACTCGTAGCTATGCCCCTGCATGGAGGAAGATTCTATTAATTGCCGGGTATCATGGCGGGCCGGACAGAAATGGTAGAGGGGCCGGATCTGGCCCACGGGCCATAGTTTGCCCACCCCTGTGATAGACACTCCAGCCCAGGAGTTGCTGCAGCCCTTATCTGATGCAGCCAGAGACCCAGGCAGGATCCTTGGCATATCCAAACCCCCTACCGGAGCTAGAGTCTTGGGGGATTATGCATACTGAGAAGCCTGGATGCCCCGACGACCTGTGGACTACCATGCCAGGAGACAGGATAGGAAGCAGTTCAAGGAGGGGTGAAACCACCATGACTCCCAGGAAGTCAGCGTGTTGAGGGTAAATTCCCCACTGACTCCGTGGTAAGAAACTTTGCCACTGCCAGGGCCCTGGATTGGGACCCAGTGGAATAGGGAGGGGCCCAGATCCCTCTACTCTAGCCATCACCCTCCCTGGTGGCGGTCCCCTGGACTCTGGCTGTTGAGCCACACTGCCCTGATCCCCAGGGAAGCCTTATTGACTCTGCACAGTGGGCCGCACAGCCCTGATTCCCAAGGCAGCCATATTGAATCTGGCTGCTAGGCCATACTTTCCTGAGTCCACAGACAGTCAGGCGAGTTCTAACCACAGGGCTCTGCACTCCCCAACTCTCCCCACAGGGGGAAGAGGTGGACATACCCCACGACACTTGGTGAGAATGCAGGAAGCAGCTGGGCCCTGCAGAAAGTCTTGAGGGGGAGGAGATTATTAAGAGAGTAACTTTTTTTCACCCGCCTAGTTGTCACTTCACCTAAAATGGAGAGTGAGAAGATTTTGAAATGGTTGTTGGAAAGCCGACAGGAACAGGCCACGCAACCTCAGCAACATTAGGTGCAGCTGTTGCAAGAAATTATGACACTACAACAGTAAACGATGAAGGAGCTAGCAGCACAGCTCCAGACCTAACAGGAGTGCTTGATTCAACAAAGGGCCATTCTGATGCATCTGACTGCAACTCCAACTTCTGGCTCTGCCAGACAAGACACTGGAGCCCTGCCAGCCAGACTCCAAGTCTGACTATCGAAAATGGGGTCCAGTGATGACCCTTGAGGCATTCTTGATGACATTCAAGCAGGTAACCACCATCACCAGGTGACCAATTGATCACTGGGCCACCCAGTTGATTTTTTGCATCAACTTCTGCAAGGTCAGTGCCATCTTCCACTTTGATGCATACCCGATGCCATGGATTGAAGAACTCCTACAATGGTTGGTGACAGCCAAATTCCTGTCAACCCTCAATCTAACGAAAGGGTATTGACAGATACCCTTGATGCCAAACTCCCAAGCAAAGACTTCCTTTCTTGCACCCTATGGCCTCTTCCAGTTTGAAACAATGCCTTTTGGACTCCACAGAGCAGCTGCCACCTTCCAGAGATTGATGAATAAGGTGTTGCAGCCTCACAACCAGTACGTGATGGTGTGTATAAATGATGATGTGCTTTACAGTGACAGTTGGGAAGACCACTTTCGGCATGTTGCCAAGGTGTTTGAGGCTCTCTGGGATGCTGGCCTTATGGCTACCTCTGCAAAATGCTACCTCAGGAAGGAAGAAATTACTTCCTCGGGTACATGGGCGGGGAGGGGGAGGCAAGTTACAGACCCTGATCAATAAGGTACAGGCCCTGTTCGATACCCTGGTACTGATAATGAAGAGGCAGGTGTGCCAATTCCTGGGCTAGTCAGGTGTACTATAGGTGTTTCATGCCTGGCTTCATGATGATTGCAGCACCCCTGTCTGACCTGACTAAGAGTTCCCAACCCCAGCAAGTACAGTAGTCCACAAGTGTGAAGAGGCCTTCCAGACTCTGAAGAAATGACTAGTCTATGAGCCAATCTTCATTCACCAAGACTTCAAGAAAGAATTCATACTCCAAATTGATGCCTTGGAGGTAGGGCTATGGGCTGTCCTCTCCCAGGTCAACCCCATCTTATACTTGAGCTGTAAGTTGTTCCCTAAGGAAACACATAATTCAACGATAGAGAAAGAAGCCTTGGTTGTGAAGTGGGCCATCGATGCCCTGGGCTAATACCTGTTTGGGAGCACTTTCAAATTGATTTCCAATCATGTACCCCTTAGATGGTTGCATAGCATGAAGGAGACAAATCCCTGGATCATGCGTTGGTACCTCTCCCTCCAACCTTACGATTTTCACATGTCACATCATCCTGGTAAAACTCATGCCAATATGGAGTTTTTCTCCCAATTGGGGGGGGGGGGAAGAGGAAGGGAGGCCAGACCACTCGGCAGGGTCCCTTTTAAGGGGGAGGGTGAGTGATGGGGTGGACATACCCTGCACAGGCCTGCACACTATAGGCACCAGAAGTCCTGCCCCCCAAACCGTGCTGGGCATGCTTCAACTACTGCATCAGTTTAAAAAGGAGCAGCCCAGCTCATTCTAGGCTGACCACTGAAGAGGAAGAATGCAGATGGAGGCTCCAGCCCAGGAGCTGCTTCAGCTGCTCCTGGAGAACTAGGAAGGATCCCAGGACTATCCAGACTACCGACTGGAGCCACAGTCTCATGCTGAGGAGCCTGGAAGCCCCGACGACCTGTGAACCACGAAGCCAGGAGACAGGGTAGGAAGCAGTCCAGGTAGGGGAGAAACAGTTATGATCCCAGAAAGAGTCAGCATGTTGTGGGCAGCTTCCCCACTGACTCAGTGGTAAGCAACCTTGAAACTGCCAGAGTTGTGGACTAGGACCCGGTGGAGTAGAAAGGATCTGGGTCCCCCTATTCTGGCCATCCCCCCTGATGGTGGTCCCCTTTTCTCTAGCCATTGGGCCACATGGCCCTGATCCCCAGGACAGCCATATTGATTCTGGTCATTAGGCCATACTGTCCTGAGTTCAAGGGCAGTCAGATGAGTTCCAACTGAGAAGCCTCTATACTCCCCAACCTGCCCCACAGGGGGGCAGGGTGGATGTACCCAATGACACCAGCCCATCAGTTTGTTCCAGTTCCCTAACTTGTCATTCTGTTCTTTCCGTATCTTTGTTTTGGATACTAGCATGCAAGCTACTGATCCATGAAGGCATTTCCCTTGTTTGTACTCAGACATAGAATTAATGTATCTTGATTTTGACAAGTTTTCTATCAGCTTATGCCAAAAGCTTACTGAAGCAAATGCAAGGAGTTATGGGATACTTAGCATAAGTTAGTGGTCCCCAAACTTTTTATCTCACGCACCCCTCTTGCCTCTGTCTGCAACTTGCCGTCCCCCCCAGCTGGGCAGGCAGAGGAGCCATGGTCAGGGGGCTGTGGTGGGGCCAGGGGGCCAAGACTGGGAGTGGGGCTGCAGTTGGGGGCCGCAGCTGGTGCTGGGCACCACAGTTGGGGGCCGCAACCAAGGGCTGAGGCTGGGGTAGAGCTGGGGCAGAGTGGGACTGGGGGGCGCTCCTGACCCAACCCCTGAGGGCTGGCCTGGGCCATGCCATGCCCCCTCCCAAATGTTTCACTGTGGCCCCTAGGGAAGTGCACATCGTAGTTTGGGGACCTCTGGCATAAGTGAACAGATTATAGTATACACAGTTTAGCTATATCACTGTTACACTTACAATATTGGTGCTTGATGCAGATTAACATATATATATATATACATATATACATACAGATAATGCAGATACATATATGCATATAATACATATTATTAATATGATATATATATGCTAGCCAGCATATATTAGTCAACATGTCAAATCTGTATTCAGCTACTTTTAGTCACTCACATTGAGACTATAACTGAATTTGAAAAACAAGTTAGGAAATACATCCACTTGCATCACTGCTCAGTCTCAGTTTTACTGGTAACGCCTGGCCAGGATCTCCCTTATGCTGATATATACCGATCACAGGCCTATTTTGTGATGCTTAACACTCCCATTTACTCTTGCTACTCAGAGGGGCCTCCAAGCAAAAACTTGAAGTGAGGCCCCCATGGCATTTCTTCCCATCCCCTGCCACTCTTGCTGTTTCTACTGTTCTTCCTAGATGTCTACACCACATGCATGCCTGCGGAGTCCACTCACACCTCCGTGCCAGTGCATGCACCTGCACACCAATCCCACATCATCATTATAAGTAGCCACGCACAACCCTTCACCATTAGCATCCACACCAGCTTCCACACGAAACCACACACCATAGAGCGAGCTGCACTTTCTTTATTTTATACAAATTAGGGCCCAATCCTGCAATTAACTCCATGTGAGCAAACACCTGCACACATGCAGAGTCTATTGCTAGATCAGGGTTTAGCTGTGGTAGTCTTCAGCTGACCAAAATAAAGTTGCCACTGTGCATGAATGAAATCTCTACCCGATTTTTACTCTTTCAAAATATTCACTTGGGGGGAGAATGTCCACAACTTTCAAAGGAAGAACGCTAGACTTTTGACCGTCCCTGGGCAAACAGACCTATGAGGTCAAATTCAGGGCTGACTTATACCCCATGTACTCCCATTGATATCATAACGGCTTATGTGATTAATGTAATTTATTATATACATTTGACATAATACATTTTGGCTCCATAAGTCATCAAATGACTTGCATATCAAACCTCATGTTGTTGTTGCTTTTACATTTAACTTTCTGGAAAGGAAACATTCTTTAGTCCCAGAAGGGGAGAGTTGTCATGGAAGAATGCAAAGTGAGGTGGATTTTATTTTGCACTGAACATAAATAAGGATGGTAAAACTGACAGTGGTGCTTTACCCATCTTTATTAGTAATTACAGGAAAACAGAGACTGCTTCTGAATAAAGTGGAAATGTCAGAGGGATTCACATTTAATGGAATAGTTGTAAATACTTACAAGATAAAATGATGAGTCAGGCTTTTAGATTTGTTTTAATTAAACTTTTATCTTATGCTAATTTGTTTCATGAGTCCAAAAACCTGCTGCTGAACTAGTCTTCAGTGCAGTGTAAAAAACCACCAATACCTGATTGTAAGTTTCTTGCAGTTATTAATTAAGTTGGTACTCATCATAATAACACCGCCTTGGGGAAAATTTAGTTTTAATAAACATGACATAGGTAGCGCTCCATGATTTTCTTTGCAATTTAGCGTCAGCTAATTTACCAGGGAAATAAAGAGAAAGATTTCTAATTAAAAAGAACTTGTTTGTATTTCTGGGGTCTAGGGTAGATCCTAAAACAAATAGTTTTTTAAAACAAATCATGGGTAGTTCCTTTAAAACAGACATTGAGTATTGGCTTCCATAGTGGCAATGAAGTCACCTGTGATTAGTGGTTACCTAATTTTCTAGAGTGTTTTCTTTTAAATTGTGAAGAAATGTAATATTGGTGAAAGGAAACAGATTGATAGTCCTGAATATTGATATTTTCTGATTATCTACAGGACAGTTACAGCACAGGGAAAGCTTCTGCACATGGTCCTGCCAATGTAATTCTATCCTGACCTATAGTTAGGGTTGAGAGGATATATTAATCCCAATGCCCATTCATACCCATGGTGACATGGGAATTCCCACTAAGATCTTGGACAGGGGCCACCAAGTTTTTCAATATTTTTCGATTCTGGTCCTTCAGTAACTACCATAAAAGTAATAAAGCCAAGATTGTAACCCTTCTGATCTTTCTGAACAGGTTAATTAAAGATGTAAGTTTACCCCTTCTTCCCTGGGCTTCCAACCTATGTTCACAGGTTGCATCTCTGAAGGACTAAAATTCAGCCTCTACTGGACTGTTGTTTTACCTTCTGTGCATTTGGAAAGGAAGCCAAAAGTTACCCCTAACTCCAGTGAGCACTACAGTGATAGGCCTGGAATGCTATTCTTTATCATTTCCCTTTCTTTTGCAAAGAATTGTTTTGTTTTGCGTTTTAAGAGCTAGGCACCAAAAGAACCATGCCATATCAATCTTCCAGACAATCAGATACCAAAATCATCAGGTAAACAAAAGGAAAAAGAAAAAAATTGTCATGACATACTTTGGGTTTAGAGGAGATGTTTCTGTTGTATGACAACTTTTGCTCAATATTTTTACAAGAAAAGTGGGTGCTTTTTTGGGGGGGGGATAATTCACAACTTTAAGAACTTTACACATGTCACTCTTTAACTTTTAATTGGATACATGTTGTGACAGCTTGTCATGTGTTGTTTTCCTGAATCCTTGATTGGATGAGTGTCGTGTATGCACTTTAAAAAGTTGATACACTCATCGATTAATGATGAGCACAGTAATAAAAAAGATACAAAATGGGGTCAATTGATTGAAACACACAACTATGTATACACACTGATAGAATTTTAAAAATAACATCATGCAATAACAGTGCAGTCAAGCCACCAAGCCTGAACAATTAGGCTGAATCAATTACCAAAAATGTTTCCTTCTTCCCACACATCTGATGTGGAAGGCACTCCAATACTAGGGTGATGAGTGGCCATCCAAAGTCTAAGTTCACTAGATGGATGCCTGGATTCAATGCGTGAGTGAAAGAAAAAGCAAGTCTGACTACAAATCAGATAAAGTGGCCCAGGTACATACCCAGAGGCAGGTAGGGTAGATGAAAGTACCTGTAAGTCTTGTGTTAACAAGAATGTATTTCAAATGACCAGTGTCCCCTTAACTGAGTGACATTTGGAAATGTCTATTTTGCAAGCTATAAAGAAAAATGTTCAGCAAAAGCAAGCAGTTCCTTTAAGCTGGAACTGAATCAGCAACCTGAGCATTGCTCTATAATTGAGCCTGTAGTCTACTGTGCAACCAGCTGAACTACTGAAGGAAGACAACCAATTTAATCCAAAAATGACTTGTTATGCAGCACAGGTGCCAGACACTCAAGCACAATCACAGCTAGCATATGCTTAGCTATTTTAAATGACAGAGCAATAAAAGTAGGGCTGGTCAAAAGTGCTTTTGATACAAAATTTTTCCACAAAGCAAAATGAACTGCAGTAAGTGTGGAAAATCTCAATATACGCACACAATATCGAAAAACAAAATACTTTGATTCAAAATGGCACAGCTCTGCTTCAGATGAGTTGTAGTCTTGGTGCCTTTTGCTCCTGTTCTCCTCTAAAGGATGGACTCACTGGAAGACAGCCATGTTCCACAACGCACCACTTTCTGCTCTCTAGGGGGAGGGAAGAGGGTGTGTCACAAGAGTACTTAGCCAAGATGCATCATGTGAGATGTAGTCTGGCCAGAAGTCCCAGCCCATAGTGGGGAATGGGTGCATAAGGCACCCAGGACTACAAATCCCATGAGCACTGCAGTGCCATTTTGAATTGAAATATTTCAGTTTTTAGCCAAAATATTTTGTAGAAAAGTTGAAATTTGTGGAAATAAATCTTATTTTCTCATCAGCTGTTAATGCAAACCCATTCTTTCCTGCTCACAGCTCCTGAGCACTAGGTAATACAGGTACATTATAGGAGTCCCAAGCCATGGTGCATCTTGGGCAATGTAGTTTATCCACAGGCTTTGAGTTTTATTCTTATACGGTTTGAATGTGTCTTTTGAAAGTTCTACATGATGTGACTGTTTTATGTCTGATGAACTACAAAGTAAATAGTTGTCTTACAATAGGAAATAAGTTATCAGTACTTAGGCATAGTAGCTGTTTGACCATCCTTCGGTATTAATAAATTAATTGCAATTAATACATTTTATCTAAATCAAGATAAAAATATGACTGAAATTGTGTTTATATGGAAGGCAGAGGAAGATGATGAAAGGAAAATCCTTTATCCCTTTGAAGTTAGGAAAAATTTTGTACAAATAAGAACTAAACCCTTAATTTGTATAATTTTGCTTAAGGAGTACAGGGAGGGTGGAAATGTCTATAGATATATTAGAGGTGTAAAAACCATGGAAGCCAATTAAGTTTTTAGTGTTATCCTTCAAACCAGCCATCAATTTCTAAGAAATACCTCAACCAGTATTAATCTTAATAGCCTGGGCTTTTTCCCCCCACCTAACAAAAAAGAGCAGCTCCCATAAGCAACCTAAGTTCTTATATACCATGGAATGTCATTAGACATGTAAAGTCAGCCTGTTTATACAGTCTGCATATTTCAGTGTTTAATATTATTTAGTACCATGTTTAAATACAGGATGCATGGTGTACTAAATACCATTAAGCATGAGACATTCCTGATACTATAGGCATGATTTAAAAATACATTTAAGGTATGCAAAAAGGATATACTATTAAGTTAAAGATATAAGACTAAATTCCACCCTGGTATAAATGCCAGTAGACATGTGTTAATGGATTTATGCCAGTATAAAAGGTGGCAGAGTGCCTCCAGACCATCAGTTGTACTCAAGATCATGGGTTGGCCACATGGGTGGTGTGTGATTCCTGCCTTTCCAGAGGCTGGGGAGGGGAGGGGGGCCCACTGGTGCTCACACCATGGCCTGCCTCCTGCTCTGCCCTGTTCCCCAAGGCCCCACCCATGTTCCACCCCTGCTCCGCCCCACACCCCACTCCTGCTTGGCCCCTTC
>ML675601.1:75828665-75861584 GCA_007922155.1 Mesoclemmys tuberculata
CCCCCTGAAAAAAGTGTCCTGATTTTTCACACTTGCTGTCTGGTCCCACTAGGTGCACTGGGATTTTCAAGTGCATGGGACACCATCGGGGAGTGTATTTTACAACTCTCTGCACCAGCCTTGATGAACTTGGTTTGTAGATTAGAACCATGTAATTTAGCAAGAGATAAGTCACTTTTATTGCCACTAGAGGGCACCTCCTGTCATTACTAAAGAAACTTGTGTCAGTCCCTCAAAAGGGAGCACAGTCTTCCGAAATACAAAGCAGATATAAACATGAGCAAAACAAAAACATTGTCTCTGAAACCCCCTCACTTGAGTCATAAAGGGAGCGAGTTATCTAGTCAACGGACTAGATATATATAGTAACTTTGATATCAGTACTGTGTTGTGTCTTGTGTGGGCCTGAGCGTGAGCTCTTCAGCAGTATGATCTGGGCATGGGGAGAGTTCTCTGCAGATCTTACTTCTTCCCCCAATTCCCTAAAATCTCTGCAGCGTCTCAGAAACTGCGGTACCTCCAAAAGATAACCAGCTCTTGTGAATTTTTAGAAGTGCAACTCTTGGAAGTCACTGGGTTAACTGCGCCTTTGAGCGGGGTCTTCTTTGAGGGCATCCACTTAAACTTTAAACTGTATCAGTTTAAACAGCCGTTTTATACCAAAAGTCCTTTCTTTGCATTTTGGTCTATGGAACAGCCATCTTGAACCGGTATATGCAAACTAGCCCAGTAGGTGGTAACGCTCTAGAGTTGTTTACAGTTTCAGCAACTAGCCTTAATCGCCCCCACTGTTTTTAGCTCCTGGAGGAGCAGTGGTAACCCTCCCCTGCTGCAGTTGTGTACAATCCTTGGCCCACAGAGATACATTAAACCATTCATAAACTTAATACAATATGGTCCCCCAAATATAGTGCATGTGGTTGCAGTATCTGTTAGAGTGACATCAAAGTGAGAGGAAAATACTTTCCTTAAATATTTCATTCATTCTTCCTGTTTGGAAATATATCTGGTACTTAAATACATGGTGATGGGTGCAGTAGAAATAGAAAGACGCAGCCAACTGCTGTCCAGCCGAGACATAAACAAAGTTATTAGAGAGACAAGGTGGGGGTGAGGTAATATCTTTTATTGAACCAACTTCTGTTCAATAAAGGGCCTTCATTTTTCTAATAAAGTTCCTTCTTCAGTATTAGAAAACAGTGATTCTTGCTGCAATTCAGCCTGTGATCCCAAGTAGAAGACAAAACTGTAAAAATGTCTGAGCACTACGCTACCATTGTAGTCAATGGAATTTCTCAATGGTGGAAATGAGATCAGAATTTGACCCAGTGTGTGCACCTGTAGCTGTAAACAGGTGGACGCTCCAGTTACCCTATTACCACGTCTACCAAATACTAGCCAGGTTTGTGTTTACATTTTTATAAATGTACCATCTTCTAGACATAGTAACATGGTATCCAGAACTTGCACTTATCTAATTGCATGTGGTATTGACATCAGACACTGTCTCCAGACTTACTCTCCATTTGCCATGAGATCATAGTAACAGTATTAAGTCCATTTCAAGGGAATAAGGAAAGTTTAACACTGTGTAAAACCATATATGAAAAGAAATAGCCGAAGATTTGGATCAGCAGCTACTTGACAGCAGTTTGTAAATGGATCAAAGGTTTCAAAAAGAGTTGGGTTTTTTTTCCAAAACATCAGATGAGATCAGTCCACTTTAAAGACCAACCTCCTGCAATTTCATTATTTTAAAATCAAAGGGCCCAATTCACAATTGCTCTACGTCTTTTTGTACTTATTTACATCAGAGCAAAGTAGCAAAATGCTACCTGATCCAAACAGCATTTTATACCCACTTTCCAATGGTGTAAAAGATTGCATATGGTATAGGCAATGGTAAATCAGGTCCAAAGATTGCTTTTGCCTGCAGCTTGGCAAAAGGGCCTTTGAAACTGAATCTATTCTAAACCTCTGTAGTTTTTCCAATTCTGTACTTCAGAAGCTCCCATTCTATTGAAGCTCCTGACTTTATTTTACTTTACAATTGTTTGGGTTTCTAAAAATTTAGATACTGTATATAATACTTTGAGATATCTGTTGATCCATGAGATCATCCAAAGATGTGGGGAAAGCGGTGGATATGATATACCTTGACTTTAGCAAAGCTTTTGATATGGTCTCCCACAGTATTCTTATCAGCCAGTTAAAGAAGAATGGGTTGGATGAATGGACAAATGGATGAAAGGTAGATAGAAAGCTGGCTAGATCATCAGGTTCAACGGGCTTGATGTCTAGTTGGCAGCCAATAGCAAGTGAAGTGCCCCAGCGGTCGGGCTGATTTTGTTCAACATATTCATTAACGATCTGGAGGATAGGATGGATTGCATCCTCAGAAAGTTTGGGGATAACACTAAGTTTGGGGGAGTGGTAGATATGCTGAAGGGTAGGGATAGAATACAGAGTGACCTAGACAAACTGGAGGATTAGGTGGAAAGAAATCTGATACGGTTCAACAAGGACAAGTGCAGAGTCCTGCACTTATGATGAAAGAACCCCATGCACTACTACAGACTGGGGACCAACTGGCTAGGCAGCAGTTCTGTAGAAAAGGACCTGCGGGTTCCAGTGGACAAAAAGCTGGATAAGAGTCAAAAGTGTGCCTTTGTTGCCAAGAAAGCTAGTGACATATTGGGCTGCATTTGTAGGAGCATTGCCAGCAGATCGAGGGAAGTGATTATTCCCCTATATGCAGCATTGGTGAGGCCACATTTGGACTATTGGGTCCAGTTTTGATCCCCGCCTTATAGGAAGGATGTGGACAAATTGGACAGAGTCCAGCAGAGGGCAACAAAAATGATTAGGGGACTTGAGCACATGACATGAGAGACTGAGGGAACTGAGCTTATTTAGTCTGCAGAAGAGAAGAGTGAGGGGGGATTTGATAGCAGGCTTCAGCTAACTGAAACGGGGTTCCAGGGAGGATGAAGCTAGTCTGTTCTCAGTGATGGCAGATTACAGAACAAGGAGCATCAAACTGCAGTGGGGAAGGTCTAGGCTGGATATTAGGAAGAAGTTTTTTACTAGGAGGGTGATGAAGCATTGGAATGGATTACCTAAGGAGGTGGTAGAATCTCCATCCTTAGAAATGTTTAAGGCCTGGCTTGACAAAGCCCTGGCAGGATTGATTTAGTTGGGGTTGGTCCTGCTTTGATTGAGGGGGTTGGACTAGATGACCTCCTGAGTCTTTTCCATCCCTAATCTTCTATGATTCTGTGATTTCCCTTCCTTTAAGGAAGGTAATTTTGAGGAAGTAAACAAATTGATACATTTGCTTTAAAACTGACTTATTAAAATAATTTTTGGAAAGAAGAATAAGATTCTGTGGCTTTAGCATAGATCAATTTTCTGCCTAAAAGGTTTTGTAACTTGCAAGGTATCAATGCCTAACACATATTAAATATAATAAAAATACAGAGTCAACCTTAAGTACAGCAGTGCTATATTAAGGGAAGCCTTCTTTTCTCTCTCATTAGAGCGACATTTAAGGGCCTTACAAAACTTCCTCTGATTTCAGTGGAAGCAAGACTGGGCTTGTAATCTCTTCAGTTAACAAAAAATTATGCCCCTTTTCCTCACATTGAAAGTCAGAAAGTTTGAGAGGTAAGACGCCCTTTTCATTATGAATTAAGTGTAAGGTGTATTTTAAAGGTGGCATTCTGGCCCTATTTAATGCAATGTGGCTTTTGCCATTGACTGCAATGGGGCCTGCATTTTGCCCTAAGGGTAAAATCACTCCACATGTACAAATATCAACACAGCCATCTTAATGAGTCCTATATAGGGAGGTGTGTTTATTTAATATTTATCCCTTTTAGGAGAATATTTATCATTTTTCTTTCAAAAGCTCTCCTACTCATCTTGCTGCCCTCTTTCAAATCTTAGAAACCCCTTTTCCTGTGATCTTTGTACCATTAGCCATTATCAGTTACCATAGAGCTTCACATTGGCATCCTCTCATTTAACTCATGCTACAGTAAAGCTATAATTAACAAGACTCAGGCCAGACTTTCTGCTCAGAACAAAAATGTATCAACTAAAATATTTTGTAAAGATTTTTTGCAAAAAAAAAAAAATGCTTTTCCTTCTGTTTCTTTCATGTTTAAGAAAATTAGCTCTGAAATTTCATCCCGACAAGAATCCTGACAATCCAGAGGCTGCTGAAAAATTTAAAGAGATCAATAATGCTCATGCGATACTGACTGACCTGTCCAAGAGAAACATATATGATGAGTATGGATCATTAGGGCTGTATGTGGCAGAACAATTTGGTGAAGAAAATGTTAACACATACTTCATGCTTTCAAGCTGGTGGGCAAAGGTGAGTGGGTAAAAAACAAGTTCTGTTCTCTTTTAAAAATACACTGTGCAAGCTATGAAATCATGCAGTCTTCTAACGTAGTCTGGCCTTGATCCTTCAAAGGGTCCCAAGTGAGTGGACCCTTACACTCACCTGGAGTCCCATGGGAGTCCCATGGGCACTGCATGGGAATAGGGGTCTCCCCATGCAGAACAAGTTTGAGAATCAGGGCCTAAAATCATAGCAGCTTCATTAAACAATTGCATGTCTTGAATGATTAAAAACTGGAAAAATATAATTAAGCACCTCTCCAGAAAAGTGCTAATGAAGGATTTTTTTCCTTTTTTCCTTTAATTTACTAAATAATTAAATACACTGCATGTCTTGTAACACTTGGAGGCATAATTATATTTGAAATTGGAGCTCCAGGTTAATTTTGATTTTCTTTTCAGTAATGACTAAATAAAAATGACTCATTGCTCAAAAATGAGAAGTCCTACTTGTGTGACAACCAGCTAATAAGTTACCGTACAAATTTAGCCATGTTCTTTGCTATATATAGCACACAGCATACGTAAGCAATAATAATACATAACACAATGTGTGATTATGGTGTAATATACATGCACTTTGGGTACACTGTGAGGGGGCAGAGGGAAGGAAGTGGAAGAAGAGGTGAGAACTGCGAGTGAAGGAAGAGAGCAGGAAAGGGAGAGCATGATACATCAGCAAATTGAAGAAGGAAAAACCCATCTTGGGAGTTCTGATGACATAAGAGCTCTGCTCATTTGGTTTATTATGTAATTGTAATCCTGTGATATGTCTGTGTATATTGCAAACCCTAGCATTTCACACTGTGTGTCAGTGAATGTAACAAGCCTATGATGTCACAAATGTGGAAAATCCCACACTTTGGATGTTATTCTTACTGCTATTTCCAGCAACAAAATCTTGGGGCAGCAAAGAGTCCATTGGAATAAATAGAAAAATTATCTTTGTTTGAACCAAATACACTGTGAGGAGAGGAGAAATGACAAATCTGATGTGGGAACATGGGAGTCGTCATCCTGGATCAGATGAATGATCCATCTAGCTCAATATTCTTTCTCCAATAGTGGCCAATGCAAAGCAGTTCCATGTGTCTGGGAAAGCATCCTTTATACTCTACTTCAAGTGGGAGTAGAAGCTGCTCAAATACAAATTAACAGATCAGATTTTCAAAACTGGGCAGCCAAATCATATTGGCAAAATTTGTATCCACACCAGCAAAAACTGAAGATGGGCCTGGACCACATCTCCACTCTAAAACTCCCAAGACTTTGCAGCTGGTCCCTATTTCTCTGGCAACAAATTTACACTGGGTGTGGCTGCTGATTCCTGCTGCATCCTGGACTTCCTTCACTACTGGTTGCTTCTATTACTGCCACCTGTTGGGTCAATCTTCCTTCTCTTTGCTCTCAGCTATTCCTACCTCTGCCTCCTTGCCCCCACCTCTGAGCACAGGGAGTCACTGGCTAAGAGCGGAGAGATGTTACAAATTCTCTAGCAGTAGCATCAGATGAGCCCTTCCCTTGACTCAGATTGTGTGAATGTGAATGTGGGTATGAGAAAAGGAACAGAGACAACAGCAGCAGCAGAGTCTTGACCAACAAGAAGAGAAGAGGAGAGCATAGGAAGCAGATGAGAAGTCCTAGAGGCTGTATGAGGGCAGGGAGAGCAATCGATGGATTTGTTTTGGGGTGCTATGCTCCGGAGGTATGGATGGATTTGTTACAGAGATGGGAGGCCTGTGCGTTGCATATTGCATAAACATTGCATATTGGAAAATCTGAGGTGCTTATATACCATTCCTCCCAGATTGTTACAGAACAGCCCCTCCATCACCACTAAACCAAACAAAGTTTCCCCATTTCCAGAGTATAAGCAGGTCAACAAAGGCCTGTTGAGTCTAGCCATCTTCCCATGTGCCTAGCTGTACCTTTCCTCTTCCACCTGTTATACCCATAAGCAGGGCCCTGTAGCCAATGAGTCTATCTCAGGGCCTTTTGCTGCTACTTATGACCATAGTGTTTGAGTCCCAGTGGCATCTGATCCCCCGTCTGATTCATACTCCTGTAAAACCTACAGAAAAACAGGGCAGAAGGCCACAGTTCTTGCCAGTTACACCCTCCCATACTTTCCAGGACCCTGATAGGCAGTGTACCCCATCACATTCACACACGCTCAGAAGATGCTACGGTTGTGACGCAAGTCATTAAATGTAATGAATGAAAATTAAAGGTGAAATGCAAAGCAAAAATGACAGTTGAGTTAAAGCCAGATTTCTTTACAGACTTAACTGTGCTGGGGTAGTGGGGCCATTTTACATAGCAAAGAGCTTTAACTAATATTTCATAATTCCTTTTTTTCCTCCTAAGGGCTGCCTACACACAATGTTTGTGTCACTTGAACAACATCAGATTGAAATCAGTGTAGCTAAAGCTGTACAACTCCTTAGTGTAGACACAATTATACTAGTATGAAGATGCTTATACTGGCATATCTTATCCCCATAAATTTAGGGAAATAATCTATATCATTATCAGGAATCTTTGTATGGATATAACGGCATCCATACTTAGGACGTGTACCTATGTATCTATTTCAGTAAAAAGTCACAGCCTCACCCAAATAGTTAAACCAGTACAAAAGCAAAATTTGCCATGAGAGAAGGGACAGCATTTTGAAATATAAAACTCATCATAACTCTGGTAAATCTTATGAAAACATCTGGATGAGTTTGAAGGCTTAACCAGGTACAGCTATAAACATTGACCGTGAGCCTCAACACTTGCTCAGGTGGCTAACTTTAAATACATGAATCATTCCACTGACTTCAAATGGGACATAACTGAACCCATTCTAACATTACATCATTTAATTTACATAGTCACTTACATACTATTAATCTGATACCTATCCTTACACGTGCCACTATCCTGTGATGGGTTCTATTGGGGGGTGTTACCAGATTTGCCTGTCACTTTGAGGTATCCTTATTTATTAGGGTTACCTTCCTGGGAGACGGGGTGTGATTCTATTAATGTGCTGCTTGTGTTACTTGTGTGTTCATATGGCTACAAGTCCCCTCCCAATGGAGCTATCCTGCAGGACCTAAGGTTTTCAGGACTGGGTTCCTCCAGCCCCAGATTCAAATAAACCCCCCCCAGATACACACAACCATTCCAGATTAACTGAGTGCGTCTGAGCAGACCGGGCTATTAGCACTCTCAGCTGACCCCTTATACGTCCCTGAGCTCAGCAGGCTGGGTGACACAGCACTGTCAGCTGTCACCCGCTTGTGCCCATTGCACCGCACCAGAATGGAGCACACTTATGAGCAGGCTGGATCCAAACAGCACTTCCAGCTGTCACCCTTATGTGCCCCTGGACTCCGTGGGCTAGGCAGAGCAGCACTTCTCAGCTGCCCCCTTCATATGCCTCTTTGCAACACAATTGTTCTAGCAGTAACCCCCTTGATAAGCAAACCCCATAGGATTTTGGGCACTCCAGGGATCTTTGGCTTAGGTAAAAGCAGCGTTGCTGCAGAGCAAGGTAGGGAAGCCCAAAACACAAAGGAGTAAATGCATTTGGAGAGAGAGAAACTGGCAACCAGCTTGATTATAATAGTTTATTGCCAGGTGTATAAAACTTATGATACTAATAGTGATGCCATACAAGGAGAGAAAAACAATCTAACACAATACAAGAGAATTACAGTTGGGGTATTGGAGAAGGCTAGCCCAGGTTTGATTACAAAAGTAGAAAGTTATACCTGGATTAAAGAGAGAGAGAGAATTGGGGAAAGATGTGGGGGGAATCTCACCACTCCTTGCAGCTCAGAAGTTCCCAGGAGACAGGTTGTTCAGCTTAGGGTCAGGAGCGCTTGAGAGATAGGCAAAGCCCACAACAGGATCAGTCAGGAAATGGGGAAGCATGCAGCATTTTGGATCCAGGCATCAGAAAAGGGGTTTGAACTTGGGTAGGGGATTTTTGTAGAACCAGGTTTGTTTATGGGTAAACAATGTCTCAATGAAATACCCCAGAGTGGTTTTCTCTGTGCTGGACAATTGGAGCTGATCACTCCCAGCTATGGTCAATGTTTCTTGAGGGAGCTCACAATGCAACCAGGCAGATTCAGTGTTTTGCCTATCAATAACTAGAATGGTCTGATAACTGCGGAGCTGGATGGGTGTAGGTGTGAGTTCATTTACATTAAGAGCAGAGATCTCCCATCATACAGTGCATCCCTGCTTTGCCAATCCCAGAGTTCAGTGCTTTGGATTCTGATTCTCCATTCTTCATGCTAATTCTTGTTCTATCTTCGATGTAGATGAGGCTCCTGTTCTTCATTCAATATGCTAATTGAGATGCCTCTTTTTACATCTTCTATGTAGATGAGGCTAGGGGTGTTGTCTCAGTCCTATCACCCTTGTTTGGAGGGTTTTAGGTGTGTCTCCCACTGCCTTTTCATTTTTTTTGTTTCTGGTTCAAGCAGAGGCTGGGGGGGATTCAAGTGAGCCAGAGAGAGAGAGAGAGTAGGGGTTTGTGCCCTGGTTCCTCAAGAATACAGAGCTGCCAGGTAACAGGCAGGAATTTGGAGGGGAGGTTATTATATTGTTAATTATTATTATCAAGCAATGTATTTATTTTGAATACATTAAACTATTAGTGAGACCACTTTTTCTGAGTTAAGCTGCATGTGTTAAAGAAATCATTCTCGACAGTGGCCTTTTAACTTTAATCTAAGGGCTAAATTGAGCCTCCTTGATGAAAGCAGATTTGTGCCTGAAGGCCATGGGATGTGCACTGGCCAAGGATTTATTCCACAATTTTGGCCTAATTCTCCTCTACAAACTTGGGTAACTTCACTAGACTTATGCTTGATTTACCCTAGTATGTGTGAGAGGAAAATTAAATGTTTCATCTTTGCCTCTCCTGCCTTTGGACTCCTTCTTTTGTTTCTTTCTTCTCATGCACTTGCTATTATCAATAATCTATCAGTGAATAAGAATTTGTAATAGATCTGCTATAATGAGTCGCTTTAAGGGAGGTGGGGATTTTGCACTATGCTTGCAATTATTGGAAGGGCTCACTAAGCACTCACAACTGGGGCCAGATTTGCAAGAGCTCAGCATATTGGGGGCATGTTGGGTGTGGGACCCTTGAAAAGATGGCCATAAATGTCACAAGAGAGAGGGTGGGAGGCAAGTGCTCTGTAAATCTGTCCCATATCTGAGGTTTTGAATGGCAGCTAAACTCTTGACAATCTGGCTCCAACTGTGGGTGTGGAGCACTTGCAAATCTAGCCCTGAGCTCCTTTGAAAATCTGACACTATGTGCCTTATGTCTGTTACAAACTGTCACTAATTAAAGGAAGTTCATGTGGTAATAGGGGTTTCTCCCCCATTTAATCTAGGCCCTGTTTGCAGTTTGTGGCCTCTTGACAGGCTGCTACTTTTGCTGCTGCTTGTGCTGCTGTTTCAATTGCTGCTGTGGGAAGTGTAAACCCAAACCACCGGGAGGGGAAGAGCATGAGTTCTGCATGTCTCCTGAGGATTTGGAAGAGCAGATTAAGACAGACATGGAACGAGGTACTGATTGTAAAGACTTATTATCTAGTGAAAATATACAAAACCATTAAAAAAAACTATCAATCAGTTCCTCTGCTGGTGTAAACTGGTGTAGCCCCACTGACATCAATGATGATATACTGATTTACAGCAGCAGAAAATCTGGCCCTACAAATCTTCCATATGGCATCTAATTCAGAAGCAAAATATATTGCATATTTCTTTGTATCTGTTATTGTCTTGATTATGCAGTGGTGGTGTAGCCATGTCAGTCCCAGACACAAGGTAGGTGAGGTCATATCTATTATTTCATATCTGCTTCTGTTAGTGAGAGTGACAAGCTTTCGAGTTTACATAGAGCTCTTCTTCAGAATGGAATTGATTAGACATATGGACATTAAGGATCCCGTGTAAGAGAAGGGATTTGGTATGTTGCCAATGGCTCACATATCCTGTCTCACTCTGTGCTGTGACTGATCTGCTGCCTTCCCCCACACAGCTATGTGAATGCCAATGGGCCTGATTGTGTAACCTTTATTTATGCAAATAGTCCCATTGACTTTGATGGGTCTACTCACTTGAGAAAGGGCTGCAAGATAAGGCTTATACTTTAAAAGTGCTTGGGAGGTTTTGTGATAAGAGTTTAAAAGTATTTTTTAAGCAGCCCGTCAAAGAGTACACTTGCCCTGTAGCGCCCCCTTCCAACCAATTGTGGCTCTGCAGTAGCCCCACCTCCACTTCTCCTTAACTCGTTCTTCCTTAAAAAGGCCACACTGACTGGATAGCCAAAAATTCCCCTTTCTGGGGTCTAATTTATTTACATCCAGCAAAAAGTCTTTCAAAAGAAAACTCAAACTTTCAAAATCCCGGTTTTGAGCCCAGCCGCTCCTCCCTGAGGGTCTTTTCTCACTTTAAAAATTCATTTATTTTGCCCCATCATACTGATGTCTGACGTTACTGAAATACCCATTTCCTTTTTATTCAAACTATTCACCAGTTTGCCAGTTTTAAAAATGAATAAAATGTAGATTTGCATTTTGTAAGTCCAGATTTGATAAGCAGGGCCTGAAATAAACTAGAACTTTTCTAGATTTCCTATCTCTCTTTTATGTTTGTTACATTTTTTCATCAAGCAAAAGCAACTGTATAATTTCAGTCAGAACAGCCTTTATTTTATATTAACAAAGCAACAACAACAACAAAAATCAAGAACAAAAGTAAGGTCTCCACGTGACAGGAGAATGAATGCATTTCCTCTGCATCTGAACACAAAATAGCATCTGCCTCCTCCTTTAAATTTGCACTTCAAAGAAAACAAGTGATATCAGACACAAGCTGCACACACAACAAGTTGTATGGAGGCTGGCTGAAATATGGAGCTGAGTGAAAATGGCATAGGTTGGTACTGGCTTTGGCTCTTAAAGCAGGCAATTCAAACTTGATTGTCCTAGATAGGCAGGTTCTGACTTTTCTGCACACCCATAGATTCCCTTTTGTGAGCTAGCTGCTAGAGAAAGGCTTCACCAGGTAATTCAGAAAACAACAGTAAACGCTCCAGTAGGCTTGTTTGGAAGAGAAATTCACATTTGGAGTCAAATTCCTTTTAGATTCCCTGCCCACAGTGAAATCTCTCACTACTAATTAATCTCGTTGTCTCTCACTGTTCTCAGCAAATACATCATTATTCAAAATTTTGCTACCAGGGTCAAAATGTAGATCCTCAAACCAAGGTCAAAGTTTAACTAAATAACTTATTGTAGTGTTTTGTACATGTCAAGTCATTTCTTTTCCAAAGAACATGCAAAAAAATACTTCATCCTTGATTTACTTCACGATACCAATCCCTCAGTACTGTGCACATTAGCAACCAGATTATCACGACACGCAGCTGCTTCTCTTTCTCTCACTGGGAGCTGGTGCTGCACAGAGCAGTGTGAAAACTGGAATTTCTGTCACAGGAAATATCATGGTTTTAAAAATTGTTTGTGTTCCAAAAATGTCAAATTTTGAAATGTCCTGCATTTAGTTTTGATAGAATCAAAATTAATTGTTTGGATATTGACTTTATTTTTTGTTTTATAATATACAATACATTTCAAAATGAAATCTTAAAACATTCCATTCTGAAAATGTGGGAATGAAATGAAATTTTGTCATGATTGACATGACCTGCGGAAGGTTTCGATTTTGACAAACCAGCATTTTCTGATGGAAAAACATTCAGTTGGAACATTTTTCAAACAGATTTAGTGCTGAACTACTTTGAACATCTGGCCCTCTGGGATGAATCTTGTAACCTCTACGCCTATGAGTAGAACTAAAGAAACTTATCCATGAATAAGGTTTACAGGACCTGCCCTTTACTCTTATTATAATCAAGAGCCTGATTTCTTTCCATAAGGAGAAGTTCAAATAACTAGGGAGCCAATCCTTCTTCCACTGAAATCAATGATAGTTTTGCTATTTACATCAGTGGCAGAAGAATTGGGGCCTGGATTATTATAACTTTGGACCAGTTTCTAAATGAAGCTTTTTATGTAACCATTATGCCCTAAAAACATTTTTTGAGAGTCAGAATGAGACGTGAAATAAAAAATATACCGCAATGCATGCAGTAACCATGCTGTTTCAAATGCTTTGAGAAAATGCACAGCAGAAGAGAGGTAGCAATTATTTCTGTACAGCTGGGACCTATATTCTTGCTTTGAAACACCGTTATGCAATCTTCTCACTCACAAAAGCAGTTTCACTGAAGTCAGTGGACCCAGTTCTGCTCACACGGGAGTCAATGTTGAACCACTCACTGACTCTAGTGGTACTGAATTAGGTACTGTTTGAGTTTGGCCTGCTCATGTGAGTCAGGTGTCAGACCCTTAGTATGTCAGACTGTAGTAATGTTCTCCAATTGTTTGTCAGTTAGTTTTTTCCTGTTTGGTTTTCATCAAAATGATACATTTCCAAACAATGTTCAATTTTACAGCAAATGTAATCAGAAAAAAGAGAGAAAAGGAACTGGAATGAGCTGAACTACTTTCCAGATTCATAAGCAATAAGTATTTAGCACTTCATTGTCTCCTCCGCACTCCATATGATATCAACGTAGGCGAAGAGCGAACACGAGCTATCTATAGAAAACAATTTCAGCTGTGAATTCTGCTGCACCTCCATTCTGCAGCTCTCCGTTAAAAGGCTATATTTGTATAGCTGATTATACCCTGGGTACCGACTCTGATGAAATCCATAATAAATCCTAGAGGTGTGCAGCCTATTGAAGCGTTTGAAGATTAGTTTGAAACAATGTAATACATTTCTAAAAGATCTCTTTCTCTTGCAGACTTGTAGCATATATGGATATCTGAATATATTATGAGAATTCATTGAGTTCCTAGCCTGGAATTATACTGTTTCTGGTTGCAAATTACTGCCCAGAAATTAAAAACTCTCACACACATGAAATCCCACCAACCTACATGAAAATCCAGAAAATATTTAGCTTTTTAAAAAGGCCTTAAAATGGATTTGTACCCCCAATCTAATCTAAACCAGATTCATGTTTTAAAAAATAATTACTTATAAACTTTGTATAAGTGCTAAAAGTGAGAAACAGCGTGTGTCTTTGACCTTGCATCAAAATATGGAATTTTCCATACAGAGAAGCTGCTTACAGTCTAATCACTCTTGCCTTTCACCTTGACAAAATCAGACTAGTTCCACAACCACTGAGGTGATGCCATCTGGCATGCAATTAGATGCCTGCTCTTGGTCGTGTTATTCCTGTATGTTGCATTTTGTGTCCATAATTTATCCCATGTACTGCCCAGCAAAAAAAAAAAAAAAATCACAACAATATTCAGGTAACTCCCAATCCCAAAGAACTAGTCACTTACTCCAGGGTCAACTGAACTTTAGTTTTTATACAAAGACAATTTTTGTTGCAAAGTCTATAATAAATTAACTAAAGATTTATTAACTAAGAAAAAGAAATGAGAGTTATTTACAAGGTTAAAGCAGGCAAACATACACAAATGAGTTAAAGTCTTAGGTTCCAGAAGGTGATAGAAGCTGCTGTAATATGCAGTTATATGTAATATAGTCCTCTAGGGATAATCCAGGCTAAGCAGCTGGGGATCCCTTGGTTATGCTTAGAAATCTTGACCTCCCAAAGTTCAAGCAGCGTAGAGATATAGTTTCTTCTTGTTAGAGATTCTTATCTCCTTCTTCCCAGACTTCAAGCTGATGTGATGAGTTCATGCACGTCTCCTCTTTATAGAGGGTGGGAGGAAGGCAATTAACAAAGTCTTTGTTTTTTGATGTTTCACAATAGGCTCATTTGATTTCAATAGGCCTTTTTGGTGGGTAGGACCTAACAACTGCTGTTGGAAGCCAGCATTTTATATTAAAATTAAAGCTTCTTTCCTGTTGGTCTTACACAATTACAGAAGAGCACAGTGCAAACACAATCACCCTTTAGCATGGGGAACAGATATTATAAGTGAGATTAATATTTGCAGCATCCTATAAGCACTTCATAAAGTCTAAACACATTCTTATAAAATTAACATCTATTTTAACAATTCTAACACACAGGCGAACCAGACTGGTTTCCAGCTATGTATTGATCAGTGGCCAGTTGAGGCCTAAGGGTCTTGGCATGAGTTGACATCTGGTCTGCCAGAATCACAGCCATTCTAGAGACGCTTCCACACAGAAGCATCATATTGAGATTGCTCCTCCTTTAAGAGCCAGATCCTGAGGTCTGCACCAACCTGAAGCGCTGAGTCAGGGAGATTCACAGGAGAGGCAACCAAACCTTACACACTGTAGAAACTGAAACACAACAATCTGTGAGCTGACTGCAGCTTTCTAAGGACCTAACTTTTTCCCCATCACTGCCCTTTTCTCCATCAAACACTTGCATCTTTTTACTGATGTATTTTGAAAGCAAAAACCAGAATCTGTACTGAATGACAATATAAAAAAACATTAGGGATTAATCT
The DNA here is from genome assembly GCA_007922155.1 of Mesoclemmys tuberculata. Taxonomy (NCBI): domain Eukaryota; kingdom Metazoa; phylum Chordata; order Testudines; family Chelidae; genus Mesoclemmys; species Mesoclemmys tuberculata. Next base: position 75,843,638 of record ML675601.1, read on the forward strand.
AGTTACATTAATCTTTACCAGCCCCAAACTGTTTTGGACAGTAGTTCTTAAACTCCTATTATAAATTTGTTACATGGGATTTCAAAAGACAATTTATCATTTTGATATAGCCTAATGGCTTTCAGAACGTATACAATTTGGTCTCTACTGAACATACACCTGCTCACTGTTGTTCATTTTAGTCCTCATTCTTTCTTTCTCTACCATTATCTTCATATTTTTGAGATCTAATTCAAGTTCCAATCCTGCAAACATTACCAAGGTGTTTACTATAGTCAGTCTAAATACGGCACAGTAGTAATCATTACACCCAATAGAATTTGCAGGAGCAGGCGTTAAGGGCAACACTAGAGATTTTACACTAGAGAGTAAGCTCTCTAATGGAGCTGCTCCAAGCCAACGGGAGAGAGCTCTCCCATAAGCTTAATTACTCCAGCCCCTGCGAGCGGCACTTTTCTCACCAACATAGTGCTGTCCACACTGGTGCTTACGTCGGTGCAATTTATGTCCCTTGGGGGAGTGGTTTACTCAAATCCCTGAGCAACATAAGTTATACCAACATAAGCAGGGTAGAGTAGACATAGCCTGAGTATTACATTGATTGCATACATAGAATTCTGTTTCATGTGCATACAGCCATTTAGAGCTATATCCTGCAGTCCTTACTCACCCAGGATTGGACCCTAAGGGGATTGTAAATGAAAATTTGTTTGAAAGATCCCTCTACAGCACACTAGATCTTACTATTTTGTTAAGTCATTCTATCAAGAAAGGCAGCTCGACTTTTGTATCGAATCAGCACTGCTTAGAGGGTTGTGTTTTTTGTTTGTTTGTTTTTTTCTGTTTGATTTAGATGGAGAAACTCCAATCATACCTCAGCCGACAAATGCAACTGAGAAAACTCAGCTAATCGGAGATAGCCTTCGCAGCTATCACACAGACTCATAAAGCAGGAGCAAGTACCGTCCGATTGCAGTTTGCTCTCTACGTAGGAATGTCATGAAGAGGGCTCAGAAAAGATCATTGAAAAGCACTGTCATTGTTTTCCATATTTGTATTTGATTTTTACGTTAGGCAAAGGTAATTTGAATGTACTTGCCTGTGAATGCAGTCTCTTTAACTCACAGGGCCTTCAAAACGAGCAGGCCCATCCTCTGTGTTCTGCCCTGAGATACTTAGCATTAGCATGCTATTAGACTGATTAGCATAGTGCCCTTGAAGGGGGTTAACACCTTTGAGCTCAAGCTATCCCCTCAATACAATATTCCTCTTTTGAATGGTGTTTTCTTTCTTCTCCCTCCCCTCTCCTGAAATGGAGCTCCTTCCCCTCAGCTAAGCAAAGCCTTTCCCTGATGAGGGCTTTGAGTCCACTCAAGAGAGCACCTGCTCTGTCATTGTCTGACAATGGAATGTTGTTTGTTTGCCGCACAGTTTCAGGGCAGAGACTGCATTTATAATGCTGTTGCCAGTGATGGACTGAGACTAAAAATCAGCCCTGGCATTTAAAGCACATTTAAAGCCAGGGCGCTGCTGGGCCCACATGGAGGGAGAAAGGCGGGCGGGGGGGGCCCAGAGCAGATGCCGTGGTTGGCCAGGCCCAGCTGGAGGGCCTGATGAAAGGCTTCCGCGGCGGGCCGACCAGCCCACCAGCCCTTGAGTGCACCGGCCCCTCTGGCATTGGCTATTACTTCCTTTGAGAGAACAATGGAAGTGTTTTCAATAGACAGCAAAGGAATAATAGGTATCAGGAAGGGTCTGACTTTGCCAAAGAGGTTGTGTGGCATGACAGCACTAGTCTGCCTAGACTGATGGGCCCAGATCAGTAAAGAAGGTGAGTCAGCTGTTCCCTGATTGGCACAGGGCATCATTACCAAACTTAATAGTCAGAAGGCAGTTCAACTTCAATCGAGGAGACTAATCTCCTAACTAAAATGCACATGAATTCTGTGTCCTGACTCTGTACCTGGGCATAACAGCAGAAGCAAGAGACTTTCAGGAAAATACCACAAAGATGTGGACGGTTAGTGCTGTGTTCCCTACCCTATTTGCCAGCTGAAAAGCACTCTGTAAGACGTGGCAGCAGCATCTCTCCCTCATCTCAGACTGACCAATCTGAGACACATGTCAAAGTTCTGGTTTTTTTAATTGGGTGCACCTGTGACCTCATGCAACCCTGGGCTCTTCCAGCTATATACCTTCTGCTTCCCTAACTTCTCTGGGACGGGATGGAAGATGACCCTCAACCATTCAATAGTCAACTGCCTGCCTGTCTACTTATTCTCCTTGCTGCTGGCTTTATACTTGTTCCTTCCCAACTGTCCTACTGACATCCAAATAATGGTGGTTCTCCCTCGTTTTAGCTCCTAGGCTGAGAGAGGAGTCAGGAATTGACAGGAAGAGAAGAAGATCATCATGCTGAAAGGGCAGGAAGTAACTTCCCGGCAGAGGGAGGCAAAGCAAGATAGATCTTGCTTCTCTTAATCTTGCCCTGATCCAATTGATCATTTCCCCCACCCTCCTCTTTCGTACAAGTCTATAACACATGTATTGCACTTCAAATCAATCATTATTACCAAATCAGAAGGTTTAAATTGTATTCTAGAAAAAGGCTGTCTTTGCTTTATTTAACCAGAAGATTGTAAGATTTTTTCATCCCTGATTCTATGATATGATGTGTTTTAGACATGTAAACCGTTCTGTATAGACAAATATGGGGCAAAGTGTATGTTAATAAATGTATCATTTTAATACATTTAAAATTCAATTTTAAGACAAAATATAGTCTTTACTGGCAGTGCACTGCTGCACTAAACTTTTGTGATTGAAATTGTAATTTTTGAATGTGGGATCAACAGAGAGACAAGAAAATATTATATGGTTTTAATATAAGTATTCATACCTAGGGCCCGATTCTTCTCTCTTCACTAACATAAATGAAATTAATCTCTTTTGAAGTCAGTGGAGTTATACCAAGGTAAAACTGGAGTAGGTGGGGTTAGAATCAAGCTCTAATTTGAGCTAAAGCACTAGTTCAGAAATCTTGAAATTAGCTCTTCATTGGTTGACATATTAGCTTCATCCTTATGCAATTTATATTCTCTTTATTGAAATATTCCCTCAATCATTGTCACACCCCAGTTCTGTGCGTTTGCTATTGTGATTCCTCTGTTCGCAGTTCAGTCTAAGGAGGATATAATATGCTACTAAATTATAGAGACCAGGGAGTATATTGTTTCTCAAAAGTTTCAATTATTTATTTCATAAAAATTGGATTCTGTAGTTGTGAAACATTTTCCTCCTCCCCTTTCCACCTTTCATATCAAATGCCATTAAGCTGCATCTAAATATAGAATTAAAAAATCAGTATGTGTTTTATAGTTTTAGCTTTATCTCCAAAGTCATTACATACTACCTTTTTTAAAGCTCCTTTAAAGTTCCTATAATAGACTGATATTTTATACCCACTTAATATTCAGTTAGTATATATATCCATACAGCTATATAGGCATTATAGTTACTGTTGCCATTGTAATCAGAGGCAATACTCCAATTTACTTCTATCAGGCCCTATGCTACCTACACATATTCAGTACATAATTACTTCCCTGGAGCTAATGGGTCATGTTCTGTCCCCAGATATGCACATTCAACTGCAACTGATTTTAATGGGAGATGTATGTGCATATATCTTATGGATAGAATGCAGTCCACTTTATTTATATACATATAAACACACATATCTGTGGGCCTTATGTTCTGCTCCTTTACACTGTTTTATGCTGGTTTTTATGCCACTGAAGCAAATGTAAACCCCGTGTGGTAGAATGGAGAATCAAATCCTACCTGGATACATATGCTGTGCAAATGATTTTCTAAGGACGCTTTTTAAAATGTACTGTGACAGTGTGAAAATGCCAGTGACTGTTTCCTATATGGAATAAAATATGAAAATGCATCCAGTTAGAAGTCTTATTGAAAGTTACACCTGGTATGTAAGAGTCATCTTACTGGTCCTACTCTCATGGAAATCAATGGGAATTTTACCACTGATTACAATGGTAGCAGCAAATGAGGCCCAAAGGTAGTAAACAAGGGCTAAAGCTCAGGCTGGGAGTTAGGCCCCTAAATACCTTTGGGGATCTAGGCCTAAGTGCTTGATCCAAAGTCCATTGAAATCATTGAAAGATTCCCAGTGAGTTCAATGGGCTTTGGCTCTTGCCTTAAATCCTGTAATTTGCACTCCATTCTTAATGGAGAAAGGATGGCTGAGAAAGAATTTAGGCCCCAATCCTTGTGATCCAAACAGATAAACTGCTGCACCTGCAAAGAGCCCAATTGTCTTATGTGGGGCTCTGTCTGCAGGGATCACAAAACACGGTTACAGCCTTAGCCAAAATGCCCCCAGCAACCCTGAATACAGTCTTCAAGATATGTTTCTGAAAGAATGTGGCTTTGATAAAATGACACTATTAGACTAATAAGAACTATGGCTAACCTTTTTAAACTTGGGTGCCTAAATCCACATTTAGGCAGTTAAATAAAGGCAAGCAGAGTTTCAGAGGTGTTGCACACCTGCAGCTCCCAGGGAAGTCAGAGAGTCTCCTTATCTGAGTACATAATAAAAACTGAATAAGAACTTCTGGATTTGGTTCATAAATATGAATTTAATTTTCTTTTGCTTTTGTTTGCTTTCTAGAAAGTGTACAAAAGCGGAAACAATGCCTACATTATTTGCTTTCATGTCAAGTCCAGTTGCATTATTATATTAATCTTTTGAAAGCATACAGTTGCAAATATTTATGCTCTATAGGGTTGCATTTATTTGTATGCAAAATACTATGACCTTTGCTGTCAAACACTGTCTGAATAATAAAAACTCCATATGTGTAAGCATTACAGCACTATCTTTTGCGTTTCTACTCTAAGAAAAAGTTCCTGTAGTAACAGCCAAAATAACCAATAAGATCTTGATTCATCCAAAATGCCCATGGTGGCTTTCCAAGCTAGCAAGTTATAGAAAAACTTTGCCTTCCCAAGAGGAGCAGCAAAGTTGGCATGTAGCAAGTGAATCTACTCAATGCATTTTTTTAAAAAAGTAGCCAGGGCTTCAGCTGCACGATGCTTTCTATCATTTTGATAAAATATTTAAAACTATTATCTATTTCCTGTAACTTTGCACGAGCATTAGAGATTTCGCATGTTGGAACACGCACAGCGATCATTCCGACGACCTTCAACCGGCTTTAGAAATTGCAACATTAAATCCATGAATGTCTTAAGGCACAAATAAAGACGGCTGGAGAGCGAAAACAAACGTCTCCTTCGAGCCGGAATCGAACCAGCGACCTAAGGATTCCTATAGGCAGCACCACTACAGTCCTCCGCTCTACCAGCTGAGCTATCGAAGGGACTGGAGTGAGCTGTTCTCCAATTACATATAAGAGCTGAGAGCCGGTGTCAACGTAGCCCGCGTAAGTCATTTTACCAGTGACACCACGCACATGCGCGGTACAGCTATTAGCCTCGCTACGCGCCGCGGGCCGGGTGATGGGACCCGGGGGGGTTCTGGGGCGCGCCATGTTGTCCAGTCTGGACTCCCCCGCCCGGCCCCCCAGCCCCGGTGGGTAGTAATCGCCTCTGCTGCTCAGGCTGGCTCTGCTGCGCTGAGAGACTGCGGGGTGGGGTGCCCCAGGGCCCTGCGCCTGGCCGCGGGGGGGGCCTGTCTGGTTCCACAGTGGGGGGGGGCCCGGCCCGGCCCAGGGGTTGGGGGGGCGGCGGCGGGGGCTGTCTGTCCTGTGGGGGGGATGGGCTGCCGATTGCAGGGCAGGGAAATAGAGGGTCTGTGCCCCGCCTCCCACTGTTTGGGGAATGGACGATGCCTTGTCCAGCAGTCCCCGTGCGGCGGGACGACGGCCGGGCCCGTCTCTGCAGACCTCTGTCTGGGAGGGAGGCGTGGTTGGCTGTACCTGGCACCACAGTGCGTGTGTGTGGGGCGGGGAGGGGGGGGTTCGAAATGAAGATGATGTGGGGAACAGGACCACCAACAGCCGCCTTCTTCCCTTTATTTGACAGTCAGGTATTTTTGTTTCCAGGCGTGGGCCAGTGGCGCAATGGATAACGCGTCTGACTACGGATCAGAAGATTGTAGGTTCGACTCCTGCCTGGCTCGATGGTGTAGATTTTGTTTTGTCTCTTAAAATCCAGTCTTACATCCCTATATAAAGAGATACTTGTTTTAAGCACACACCAAACAGAACTCACGATTTAATGCTGGCCTAAAACAGAACTGGTAAATAGGGAATTTTAAGAAGTCCAATGTATTCAAGTATTTTTACTCCAGTTGTAGTAACTAAGCTTTTGAAACAATTACAAAGGTGCATTCTTTTAAGCAATTAAATTCAGGGATTGCATAATGAGCTTGAAATGATGAAAATTTTAAAAGCATACCAAATCCCACTAGAAAAGTAAGTGCCTAAATGGTACTTATTTCTACTAAATGTAGGAGACAACATGAGCCTCTTTTAGGTAGCAGTTTAAAAACTACTAAGGGCTATGTCTACATTAGCGAGCCTAAAGCACAGCTTTACCAGTGGAGCTGTGACACCATAAAAATGCTCGTGTAGCTGCTCTGTGCCAGCACGAGAGAGCTCTCCCATCCAACATCATAAAACCACCTCAATGAGCAGCGGAAACTATGTCAGCTGGAGAAGTTCTGTGCCAGTATAGCACTGTGCATGCTACACATGGTGGCAAAATTTATGTCACTAGGGAGTGTTTTTTCCCCACATCCCAGAGCAACATAAATGTTGCTGGGGTAAGTGGTAGTGTAGACAGAGAGAAAACAAAAACTAGGAAGATCTATTACTAAAAATAATTTTTTGTGGCATATTGTTATTCAGGAAGCAACAATGTATTAAAGTTCACTTACAAGAAGTGATTTCTGGGTTTTGTTTTTTCAACTATTTTATGATAATAAAGATTTTCAGGCTATATCCTCAGCTACAATAAATTTAGTATAGGTCCATCCATTGACTGATCTTTGATCTGCTATTTCATCTTTAATTAAAAAAGTGCAGTGGGAAATAATGAGGTCTGGGAATCCAATAAGTGATATTCACATGATAAATTATTTTCCATGGTGGAGATGTGATATACTTTAGAAAAAAATTATATATTTACTAAACTGCAGTTTACTTTTTCATTTCTAGACCACCATTCACTATCTGATCTTTCTTTTATGTTATGAAAATTACTATAAAATGCATTATTAATATAGAAGTATTTTGCAAATTATAAGATATGTGTTAAGGTATATATGACATTTTCAGTATGTTTAAATTTTCTATCAATGAAGCTAACATAATTAAAATGGTAAGAAATTCCCAATACCAATATATGGGACTACTCAAAATACCAAATATTTGTAGCTTTAATAAAGTTTTCCATAAATTTACAGTGAACAAACCCCATTAGCATGGATCAATGTACCATTTAGTGCTTTAGTGCTAGCATTCTATCATCTTTACATCAAGATCATACTGGGTATTTTTTCCTTCTACAAGTTTAGTAAATTGTTCTAAAGCAGTGGCTCTCAACCTTTGCAGACTACTGAACACCTTTCAGGAGTCTGATTTGTCTTGCATACCCCCAAATTTTAGCTCACTTAAAAACTACGTGCTTACAAAAATCAGACATAAAAATACGTCACAGCACTGAAAAATTGCGTACCTTCTGATTTTTACCATATAATTATAAAATAAATCAATTGGAATATAAATATTGTACTTACATTTCAGTATATAGTATACAGAGCAGTATAAACAAGTAATTGTATGAAATTTTAGTTTGTACTTACTTAGATAGTGATTTTTATGTAGCCTGTTTGTAAAACTAGGCAGCTATCTAGATGAGTTGCTGTAACCCCTGGAAAACCTCTCAGTATCCCTAGGGGTACATGTATCCTTGGCTGAGATCCACTGTACCGCGTGCAGTTTTCATCTGAATAAAACAGAACTCTCACTCCAGAGTAAGCCATGCTGCTAGATGGCTGAGAAGCCTATGAAATAGTTTGGAATGGCAGGTTCTGTGTAGATTCCTATTTTACTACACATGCACAAAACCATAAGTTCAATTGTTTGAAATGTCATAAAGTAAGTTTTTTAATTTGCATGCCTTATTTACTGGGAACTTGCAATGCTTGTAATTGTATATGTGATGGTTGTACTGTGAAAAGTTTACTCAAGTGTGAAATATGCCAAATTTAAAGTGAAAAAGCACAGGTTTCTTTGCAAATGGGAAATTAAAAAAAAAACAACAAATATTTTACAGAAACCGAAAGGTTTTCTAGTGGCCTGACACCAAGAACAGGATGCTTCAGGTCTGACGTTATTTATTTATTTATACAGTTATGTGGAGTGAAACCAGTAAATTATACTGAAAATCTTTTGAAATGTTAGCTGTAGCAGCATTTTCTCCCAAGCAAGCTGTAATGAATTAGTAAAGTATCTGAAAGAAAATAATTCAGGAGACAGGACTTATTTTGGGGAAAGGGAAAAAGTAAAAAGCATCCGAGCCAGGCAGGAGTCGAACCTACAATCTTCTGATCCGTAGTCAGACGCGTTATCCATTGCGCCACTGGCCCTGACTGCTGCAAGTTGGTTACCGGTGTCGGGGCCTATAGTAGTATTGTACCTTGCATTAGTACAGCTCTCACTATGGCATTAACAGTACACCGAGGTTAGCGCTCTATTATAAACCTATATTGGTGTAACCACATCACTCCTGCGCAACACACTTGGACCAACCTAACCCCAGGTGTAAACAGTGCTATGTCAACGTAGCTCCCGCCGCTTGCGGATGCGGATTAACTTGCGGACAGGAGACACTGACCTGCTGATGGAGTAGCATCTTCCCTGAAGCGGCACAGTGATGCAGCTCCGCCAGTGCAGCGTTTTAAGTGTAAACCCGCTCTCAGGGCGGGTAAGGTAGCACGGGGGTACTGACGTAGCACCAAAGGCGAGGAAGGCTGCTGAAAGGCAAACACGGTGTCAGCTCTTTGCCCCAAGGCGCGTCCCCTCTGAAGAGCGGGTTTTACCGAGGGCTCTGCAGACGCAGCCAGGCCGCGCTCAGCACAGCTACTTGCACCACGCCGGCCGTGGCGCGAGGGCAGGACCCAAGTCTGTGGGCGAGGGGACGCCGGGAGGCAGGTGCCGTAGCTGCTCCCCTGTGGGAAGGGGAGTAACGCCGAGCACCAGCCCCTTTCCACCGCCACAGCCATGGCCGAGGCGGGCCGTCGGCCGGCCGAACCGCTCCAGAGCCTGGCCGGGCCCGGGGCACACCGCACAGGCGGGAAGGGGAAGCGGGGACGGGCCCGTGCCAAGCCAGCGGGCCGCGGTTTAACCAGAACAAGACCCGCCTGCGCCAGCTCCGCGGGGCCGAGGAAAACGCGGGCTCCGCAAGGCTAGCGCGGGCGGGGCGGGGCGGGGCGGCGCTGGACAGGCCGGGGGCAGCCAGAGCCTGCGAAGGCGGGCGGGGAGAGTCTCTCTGGAGTCCGTTTGCCGAGGGGGGGGGTTCAGCACCCCCCCGAAGAAGCGCGCCGGGAGGGCCGCATTGGCCAGGCACGGAGCAAGGGGCAGGGCCGAGCGGCGCTGCCGCCCCAGGGCAGCGAAAGGCACTCCCCTCCCCCCAATCGGCCGTTGCGTGTCTCTGCGGCTCCATCGGAATGTGCCGCGCGGCGGGTCACGTGTGTGATGGCGTTGCACAGACGGGCTCCTGTCAGACGCTTGGGCCTGGCTGGGGCGTCTCCTAGCACGTCCCTTCGATAGCTCAGCTGGTAGAGCGGAGGACTGTAGTGGTGCCACCTGTAGGAATCCTTAGGTCGCTGGTTCGATTCCGGCTCGAAGGAGACTGAGTTTTTTTTTGGGTGTTCTTTTTTGCCTTCCCCTCTCATACGTTGAACGTTTTGGTTTCCAAGGAGGGCAGCCTGCTCCCTGCCCCCGCTGTCACTGCACCCGCCACAGATAGTTCCGGCTGGGCCAATGGGGGCGAGCTGCCAGCTGGGTGGGGGTGCCAGGGTACTTTACCCGCCCCTGTGTTTTCAGCACCTGGGCCCAGAGCCGGGGTGTTCTACGGAGCCTCCCCCTGGAGCAGGAGCACAGGACCAGGCCCCTGAGTGACCAATTCTAACGGTCACCCCACGGGGTTCGTCTCGTTCCTGTCATGGACTTAGTGACAAAGCAGTGGGCAGCGCTAGGAACAGACACGGCGCAATATCCAACTAAATCAACAGGCCCTGTTTAGTCAGCCGGCCTGTGACCCAGGGATCTGGCTGGGGCTCCCTCACCTGGCCTGTATCCACTATAGGAAAGCATCCCCTTCATGGTGCTTTATAATTCATCTACTACACATTATACCAAAAAGTCATCTCCTTCTCACCTCCCCACACCCAAAGAGGGAACTAATGTGCCAGATGTCACCCAGGTCACGATAAGCGGCTCTGCATAACGCTACGTGCGGGTTTTGTATCAGCACACCTACTTTCAGTAGGTTGCGATGCTTATTGAAATAGTTTAGTATAACCTCTAGCGTGGACACAGTTAAAGCAATATAAAAGTGCCGTACACCAGTAGGACTTATTCCTCTTGTCATACAGGAATATGCTTTACTGATGTAAGCACCTTTATACTGCCTTTGCAATTTTTGTATGTAGACAAGGCCTAAGATATGGCTAACAGTCTTCCAAAAATTACAGTATACAATCATAGATATGTATTGCTGACAGGGTTAAGTAAACCTAAACTATCCTGACAGGTGTTTGTCTTACCTGTTCTTAAAAACCACCAAGAACACATGACAGTGATTCCACAGCCTCCGGTGGAAGCCTACTCCAGTATCCAATTGTCCTAGCTTCTAGTTTCTAACCTAAATCTCCCTTGCTGCAGCTTAAGCCCATAGGAAATTTAAGAACAGCCATACTGGGTCAGATCAATGGTCCATCTAGCCCAGGATCCTCTCTCCTTACAGTGGCCAATGCCAAGTGCTTCAGAGGGAATTAACAGAACAGGCAAACCACTCCCAGCTTTTGCACATTAGAGGCTAGGCACAGTCAGAGCACAGGATTCCATCCTTGTCCATCTTGGTTAATAGCCATTGATGGACCTAGCTTCCATGAACTTACCTAATTCTTTTTTCAACCACGTTATAGTTTTGGCCATCTCTATCATAACATCTCCTGGCAACAAGTTTCACAGGCTGACTGTACATTGTATGAAGTACTTCTTTTTATTTGTTTTAAACCTGCCAATTAATCTCATTGGGTGACTCCTGGTTCTTGTGTTATGTGAGGGAGTAAATAACACTTCCTTATTCACTTTCTCCAGACCATTCATGATTTTATAGATCTCTTTCATATCCCCTTGTAGGGTGTCAGGCCATCCCTGCCTGTCCATTTCCTCCAGACTCTCTCAAAGTTGTCCACTTCTTTCTTAAAGTGTGGCACCCAGAACTTGACATAGTACTTCAGCTGAGTCCTCACCAGTGCCAGTTATAGTGGAACAATTACCTTTCTGTCTTTCAAATGATATGACATGCTGTTGGCCTTGTTGATGGTACAAAATACAGTCTCTGAGCAGGTCTTTTGATTAATTAATTCATTTTGAGACTCTATTTACAAATTTTAAAATATTAACCTAGCTACCGTAGAGAACATGGAGAAATTTTGAGAAATATGAAACATTCATTGTCCATTGCATCTTTGACGCTAGATAATTAACCTAGCTTGTGAAATAAAAAGATATATAATAGACCGCTATTTGCCATTGCACAGATATTGAGCATGTTATCCAGCTGGAGTTAAATGAGGGCTGTACCTCAGAAATCATCTTGTAGATCATTAATCAGAAGATTAGCCTTTTTCATCACCAGTGCTTGGTAAGCATGCAAGGTTTTGGCAGAGTTGCCTACAGGAAACATTCAAAAAAGTCAAGAGAGAAAATTTGAACACTAGTCTACATATTCACAGCCAGAAGAACCAGGTGCTTGTTAATTTTCACATCCACAGGGCCAAGTTACCTGTTTCATCTGAAACCATTTTATTAGTATCATTATATGTATTGTGGTAGGGCCTCCAACTTCAGAGCAACGTCCCCTTCTTTCCCTGGGGGACTGTGCTTCTTCCTATCTGACTTTTCCATCTTGCTTTCCCTGAGTTGCTCCAGCACTGTTTCTCCTGACCTATCTCTCAGTTTCCTCTCCCCTATATACTCCAAGCTCCCACCTCAAGTTTCCCACAGATCTGTACCTCCCCATCCTAAGTCTATCTTAAGTCCTTTTTGCTCTTTCTTCGGTTCCTCTACCTCTCTGCTCTGTTTTACTTTCTTGACTTTCTTCTTAGTTCTCTGCCTTTTTGCTTCTCACCTCTTTCCCATCCAACCACCATTCTTCCGCCCCCCCTCCTCCAGCTCATTGCTCCAAATTTGTGCATTTCCTCAGGAACTCTATCTTCCCCACTTAGCCCCTTACACATCTGTACTGAAGCTAGAGATGTAATTTCCAGAACAGGTAGACATATATGTGCTAGCTTTGAACAAGCTAGCATGCTAAAAATAGTAGGGTAGCCACAACAGTGTGATTGGTAGTACAGGCTAGCCATCAGAGCATGTACCTAATATCCTGGGTTGGATTGGCCAGCCTGTCTCACTGCCCCCAACAGCCATATTTCTAATTTTAGTGTGCTAGCTCAATCAGAGCTAGAACTTGTATGTCTACTCAGACTGGAAATTACACCTCCAGCTCAAGGTATATCCTCATTCCCTGTGGTGGGAGGGCTTCCAACCTGATTTTGCTATTCACAGAAACTCAAGGCGAGAGCAATCCCTAATGGCAGCTGGGAGGGAAAGTTAATTAAACTACCAGCAAAATAAACCTAGTTTGGTTCTCAAGAAAGCCAAAGGATTCAGTAGTTCTTAAAATTATCTGCATGTGTTCAGAGGCTATTACATTCTGCAACATATGCAGTTGCCTGTGCCAAACCTGTTCACACCTTCAAATACAGGAAGCCCTTATGGCATAAGCATAAGACTCATAAAATGTATGTTCAGTTCTGCCACAGAATTCTTTTATGACCTTGGGAGAGACATCAAACCTCTCTGTGCCTCAGTTTTCTACCTAGAAAAGTTTTATCCTACCATTCTGCAGTCAGGAGCTTACTAGGTCAAGGCTACCTCAGGTATGTCTACACGTACTGCAGCCACACCTCCCAGTTGCTGTACAGACATACAGCTGTGGGGATAAATTAATGAACGCTAGTGACGCTGGGATCAAACATTAGCAGTAGGGAAATGATTTTACCTCTGTATTTTAGTAACACCAGTACTAGAATACTGATCATAGTTCATGGGTCCACATTTGAAAAATCAGAGAAGGCGTGAAAAAGAGGTATTCGAATAATGTGAGAACTGGAGAAAACTCCTTATAGGGAGACTTAAAGACCACAAGCTGTTTAGCTTATCAAAAAGAAGACCAAGAGGGGACTTGATTACAGAATATAAATATCTTTACAGGGAGAAAATACTGAGTACAAAAGGCCTCTTTAATCTAGCTTAAAAAGGGATAACAAGAACTGAAAGCTGAAGTCAGACAAATTCAATTTAGAAATAAGGCACAATTTTTTTTAATAGTGAGGATGATTAATAATTGGAAAAACTTAACAAGGAAAGTGCTGGATTCTCCATTTTTCAATGTCTTCAGATCAAGACTGGATGGCTTTCTAGAAGATATGCTTTAATAAAACACAGCTTGCTAGGGGAACAGTATTAACTTAAAAGACCTGTGATATAGAAAGGAAGTCGGACTAGATGATCTTATGGTCTCTTCTGGCCTTACAATCAATTAACTGTTGTATGTCAGTTTCTGTTTGTTTTCCTGGGGAACGTAATTTGCGCTCTTCTTCAGATGAGGCACCAGATATTTTTTGACTACAAAACAGAGCAGCATGTGGTAGGATGCAGCGGACCTGTAATATCTTTGAAGAGAAAAAGGTGAAGACTGTATTCTACTATGTAAATTCTACTTGTTTCTACTCACGACCTTTTTAAGGTGCTGAGTAAGTAAGTGTGAAGTTAATTTGTTTTACAGTATAAAGGTGAGATTTCTGGAGAAGATTTGTAGAATTAGGATAGGGTAAGGTGGAATGACTCAGGTCTCCCTTAGCATATAAATAGTAGCGGGATTAATACCTGCATTGTCTAAGGTGTTTTTGTTCCTTTCCCCTCTTTTTTCTTCTATCTTCTCTCTCTCTCTCTCTTTTTCCCCCCATCCACTTCCTCCCACATTAATCATTTAGGTCTGTGGAGCAAAAAGCATTCTGGTCCATTCTTGTGTTTTCAGAGAAAATCTTCTCTTGAGAAAATTAAAGGGGCTTCTCTTTCAGGAGGGTGTCTGTATGATCTATTTTCTTTTGGGAGTCTGTTTCTTTTGGTTTTCCTGAGGTAAGCTATAGGAGGCCAAATAGTGTGTGACAGGGGCAGACCAGGAATGTGCCAGTTATTGAAAAAGGTGAAGGGAAAATGAAAGAAAAAATATATGTAGAAGGCCCTTTTTGACACAGGCAGGTGTCAAAGCTGCAATCGTCTGACTCTTAGTGAAGTATATTATCCACTGTGCACTGGTGGAGCAGGCCTATCTGTGGTTTTTTTGTGAAAGACACATATGGTAGCCCTCCAGCTTCCTCTAGCAAAGCTGTTTCATCATGGGTCTAGTGCTGAGCCATAGATGAGTTGGGGGAAGTCCAAAATAATTAGAGGGTGAAGGAGACAGTTAGGTGGTGGAGAAAAACACCAGGTCTCCTCTAGGGTGATAAGGGCATGTATGGGACAATCACAGAGGCTGTTGTAGATAGATAGAAGAATGTGGCGTATTGGTTAGCACAGCACAGCACCCCCTGTTCTGTTCTTTCTTGGCTACTATGCTGCATGCCTGTTAGCTGACAGGTTGAGCAGTATGTGCAGTTGGGCTTCATGTGGCATGAATTGAGGATAGAAGAGTCAGCTACCTTGCATCCTGGAGAGCTATGAGCATGAAGGGACAGATTTGTATTGTGCTGTCATTTGTAAACACTATGCACATGCAGGCATATGATTAGGTTACAACAGTGGCACTGCTGCCTGATACCTTGAGTCATTCAGGGCCCTTTTATATTGTCTTCCTTCAGTAACTCAACTGGCAGACTGCAGGACTGTAGGGTTTTTTTATATGGCACTTCTTCAGTTGCTGGTTTGACTGCAGCTTGAAGGCAAATTTTGCCTTTGCTGCACACTTTTTTTTAGAGCTTGGATTGTGGTCGTTACCATATTTTACTCATTTCATGGCCCACTGAAAATGTACCTGATTTAAAACACAGCATGCAACTACTTTCATCTGCCACACCTGCCTCTGAGTAACTCAGCTACATTTTATGCCGTTATAGGCAGAGTTCATTTTCCTTTATCCTCCCACACCCACAGTACAGGCAATATAGATATTAGGGCTTAGAATTTCCATTTATCACCACCCTCAGCTCAGGTTATCTGCTATTGTGTGCTATTATCATAAAATTTGTAGCAATGTGTGTGTTTTTGTGTGTTTCAAACAACAGATTCCATTTTGTCCATCCTTCATCGGTGAGCTCTGTTAATCGAGTACTGCCAGGAAACGGTTCCATTTCGGTTTCTGTCCATCATGTTGATAAAGTGCGTATGTATTTTTGCAACTGTCATTACTCAGTGTATGTAAAACCCTTCTGGTTGATAATTATTATGAGTCACATCTCAAGGATTTTCTTGTAATGAGCTACCGGGCTATCCTGAAGATAAACTGAAGGTTTGCTGTCCTTGCCCTATGCAGTGAATACACAGGAAGGCAGAGGCAGCTTGTCCAATTTACTTTGGAATTTTTTCCTCTTCTTCTCATTTAACTGAGGCACTAGGTATTGTGGCAGAGCAAAAGCTCTGCTATAGTTAAGGTTAAGACCAGCTTTCTATTTAAAGTGCAACTCTGCTGAGTGCTCCAAAATTGACATGGTTTCTTGGCATGCCTTGAAATATAGGGTGTCTCAGGGGATGCCAGGCTCTGTCAGTGGGGCCCTTTGACTAAGGGGTCCTGATAGAATCCCCCTCACTCCCTCCAGAAGCTTTTCTTAAAGTTTGAAGATTCTTGCTGTCATGACCGGGGCATGGGCAGTCATCGCTAATGGCTGGAACAGAAGTTAGGCATACTGGTTGGAAGAGGAGTCATGCTTAGAGCAGAAGATGGGAGCCAGAGCTGAAGTCAGGAACCAGGGAGCATGCAGGGCAGAAACAAAATTAGGAAGGCGACAGGCAGAGACATGATGATAGCTGCAGGCATACGCATTGCTCAGTAAGTTACCTGCTTCTGCTGATCTTAAAAGCAGGCGTGCTGGCTCCCTTTGGCCAATCAGGCTGGCTGGTTAGTCAGGTGGTCCCACCGGAACCCGGCTGAGCTCATTAATCTGCCTGGAAACTAGAAGGAGCCTGCTCCTATGCTGATACTGGAGCCAACCTTTTTTTGTTAGTCACAGATAGAGCTCAAACCAGGGCTCAGATCACATGAGGGTCTCCACTGCTTGAACAGTACCCGCAGAGTGCATAGCACCCCAGCAGTCCATGAGGGAAAATCTATTAAAAAGATGTTACTTCTTCATTTTGGCTTGCCGCAAGCCTCATATGCTTACTTGCGGGCCTAACAGATGACACTGATCGTGTACAGACAGAGAAGCTAACTATCTGGAAAACTGCTTCTTTATTAGTGGACCTGGCTGGCTCTGAAATCTGAAGTGAAAAAAGCAGGTATATTGTTCTAATCTGGGTATTTTTATTTTGGGGAAATGTGATCTGAGAACAGCAGAATATTCTGAAGGTGCTGAAGCTTGTCTTTCACAAGAAAATAAATGATGTTAGCAGGTGCTCACAAGGAGGGGAGGATGGTTGGGGCAGAAGAGTAGGTGGCAACAGGGGGATCCGGTGGTGGAGACTGGGACTAAGGGACGAAGAAGGGAAGGAGGACATGAAGGTGAGTGACAGAGAAACTGGGGAAGAATAGCAAAAGGGGCAACTGGCATCCCAACATTCTGCTCCTGTGTGTGTCCAGTATCTGGGGGGCCTGAAGCCCATCTACAGGGTGTGATTTCCTGTTCCCCTAGTGGGAACCAGCTTTTGGATGGGGCTTGTCCATCCAGGATGAGGTCTGAGCTCCTCTCCCTACCATTATGTGAGCTGGGATATGGGGCCCTTGCCTTCTGGAGGAGTCTGAGCCTCACTCCTTGTCCCTATATATGTGCCAGATATGGAGGTACAAATTCCCATCTATGGCAGTCTGAGCCCTCACCCATAATAGCCAGCTTCTGAAAGGACTTGCCTTTTTGTGGCTATCGGAGCCCTACTCCTGTACTCCTTCACATGATCAGGGATCACTGCACCTCAGGGGGTGTTGGAGCCCTTCTCATGGCTCCCCTAGGTGTTCCAGAAACTGGGACTCCTGCCACGTATGGGTGTCTGACCCTGTACATCCAAGACAGTTTCAGGGGAGGGTTCCCCTTTATGGTTCCATTTGAGACCCCCGTCTATCCAACTTCCCATATGAAACAGGATTTGGGGTAAATGCTGTCTCTGAGTGGGAAGATTACAAAGGTATGCTAAGAGCATACACTAAAAACACACAATTAAGAGAACAAACTGAACGAGCAGCTGAGAATTGGTATGCATGAAACTTAAAATTATTACTTCCAGCTAGAGAATGAGTTCAAATAGCACCACACTCACATAGCATAAGAGAGGTAGGGGCATTAATGCCCATGATCTCCAAGCTCCTCATTTTTCCTTCCGTCCCATCCTTTGCTCTTCCTTCCTTTGCCCATCCTTTCCTTTTCCCCTGTGCCTTCTGCCTCTGCACTTCT
>ML675601.1:75866584-75930367 GCA_007922155.1 Mesoclemmys tuberculata
GAGGAAAACGCTCTTTACTCACTTTGAGTCCCTGGTCCTTTACTCGCTTTGAGTCACAGGCTCTGTGAACTGCCTGTGTGCCTGGCTGCGTGCTACCATGCTCAACGTTGCAGCAATATGTGCCTTTCTGGAGTTTGCGCTCTTTTTGTCCATGTTTCATCGGCATCGTTGAGCTGAGTTTGTGGAGCAGTGTCAGAGAGCGGTTCCATTTGTGTTGGTTTTGTGTCGGGTACCTGGCCCTATAATTATGGGTGAGTGCCAGTGGCACTTCTGCCTGACACTTGGAGTCACTCTCTGACACTGCTCCACTAACTCAGCTCAATGACGCTGACGAACGATGGACAAAAAGTGATCGAACCCCTGAAAACAACAGGGGCTTGGACAGGAGCTGACCCGTGTTGGAGCGTGGATGGAAAGGGACCAGCCAGCCTGTGGTGAGAGTCATATGAGTTTGTAAGGTTTCTGAAAGTGTTACGCTTAGTTTGGAATGTATTTGGCTTTTATTTATTTTGACTAAACCTAAAGCAGTGTAATTGGTTTAAGATGTGTTAGATACTCCATCTGAAGAGACAGGGCTGGTGTGTATCAATTTCTTGGTAAATTGATGAACATAAGAGCTTTAAGTCTTCAGTGGGTTGAAGATTCCTTGGATTACAGCTGAGACAGCAGGTATTCTAGGCAGCAGGAAGAGGTTCTTTTGGGAGGAGCCAGCATCACAGTGTCTTGCAATTTAACCTTCTGGGGAGACAGCCTTCAGGAGCCCTGTCGGGATTCAAACCAGCAATTCGAAATGACTGCAGTCACACCATTGCATAATCCCGCGAGTGGCTGGCTAGAGGTACTCACTCATTGAGTTGGGGGTCAACTTGCTTGCTGGTGGCCGTGCATGAGCTGCCCAGGAGTGGGGGTTCACACAGCAAAGTAGAGTAAGATGGGCTCCAGGTGTGGGAGTTTAGGGGTGACACAGCAATTCACCTGTCCAGCTTGCACTAGGGGAACATCACAGGGCCCTTTGATCTTCTTTTCCTTAGCTAGTGGAGCAGAGGACCATAGACTCAATTCCCATAGCCATCCTTAAGTTGCTGGTTCAAAGGAGCTTTTTTCCCCTTTGCTACACTCTTCTTTAGCACTTGGACTGTGGCCATTTCCACATTTTATGCAATTCATGGGACACTGACTATTGAAAATTGATGTGATTTAAAACACCACTTGCAATTAGTTGCATCTGGCACTCCTGCTTCCAAATACTGAGGCCACATTCTATGCCTTTAATGGTAGAGTTTAAATTTCTTCACCCTCCTGTACCCACAGCATAGACATCTAGCTATCGATCCCAGGCTTCAGATGTGCCATTTATCAACCTTATGTTGGTGTGCCTCCCACATACAATAGACTGGCCATAATTAAGCCCCAAAGCAGTCTTCATGGAGACTCTGACTCTTCTCCATTTTCAGGGTAGAGAAAGCTGTGCTTGAGGTGGAGCTGGTTTTCTGGGAGAGTAAGGAGGTAGGGCTTTTTGTTTGTTCTTTTGTTTTCCCCAATTCTTTTGATTTTGGTGATTTTTTAAATTTTATTTACTTATTTATTGGTGGGTGGAGGACAGCAGAGGTGCAGGAGATTTAAGTTTTGGTTGTAGGGTGGTGATGGAATGTAGGGGGAGAAAAAAAGGCTCTTTAATCATTAACAGTCCCGGTCCTTCAGCAAGAATTTTGTGCACTGCTGGCTGCGTGCTATTATGCTCAAGGTTGTAGCAATGTGTGCATTTCAACTGTTTGATCCCTTTTTATCCATCTTTCATGGGTATCCGCAAGCTCAGTTTTCACAGACTTATAGACTATAAGGTCAGAAGGGACCATTATGATCATCTAGTCTGACCTCTTGCACAACGCAGGCCACAGAACCTCATCCACTCACTCCTGTAATAGACTTCTATCCAATGACTGAGTTACTGAAATCCTCAAATCATGATTTAAAGACTTCAAGGTACAGAGAATCCATCAGCAAGTGACCCATGCCCAATGCTGCAAAGGAAGGCGAAAACCCCCCAGGGCCTCTGCCCATCTGCCCTTGGGAAAATTCGTTCCCGACCCCAATTATGGCGATCAGCTAAACCCTGAGCATGTGGGCAAGACTCACCAGCCAAACACCAGGAAAGAATTCTCTGTAGTAACTCAAAACCCACCCCATCTCACATCCCATCACAGGCCTGCTCAGGGAGTACTGTCGAAGAGTGGTTCCAGTTCTCTCAGTCTTGGGTTTTTGTCCATCATACTGATAGAGTTGATATTTATATTTGCAACTCTCATTATACAGATAGTCTGTTAAAGGTTTCTGGTGGGGAATTGTTACAAACCCGATGTCGAGGAATTTTTTGTAATGAGCTGCCAGGTTATCCTACAGACAATCTGAATATTTGCTGTCCTTGCCCTCTTCAATGAATACTCAGGAAGACAGGCAGCTTGTCCCCTTTACTGTGGAGTTTTTGCTCTTCTTGTTATCAGGAACTGCAGTGTTAGGTGTGTGTGGATGTGCAAGGAAAGGGCATGTGTGAGTTTTTCTGATGGGAATGAGAAAGATATATTTTGTTTAAAGGAAAGAAACAGGACGAGTGTATATTGCTATGTCGAATTCTCATTGAATGGCAGGCCTTTCTAAGGTGCTGTGTAAGTGTGAAGATAATTTGTTTTGTGCTATGAAGAGGAAAGCTCTGTAAGAGAGGGTTTCATGCTTTGGTCACAGTTGAAGTTGGAAGGCTGTCAGTTGTGTGAGACAGGTTGAGGAATTAGTTCAAATAGTGCTTATTTAGTATATCAGAGGTAGAAGGATTGATACCTGTGTTTTCCCCTTCCTGTCTTCCTCTCCCCTTCTCCTGCACCTGCTTCTTCCCACATTAATCATTTAGGTCTGTGAAGAAAGGAGTATTCCAATCTGCTCTTGGGTTCCAAAAAGGCTTTTGTCCTGAGGAAGCCAAGGGGGCGGCTTCTCTTCCAGAAGAGTGTGTGTCTGAGCTCTTTTCTTTGTAAGTCTGTTCGTGTTTGCTTTCCTGAGGTAAGTACGGGAGTAGTGTGTGAAAGGGGCCAAGTGTCAGAAACTGAGAAGGGCATGGTCAGGCCTAGCAGTTGAAGCAGCAGCAGTCATACCTATGGTTGGGCTGGGGACTGGAGCCAAGGGTCAGAGCAGAAAAATCAAGAGCAGAGTTGGAACCAAGAGCAGAGTTGGAACAAGGCTAAAGCAGGAGCAGCAACAGGCTGTGGGGTAGAACAGGAGCAGGAGCAGTCTGTCAGATCTGCCAAGCAACAGGAGACACCCCCAACAAGGTAGCAACATTGAGCAGCCTGGAGTGGCTGCTTTCATTGTAGCCTGTATCCCTAGTCTTGGGGTCACCTGGTTAGACCTTCATCTGTGGTGTTGCTGAGCCTTGATTGATTGATATGGAGCCCTCAGGTAATCAGGCTCTGAGAGCACTCATGAGGCTCAGAGATGACTCCTTACATTACCTCTCCTTCGAAAGACACCTACCAGAACAGGTTAATTGGGATGTGACTAGTGGAATTCTTGAAGCAGGTTGGGTGCATGTATGTTTGTCTGGCTCCCACGAACAATCAGCTGGACCACAACCCTTCCAAATCAACAGGGTACATGAGCTTTCTTGGAGAATTTTGGAGTCCAAGATCTGTTAATGAAGTATTTCTCATGCCCCGGACCATGATGAGTGGATGTGCCCATTGAATTCATCCGGGGAAGGAGTTGGTGTGATTTTTCAGCAAGGAGATGTGGAATACTGGGTCCATTTTCACCACTTAAACATTTGGAGTATGAAGGCCACAGCACTGATCTTTTGGATGACCCAAAATGGGCCAAGATATCGGTAATCCAACTTCTTTGAAGGTGAGGTAGAGTCAAGGTATTGTATTTCTTTCTTATCCCACACTCTCGCACCATCGGTCCCCTCCCCATTTTTCCCCGCCCAGGCTATGAAAGAATAACGACAGATGGTTTTTAAAGCTGCAAAGTTTTATTTGTGATCCATTTCAATGGGGGGATGGAGGATAAGTTAACATTGTAAAGTGTCACTGTGCAAGCAAATATGGTTGCATGCAGTTTTTAAAGGGGCCGTCGCGTCTTTCTGCTCACCTCCACCGGTATGAAGTGAAGCATGAACTGCACCCTGCTCAGCTTCCTCCTAAAGCGCTTGGTGGTGGGGGCTGATAACAAAGTGGTGGGTGGTGGAGCATTTTGGAGGGGCTGCAGAGGGAGTCTGTTCTGCCGCTGCTGGTCCTGGAGCTCTACCAGACACCTCAGCACGTCGGACTGATCCGCCATAATATGCAACATCTGTTCGTATCACACTTCTGCTCCTGTGCTGATGTTTTGCATTCCATGTCCATGTCTAGTTTTTCAGGCAAGGCCATCCTCCAGGCTCTCAGCTCTGTGTCACCAGCCGCGGAGGTGTTCATTAGTTCGTTGAACGTCATCCCGCTTTTTTTTTCTGCTTCCTAATCTGGGACAGTCTTTCAGCAGGATTTCTGCAAGGGCTGAAGGCCGAAGTGTTGACCGTAAGAAAAGCAAAGCACAAGGTTGCCATTGTTAGCTGACCAAAGTAGTAAAAGAAATGTTACAATGTAAAAAGAACTCCCCTTCATGTTCATAAAACAAAGCCAGACTCACATTCCAGTCTGTAGGTAGCGGACAGGTCAGAGTGCCATTCCAGCATGGTAAGCAAGGGGCCCCTGCATCAATTATGGAGAGGTTTCGTGAGCACTAAAATCCACAATCCACACTTAAGCAAGAAGAGGGATCACCGGGCTCTCCTGTAACATCCCAAGGTTTGGCTTGGGAGGAGGTGGCCAAAACAGATTAGAGAATGCTGTGGGTGAAGTGTAGCAGCAGAAAACCTAGTGCAACCAGTTTCCCAACCCCTAATGCCCGTAGCAACAATACCAGTACTAGGAATTGTTTTGGTGACGCACCCAGGACACTGGCCATGGCAGAGGAATAACACAGAGTAACTGTATCGGTCGGGTATTTTAAACTTGTGCCATCTTCCCTAGGTGACCATGTGTGATATCAGTCTCCTGAGGGTAAGGCAGGCGGAAAAGGAAGATTTGCTGCAAGCATCGGGGTACAGGTCTGGCCCTTATGCTGCTATGCAGTGTTTCGCGATGATGCCTGCTCATTTAATAGCAGAGTGGTGGGGTAAAGTCTCCTATTGTGGTGGAAGACATAAAGCTGCCCTCCCCAGAAACCTTCTGCAAAGGATTACAGATTACCTACATGAAAGTTATCTTGAGATATCCACAGAGGATTCTCGGAGCATACTTCTGCACACAAATAGTCTGTTCTGGGAGTAACCCTCCCCTGAAATTTGCCAACACCAAGGAAGTCCATCCCCTCAAAAACACAAACTCCTTTTAAGAAGTTGGACGGGGGACATAAGCGCAAAAATTAGATTTGCCATACACACTCACTAGATATGCCTTCCCCGGCATCTCAGTCAGTCCCACTATCCTGCATGTGGCTCTCATCTCCTTTATTAAAGATCAGGGCCACCACCCCAGTTTGCTAATCCCAAGGTACTGCACCCACCTTCCATGCAAGATTGACGAGATACGTTAACCATGACACCCTGACTTTGTCCAGTGATTTCAACATCTTTGGGTGAATCTCATCCACCCCTGCTGCCTTACTGCTGCAAATGCCCTTTACCGCCATAGTGGTATATCCACCAGGTTGAGGGATTCCTCGAAGTGCTCCTTTCACCTCTCAACAATCTTCTCAGTCACAGTCAGCATTTCACCACCCTTGCTGAGAACAGCCTGGGCAATGTCCTGCCAAATGCGATGAATGGTTTTCCAGAACACCTTTGAGGCCATCTGGTAGTTCTTCTCTATGGTCTTTTTAAACTCCTCCCAGGCTTGGGCTTTCACTTCAGTGACCACCACAACTGTAGCCCTAGCCCTCCTAGCCAACTGGTACCTCTCTGTCATATCAGGAGTCCAATTCACGAGCATTTCTTGGAAGGTCTCCTTCACCTTGACAGCTTTCCTCATCACTGGTGTCAACCAACAGGTCATAGGGTTGCCACCATGACAGGCAGCAACCACCTTAAGGCCATAGCTTTCTGTGGCTGCCTCAACAATTGAGGCCTTGAACATGGTCCACTCAGACTCAATGTCTACAACCTTACCCAGAATGCAGAAGAAATTCTTCCAGAAGTGAGAATTAAAGTCTTTCTTCACAGGGTCCTCCACCAGACATTCCCAGACTGACCTGCACTAATTGTTTGGGCCTCCCATGTGTATCTGGCTGGCATCCCATGCATTGGATCCAACTATTTAAGTAGTGATTTGTTGATAGCTCTGCTCCTCTCTTCACCTGGGTGTCCAAAACGTATGGACTTAAGTCCGATGAAATAACTATAAAGTTGATCATGGATCTTCGGCACAAGGTGCTCTGGTACCAGGTGCATTTATGAACTACCTTCTGTTCAAACATGATGTTTGTTATGGATAATGTATGACTAGCACTGTAGTCCATTAACAGTTCACCTTTCAGATCCAGATCAGGGAGGTTATTCCTCCCAATCACGTCTCTCCAGGTATCTCCTTCATTCCCCACATGGGCATTAAAGTCCACCCATTAGAACAACTGAGTCAGTAGGTGACACTCTATTGAGTACCAATCCCACCATCTCCAAAAAGGCAGAGTACTCTGAACTGCTGTTAGGCACATAAACACACATACATAATTCTTATAATCTCTTTTGCCCAACTCTAGGTGGGTTTTCAGTATTTCTTGGATGCTATGAAGGTGTTTGACTAAGTCAGAGGCTGAAGGTACAAAGGAAGTTTGTGGCATGGTGTCAGGCAGTCTGTCCTTGTGGTCGGAGCAGGAATCAGACCTAGTGGTCGGAGTCTGCATGCCAAAGCCAAAGATTAAGACACAGTCAGAACCAGGAATCAGAGCCAAGTATCAGAAACATAGTCAGAGTCCAAATGGCAGTGTCAAGGGTTAAGACAGAGTTGGAGCCAGGAATCATGATTTCATTTTACAACTGGTTCATTTGTTGTCCGAAGACAAATAGCCTTCTTCTGGTAAATCTGACTGTGCTCAAAAACATTGGGGAGGAGAGGGAAGGAAGTCATGCTAAAAGGGTGTAAAACATTTAAAACTCTTGCATTCAGAGCTGTGAAGCTCCCAACAGTAATGCAAACGCACGAGTACCAATCTGAGAGCAGACCGTTAAAAACCAAGGCAGAAACCGCAAATTGGTTGTGAGTTCTAAGTTTAGATTGCACCAACTGCAAGTCCTTAGGCATTTTGATAGCATTAATGTGGAGTAACAGACAGTCCCCTTGGATACTCCAGTCTGTCTTAACACCTAGGTGAACATATCTCTCTGATGGATGGCCCGTTATCCCAAGAATCAGAGCAATATTTAGGTTACTCCTAATCCCAAAGGACCAGTCAATTACTCAGGTCAATTACATTTTAGGTCTCATCCTGAAGACAAAGTTTGTAGCTAATCCTTTAGTAACCTATATGAAGATGTATTAAATAGGAAAAGGAAATTAGAGTGACTTACAACGTTAAACAGACAAATATAGGCACATGAATGAATTACAGTCTTAGGTTTAAAATAGTAATACAACCTTCTATAATCAGCAAGTTCTATTTCTCCTTTATGGCTAAACCAGAATAAGCAGCTGGGGATCTCTTGTTTATGCCTAAAAACACCTTGTCTCTGCAGAGTCCAACCATCACAGAAATCCTTATGTAAATGGGGGAATGGTCCTGCAATTGTGTGGAACTTTCCTGGCTTCTGTACCACCCCAGTGGAGTCAGATAGCAAAAGGATCTGAGTCCTCGCTCCAAGTCCCTTTACCCAGATGCCTGCCTGATCTTGAGGATTCCTTTCCCACTCCCCTGTGCGGCAGAGTCCTTGTAACCCCAGTCTTGCTGTGCTCCTAGGTGCTCTCTCCATACCGGCCACTTCCCTGATCCCTTGATCACTACATTAAATTTACACCAAATACAATGTATTGAACAGCAACTGTAAGAAAAATAAGGGGAAAAGGTTAAAGGAGCAAGGAACTCTGCCCGATGGGTAAAGGAACACCGTCAAAGGCAGTCTGTGGGACTGAAGAAAAGTCCAGTTTATATCTCACACGTCCCAGGCCTCCCTCTCAGGACCTGCCTGCACTGGGACGATACTGCAGGTAAGACACCTGCTCTGGTAGCAGCTACACACCTTCAGGCTCTTGGTGGCAGGACCCTCCTTCCCAGCATCAGCCCTCCCGTTGGGTTCACATCCCCCCCGTCTAAGTCCAGCCTCCAAGGCCCTCTTGCCTGATGACTTCTCCCTGCACTGGGCCCCCTGCCCCAGGTCCCCACTTTACTCTTTCCGATGCTCTCTGCTCTCAGCTCTGGTATTACTTGTGACATGGCAGGTGTCTGCTCTTCTGGCTCTGGCCCCACAGCTTGGCACTGGAGCTTATCCCTGGCTCCCTGGCTGGTCTCAAATACTCCAGCTCGGGGCTGCTCCATCTCCCACTCCCTACGTCTGCCTCCAGTCCCACTCTGCCTCCTCTGACTCAGTGCTGCTGCTGCTTTGCCTCCCGCTCAGCTCTGCCTTCTCTGTCTCTGGGCTGCTGCTCTCTCCCCAGCCTAGGTTAGGCTGCTGCTGTCTCCTTAGTTCTGCTCTGCTCTGGCTCAGGCGGCTCACATAGAAGATTGGCTCTAGGCTCTTGACTCCCTCATTGGCCTGCCTGCCCTGTCAATCTGGCTGATTTGGAGCGTTGGCCTCTCCTCATTGGCCTTGGGGACTGTCAGTCTCGGAATCCTAATTTCTCTTTGGCCCTTCCCCTTTCTCCTGGTAGTAGGAGAGGACTAAGCAAAAGAGAACCCACTAAGTTTCAGTAAAGGGCCAACAGCCCTCTTACACTTAGTTCCTTTGGTTTGGAGTCTGGGGGTTTTGTCCTCCTGCCATGTGCTCTGACTCCAAACTCTGCTGGAGGAGTCCACTTGCATGACTTCTCTTCAGAAGGAGGAGAGCAGAACAATAAGAGTCTTTAGTCCTTTAGTTGACGATTCCTCGTCCAGATGTAGGGAATTTCCAGTTGTAAGATTCTATCATAGTCCATCTGGTATCTATGCATCTCCTCTTTAAGGAGGGACATAACAATTTCTGTAGAAGTGAGCAACTCTTCATATTAATTAATGTCCCTCTCCTGTATGGCACTTCATACAGTCACAAAGGCTCATAATACAGCTATTCAAATATCACATTACAATTTGGAACACAGATATTACAAGTAAGATTAATGCATGCAGCAACTCACAAGCATCAATAGAGGGTAAACACTTGCTCATAATTCTGATCCCTATTTTATCAATATTAACCTACAAGTGAACCAGACAGCTTCTAGCTATCTATCTGTCAATGTCCATTTGAGACATGGTGACCTTGGCACCTGGCCACCCAAGGTCACAAAAACAACCAGCAGAGCCAGTGAAATGGTGATTAAGAGTGGGCACAACACTGCTTTGTGATCTTAATCTGAATTTCATGTTGTTGTGTAGGCAAGGAGCTGTGTCTAGGGTTAATTGCTGTGAGCTGGATCATCCCCTCTGCTTCTGTGTGTGGAAGAGATTTAGATCCAGTGGATCCCCAGCTCACAGGCATGGAAGTGGGTGTGTATCTCTTCTATGGCATCGTCCCTACTGGCTGGGCCGCTGTGGGGTTTCTTTGCTGGAGCCCCATTCAGAGCAGTTGCGAATGTTGCTACTAGCTAAGGAGTAAAAGAACGTAAAACAGCTATTTAATGGTGAATAAATGACATGGCCATTGTATAAAGAAAGACTTGGGCTTTGTCTTCACTGACTTAGATGAGTTTCTTTTTTTATACAGAGAGAGAGAACTAATGTGCCATAGTTATCTCACTGTAAAATCCTAAGGGGAGATAAGCCATTTGTAGTGTTTACTGCAGTGGCATACCATGGGTCTCTGCCGCCCGAGGGCCGTACTTACATTGGAGCCCTCTCCTCCCCCGGCGGCAGCAGTGCCCCGCAGGGAGGTCCGTGGGCTCGTGTTCTGCTCTCCCCCACTCTCCCCTATTGGCAGCAACAGCGGCGCCCCCTGGAGGACAGTGTCTGAAGGCCCATTTTCCATTCTCCCCCACTGTGGGGATGGCGGGGGCTGCCCGGCAGTGGCAGGGGGAAGGGGATGTGACGGGCACTGGTCCCTACAGCTCCCTCCTTGCCCCAGAGCACGGGCGGAGGGGGTGGGAGTAGGCCCTGGCTGCCTGCAACACTGAGCAGCTCCTCCTCCGCGGGCCTGTCCGGCGCCCTCCCCCAGGCTGGCACACGGGGGCATGCCCCTCCCTCCCCCCGGCCATGCCCACGGCACACCACTGGTTTACAGTGAGATAGCTAGGTGAGGTCAGTGCTATGGCCCCACCTGGGGTTGGCCTGGCCTAGTTTACCTCATGGAGTGCCTTCTTTCCACTGTTTTTGCAGAAGGATAGCTAATGCATGTTAATTATCCTATGGCAAAACCACTTTTTTTTGGTCAGTGAAGACACAGCTGCTTCTGCCCTAGATTGTAATAGAGCATAGTTTACAGGGGTGACATTGAGGAATGTTGTGTAATGTTAACTCAAGATAAGAGGCTATAAAATAAGAGAATTCTTTGAACTTGAAATCCATGGTACCATAATAGCACTGAAACTCGAACCTAGATATCATGCAACCTCACCCTCCTCCAATAAACCTCTCTTCTAAGTTCATTGCTTTCAGTTAGCCTTCCATGGGTGACTTCCTCCCCAGCCTACATTTCACAGCCTTTTTCATTCAAATTTTAATATATTACAAAAATAGAGAGATTTACTGCTATTTCTGTGAAACCAAGCATATCTTATTCAGCTGCAACAAGGAGGGAGCTTCTTCTGTTTGGGTTCAGAAACACACATGACATTCATTGGGTAAGATACTCTCCTCTCCAAAAAGTCCTCCCAAAAAACTATTTATTTTATTTCTTTGTTTATTCATTACATTCTTGTCTAAGCCCCCAGTTGGGATTGAAGTTTGGTAAAGCTAGGCTCTGCACAAACACACATAAAGACATGGTCACTTCCTGGAAGACAGGGTAGGACAAGGATAACAATATTAAGATTGTGTGGTTACATCGGCTAATTGCATGCACAGGTAGATAGCTCTACATCATATCATTCTTTTTCTTTAATAAACTAAATTAAATCAGCCCTCCAAGATGGCTGCTCAGTGTAGTCACCACTGGTAGACCAATTTTTGTAGGTGTCAAGCAGAAATGAGTCTTGAGGAGGATTTGGAGGGGTAAAGAGACAGGTTTTCTGGATTAAATTGGGGACAGTATTCTGTGCACAGCGGGTAGTCTGGGATGAAGCCTGGAGATGTTTAAGGGAGAGACATACAAAATGGGTTTTGAGTGGCATCACTGGCAGGCGGAGGCAGGGAGTGGGGAGTAGGTCCTCTATGTTGGTGAGTTGGGTAGTTGGAAGAGTGGGTCGTCTTTGGTTTTTTGAGGAGGGTAATTCTATCCCGTCTGCTGGTCATCTTTCCTAGCTGGTGTTCCTCACTGGCCCTAACTGGCTCCCGCACAGTACTGAGTCTTCAGAACCTGGGTCGGAGCTGGTCAGGCTGGCTCTGGCAGGGAGAGAGCTGGGTTTCCAGACTGTCACTTAGTGCCACAGCAGGTTGGTCCTGCCTCTATCGTGCTCCTAGGCAGCTAACGGATGGACTGGTTGTGGGGATGAGATGGTGTGCTTTTCACGTACAGCTATAAAGAAAGATCCCTTTGCAGCATCTGCTGCAGCCAAAGCAATAGCAGTCTCACAAGCAGTATAAAGGCTGCCAAGTGTGTTGTCCCAGACTTAAAAGGCAGAACATTTTAACAAGCCAAGCTGGCCTTAACATATATGGGTGGGCTTGTGAAACATTTTTTGTCATTTCCTCTCTGCTACAATGTAATTTACTCCTGCCCACCACTATCACACCATTGCACACAGGGCCAGCCTGCAGATTTAGAGGAGGATTAGCTAGATGGTTCTTTGGGAGACGATTCACATGTATCTAATTTATTTCACCTAAAATTGTGTGTAAGGTGGCATCTGTAGGTTCCCTCAGACTCCTGCTGCAGAAGAAGAGCCCTTATTTCTTGCTACCATAGC
The DNA here is from genome assembly GCA_007922155.1 of Mesoclemmys tuberculata. Classification (NCBI taxonomy): domain Eukaryota; kingdom Metazoa; phylum Chordata; order Testudines; family Chelidae; genus Mesoclemmys; species Mesoclemmys tuberculata. The sequence goes on from ML675601.1 coordinate 75,878,791, forward strand.
TGAGATTATCATAGAATCATAGGGCTGGAAGGGACCTCAAGAGGTCATCTAGTCCAGTCCCCTGCACTAATGGCAGGACTAAGTAATATCCAAACCATCCCTGACAGGTGTTTGTCTAACCTGCTCTTAAAAATCTCTAGTGATGGAGATTCCACAACCTCCTTAGGCAATTTATTCCATTGATTAACCACCTTGACAGTTAGGAAGTTTTTCCAAATGTCCAACTTAAACCTCCCTTGTTACAGTTTAAGCCCATTGCTTCTTGTCCTGTCCTCAGAGGTTGAGAAGAACAATTTTTCTCCCTCCTCCTTGTAACAATGTTTTGTGTACTTGAAAGCTGTTATCATGTCCCCTCTCAGTCTTCTCTTCTCCAGACTAAACAAACCCAGTTCCTTCAGTCTTACCTCATAGTTCATGTTTCCTAGACCTTTAATTATTTTTGTTGATCTTCTCTGGACTTTCCCCAATTTGTCCACATCTTTCCTGAAATGTGGCGCCCAGAACTGGACACAATACTCCAGTTGAGGCAGAATAGAACGGAAGAATTACTACTCATGTCTTACATACAACACTTCTACTAATACATCCCAGAATCATGTTCGCTTTCTTTTTCAACAGCATTACACTGTTGACTGATATTTAGTTTGTGGTCCACTATGACCCACAGATCCCTTTCTGCAGTACTCCTTCCTAGGCAGTCATTTTCCCATTTTGTACATGTACAACTGATGGTTCCTTCCTAAGTGGAGTACTTTGTATTTGTCCTTATTGAATTTCATCCTATTTACCTTAGACCAATTCTCCAGTTTGTCCAGATCATTCTGAATTTTAATCCTATCCTCCAAAGCACTTGCAACCCCGCCCAGCTTGGTACTGTCTGCAAACTTAATGTGTACTCTCTATGCCATTATCTAAATCATTGATGAAAATACTGACCAGAACCGGACCCAGAACTGATCCCTGCGGAACCCCATTCATTATGCCCTTCCAGCGCAACTGTGAACCATTGATAACTACTGTCTTGGAATGATTTTCCAACCAGTTTGCACCCACTTTATAGTAGCTCCATCTAGGTTGTATTTCCCTATTTTGTTTAAGAGAAAATAGTTCTTATGAGGACTCAAAGGTCTATTAACAAGAGGCTCCTGTGAGCCACCTCTGCCTCATCAGTGAGCTTCTACTAAAATAATTCGACCCTCACACTCTTCATTGGTGACCTGTAGCTTATAGGCAGTATAAATGCTTCTAGACAGAACACCTTCTCTTCCCTCTCTGTCTTGGCAGCCTAGATTATACCCGTCTATGCTGACATTTCACCAAGTTCCAGTTATGCCCACTGCATCATAATCTTCATCATTTAGTAGCCCTTCCAGTTTGACTTGCTAGGTTCTGTGCATTTGTGTACAAACATTTTAGTACATCAATACTTGCATTCTTCAGCTTCTGTCTCAGAAGATCATCATCTTCTGCCTTACTTCATAGGCTGGAAGTACATGCCTCGTCATTTGAGTAAAGCAAAAGCTCCCTTTCTTCCCTTTCCTTACCAAATTTAAAGCTTGCCTGCAGTGGAAGGGAGGGATGTAAAAGGGGCAGCTGGGTGAGGGCTGGGGTAGAGGGAATGAGGAGTTCAAACTTCTGTAGTCACTAACGGTCATCTCTGAGCCTGCCCAAAGGGAAAGGAAGGAGGAGATACATCTCTATTGCCAGTGACCTCCCTCTTCCCTTCCACTGCCTGGTGCCAAAACTCCCTGATGTCTCAATTCAGCTGTCAAAACAACTTTCCCCTGACAGCTTTTAAGGCCTTGTCTGGATGAGAAAGTTGCACTGGTTTCACTAAAAGTGTGACCTGAAACTGATTTTGTCAAACTGGTGCAATTTTCTCATGTAGACAAGGCTCTGATACATTTATACATTTTAGGAGGAATCCTGGCCCCATTGACTTGACCTTGAAAATCAAGAGCAGACTGAAATACATTGAATTTAATATGATTCTCTTACTCTGCATACCCAGTATTTTACTCATTTTCATTCGTATGTCAGTAAAAACCTCCAACTTCTTTTAATTCACCAGAATCTGCTGCAGAGTTTCTAAACTGCCACATTGGTGTTGCATGAAAACCAGATGGCCTTGCTGTTGAATTTAGGTCCATCTTGTCCCAGAGTACAGAGAGTTTGTTAATAGCAAATAGCACATGTATAGCACTTTTCCTATTCAAAACACTTTATGAATATTAACTATTGTGAACAAGAAGGCCATCTATAAGGTATTTACTGGTCAATTACTGTTTTGTACTAATTACTCTTATAGTCAAATAACACTGAAAATAATGTCAATTGCATGTACAGTATGTAAGCAGATAGTGCAATTCCTTACAGTATGTAGGGGGAGGGCTTAAATTTGTAGATGGAATATTTATTGTTTGTACAGTGGTGTGATAAATTATTGGCAAATAGAAGCACAGATGGCTTTGCCCTGAGATCAGGCATCACATGCCAGAAATTATCTGGGAAATTGTCATTTTAAAAATAACTCTAGAGTAAGTGCCAAGTTCTGAGGGATCCATGTGTCTAATAAACAGATATAAACACAGCAGTGTCCAAAGCTGAAATATATTTGGATTATACCATGGCCATGGAAAGCATGCACAATTATCACCTATCCTCTGCTAACAAAAATGAAATCACTTCATATTTCTTTTGTGCTTTTAATCAGGAATTCTTTAACTGGAATAAATGGACCAAATACTCACACTAAATTAAGTTCCAGTTCCTTAGGAAATTCAAGCAATTATAAAGTCAAAGGAATTTTTGTATCAGTTTTTAAAAGTTATTAAACTTTTAGGGCCTGATTATTTCCCCCTCGCCCCTGGAACTGATCCACAGCTCCCATTAGATTTGTGAGTACTCAGCACTTCTGAAATTCAGGCTTTTAGAGTTTATTAATACTTCTAAGTCAAATTATTGCCGTTTATTAAAATTGTTTGTTACACTGCAGTAATTAAGCAGTGATTGTTACATTACTATTCCTGATAATATTCTTTTGCTTCAACAGAAAGTGATGCTGGGCTATTCAGGGCCCTATAATTTTCACTGTGGTTTAGAGATAAGAATGAACTAGATTACATTCACCATGCAGTTAACGCTTGTGCTTCTCCAAGGGGATAAGTGCTGCCATGTGTCAGTGACAACTGTCAACTATTCTCCCCTTCCTCCGCCTCCTCCTCTCCGAGACAGGAATGTTGATCTCTCATTCCTGTAATCCATCACCTGTCTGAATCTGTCCTCATGTCACTTGCATATATGGACAAGTTAGAATGGCAACCTGTGACGTTGTGCTGCTAAAAACAGCTCCAGCTCCCTTCAGCTCTTCATTTAAACAATGTCCTCCAGTGAAAGAAATTCAAAGGACATTTGATCACACAAGTCGTGGAATTATTTCAAGGAAATTAACCTGGAAACTGATCAACAGTACCCTTATTCTGGGCATATGCACCTTGGAACAGCTAGGAGATGAGCATTTCTCTGAATTATAAGTCCTTTTCCAAAGAGCAGCAAACCATGGATAACCTGGAGAAACAGCTTATTTGCCCCATCTGTTTAGAGATGTTTACTAAACCTGTGGTCATCCTTCCCTGTCAGCATAACCTGTGTAGAAAATGTGCCAGCGATATTTTCCAGGTAGGTTTATTTCAATATGAAGATTTGCAGATACAAATGTCATTTCTTCAAGGCAAAAAGGAGGGGAGAATTTACACAATTAGTTATTTGCTGTTGACAATTTGCAAGTTTTTTAAAAAGGCATAAATAGAAGCTGAACTTAGACAGGAAACTTATCTGATGTTTGCCTCTCTCTGCCTGGAGATCTGTGGGGGAAGATCCTCTGCTGCTGTAAGTTGTCATATGGTGTTTACATGTATGGTATCCATATATAGAGACAACTTATACCAGAAGAGGATCAGCCCCCTTATCTTTTACATTTTGACCTGTTTCTTGCATTTATTTTTATTCAGACTGAAATTTTATTTCAAGCATTTAGAGCCAGGAAGATCTATCAGAGGCAGGGCCATCTATAGGGGAAGGGTAAAGGGGACAGTTTGCCCAAGCCTCCAAAATGATGGAGGGGTGGCTGGGCCAAAGCTGAGTGAAAACATTGTGATCTGGTGCATGGGTTGCAGTGCCACTCAGGGTTGGTGCCCACCATTGATAGTGCAGAGACCCATTGGCCCAGCCCAGTTGGGTCCCGGTGCCACCACCACCACTGGGCTCATTGCACTGCATCCAAGGTGATCCACAAGGCCTAGAGCCCAAAGTTAGGAACAGTGCTGTTAGGAACAGGGATACTGCTCCCACTGGCAGCAGGGCCAGAGCTCAAGGAGAATTGGACAGAGAGCAGCTCCCTGGCTACATGCAGGGCAGGGGCCCCCTTCCCTGTGGGGAGGGCAGCAACCTCACAGGCCTGAGCTTTCTCTAATCCCATCTCACTCCACCTCCTTAAACTCTTTCATCTCTGTGATAATTTTTTTGGAAGGACAGGAGGGGGCTTCACTTTCAGATTTTACCCCGGGCCCCCCAAAATCTCTGTGCGGCCCTGATCAGAAAGGGGAAATGTTTAAAAGCATTTCATTTCAAATTCATTTTTGTTCTAGCACTCTAGAATGGTTTGTTTATCCCTAGCACAAGTTGCTGCAATATTATTAGCTGGCAGGTGCTAAGCGAAGTGACACTGGGCCATAACTTTCATCTGGGGTTTTTTCAGGTCAATGGAGAGTCTGCTTTAAGGGCCTGATCCACTGATCACTGGAGTCATGAGAGTGTTTTCACTGACTTCAGTGAGCTTTAGATCAGGTCCGAAATAGGAGGCCTGATACGCTCCTTGTGTTCTGAAAATTAAAGCCATTATTAGAATAATCACAAAGTGTTTGTTTAAAAAAAAATTTTGCGTGGCCTTATTCAGCTGTAATTTTACTGCTTGGCAAGAACAGGCCTCCAACCCATATCTGCCAACCAGAGGAGGCACCACTGTGGCATCTGGTGGTCGATTTCGCTGTCCTTCCTGCAGACATGAAGTGGTTCTGGACAGACATGGTGTGTATGGACTTCAGAGGAACCTATTAGTGGAAAATATCATTGACATATATAAGCAGGAGTCCACCAGGTAACATACTAACTTGTATCCTTAAAAGAATATTTACCACACAAGTTGATGCAGTTCAAGACATTGTCATGTTCTACCTTTCTTTCCTTTGCTTTGTGAGTTGTTAGTCCTGTTTATTTTATTTTATCTTTTGAAAGTGGCGGAGGTTAACTTTGCTGAGAGAGTGCAGTGATATCATACGTGCCTCTGTGTTTGTGGTAGAATGAAATTACCCCTCACTTGCTATTCTATATCATTTAACAGAGAGCACCATTAAAATAGGTGCTGATTTTTTGCTTCCCACATATGGAATCTAATCCTCCAATCCTTATTCACATGAGTGATCCTTAATCATGCAAGCAGAGTCCTTGAAGTCAATTGGGTGAGTCACGTGGTAAAGAAAGAAGGGACTTGCCCATTTACTCAATCTCACAAATTTTTTAAAACTTGTATGTTCCACAATTTGTCTTCAGTCCATATACTCCTGTCTTTCCAGCACATGTTAGGAAGCCCTGTGGGGCAAATGGAGTGAGAACAAATATATCTGAATTGTACTCAGAAACCATCCTGCATCGTCATAAACTGAATCATCAATACTTTTCAATAAAACACACCTGTGAGCATGGGATGTGAACTCATGAAATCAAGTCTTATTTAGGGCTCACTTTCTGTACAGAAGAGAATGAAAAGGCCAAAAATAACCATTCATGACAACACAGAAGCATGAGTTAACCCTACAAAGCAAGGTTAACATTAAGTCACAACTACTGGATGCATCACTGAGCCAGCAGTAGAACGTTACCATTTTTTTTCTTACCAAGTGATAAGCAGGAAGGGTGCTAAACCGTCCCTGATCGTAATTCAGCTCACATCATTGGGAAGAAAATTTAAATAACTAGCCCAGTCCTACAGTCTTGCTCAAGCGAGTAATCTCCTTATCTACTCAAGCAAAATATAGAATGAGTGAGGGGCTGCTTGCAGCATTGCTTTCATGCTGAGTATGCCTTTTAGAGGCAGGCTGTCTGGCTGGTTGCAGATTTCCCTCATTACTTACCATCTTACAAACCTTTTTGTCAGTGGGCCCATGAAGGACAGACTCAGTAGAAAATCACAGATCTACCACGAAGAAGGCCAGGAAAGAGTAGCACATGTCCACAGAGTTAGTGGAAGCTTTGTCAGATATTTACTTTATGTGCCCAACTGTGGTGGTGCACAAGGGGAGAAAGGGTAACGGGGACCCACAGTTGCAGCCTTTGTGCTCCCCACTGCACTAGCAACTCTAACGACTCCAAATGAGGCAGGGAGACAGAGGTGAAAGCAGGGTCATGGTCCACACACTGTTAACTCTGGGCATGTGTGACACATGAGCTGTGCTCCCTGCCAGAGGCACAATGTCCCCCAGAGCTCCCGGTGCAGTGTTCTGGTGCCTCCATGCCTCCCCAAGTACAAGGCTGTGGCTACAAGGCAAAATGGAGCCCTGTGTGCCCCATTCACAGCCCCACTCTACCCCTTTTGCACTACCCCACTACAGCAAAGGGCCCATAAACTGGCTAGATATTGGCTCTCAGAAAATACTTCTGCTGTAAAGGAGTTCTCCAGTTGCTACAAGCTCCTCTATGCTGTCCTTCATCGCAATCCCAGGGGACATGCTGGAGCATGGCTGGAGGGAGGGGTATGTGGCTGGAGCATTAGGTATTCTTGGCTGTAGGATGGCCTCAGGGGGCTGCCCTATACTAAGCTGGGGGTCAAACTAAGAAGCCGGGGAGCGCAAAGTTGACCGAGAGCTGACTTTTCCCTTGTGCTTAGAGAGGTACATTGAGCAGAGCTCAATTACTCTGATGAATCTCTGTCCCTGTATGCGTCAGTGATATACAAAAAGTTAGCAGGGAAAATCACAGAGAAATGAATTAGCAAAGCTACTGCACTGGCTGTAGCAGACAACAGAATAAGCTGATCACATGTGGGTTTAACTTCATTTTTTTATACAGCTTGTGATTAACTTTAATACTATGGACTTTACTCTTTTTTTTCCCCATGAGCCCATGGCTTTATTCTGCAGCCATTGCAGCAAGAATAGGTAAAAGATCATAATATATTTGGCGATTCAAATTTTTTTAACAAAAAAAAATATGCCTACAAATGTACCTTGTCTCTGTTATTTGTCTGGAAGAATTATTTTTAATGTATGACAGTGTTTTTAACCTTCACTTATGTACTTAAAGTTACACTAATTATCAGGGCTCTACTGGCAATGGCAATGCATAGCAGCATTATCTAAGCTATTTGACACTTTGTATGCCTCAGCTGCTTATCTCTCTCACCCTAACTTTTCTCAAGCTATCATGACTATGTTGCCAGGAGTCACCTTGCCTTATTCCACTTGTATGCTGGTGTAGCCCCATTGAAATCAGAGCATAAGAACGGCCGCACTGAGTCAGACCAATGATCCATCTAGTCCAGTATCCTGTCTTCCGACAGTAACCAATACCAGGTGCTTCAGAGGGAATGAATAGAACTGGTAATCTTCAGGTGATCCATCCTGTCGCCAATTCCCAGCCTCTGGGGAGTTATATTCCCATAAAACTGAGACAAATCAGGCCTCTTTTACCTTTCCTACATATCTTCTACCTTACTGAGTGATCGATAGTAACTACTCCACCTTCATTATAAAGCTCATAATATAACACTCTTTTCGTATCACTTCCCAAATTAAAGGCTAGATTTTGCCAGGCCCTTGCACAAAAGCAGAATGTCAGGAGCCTTCTTCATATAGATATGCTGGAGGGTAGGGATAGGAGGCAGAGTGACCTAGACAAATTGGAGGATTGGGCCAAAAGAAATCTGGTGAGTTTCAGCAAGGACAAGTACAGAGTCCTGCACTTAGGACAGAAGAATCCCATGCACAGCTACAGGCTGGGGACCAACTGGCTAAGCAGCAGTTCTGCAGAAAATGATCTGGGGGTTACAGTGGACAAGAAGCTGGATATGAGTCAACAGTGTGCCCTTATTGCCAAGAAGGCTAACAGCATATTGGGCTGCATTAGTAGGAACATTGCCAGCAGATTGAGGGAAGTGATTATTCCCCTCTATTCGGCATTGGTGAGGCTACATTTGGAGCATGATGTCCAGTTTTGGGCCCCCCACTACAGGAAAGATGTGGACAAATTGGAGAGAGTCCAGCAGAGGACAACAAAATGATTAGGGGCTGGAGCATATGACTTTTGAGGAGAGGCTGAGGGAACTGGGCTTGTTTAGTCTGCAGAAGAAAAGAGTGAGGGGGATTTGATAGCAGCCTTCAACTACCTGAAGGGGGGTTTCAGGGAGAATGGACTAGGCTGTTCTCAGTGGTGGCCAATGACAGAACAAGGAGCAATGGTCTCAAGTTGCAGTGGGGCAGGTCTAGGTTGGATATTAGGAAAATCTTTTTCACTAGGAGGGTGGTGAAGCACTGGAATGGGTTACCTAGGGAGGTGGTGGAATCTCCATCCTTAGAGGTTTGTAAGGCCCAGCTTGATAAAGCCCTGGCTGGGATAATTGAGTTGGGGTTGGTCCTGCTTTGAGCAGGGGATTGGACTGGATGACCTGCTGAGGTCCTTTCCAACCCTAATCTTCTATGATTCTATGATAGCCGTCCCCAGTGTCCCTTTTCACCATTGCAATCCCTGAGCTTTCTCAACCATGGGAACCTCCCACCTAGTATTTTTGGGGGACAAGTCACCCCAAAGGTGGATGTGGAAAGGAGGAAGGGGCCATGGCTCCTAGTTGTACTCCATACTAGCCAGTGGAACTGGCTGAGTGCACAGAGGGACTGTGTACCCAGCACACTCATTCAGTGTTCCCTGGAAGGTTCTTTGGGGCTCTGCAAAACCCCCAACATGGACCACTGCCTTTCAGGCCCAGTCTGGCCCTTATAGAGGTTAATGTTAATTTTTCAGTATGAAATGAAATGACTGGCATTGTTACCAAGCAAAGCACGGCATAGTGTGGGTGTCTGAATTTCAACGCAACATTTCAACTGAATCTTTTTGGCATTATATAAATCCTGAGACAGTTGCTCACAATTAAAGAGTTCCTCTCCTATTTTGGTAATGTGGTTCCCATTCCTGTAAACTTTTATTCAAGTGAGTAATTCTTCTGACTTCAGTGGAATTCCTTTAGATTCACACTGGTGTAATGGAGAGCAGATTTTGGCCCAGAAAGCTTAAACATACCGTAAGGTGACATTTATTAGAACAGGCATTCTTTAGCCATGCCAAGGAGTAGTTATCCCCACTGTACTAACCTGTATGGAACTGTCTGATATCATTTAATAGAAATGATCATCTTTCTGTCCATTTTGGAAGCATCTAATAGAATTTTATGGAGAGTTGTTTCCCTGCCACAGAATTCTGTAGAATGGTTTAAAAAATATTAAAACAAATTAATTCACTGTTCAGTTCTGTAGAGTAATTTAGAGTAATTTCTATAAGCTATTACATTTATAAGGAGCAATTGTCTTCACCACTGTTAAATTCGATGGGATGTTTCTATAAGGCAAGTATGAGGAATATGGAATATGTTAAACAGAGACCCCATTTACACTTGAGCAGGACTCTTATTAACTAGTTTAAATACATTTCCAACTAAATTGGTTCCTAAGGCAAACAGATTGACTAGTGTGGATGGGGCAAGGCATGCTAAAATTACATCAAAAATTGTGTTGTCTATGTAGCACTCCTTGCCCAGTATAAACAAGGCTAGTTTATACTGGGCCAGGAGGCTAGTATAGTGGTGTTAACTACTTATATAAAGTCCACATTAGAAACTTGTTCAGCTAAACTCGTTTTAAATGCAGTTCCAAACATGAGTCTTTCATTTAGTTCCTGGCCTAATTTGGACAGGGCTCAAGGGCTCGATCCTGCGTAGCGCCAAGCACTTGGTCTTAAAAATTAAAGAATTTAAACACAGGCTTAATTTGAAGTATATGAAGTTCCTCTAACACCTATAGGGTTACTCGTGTAAAACTAAGCCCTGCTTAAGTGTTTTGCCAAATCAAAGCCAGATTCCTCAACATTGTGTATGGCTGAGCCCTAAAGAGCTCGGGCATATAGGTCCTGATTCAGAAAAATGTTAAACAACAAGCCTAACTTTAAATGCCTGAGTAGTCTGGCTGACTTCACTGGGTTTACTTACACAGACGTGTGTTCAAGCACCTTTCTGAATAAGGGCCATGGTGTGAAGTCAGACTTCCCAACTTGGCATATTATGTCAGGAAAGATTGCAAGTACTTGTTTAGTCACCACTTGTCTAGTCACCACTGCTTGGCAGGTTTAAACTATTCTGTGGTTATGGGCTGAAATCTCAGGCACTGTTTTTATTCTTTTGTTTTATGTTGAGGGTTATAGGGCGTTAGCAAGATCAGTCAAGCAAATAAGCACGCGACTATTTTAATGTGTTTAATGATAACTTTCACAGACCTGAAAGAAAATCTGAGCAGCCAATGTGTGAAGAGCATGAGGATGAGAAAATTAATATCTATTGTTTAAACTGTGAAATCCCCACATGTTCAATGTGCAAAGTTTTTGGTGCTCATAAAGACTGCCAGGTTGCACCTCTCTCAAACGTTTACCAACAACAAAAGGTAAATATCTTTTTGCTTCTAATCATAATGACCCACTCAACTCAACAGGACGCCATCAACACGAAATCTAGTCAGTTAAAAAAAAAGCTAAAGGTGCAACACCCTCCCCTCAGCAGCCCTGCCAATTTTGTAGTTTTACACTCTGTATTTCTGTTGTTTTCTCTCCTGTTGCCATGTGAAAGACCCACACAAATATCCAGGGAAACCAACTAGACAGAGAGTGAAATATTTTATAAGAAACTGAGGGAAAAAAATATTTTACTTCTTTAATTGCTTTCAGTTATTACTTACATATTAGCTGTAGCAATTAGTAAGCAGATGCTTTCATACAGACATAATCTCCCTTTATGTTTCTCAGACTGTCTTCAGTCTTTTTAGACCAGAGGTTCTCAAACTTTTTTTGCTGGGTCCCCTTTTGAAAATATTTCAGGCTATAATGACTCCACCAAAAAAGTGATCACCACCCCCGCCAAGGATATGCCACTCTTACCAGCATGTGAGGGGGCTGACATCTTGTGACCCCTCCATAATAACCTTGTGACCCCTTGAAGGGTCATGACCCCCAGTTTGAGAACTCCTGTTTTAGACCATGAACACAGGTGGAATTGTCAACAGAAGTGAGGGAGAGACTAATAGTTTTATATTGGATGCTTCTCTTGTTTCTATTTAAAAAGATCTTTATCTTTAAGTGAAAAATCCTCTTCTGCTAGTAATTTCAGGAATGTTAAACATCTGTCAGCTCATTGTGTGCCCAATATCCTCTGCCATTACTGTCAGTAGTAATAGACCTGGTTACTTATTTTTAATACAGTATTAATTTAAAGACTGACTCACTGAGATAGGCAGTTCATTTTTTGGGGGGGGGGGGAGGCTCCAGTGAGCAAAGCAGCCAGAGAAGGCCAAATTTATAACATCAGCCTCCAATTTCTTTTACACAGCTGCACATGTGTGTGCAAACTAGAACTGAGGAAATACTTTGGGAATGTATTTGCAAACATTCTTTTGAATACAAAAGGAGAAATCTCTTTGGCATCCACACCCCATTTTTACTTCCCTTCTGAAAACATTCTTGCAAGAATGTTTGTGGAAAGAGTCTCCCGAATGTTCATGTGACTATATTTGCACAAGTAATTATGACAAGTTTCTGGCGGCTGTCTTGAGAGCTCTTTGTTAATTTGGAAGATAGCCAGTCAGGGAACAGAAATAATGCTATGTGAGTTAGGTGACAAAGCAATATGCAAATACTGAATTTGAAGGAGCGAATGTTTGAAGCAGCAGGCACAACAAATAGCTTGTGAGCAATCCATAGGATGAAATATGTTTGCATAAAATATCTGTCAAATAATGTACATGTGCTGTTACATTTGTAACTAGAGGGATGTGCACTTTGTTGCTTCTGTAGGCCAAGCTTATTGCACATGACAGGGGCTCTTTGTATCCTGCCATTTTCTCCCCTCTCACACACACACACAAGCTCCCTGTGTGCCACTCTCCCATCCTTTTCTGTTGTAGGGACTCCATGCCCCCCTGCATTCTTTCCCTTATGCCAGGGGCTCTGTGTGCCCTCATTCTTCCCATTTTCTCCAAGCCAGGGGCTCTGTGTGCCCACATTCCTGGGTTTCCCATACTCTCCATGCCAGCAGTTCTGTGTGCTGTCCCATGCCCCCCATACCGGGGTCCCCCATTCTCCCCCATGCCACGAGCTCTGTGTGTGCCCCCTTTCCCACATGCCCCCCATTCCAGGTTCCTCCATTCTTTCCCCCACCCCACCACCAGGGATTCTGTCTGCCCCTCCCCCCCATTCCAGAGGCTCTGTGTGGGACCCCCTTCCCTTATACCTCTTCATTCCTCCCTCCCCTTGCACTTGTCTTCTTTTTTCTCATTAAGTGCATCAACATTTTAAACTCTGTTGGGAGAATGGGCAGAGCAAAGAGAGGGGTGCTGTTATGTAAGGAGGTGTGGATGGCTGCCATCAACCAACAATTACAGAGGTGGTTGAACCTGATAGATTGAGCCCAGGTCTCTGGTTAGCAGAGCTATCTCCCATTTCCCTCTTTTTTTCCCTTCTGGTTTTCATCATAATCAGTGAGGTTCTGCCAATGAAGCCTCAAATATTTCCTGAAATTTTGGAATTGATTGGATGTGGCATTCACAAGTTATCATGTTATATCCAAATGCCAACAGTCGAGTGTAAGGCCTTGCAAGCTTGGCCAGTTAACAAATTCATACAAATTATAATTTATTCACAGATAACTCATGAACAGAAAAAGCAGCTAAATTAATGGAATAATTAATTCACTGTGAATAGGTTGCCTGACTGCTGCAAAACCAGATTTTTGTACATAATTACCCATATTGCATGCTCAAAAGGTGCTTTTTGTGTGTGCAAATGGAAATGCTTGCACATTTTTCCAGTGCATTTTTAGAGGCTTTAAAGGTGTGTCTATTTTTCAGACATTTTAATTCCAGGAAAAGTTTAAATTTTCATTCTAAATCAGGATGAAAACAAAATGTCAAAATACCAGACTTGCCCATACGATGAACAATGAGACTCCTGCAGCACCTTAAAGACTAACAAATGTCTGTGGGCATAAGCTTTTGTGGGCTGCAACCCACTTTGTGCATCTGACAAAGTGGGTTGCAACCCACAAAAGCTTATCCCTGCAGAAATTTGTTAGTCCTTAAGGTGCTATAGGACTATCGTTTTTGCTATATACAGACTAACACGGCTACCCCTCTAGAACTTTGCCCATAGGATGGAAATTCAATTTTTTTATCAGCTCTGTTTCTGAGCAATTACCCTCGTGCAACCCACTCATCCACAGTCTTCGCATCTCAGGTTATATGTGCTCTTTTGTGAAATGTGCATGAGAAGAAAGCATTCAAAGTAAAACTGCCGAGGGTATATATTAACTCTAAATAAGATTATTCTCCTATTGCTGTTTAGTCTGAACTCAGTGATGGCATTGCAGTGCTAGTGGGCACTAACGACAGAGTGCAAGGAATAGTAGGTCAACTGGAGGAGACCTGCAAGACAGTAGAGGTAAGTAATGCAGCTTGAGTTATGTGCTAAATGTGAAGTCCAAGACCATATCTCTTCGTTAATGATAATTTGCATGCATTTATGTAATTTGCTTCTTCCAATGAGTTCCCAAATTATTTTTGCTAAATGACTGTATGCGTTACAGTTTTTCACTTTGTAAATCTCAGAGGGGACCATATTGCTACTTGCAACCTCACTACTTATTATAAGCACCTGCTGCCAGTGCTCTGGTGTAAATCTGGAATAACTCCACTGTGCAGCAGTGAAGTAAGCCAGATTCTGTTCTTAGTTACAGTGTAAAGCTAATGTAGAAGCTAGTCTTTGAAAAGCTTAGTAGTAAACAAGGAATTCTTCTTTGACCTCTGGGATATAGCTTCTACCTAAAACTAAAGATAGGAAGGAAATCAGGGAGATGCTGAGATTTCTGAATTGCATTTGCAGTTTTGGTAAATGGTCAGCTGAGGCAAGACCAAGTAAACCTAGACCATCCCTGACAGGGTGTTTGTCCAACCTATTCTTAAAATGATGGGGATTCCACAACCTCCCGTGAAAAACTATTCCAGAGCTTAACTACTCTTATAGATGGAAAGTTTTTCCTAATATCTAACCTAAATCTCCCTTACTGCAGATTAAATGTGTTACTTCTTGTCCTATCTTCAGTGGACGTGGAGAACAATTGATCAGTCCTCTTTATAACAGCTCTTTACATATTTGAAGACTGTTATCAGGTCTTCCCTCAGTTTTCTTTTCTCAAGACTAACATGCTCAGTTTTTTTAACCTTTCCTCATAGGTCAGGTTTTCTAAACCTTTTATCAGATTTGTTGCTTTCCTCTGGACTCTCTCCAATTTGTACACATTTTCCTAAAGTGTGGTGCCCAGAATTGGACACAGTACTCCAGCTGAAGTCTTACCAACGCCAAGTGGAGCAGGACAATTATCTCCTGTGTCTTACATATGACAGTCCTGTTAATATACCCTAGAATGATATTAGGTTTTTTTGCAAAGGCATCGTTGTTGACTGTGACAGAATGGGAGGCCAGAAGGCCTGAGTCAGCATTCTGTTCACAGCAGTTACAATCAAGCAAGGCAGAATGGAGCTGATTAAGCAGGCTGTGCCTAATTTGGAGGTGGGGCAGAGCTGGAAGGCTAATTACACGCTTAGGGAGAGCTTGCAAAGAAGCACAGGAAGGCAGTGGAAAAGGGGTAAGTAGGTAGCAGGAGGGGGCAAGACATTACTCTTTCCTACCTGTTACAGGAGCTGGGTTCCCCTGGGACTGCTAGGCGAGAGCTGTATATACTGTGAAGATGGTGGGAATCCACTGTGTAAATAAACTGCACAAGGTGATTAACCAGCACAAGTAGTTTGTGGACCAGAGCAGAGGCAGGAGCTCAAAGGCCCTGCTACATTGACTCATATTCAGTCTGTGATTCAGTATAACCCCCAGTTCCTTTCTAGCAGTACTAGCCCCAGCCAGTTATTCCCCATTTTCTAGTTGTGCATTTGTTTTTCCTTCCTAAGTGTAGCACTTTGCATTTGTTTTTACTGAATTTTATCTTCTTGATTTCAGGCCAAATCTTCCATTTCGTTAAGGTCATTTTGAATTCTAATCCTGTCTTTCAAAGTGCTTGTAACCCCTCCCAGCGTGGTGTTAGCTGCAAATTTTATAAGCATGCCATGCTCCATTATCCAAATTATCAGTGAAAATAGTGAGTAGTAGTGCACCCAGGACTGATCTCTGTGGGACCCACAAGATATGCCCTCCCAGTCTGGCCGGGAACCATTGATAACTATTCTTTGAGTACAGTCTTTCAACTCATGGAGAGCTGCCTTCTTGTGCTGTGTGAGTCAAAGGGCAGGCAAAGGGCAGACATGCTGGTGGGAAAGAGCATATATTTGATCACAAAATGATGGTTATATACACTGTTAGGCTACTGCAGAAAGGATAAGCCTTAGCAAAAGCCCATTACTCTGGCAGACTACCGACCTCAGTATGGCAGTTGTGAAAGGGAGAAGAAACTCATGCATGCTAACCTTTAACGACAGTTGTGTGGCTGGGTCTACACTGACAGCAGCAAATTCGCCGCCGTCAGATCGATTGTTCTGGATCAACTGAGTGGTCTGTGTAGACCCCCTCAGTCAATCCAGCAAGCAACGCAGGAAAACCACCCCGGTAAGTGGTGTAGCGCTGCATCGAAGGAAACGCAGTTCCCTTCAACACAGTGTGGATGCTGCGTGGATGAGACTCCGTGAAGTCGACGGGAGATACGCAAGTGATTTACGTCACTTGCATATCTCCCGTTGACTGCCACCGAATCGCAAAGGTAAGTGTAGACCAGGCTTGTATCATGCTAGACAGGAGGGTGCCATGGTTGGCTGGACTAGTTAGTGACCACTGCTGCTTTAACTTAATAGCATAGAACATGACTGAGAAGTTAGGATCCAATCCTGGAAAATGCTGTGTGTCATAAGCCCTCAGTGAAATCAGCACCGAGGATCAGGTATGCAGCAACTCCCAGGTTTGAGCTATAAGAGATTGATATTCATCTACAGACTCATCCTGATCCATTGGCGCAAATAGGAGAGCAGAGTAATGAACAGAGCAAACCAGTAGTTTATCTCCCCAGACATTTCAGCAAGGTGTTTATTTATTTCCCTTGCCTGAGGTACACTGAAAGTAAACTGCTTGTTCATGAGTTGTACTTTAAGGAGACCTTTTTTTTGTAAGGCTTCTGCTATGAGACAGTTGGGATGGATTTCATTCTTTTGATAGCACAAGTGCCTTTCATGCAGTTCTTCCAAGATATTTGTATCAATAGAGCAAATAAAAATAACTATTCTGGTCATTTTGGGAGCAGCACAGTTAGACAGGCTGTAGATGTAGACCATATGGAGTCATTTGAAGGTCAGAGCCTGATGAAACACCTAGTGAATCAATCACACACCAAAAGAAGGGGAAAAAAGTAAAAACCTACCAATCCCTTAAAATAGGAGCAATAAATAGCAAGTACAGTAAAGAACATTTAAAGACAAGATTTATAGGTTCTAATTGGCAAGAAAAATTGATTCCACAGTCTAATGCACAGTTGCCAGGGGCACCTATTTCCCTTGCAACCAGAGTAAGGAAGAATAGATAATGTCCAGAATTTGGTTCAAAGAATATAAAACTGTTAACTTACGGAAATGGGAGAGGGTGTAAGCTGCAATATCAAAACTTTGTAATCAAAAAGCCTTTGCATTGCAAGGATGAAATTGGCTGCTATCGGGAGTTTGCAGACAAAATGAGCCTTTCAAGTAAGGTAAGTGCAGAAATTAAAATAGTATAAAATGTTAAGCTTCTTTCCTCAAATTGGACTAGTTAATCCAAAAACAAGACTTCAAACAGCTAAACTGAAGTTTACAGAGAATATTGCACTAAAAAATACATAAATAAATACAGAAATATCTTAAATTAGCTTCCTCAGAGTCATTCACTCAGATGTAGTACCTACCTTTAGAACTACAAATCGGGAAATTTAAATTGATAGAACAAGAGGTGCAGAGCTCTTCTACCTTCATACACCTTAACCGACTTTGCATCTGTAAAATAAGAGATTAAAGAAAACAGAGATTGCAATTTTACATAATGCTTCCACTTCACATTGCAGACAGAATGATACTTCTTGCCATCACATGACCCTCATTTGAATTTAACATCAGTTTGACCTTGAAGGCTCAGATGAACAGCTGGACCCAAGAGATCCCAGGTCCAGGCTTGCTGATTAACGCGACGTTTTTCCTATCCTCTTCTTAAGACAACACATTGCACTACTTATACAACTTTACAATGAGCAATACAGAAAGTACATGGTCAGGTTGCTTTTAGCTCTTGTAAGCAGTAAGCCCACAGTTCTAAATTTAGATACAGTTTCTATGCAAAGTTTTTAAAAACAGGCCAATATATGTTAAAATTACAACAACCTAACCAAGAAGTAACCCAAATTCCCATATTCTGATGAGAGCAGCAATGAAGTGTAAAAATCTATATAATGGAACACCATAATGAAAAAACAATGTTTAGGACTATAAAAATGTGAGGGTAAAATAAACGAAGCAGGAATAGAGTCCTAGCTATATATTATACTTACCTTAGGATACAATTTTCAAATGCTCAGAACTTTGGTAAATTAAGCCAATATATTTCAAAGCAAGCAATGATAGTAGTATTCAATGATGAGTGTGCCAAGTCTCATCTTGTATCTGCTTCTGGGTAGCTCTGCTTCTTAAAAACATGTGGTGGGAATTTTTACAATTGGAGAGTGTATTTTTTTTACTTCCTCATAACTCAAAAACTGATAAGGTGTTTTGGTCAGACTTTAAAAAAACAAAACAAAAACCCTTCACACAGACTAAATAGGAAAACTTTCAACACACATTGAGACTATTTTGGAAAACAGGGCATAGTGGAGACCGTTTTGCAACCTGGAAGTATATAGTTTACTACCAATGATCTCTATAACAAATGCTGATTACAAATTTTAATGTAATAAAATCCCAGATTAGAGAGAGAAAAGGACCTCTTCTGTCATCCATCCCCCAACTCTTCCTATATAATAGTGATGTGAAGAATGCGTAACACACTCTTGTCTTGAAATGATGCTTGATGCTATGTCCACTAGTAAATGACCTGTGCAAAAGTTCAGGGAACATAGCTGTACACAGACTGAAATGGAGGAAAAGGGTGGAACAAGGCAAGAGACACTAGGTAGGAAACAGAATGGGGGGAAAATTGTAAAGGAAGTAAAAGGGGGAAGAGAAAATAGACTGAAAAGGAGGAAGGGACAACAGAATGGCACCCAACAACTGTTCATTTGTTTTGGCACATCTATCATGAATTGTTTCTCATTCCTGCTCTATAGCTCATTAATGTTTTATCTAACCTAATTTTTAACACTTCTGTTGATGCTGGATGAGCTGCCTCACTAGGAAGCCTGTTCCATTGTATAGTTGGGATTGGCCTTTTGGTAAAATAGAGCTCTGGGTGATGATTTATTTAGTGAGCCCACATAATAAGCCCTTCTTATACATGTACACCATGTCAATATTATCCCCAGTCTTCTTTAAGGTCTCCACATAGACCTATGGCCAGACCCATGAGGCTCAATCCACTCCTGGATTTCTGCTGGTGGAAGCTAGGCTGCAGGCCTCTGGCAGCAGAAAATCTATGCAAAGGAGGATCATACGCATAGCACCCACAAACCCCACAGTGCTGAATGCTGGAAGAATGGCTGCCCCCAGCCTTCCTGTCCTTCCTTGTTCTCTCCCCAGGCATGACATGCAACATCTACAGAGCGAAAAACAGAGACTTCCAAGGAGGGGTTGGGAAAAGATAGAGCATGCTATTGACCCAGCACTTGGCCCTGGCACACACCTTCCTAGTTTGGATTTGCTGTTTGTGCTCCCCTCTGCATACCGAGGCAGGCACTTGGCTGACAAAGAGAGAGCCGTATTCTACCTTCAGTTATGCACAAAACTCCCATCTACTTCATGAATGTAAAATGTGGCCTGCGGATAGGAATCCATTTATCTATCAGGAGTGAAATACAGCAAGTTTTTAACAATGCACAGCAATGCAAGGAGAACACATAGGCTAGAAGGTGAAGACGATGCTATCCAATTGACTCTGCACAGACAAATGTAGGTAGGAATCTAGTTGGTTAAATTGGAATTTGAACAAAACACTGGGGCAAATACCCCTGATTATTGCAAAAAATCATGTGGGATGTTTATCACAAGAGATCAGGAGCTAAGTCTTTATGTCTCATTTGAAAGAAAGCAGCAATACAGCATCCCAAATGCTTTCGTGGGGAGTCTTCCCAAGGAAGAAAACCACATAGAGATTCACCAACACCAATTGGCACAGCATGATATGTTCACTTTGGAGGCCTCCTATCCAAACATTCAGCAGCCCCGATCTTTTTTAGCTTGTGAGTTCTGTTAATATGACATGACCGATTATAGGTACAGTAAGGGTATATTCATTACAGTAAAAATAACTACACTAAAGAAATGTTATTTAGGTTGCAAAGCCAATTGTTTGTAAGTTAGGAAAAGACAGAATTTAGGTTGGAGCCTTAATTTGCCCCTATTTTGTGCATTGTTATGATACAGTCTTTAATTACATGACCACATACTATATTTGGCACAGGACATTTGCCTCATTTAGTGCACAGTAAATGTAGTATAACTGACATCCACTTTAAGGCCCCTTCATGTTATCTCAGTGGTATAATGAGGCCTCAAATGGAAAGGATAAACTGACCATCACAATTAAATTCAGGAGCTCTGGTGGTTATGGAATTTTCTCTAGAACTCCTTTTAGCTGGCCTGGCCTGTTCTGCTCACGTAGTTGAGTTTAGCTGCTAATATGGCAATTATCTTCCTGATTTTCCTATGGACTCTTACATATTACTACATACATAATATAAATGTCTTTCACCTTTTTAGTATGCTGGGAATGTAATAGTCTATCTGTTTAAAAAAATATTCAGAAGTATTCATGAAACTTTTTGCTCAAACAGATTTAACTTAGAAAATTACAGAAGTCTCTGGAGTCTTTAAAAAAACCTTGTATTGTTCAGAAAAGGATTTCTTTGACGAAAACACTTCCAAGTAATTGTAAAAATAGAAACACTTTTAAGCAACATAACACTTTTAACATAACCAAATGATTCACAGGAATGCTGCAGAAGACAGAAAGAACAACTGTGTGAAAAATTTGATTATCTGTATGCAATACTGGAAGAAAGGAAAAATGAGATGACACAAATAATCACGAGAAACCAAGAGGAGAAACTGGAACATGTCCGCTCCCTGATGAAAAAGTATGCCGATCACTTGGAGACAGTGTCTAAGCTAGTGGAATCAGGAATCCAGTTCATGGAA
The DNA here is from genome assembly GCA_007922155.1 of Mesoclemmys tuberculata. Lineage (NCBI taxonomy): Eukaryota > Metazoa > Chordata > Testudines > Chelidae > Mesoclemmys > Mesoclemmys tuberculata. Next base: position 75,899,511 of record ML675601.1, read on the forward strand.
GAGCCAGAAATGGCAGTGTTTTTGCAGGTATATTCAGAGGATTCTAAAGATATGTAGGAAAAGAGTGGGGGGGAAACTAACCACAAACAAATTCTGAATCACTTTTCAATTCAAACACAGTCCCTATTGTTCACTTTCCATTGAACATTTACACAAATCAGTTTTCATTCACAACAATGTGCAGAAATGATTTTTCTTCATTTGAATAACATGCAAAGGTGTAAGTATGAGAATACGAATATTTTCTATTCACACCAAAAATACAGTCCTGTTTTTAAGCTTTCAGTCATCCAACCAGGAAGCAGAAACAATAATATTTTCATATATATACTGACATGATCCCCATCAATGTAGTGTCTGAGCACTGCCAATTCTCTATATAGATTTAGCCATTTCACCTCTGTGAAGTAGTGGAGTATTATTACTCACATTTTGCATATGGGGAGTTGAGGCACAGAGAGGTTAAATGACTTGCTTGATGTTGCACAGGCTCCAGCAGAGCCCAGCATTGAATCCAGATGTTCTAGGTCACATTCCATTGCTTTAATTACAAGGCTATTTTTCCTTCTTTCTATGGGTTTGGACCTACTATCACTGAAATCAAAGGTGAGCTTCCCATTGATGTCAGTCAAGTAGAATTGGTTCCATGTGACTTTCCATTCTGGAATCTTAAAATCCTATCTGTCCCACAGGTAGGGAGGGTCTCTCTCTCTCTCTCTCTCTCTCTCTCTTTTTTAAAAAAAACAGAAACAGTGTACAGGAATAGGAATTCATCCTGAAGTGTAGAAAATCCTCTGTAGGACATGTGGAATAGTAAGGCTTCAGAACTAGAGGTGACAAATCATCCCTCTGAATAGTCAGACATAGTCCTAGAATAAAATATGTTAGAGTGAAATGTTCATGGAACAGTTATGAATAATAATACATTTTTAAAAAGTCAAAAGTCTATTCTCAGTTAATTTACATATAGCAAAAGGGCAACTGCATTGGATAAGTTAGTCTGTGGGAATAGTTTGCCCAGTTCAATTTCTAGGAAAGAGAAGTAACTCAAGGAGAGCAGGAGTATTTTGGGAAAGAGGGGATGTCAAGGAGGGAATGTTGGTTGTGCAGGTCAAGCGCCTTGTTTCAGTGCTGGCCCTGTGTGCGCACTGCATATGTACCTAATTATCAGTCTCAATAAAAACTGATATCAAGGGCTTGATTGACATTTACACTAAGGCCCCTTTATACTTCCAAAGCAGTGTAAAGGGGCCTTAATGTAAATGAGAATTAAGGCCTAAAACACACTATTTGCTCACATGTAAACTAGTTCCAGCGTAAGCCTAATCTTATTCATAGGCCTCATAGTTGTCACTTATAATGAGAGTTCAAAGTAACGCATTTAAAAAGAGCACATGTAAGAATTAGGTATCAGAGTATAAAACTTCTTTAACAAAAAGGAACCATTTAAGCATTCAGTCATTTCACTTTTGTTTTCACAGAATGCCAAAACATTGCTACAAAAGTAAGTACTTTCCATTTGGGACGAAACTTTTTTTTTTATATTTATGATAAACTCTCAATTTTTAAAACATGTATTTGCCACCTCAAATGCAAATGACAAAATATCTTTATTTTAGAATTACTGAAGCATCTCAAGCATTTCAGATGGAAAAAATAGAGCATGGCTATGAAAATATGAGCCATTTCACAGTCAACCTCAATAGAGAAGAAAAGATAATAAGAGAAATTGACTTTTACAGAGGTATGTTATAGATGTGACCAAAACTGCTTTCTTTCTTTGCAGCTTTGTGCAATTTGCATGAAGATACCATGTAAGGAAAATTCAAATTGGATATTCCCCTCCATCCACAAATGTACCTACATCATTTAACATAAATTATAATCAAAACTAAAACCCACCACAGTTCAGAATTATGTAAACTGTTGACAATACTTATTTTCCTTTAATATAGACTCAGTTCTTTCCGAAGGACCTGATCCTTCAGCCTTTGCTCACTGACTACTCATGTAAAAGAATTGTAGGATTGGGCCTGTATATTTATTAGTCAGTCATTAAAATGACTGAGAAAATCAGTTTTATGGACTGTCAGATATAGGAAATTGTTAAAGAAATAGAATACTGCAACTAATAAAATTAACTATGAATCATATATTTTTCTTTTTCATTATATCAGAGAAATTTCATTGAAAATGTAAATGGATTTCAAGATCACACACTTACAGAGACAAACAAGGATGCCACTATTTCTTATGCATTTAGTGGGTCTCCTCAGATGTCATTTACATGCCTGATATGTCAGAATAGATGAAACGGTATACAGTTACTATTCTATGCTTAACAGAGTACCATGCAATCTGGGCACCTTTATGCTTTAGCTTGCAGAATGATGGGAAATAAACAGATTTCTCTCTTAAAATCTTGACTATTTTAATATATAAAGAATAATAAAGCTGGTCATCTATACTTTACCTACTAACCTTGGACTTTACTATTACCTTTATATTTCACACCATCGTAACACCATTACTAGGATGTTTGTTATAAGTCTTTCTATACAGTCCTTCAATTACTTTTCAAGCCATGCTGACAATGTTCATATCCAAATTGATTTGAATTGATTCTGAGAGTAAGATTTCATGGAACACTGTCAAATGGTTTAATAAATCCAAATATAGTGCATCTACTAATTTCCCTTCACCTGCTAATTTTGTAATCCTAGTATTAAAAAGGTAGAGATATACTCTGTCAAGATGCTATATTTATAACCCATGATACTAAACTGATGCTGCTGACACATAGATACAAACAGACTTCTGTCAAGGAGCAAGTTCTCTCAAATAGTATTGTCAATCACATTTTTTCTTCCGTGCAATATTCCTGCTGCTCCAGTTTGGTGCCACTTCTAGGCAGAAACTACCAGTGTGTCTTACTGTGGCTGCTGGTTTGTGATGTTGGACAAATACCGATTAAAGAATAGGTTGTGCTCACAGGTAATTTTCATGTTTTGCTACTAGGTTGACTGAAATTGAATGCACATTTAAATAGCAAATTTCAGAAAACCCTGAGGGCTAAATTTTCATAGAGTTATGCCTGCAAAATATGTGTGCATATGCAATATGCGTATAGAGTATGCATTTGCTCATGCTAAACAGCAGTTACAATGAGCACAGTTAATTGCCCAATTTTCATGTACCACTGTGGCTTTCATATACAAACTGGTAACCAGTGCATATGTAAATTTTGCTTGCACAACTTACATATGTCCCTTTGAAAATGTGTTCCTTCATGAATCCTAACAATAGAGCATGTTGAATGTGTTTGATCATATCTTTTGGGCTAAACTAAGGTACCACCTGTAGTAGAGGTTGGGGAGGAGTCCCACTGCCCTATGGGGAGCTTCTGGAGGCTTTTTACCTTTTTACTTACCTGGAGCGCAGGGGGAATGCAGCTGCTGCAGTGCCTTGTTCTCGAATACAGCCTCTGTTCCTGTTCCCAGCACCTTGTGAAGAGCTTACACTTTTGGTGGCACTGCCCTTGCTCAGTCTTTGCACTCAAGGCCTGTGTTCAGAGATGCAAGGTGTAGGGAGATGGCTCCCCCTTGGTCTCTGTTTATCTCTTGCATCTTCTTCCTTCCTTGTGCCCTCATCTAAGGCAGATCAGTCTTGCCCCTATGAGCCTCAGCTGGAATTAAAGCACAAGTTGTACTGTCCCTTGAGAAACACCCCACTTTGGGTCCCTTTCGCAGTCAATAGACCTACTGTACAGCTACCATAGTAACTTGGTATTTCTAAATCTTGGTGTGTTGTATAAACAGTGTACCCCATGTATTGTTGTGTTAACTAGTGCTGTGCTTACATGAATGTTTATTAGATGGGGAAGGTGATGAGGAAGATGAGGATGTGATGGGAGGTGAAGAGTTTGATGAAGTCCGCACAGAGTCATCTGGTGAGGAAGAAGAGGTAGCTGAGAGAGTATCACAGCAATCTCAGCTGAATTCAGAACCTATGAGCACCACAGAAGGCCCTCAGGCTGAACCAGCCACATCATTACCACTAGCTGCCTCTGTTAGTCAGGTAATTGCACCCAATCATTCTCTGTCCTATCAGCTATGCTGAATGTTTCTTTCATTCTAGAGCTCTATGAATGATCTAACCTGACTCAATAGATGCTGAAACGTATGTCAGAAATATGTCAAAAATATAGTCAGTTCAAGGAAGAAAGCAAAGATTTTACTGCCATTGTTTCTATTCAAGCTGTGCATATATAAGTTCATTGCTTTTTAAACAAAAAAAGTGTTCTCTTATGTAAATCAGGGAACATTTGGTTACTAAGGTTTAATTTTGGAGTAAAACCCTTAAGAACTGGCAACTTGATGCTCATTTTTGTTGTTTGTTCTTTTGTTTAGTAGAAACTTAACAGTTATAATAACTGAGGTGAGAATTAAAAGCATTTATCCAAAGAGAACTTCACATTTAGCATGCCTTCTGAAGAGTTAATAAGCCATATTAGCTCACCTCTCTAATCTTTGTTCCTGTGAATGACATTTCCTTTCTTTTGATGGTCTTGGTCACTGGGGTTATTTAAAAGTTTATGTCTCTTAATGTTAGATACAGAGAAGTAAGGCTTCTTTACCCTAAACTTGTTATGAAATGGCAGCCCAAAAATGTTTTGGATTTGAAATATCTTCATTTTAAACCATGTATTTAGGATATATGTTATATCTTTCTGTCCTGGAACATAATTAAAATAAAACACCAATAACTGATACTTTGTGAGATCTACATAGAAACAATACTTGCTAATCTCCTTCAGCTGTCAATGTGAGCAATTAACAAACAGGACAAATTCATCTCCTGTGCAACTTCATTGAAGTCTTTACTCCAGCACAGTACTGATGTCATTCACAGTAGTGCACAAAGAAAGAGTATATGTTAATGGCAAAGTTCTTATTTAACAGTAAAGGAAAAAATAAATGATCTAGACTTATGCCTGCTTTGATCTATTTGAAGGCTTATGCAGATTGGTACCAGTTCTCCATGGATACTCTTAAATCTGTTTAGAAATGGCTTATATCGATTTAACTTGATTCCATACCAACTTAATCTAAATAAACAAATTTAAACTGATTTAAGAGTGTTCATGTGAGGAGTTGCACTAGTTTAACTAAACCAGTTTAACTAAATTGATGCAACTTTGTATGTAGATGTGGCCTAATTATAAACTGAACTATCTCATCATTTTGTGAAGTCCCACACCTCATTGGCTAAAAAGAAGATAGAGACATGCTGGTCTACCCCTTTAGTAATTTTAAAAAGCCATTCTGAGTTGATCATGATGACATGTGGGAAATGCAATATGCAGGATGCTTGCAGTTAAGCTTTTTCCCATTGGACTAGGGAAAGCAAAGTACGAATGTTGTAATTTCCAGTCATCTTTACTAATGTGGTCAAAACCTGTAGTTGGCTAGTCTGGAAAGACTTGACATTGATAGAGAATGTGCAGTTCTGTCAGCTGCTCCAGTCATTGATAAGGTGTAACTGCAGTCAGCTATTATACATAAACAGTCATGCTGGCGGATGAGCATTTATCTCCATTGTCATTATAGTGCATTCATTCTATCTGCTCACATCAACAGAATCAATGTTGAGTGATATAATTCTGTATATTTATTTTAAAATGTAAATTCTTATTGTCCCAATCCAAAACCCAAAGAAGTGATTTCAAAGACTCCACTGACTTCAGTGGGCATTGGGTCATATCCCACTTTTGTCATCATCAGTGTGTGAGGTAAGTTCCGGAAGTTCTTATGCATTGTGTAGTATATTTTATCTTGGTGATTACATAGAGATGGGTGTTCATCTGTGTCTGAACTCAGGTAACACTTAGTAAGAACCTCCAGATTGGCTTATAGACATATATATTTACACTGGATAGTTAATAGCAATATTTCTAAAATAAAACACCTCATTCTCCTCTCAGATCATTTTTACCACAAAGTGACTCATTGATTTCAGTGGAGTTACTCCTAATTTATACCTGAGAGGAGAATCGGGCCCAAAGTGTTTAAGTGAATGAATAAAAGGAACAACTCTCAGTCTTTTCTCAAACAAGATTCCTTTAAAGCTAATGGGAAGCTTTGCTGAGTAGAGCTGCAGGATTTGGCCCAGTGTTTCTATTTTCCATACATATATTATTGAAATGCTAGACACTTTTGCTCTGTATTTCAGTTATAATTCTTCTGGACCTCAGGCAATACATTCTTTGCAGTGAGATAAAAGCAAACATGGCATGCAGAGAAACATAGGCTGAAAACAGGAAGGTAACCTCGTACACTCTGCTTGTGTGTTTTTTGTTTTTGTTTTTATTTTATCTATCCTGATTAAGGGTGAGGTTGTGCCAAGTGGTGCTCAACAGACTGCAGAGTCTGAAATACAAGTGCCTTCAACAGCAGAAACCGTCGATCCCTTGCTTTATCCTAGTTGGTATAAGACCAAATCACGGCACGCCAGCAGCCCAAGTTTGACCCAAATGAGTGATGGGTTGGGCCAAGTAGGGCCTTCTATTTCTCTGGAAATGAATGCAAAGAAGGCAGAAACTACAGAAGCAGCAGCAAGCAATGAGCATACACCTGGGAGTGGTAAGGAAACTAGCACAACTGCTGCTACTTCCCAGGTTAGTGTTAATGATACCTCAGGGTATTTGCATGCAACCAGGGGTCCAACTGGAATATAATACTGAAGGAAAATTTGTTTTAAAAATGCAGAGGTAAACTGTTATCTAAGAAATACGGAAATGCAACTCATTGTGATTTCAATAAAGTCCATAAATTAAAGTATTTGATTAAATATATAGTATGGGCCAGACTCTCAAATTTAGGAATCCACAATGGTGTTCATATATATTTGCTTGTGCCTACAATTTTATGTGCCAGTGCATCAAGTGTGTGGGAGCAAATACCTGAGGGGCTCACGAATGTGGTCAATTAGATGTCAAACACGTGTCTAATTGGCCATGTCTGCACACATCAGGTATTTACACATAGGTGGCAAATAAATCCCCACATGCAGTTACTCTCATGTAATGTTGAAAATCTGAACTTATATGTCACATGCAATTTTACACCCACTGCATGGGCATTTGTTGCTTCTGATTCATCTACTGCAGTTTTACTGCTGTATCCATCACACATCTGGAATGTATGGTTGCTCTTGATTAGCCTTTTCTATATGCACACTGGGCTATGCAAGCATCTTTTGTTTGTCTGACAGGAATTCTAAAGGCATGGTGTGACTATAAATTAATTTTGTAGTTTAAGTAACTGTTCCAAAGATTTTCTTTAAAGAGTGTTTGCAGTAGGATCAAAGATCAGCATGAATGTAAGAATGCTATCCCTGTATTAAAATATAACTATTATGACATCATATGATGGTATAATGGGATGTCATGTATTTTTTTATCTTTCTTCTTAAAAGGACATTGTCAGAGTTTGGTAGACCCCAAATTTTACTTTCCCCCCGTGTTTGTATATAAAGCCCATGTAATTCTTAATGGACCAAAGATTCCTGGAGTGGAGCTGAGGGACACATGGTGCATGTGTATTGTGCACATTTTTCTGCATTTGTGTGTGTAAATTGGTTAAGGCCTACATTTTAAAAGCATCCACTGATTTGGAAAGTCTCCATTTCTGGGTGCAAACTCAAAAGAGGTAGGTTCTTGAAGATGTACACCTCCTGTTTTTGAAGACTGCTTTTGTGTGCTGTATATATGTGGGTGCCTGTCCACATATGTAGCAAATATTTCAATGCTATGTTTTCTTAAAATTTAAAAAATAATCAGTGTCAGTAGTTTGGCTTTCATGAGCAACCCTACAACAATAAACCTGTATGTGGCAGGAGGAAAAAGATAAAGAAATGAGTAAATTCAGATGTGGTGTAAGGGGACACAGCTCTAATGACTGAGGGCCCAATCCAATAACCATTGAATTCATCAGAAAGATTCTCCTTGATGTCAGCCATAATGAAATGTAAATTTGGCCTACAATTTTGAGTGTTAAGCTTCCAGGCCAGGATTTTAGTTGTGAACAAGGGTAGAATAGAAATATTTTTTTAAATTATGAAACCTACCATGACAATGTCTTCTTTAGTATCATCCAAACATGACGGCAAAAAAGGCAACATTCAAAGTGAAACTTTGTGTTGCTGTTGTTTCAATAGAACTGTTACAAAGAATCAGGGCCTTATCCTGTACTCCACCCTCAGGTAAAATGCCCATTTACTTACCTCAGTGGGAGATTTGCCTGTGTAAGGATTGAAGTTTTGGGCCTTTATTTATCGGTATCAGTAAAGAGCAGAAATGAATGTTTGATGTGACTTTTATTTTTGGAAAGCTTCTGCAGTGGCTTTCAAGCAAGCAAGCAATCAGTTAAGGAAAGTAGAAATACAAGAGTAAAGAGGTGGGAAAGATTATTTTTTAGAGTTGTGACAATTCCTGAGGCTTATGAATCATTGGGCACTGGTTACCATGCTTCAATATTTGTTGAAAATAAATGTGATGTGTACATTTCAGAAGGAATAGCAGGTAAGAAAGTAATGGGGGTGTGGTTCTGGGGCTAGAAGGAATTATGGGTGAGAGCTACAAAGGAAGGTGGGTGGTCATGGTATTGTGGGCCAGAAGGGGTGGTGGGAATGTGTTTTAGTGGAAGAGTGATGAAGCAGTGCTGGGACTCGGAGAGGTGGCGAGGTCACACCTAAAATGGCCTCTGCCAGGTGGCAGTGATCATGTTCGGTACGCAAACTTCAGTTTGTTTTCTGCCTATCATTTTAACAAAGACCAACCTGGCATAGCTTCTAAAATCACTGATAAACCATATATAGACTGGGTGTATTCATCGTGTCCCCCTGCCCCTCCTCCCAATCTTTTAAATTAAATAATGATATGTAAAAGAACAACTGAAAAAAATGTTCTGAAAACTGAATCTCTTCACCAAACCTATTGTCGACCAGTCCACTTTACTATGACAACGTTAGTGAAGCATTCTTCTTATTTCCTCACAGGAGTTAGCATTCTGCATATCAGTTTTGGCTTTTCTTATCATACTGCATCATCTCTGGAGTCAGATTCAATACATGATTTTTACTTTAATGGGTAGGAAATGTTTTGATTTACCATTAACTAACAGTGCAAGTAGTTTCTCTGGTAATGTTTCTAGGTGGTTTATAAAGGTTTTTTTTGTCTTTCTACCATCTAAAAAGAACCATGCTAGCTTATAATACCTGTTGCCTAAAGCTTTTCCTCCTCACACTCCCAAAATGCCATCCTAGAGTTTAATCCTGCATGGTTAAAAATTAAATATCCCTGATTAAAAAATGAGGGAAACTCTGCATCAAATTCTTGGGCTCATATTTCAGTTGTTATTTGGCATTTCAAGTAACTAAATCAATAGTAACAACAAACCACCACTATTTTTGTAATCTTTGTATAACATGGTCATGCAAATTTAACAAATGAGTAAGTGACCTTTGTTACAGTCTTAAAGGTATCACTTTGGATTAGAAAGGGGTTTCTTTAAGAGCTACAATGCAGATGAAGGAGTTGTCATATAAATTTAAAGTTCTGCTCCTTACGTTCATGAGAAGAAATTACTATGTAAGAGAAACAATCATTGTTCATGAGGTCATAGACCATTTTGTCATAGATCTCTCTCACTTTGTCCTAGTGTTGTTTGGGGGGTTATTTTGGTTTTGATTTAGTGTTTGAGGTCCCTGAGGCAGAGTACTTTTGAGTCAATTTCTCCCTCTGTGCATGCATGTAACTCCTGGTGTCACTAATGATATGAATACAAATGGTGAGAACAAACCCATAGTAAAATATCAAGTAGTACCTTTTACAAGACTGGGCACTGCTCTGGTCTGAAATAGGTACTATGTCTTTGGACTGAATAGTCTTTTGACTAGTGTTATTTCTCACAGTACTTAAGGAAGGAAAATTATCTCCCTTTAGAATAACATGTGAGCCAGATTATACGTCCTGTGCTGGTAGGGTTGAATGTATACTCTCTGCAGTGCACTGGGCCATTATTCCCCTTGGGGATTCCACTCCAATATCTCTCTGGGTTTTCAGTGTAGGAAGGCAATAGGAATTCACTGAAAGCGCTCATCCCTTTGCTACCCTGGCTATGTCCCTTCCCTAGCCAGCCTTGTCCACTTCTGGGGTGTGCTGGCTGCCATCCTGCAGGTCTACTTAAACCTTCAGCAGAGGGGAGGTTGCAACTACTTTTCTTCTTTGTTACCTCTCTCCCAGTCAGCATTTTGCTTCTCTTGTTCTGTGCCTGAGTTTATTCCAGGAGAAGTTGGGGTATGCCTGGGAATTAACCGGGTCCTGAAAATAACATGGAGCAAAATAATTCCTACCTGAGGTTGAAATGCTATTTTCCTGTTTGGATGAGGGACCTATTTTGATGGGATTGTTAATAGAACCTGAAAATTTCCAAAGAGCTCTAGGGAACTACTGAATATACTGGTTTGCTGACAGACGACGCTATCAGAGGCCAAGTGGGATTTCTTACAACCACCAGTGCAGTAGCCCTAAATGCCTTCTTCCCTGGCTTTCACTCTGAGGGCACCAGGGCTTACACACGATTTGCAAAAGATAAAGCAAGATAGAAGATGGCCAGAACATTAGTGGTGGCAGTCTCGGGCAGAGCTACAGCAACTGGAATTTTTGAAGTCTTATCCACTTGTCTGCTGTTAAAGGCCCAGAAAGTATTCTGTGCCTCCATCACAGGCTCTGTGAGACTTGAACAGCAGACTTTTTGTGGTGGTAGATAGCCTGGTTAAGATGACTTGCTTCTGTCCAGCAATCTGGGTTAAGCAATCAGCTATTGAGATTTCAGAGCAATACACTCAGGGGTCAAATGCAGGATGTTCTAGGTTTGAGTTTCAGCCAGGATAGCTTGATGCAGTGCTGAACTGTGTTGGGCCTCAGCATGTGTCTGGATCATGTCTGTTTTGTCTGGTGCAGGCCAGCGAGGAAATATTGGGCCCTTTGATGGTGGAGGTTCTCAGTACTTGCCTCTGTGAGAGTAAGTTGCCAGGTGTGTTTAACAGGACATTGATTAAACTCTGTTCAATAAACTATCATTCAAGACTAATAATCTTGTGAGCCATTGACAGATTGAATCTCCCATATTTAGAGGTGATTACTGAGAAGATTACAGCAAAGCAACTCTGATAGTACATAGAGGGCTCATATCGCCTTGACTCTCTGGTTAGCCTAATTTCAGACCTGGATATGAAAAACAAACTGATTTAGTAGCATTGGTTAATGATCTCTTAGAACTGAATAAGTCATGTGGCCATGGTGATATTATTAAACCTATCGAACACCTTTGATACTATTTAACCATAAGGTTTTGTTGATTCTATATCAGACTGGAATGGATGGATTATCCCTTGAGTTGCTAATCCTTTACTTCTTCATGGTTAAATGATCACAGAAGGTGTGTTGGGTAGTTTTACTTCTAATCCAAGTGCCTTTTTATACAGAGTTCTGGTAGGGACTATCTCGTCCCTGCCACTCTCTGTGTCCTCCCTCAATGATCGATAAATACATTGTATAATTCCCAAACAACATTTTAATTCCAGTGGAGTTAATGTAATTTACTGGTTTTGTCCCCACCCTCAGCAACTTAATCTATCCTTTCTGGTTTCCATCCATATGGTTTTTGCCATATTCCACTGATATTTAATCATTTCACAATGTCTCTTCTCAAGCTCAGTTACAGCCCTTCCTAGGTCTCCACCACAACCCTACTGTCATTTGGAAGGGTTTTCTTGAGGCATAAGTAATAGCCATCCTCCTGTGGATCTGCTGGAGGAAAAAGATCCCTTCCAAGACATTTTTTACTAATTCCTAAGGACAATTTGCCACAATCCTGACTACTACAGCTGAGAAACAGAGACATCTCTCTTGGAACAGACACACCTACTTAAAATAAACTGAAAGCAGTAAATTATACAACTTCCTCTGGGCCACAAGTCATATCTGGATTTATTATTATTATTTTATTTTATTAGTTCAGAATAATTTCTGTGTTCCACTTGCAACGGTCACTAATACAGGGTGGTCCAAAGAGCAGCAACCTGACCTCCCATGTGAAAAATAAAAAATAGATGCATAAATAACCAAGTCATTACACATGGATGATAAAATAGTTTTTATGCAAATGGCCTTAGAGACCAAAATCTCCCTATCCTTTACCCACTTCTTACAGCATGATTAAATAAATAGTCAAGGGGCCATTAGAGACCATGTGCCTTGAGACCCCAAATGCTGGAAATGCTGATAGCTTTCTGCATTTGATTATTTTGAATTTCAAAAGGTCTTTTGAAAAAAAATAAACCATAAGAAAAAGAGCATAATGTTATTTTCATGCTTAATTTCCCATGAGCACAAATATGCTCTATGTATTCTTGTAATAGTATATTTAATTTTCAAAAACAGAAATAAATGAAAATTAAACTATGTTCTGTACATTTAATTGAAAGACTCAGTTTCAGATTCTATTCAAATTACTATCACACAGTGCATCTTTTTGCATACATTATGCAGATAAAGTGCAAATAACAGTCTGTTTCATGTATAGATATCTGCACTTCATTCACAGTGCTGGAATTTCAGCATGTAAAAGCCGAGTGATAATTCACCATTTCTCATGTTTGTCATATATGCATAATATAATATTTCACAGTACTTATTAATGCAGTAAAGATCATTCATGAAGAGTTAAAAAGCTGTCATCTTTGTATTGTTAAATGATACACCAAAGTAGAGTTTTCTGTTCTGTTAGTAGATCTCACAGTCAAAGGTGGGTATTGGCGTATTTGTGTTTAAGGTCCTGGGTCCTTAATAAATAAGGTTGACTGGTCAGATCATAAAATACAGCTCTCCATATATTAGCTGTCCCATTCTGGAGTTTGAGAAAAAACTGTCTTAGGGCTTGTCTAGAGAGGGAAGTTATTCTGAAGTAAGATAAGGTGTGAATTTAAAGTGCTATAGCTCTTCTGGAATAAATCCGTATGTGGACACTCTAATATTGGAAGAGTCCACACACACAGTTTTTCCACAATAACTATTCCAATTAATTTTCTTATGTAGACAGGCTCTCAGTCCCCAGTCCAGTGGAACACTTACACAGTTCCATTAACTACTGTAACTTTAATGGGAGTAATCATGTGCCCAAACTTAAGGATATACTTAATTAAGTGCTTTGCTGGATGAGGACCTAAGTAAGATCCTCAGGACTTGGCCATGGAGAGGCACAGAAAGAAAAAAAACTGGATACAAACACCTCTGAAATGAGGAATATTCAAAGTCTGCAATTGGATCCAAATTTTACCAAACCAAAATCTAGGTGTGAACACTCCCACACTTCTGGAGGTTCAAAAACTGTATCCAAATACCAGCGCTCTGGCTTATCATCATTACTAAAGCCTAAGGCCAAATGTTTTTAAAGGTAGGTTTCTAAAGTTAGACACACAAATCACCATTTTGGCACCTGTGTAAGTGCTTCTTATTTTTAGAGGCAATGTCTATCTACTGCTTCCATGGAAATAAGTGCTAAGTACTTCTAAACATCAAGCTACTGACTTATATTACTAAATATGGATCTAGCTGCCTAAATTTAGACAATGAAGCTTGACTTTTTGGGTCTAAATTCTCTCCCTTAATTTGCACATGCACATATCTGAGAGCTGGACCAATACATGCACTTTAGGATCAGTGTCTGTCTAGGTCTCTGGTTTCTCTAGTTATTTTGTCTAAGATGAGGTACAGACTACAATATTTTGTAGTCCAGATGAGCTACTTACTAGCAACATGTCATAGAGCCAACAGTCTAAAGAAATACCATAGTTAAAAGGAACTAAACCACATATATCTAGGTAAAAAGGAAATTCAAGTTAAATCATCCACGAAGAGTACTCTGATTTCATTTCCCTTTGCAACCAGTATCTACAGTGCAGTAATTCTGTGAGGATATAAACTATAATAAAGATTGAGCTGTTTGGGAAGAGAAATGCTAATTGAATGACCTATGTTGTTCTTGTTGCATGGGTTTTTAAATTTTCCATTACTTGGTTGTAACCTTATGCTATCTACTAGAATTACTATAGGGACATTTCTCACTATATTCACACACTTGTAATTATATTTGCCCTGGTTGCTGAATACTTTTTTTTCAGCTGTGGATCCTCACTATATTTGTCCACGAGATAGTATTAAATCAAATGTCAGAGAGGTCTGTATTTGGCTAAGTTTTAGCTAATTGCTAGTCACGTAATAGTATTTTAAATATGCAATGTAAAGAGAGCATGGACAAAATAGATTAGTAAAAGAAAGATGAGCAATCATACTGCAACTTATTGCTCCTATACATCTGATTTTCAGTTGTATTTATGTACTCTAGAGAAGGGGCATTTCTAAATTTAATCTTAGTGAGCCTTTAGAATTTTAGCCCTTTACTGAAGACATATAAATCATTTTCTCCCTTCCCCATCCATAATATCAAGACTTAGTCCTGTGAGCCTTGCTCACCTCAATAGTTCTGTTGACGTCAATAGGACTACTACTGTCAGTAAGAGTTTAGCTTTGGAGGATTGGACTTCATGTAAAAAACATCTAGAGGCAAGTTGTCCTTTCAGTGCCACATGATATCTTGACTCCAACATGGTCTCTTCACAAGAACTTTCATGGACCCCAACAGCAACCCTAATACAGGCAAAATCCTGTCGGATCTTCAAGATAGCTATCAGCTCCACTCTTCTGCTCTCCCTGTATGAACAGATGTATATAGTACCAGCATGAGAGCTATACATAGAGGGAGAACAGAATATCGGACTTGAGCTGTGCCCCATGGAGCTGAATATCCCTAGATATAGCTCTATAATAAGACAGATAGAAAGATGGATGGATAGATCCATCATATATGTCAAATGATCACTTTGAGTGATATTCACTCCTATGTAGAAGGCCCAGGCACTGCCTAAGTGCCAGTTGAACCCAGTATTGAGGCTCCCTACAGGGCTGAATTTCAGTAGTGTATATCAGTTGTACAGCAAAAACAGGAGGTATTAGGTGTGGAAGACTCCTAGGTGAAAAACACTCCAGAAAGTATGATTCTGCTTCTCTCTAACTTTATTGCAGAAATGGGTTTTAGTTTTAAAGTTCAGGTCAGTGGCCATTTGGTTTTGAGATTTAGTTTAGGATGGTTTCTTCTTGATTTCCATTTTGCACCTTGCTTTTATGTTTAATGCAAGATTTTGTTTAACAAACACATTCAAATCAATGCAGGAAAATCCTGACTGCTTTTCTTTTAGCATCTCTGTTCCCCTAGCTCCTGAGAGTTGTGTGATTCAGTGGCATTGGTGGTGAATCATAGTGACAGTGCATTGAGAGCGACTTTCAGACAACAGTATTCTTGTAATTAATTTGAGGGGCAAATACCACACCTGAAGTTTTGCATGTACGGTCAGCTCTGTGAATTGTCTGATTAGTTATGAGTGCTTGCCAGTTTATGGGTGTTTCAATTTTGGTCCATTTCAAATAATGATCACAAAAATGACAGTGTGGACAAAATGATTTCTTCTGTTCAGTTTGTTGTAATTATTTAATTTAAAAACTGAACAGATTTGAATTCTGATTCAACTTCCTCTTCAAGGCATTTCTTGGTTGTTTAATAAAATATTCTGAAAGGAAAATTATCACCTTCAAAATAAAGTATTATCTTCTTCACTATCACAGATTAATTGTTGCTGTTTTACATCAGATCACAGCAGTGTCGCTTCACAGCAGCACAATCCACCTGTTTGGAAAATTATTGGATAGATCTCATCCATGCTAAGTAGTGCCTGGTGATTTGTACCCATTACAGATGGATGAGCACTGAAACATTAGCCTACCTGGCTGCAAATGTGCAGCACTGAAATTCCCTTTGACAGTAGGATAATTAAGACTGTGAGCCTGTGTTTACACACTGCTTCATCCTGCTGCTCAGCTGTCCTGGCTTTTGAACAAGCAGGTATTGAAATGTAAAAGAATTAACAGCATACCAGAAATTTCAGTGCCTGCCTACTCACGAGAATAGCCCAAAGCATTAGAACAGAGGGATAAGTACACATGCAGTTTCATAAACCAACACAAAGTTAGATCTGATTTTTAAGCACAGAACATCCCTTAAAATAATAGTAGTACAGTAGCTATGTACACAAAGGGAGCAGCTATTCATCACTATTCAATAGTTCACACACAGCTATACATATTACAATATGGTTTATTGAGGGAGGTCGCTGTTTATCATCTACTCTTTTTAATAATTGCTACAGTCAATGGGAGTTGCACTTGTTTAATTAAAAGGAGTACTTATCCCAGAATCTTTAACATTCCTCTGGAAAGCTACCTGAGATGGGCAGAAGACGGGATCTTGGTTTACCATCTTACCTAAAGGATGGTACTTCTTTCTGTTCAACAAAATACTGCACTATAATGCCAGCGTTGCCTGAACAAGAGTGCAGATCGGAGTACAGGATTTGATTCCTCAATCATCTGTCTATTTAAGTAATAGTGTTGTTAGTTAAGTTATATTGTTATTCTGGGATTGTGAGCACTTTTTGGCTATCAGCATTTAGTATCACTGTCATGACAAGAAGAAAACACCTACATTCACGGTTCCAGACCAACAGGCACATAGATGAGAAGATGTAGAAACGTGAGATTAGGGAGAAGAAAAATGTTTAACTGTGCCATGGACTTTCTCTTTCGCTTGCACAGAAACTCCAAGGAATTAGAATTTGCTGCTTCAGATGACATTTTAGCAAGTTATATTCTTCCTGGAGGTCTGTTAGTATTTTTCTGGGCTTCATAGAATGTGCAAATTGTCCACAGCTCTTACGTGCCACTCCCAACATATTTACAACAACTCAGCTAAGTCATTCATTGATGACTAAGTTTAAGTAGCATTCAAACCTTCAAAGCATGGTATGTGTCTATAATCCCCATAAATTATGCCGGCTCTGTTATCTGATACAATGAATCAAATTCTTGGTGAGTCACAATCTAAATTGGTGGTGTGTCTCATTCATCAGGTTTACCGCAGCATCCGTTTAAAAAGAATCTTTAATTTACAGCACTCCGTATTTCCCAATGGAACAGCTAGGCAGCATATAGCCAAATTGACTGATCCACTATTAGATTTTCTAGCTTTCTCTGCTGTGAGGTAGGAAAGTTTCTTTTGCCTGTAATTAGATGGACTATACATCTGTAAGGATGTTTTGTATATTTTAATTTAGTTCTTGGTTGTTCCTCCCTCTTTATCTGGTGGGAGAGAAAGGAGGAGGAGAGAACCAGTGGGGGGCAGGTAGTAATGTGACTACTCGATTTTTCACATTGGCAACCAGTACCCATTCGTTGCTGGGGTTTTGTAGAGAATTTTTTTTACTACACCAGTCTTTAGTGCAATTGGGAAAGGAGCAGGACCAGAAATGATCAGGAATAGTTGATTAACCAGAAGAGTCTCCAGAGCTTTACTATGAGAGTATCAAAGAATGATAGATGGGTAAGTCCAGAAAAGACCCGTCAGCTTGAACCCCTGTATTTTTGTAAGACTGCTTCCTTCACTTTCTCCCATTGAGTAAGGCCCTATAACTTATAAGTAGTAGCTGTGGTCACTTTTTCTTGTGTACTTTTCCTTTCCATTTTCTCTGATATTAGCAAGACTAGGTTTTGATCCAGACTGTAAGCTAATTACTGGCATAGAGAGAATAGAGTTCTTTGGTATGCAAAAAGAAGCTGGTTGGAAACTGAACAGGGTGTGTTAGATTTTGGTTGAGGCATTGAGATAGATTAGGAATGTACTGAAATGAAGTGTGTTTTGCTTGTCCCAAAGGACCCTTCAGACAATACCAGCACAAGGAAGCTTTTATTTAAGATACTCTTCCCCACAACTGGTTTCAACATTTGTTCAAACTCCCTGACCTGTGGTTTACTTAATATTCTGCACAGAATGTATGCAGCCTAAACAAAAATAAGCAAACCTGAACTGTTTTTGCCCAGAACTATATTTGGTATAGGTAAGGTCATGAGGAAGTGACATTGCATTATCCTTTTGCCACATAGCACTAATTGTAAGTAATGAAAATCCATTCAAGTAAGACATTTAGTCCCAATGGACTTTTAAAGCACATTACTGGCCACCATTCAAAGAATGACACAGCTGATATTATGATTGATGGAGTCTGTCTATGCATATGCTGTCTGCTACCGTATATAGCTCAACAATTTTTTCAGATAATATTCTGTTGTTTCCCATTGATTTTTTTTTAAAAGGAGCCATTTAATAAAAGCATCTTGAAACACTATTGTTATGAGAAGGGTGATGGCTGCCAGGTGTTCTGCTGAAGCAACTATGTTGCATAAACATTATTTAACTGAAGTTTAAACTATTTTAAAATAACCTCTTGTGTTCCCTTTGTTTTCACTACCTGAATATGGTTAGTATCAGAAGTGTGGGACCTGACATTTGAGGCATTAACTATAGCCTACAAATTATGGGATGGGTATGTGACCAGATAACATGTTTTTAAGCATGACCATTTTTGGCAACCTTAGGCGCTAAAAACCTGTTAGTTAAAACAAGTTAATTAACACCCCACTCATTTTCCCAGTCTAGGCAAGCCCTTAGAGTCAGGAACCATGTATTGTTACTGCTCATTTTCCTGAGTTCCAATTTGTTCCTAAATTTACACCTTTGCAACTCCCCCACTCCCCAAACAAAAGAAACCGGCAGAAGATACTCTGCAGTCAGTTGGGTTGCTCAAGTGTAACTGAGAACAGACTGTGGCCTACTGACCTCAGTGAAAAATCTATTTGCATCATTGTAAAAAAATAAACATCTTTCTAAGGTCAGCTTTAGAACTTTTGCCCCAAATTCTTCTGTTATATCAAGGTAAATCCAGAGCAGCCTCCATTGAGTCAATGAAGCTGAGAATGGAATTTGGCCCAGGATCTTAAGAGCCATAGGGGATGTCTAGACTGCAAAGAAAACTCATAGCACTGCGTCTCAGAGCCTGAGTCATGGGGCTTGGGCTGCAGGGCTAAAAACAGCAGGGTAGACATTCCCGCTTGGGCTGGAGCAAATGCGCTGAGACTCTGCACCCTGAGCAGGAACATCCACACTGCTATTTTTAGCCCTGAACCCAAGCCATGCGAGCCTGAGTAAATGGTCCCAGGCTCTGAGACTCCGTGCCATGGGTTTTACTTTACTGTGTAGACATAACCTTTAGTTAATGGAGGTACTGTGGGAAATGGGGACAGCCAAAGGGTTATTCTGCATATTTTGCTTAGTAGCAGCAGCAATACGAAAAGAAAAAAAAAAACATACGGTCAAATACAGGGGGGTTTATTTGGTCCTTAATCAGGCAAACTCCCTGTGATTGTCTGAATAAGGGTTACTGTGCTTAAAAACTGAGAAGGCATGTCATGATTACAGACATATTTTAAATGTCAGTGAACTGTGTTTTCCTATGTAGCCAAACAGCCATTATGGATGAAATGCCATCTTATGCAGAGGGCCAGCTCAAGGCTTATACACCACTTAAATCCCTCAGAACAGGGCATAACTGGAACTATTTTGAGGTGTTAAGTGAATTCAAGCATCACAGAGATCTTGAGCTGCCTCCTACACGGGAGGAATTTCATTCAATGTAAAGAAAATATACATGACTTAAACAGAAATCAGTATAGGCCATTTTTTGTCCTTGGGCCATTTATTTAGTCTTTGGGGAGTCATGGAGTTGTCTAGATTAGCAGCCTGTGTAGAGCAGCATGGAGAAGATAGATTACTACTAACATTGCTGTCACAAAGAAGCCTTGATGTCATAGGTAGCATTCTAAGGAAAGCTTTATACTGAGTGTCAAGTATTATATAAAACTGCAGAGACATACAGGTAGGAAATGTGCAACAACAATTTCTACTCTGTACCTGTCATGTTTCTATAGCATTAGGAACATCAAGTTAATTCACCCCTTGCTTTTCATTATGTCACATCACTCTGTAAAATGGTCTATTGTAATCTTACGCTATCCAGTGCCCATGTAACAACATGAAAGATCTATAGAAGTAAGTAGGATTTTACACAGACATCAAAAATATGCACAACTACCAAAAAATATTATTTACTGACTTGGTACAAAATGATAAGTAAGACAAAATTCTTAATTCCGGTAAGGCATGTTTATGAAATACTGAAGTTTTGGTGTGTGGAAGATAGGGAGATTTGGGGTGGTTGTAAGCAGAAAGCAGTATGTAAAACTTTAATCAAAATAAATATAAACTGCAGGACACTAAGGCCATGTCTACATTACAGAGTTAAGTCAACGCAAGTTATGCCAACTATCATAAACCTCTATAATTATATCCTTTGTACATGTTCACACAACACTCCTTGTGTTGGTGGAGCACATCCACGGTGCTCAAGCATCCAGAGACAGAGCAATGCACCAGGGGTAGCTATCCCACTGTGCAATTCACCACCTTCTGCCTCTAAGAGTTGTGGGAATGGGCTGTGGGGAGAGACTGATAATCAGTGCGGACTCAGTTTGCAGTAGCAGAATGCAGTTGATTCTATGCCATCATTCTGTGGGCTTCTGCCTACGTTTCACATCATTTTTCAACAGCCCCTATAAACTGTGGGCCCACCATCTCTGCCTAAAAGCATGGATTCTGTACTTCTCTCTAGTCTTATGATAAGTGTTATGAACACAACATGGATGATCCTACAGTATTTCCTGAGCTGTGAATCTGAACAGGAATCCATGGTGCCTGCCCTGCTGTGTGCCATGGGAAGAAACAATTCAAGATTACTTTTGGCATTCATGGAGCAGCTGCACATGGACTGTCACTATTGGGCTTGGGAAATAAGCACTGAGTGAGACCTTGTTATGCAGCACTTGTTATGCAGCACTGTTGAGACCTTGTTATGCAGGTCTAGGATAAAGAGCAGTGGCGGCAGAACTTTCGGATACGCAATGCCACCTTCCTGGAACTGTGTGCAGAGCTCACTCCTGCCCTGCGGTGCAAAGTAAGAGAATGAGAGCTGCCCTCTCAATGGAGAAGCACGTGGCAATTGCTGTGTGGAAGCTGGCACTTCAGATTGCTACCAGTCAGTCACGAATCGGTTTGGAGTTGTGAAGTCCACCATGAGGGTTGCGGTCATGCAAGTGCAGGGCCATTAATCACATCCTGCTATGAAGGATGGCTTTGTGGTAATGGGATTCCTTAACTGCGGCAGGGTGATAGCTGGCACGCATACCCCAATTTTGGCCCTGGACCATCTTGCAATGGAGTACATAAATAGAAAGGGCTACTTCTCTGTGATATTGCAAGCGCTGATGGATCATCAGAGTCATTTCACTGACATCAACGCAGAGTGGTCAGGGAAGGTGCATGACACATGCATCTTCAGGAACACTGGCCTGTGCAGAAAGCTGCAAGCAGAGACGTTCTTTCCAGACCAGAAAATTCCAGTGGGGGTTGTTGAAATGCCCACAGTGATCCTGGGAGACCCAGCCTACCCCTTACTCCCTTGGCTTCTGAAGCCTCACACTAGAAACCTTATCAGCAGCAAGCAGCACTTCAGCAATAGGCTGAGCAGGTGCAGAATGACCATTGAATGTGTGTTTGGCAGATTAAAGGCTTGCTGGTGCTACCTTTTTGGCAGGTTAGACCTCAGTGAGGAAAATATTCCCCTGGTCATACCAGTTGATTGTGCTTTGCATAACATTTGTGAAGCTCAGGTGGAAAAATTTCCCAAGGGTGGAGCATTGAGGTGGATCACCTAGTGGCTGATTTTGAGCAGCCAGATACCAGGGATATTAGAGGGGATCAACAGTGGGCTGTTTGAATCAGGGAGGCGTTGAAGCAGCATTTTGACAATGAGCCCCAGTAATGTGTCTTTCTGTATTCAGCCAGGCTTTGTTTACTTGTCACCTGGAATGACCCCCTGTAATGATTGCTTCCTGAGTGTGATTTCTAGTCTGCAAATGTTCCAGTTGCCACTGTGTATGATTTCCAGCAGCAGCCACCATGAGTAGGAGAAAAATAAAGATCCGTTTTCTTTCTGAGTGCATTTTTATAAAACAGCCACAACCACTATACAGAATTCAATTTCTTGCAAAGGACGTGACACTGAGGAGCACTTTCTTAATGGATGCTCTCATAGCTGTGTGTAAGTCCTGCTGTCATTAGGAGACCTGTAAGAGGGGGTGGGTGAAAGGGGTACAGTGGTGGGCTGGAAACATGCAAGAAATGTGTGTAAGGGGGGAGTTTGGGGAGGGCATTCCATGCAGTTCTGTCTGGGCTGCAAGGGGGGTCAAGAACACATGTGTTCTGGTTGTGCTGCAGTCAGGGACCGCAGCATCTCTGTTTGGTCCTCCATCAGTTTTATCATCCTCTCCTGGCTGTTTAAAATGCAATCCTGGCCCTGCTTCCTTTCCTGGCTACCTATTTCCTGTCCTTGTACCAGGACAGTCACTCCAGTCTTTCCAACTGGAGTGTAATCCTGCTTTTCCCAGTGGGAACCCTCACAGCAGCTCTGCTGGAAAAATCCTTGCCAGGGCACCTTCCTTCACTCTGGGCTAAGCTCTCTGGCCCTGGAGATGTCAGTTGTAAGTTCATCCACTGCTCCCCTGCCTTCAGCCCTCTCCAGCCCTGGCTCTGTCTTGGGGAGACCATCCAGCAAACCCCTCTCACTGCAATTCCACCTTCAGTCTTCTTCCTGGTTCCAGACATACAGTCCCCTAGTTCATTCCTCCTTCTTCCCAGAGGTGACCTGCAGAGATCTTTCCCCAGAGACTCCTCCAGTCTGTCTGTCTGTCACCAGGACTGTCCCTCACTAACCGTTTATAGCCCACAGGTGTTGCCTCATGCTCATAATTGTCTAAATGGGAGCACCAGCTCTGGCACAGGGGAGCTGGACCTACTTCATTTACTGGGGCCAGCCAGCCTGTGACATATAGAGAAAGACTATTGGATTTAAACTTGTTTTGTCAGCAGGTGGGGTCTACTATGTGTTTATTAATGTGTATCTCCCAACATAGAGAAGCCCCAGTTATTATTCTTTTATTCTTCACAATTGTTTTAGGCCTCAGTCCACCAAAGCATTTATGCATGTGCTTAAATTTAAGTTCGTGGGAAGTCCCATTGATTTAAAGTTAAGTATATGCTTAAGGCCCAGACCTGCAAAGTTATTTATGCTTCTAACTTCCATTGTGTCAGTGGAAGTTAGGAGACGAAGTACCTTTGTGGATCTGGGCCTAAGTGCTTTGCTGGATCAAGCCCATAGTCTTAAACCAAAATGAAATAGTTGTTAGAATATCAAGTGGAAGTGATGTATCTGGCTGATGCTGTATAATAAGATAAATGACAGAATAATATGGCAGTTTTAGAGAAGAAATCAGAGATACTCTTAAATGTCTGGCAAGTACCCACCATATGTGCATTAAGGGCGTATATTATGTGCCCTTCTGGGGACTTGGGTGCACAAAAATGCACATGCATGATGCTAATTATTTTTAGCTGTTCTAGGCATTTCAGTTGCACATTTGCAAGTAAAAGGCAAACTTTTCAAACATGGATTCCCTAAATTGAGGCATTTCAATCTACTTAACAAACCCAAATAAATGGCTTTATTTTCAGAAGGGTTGAACACTTACCACACTGATTCAAGTCAAGCAAAGGGGAGTGCTGGGTGCCCAACACTTATAAAAATGAGGCCACTTGTTTACTGCTTGTATGTAACTTTAGGAACCCAAGTTGGAAGTTTTGGCCAAAAGGTTTTACTCACATCATTCCTGAGGCCTGTGGGCCAGAACTTCAAGTGGCGTGAAGCACTCATGCTAATGTAAATTGCTTAAGGTGTTTTACACCAAGGATCTAGCTGTTGTATGCCCAATTCCTTAAAATATGCACAGTTGTTGAGAAAGAGTAGGTGGGTGAGGGATATATTTTATTGGACCAACTTCTGTTGGTGGAAGGTAAAAGTTTGCAAGCTTCACAGAGCTCTTCTTCAGGTCTGGGGAAGGAAACCAGAGTGTCTGAGCTAAATACAAGTTGGATTCTTGCATTTGCTCAGGAAATAGATATTGCTGTTCAGTCTGGCTTCCTTCTCCTTCATATTGTGAAGTTTTCAGAAGTTGATCCAATAAAAGATATTACCTCACTTACCTTGTCCCTCTCATATCCTGGGACCAACGCAACTACAACAACACTGACGACAAATCTGTTGACTAAGTTTAGAAGACACCGTTCCACTCCAATTTTGCTAAAAAATAATCTCTGGTCCTTCAATAGGTAGTTACTCTTCCAGGTCCTTCACTAATTTTTCCACTCTCATTTGAGTGCATGCTAGGTTTACTCACTGGAAAGCATTACCCACTGAAAATTTAAATGTGCATAAAATGACCAAATTTGCACACCACCTTTTTGAACCTGCAACAGAGATGCATCATTTTGAAAAATTTGTCCAAATTAAAAGGCTAGTTTAATCCATCTTTCAAGTTTTAGGGCCAGATTCTTCACTAGCATAAATCAAATTAGCTCTATTGAAATTGAATTGGGACTATGCCAATTTATTCAAATTAAGGGTCTGGCCCTTAAAAATAAACTGAAAACTTCAATTAGATATAGGAAAAGAAACAGGAAACTACTTGTTTTCATGCCCACATGACGTTAGGATTTATCCTAGAGTGGTATGACCTTATCCAACTAGACAGTAACTGGAATGAAGCCCACTAGCCAACTTACACATAACAGACCATTGTTTCTCACTAATTCCAGTATGGATTTTAACATTACATACTTACAAAAATTGCTTGGAAAATAACAAATAATCATTCATCTATGCTGTAGTTTTTCATAGGTATCTGTGATATGTTGTCAGTATCTGTACATATATTTGCATCATGATTTTGGTAACTGTACCTTATGTCATTGTTATAAATGGTTGAGACATAATTAGTGTAAAAGAACACACTTCTACCATCCTTACGCATGTTAAATAATATCTCACTTGCAGATAATCCCATTGAAATCAAGTATATTTTCACAGTAGGATACTACACAATGTGAGTAAGGGTGGCAGAATTGGACCCAAAGCTCTGACAAATATTTTCACTTTAAGCATCCTAAACAGTTAGTATATATTGGCTCATATATTGCAAATTTGTAGTCCTGCTTTTTGAAGACACTAAGTTTTTTAGGCATTTGAGAGCACATCAAACAAATTATTATTTTATGGGGGTTTTAAATGTGTTTACTGATAGTAACATGAAGTTGATTTTACTGTCTGCAGACTGAATACCAACATTCTGTAGTTAGTAATAATTATGCTTGTATCTTCCAGTTAAATGTTAAATATGTAGCTCATATGGCAGGGTTTCATTTCTCTTCTTGATTAGAAGTTATGGCACCTATTTTAATCATGGAGTTAAATCCTGCTTACCTTAGTTACGCAAGTTGTCCTATTGAAATCATAGCCTACTCATGCAAGCAAAATAAGCATGATTTGGCTCATGAATCATTGTTTTCTGCTGGTGGTAGTTAGAGCAAAAATATGCAGAAGAGGATAGGTGTCTGCATTACTTGTCTCCTCCAGGGTGAAATTTCAAAACTGTGTAGAGAAAAACATCCCAGGCATGTTTCATGACAGAAAAGTAGATATCTTCATTGTGCACACAGAATGGAGATGCACTGCCAAAACCTTTTGGCTTATGTCCATGTCAACCTTCAGAGCCACATACAACAGTCAAGTACGCTCAAGGCAACTAATAAACCAGATAGTTATCCCTATTCTTATGAATTTCATGAAAATAATGCTCTATGCCCCAATCAGGATTGGAGGCCTTTTGAGCTATGCAAACACATGTGGGGTGAAATCCTGGCCTTATTGAAGTCACTGGCAAAATTCCCATTGGCTTCAACAGGCTAGGATTTCGTCTGTGGCCTCTACCCCCAAAGACTTTTCATGTTAATGATCTTTCTTCCTTTCTACTTCCCATCACCTATCAAACTTTGTTGACAGAAAGAAATGAGTATTGTAGAACCATATTGCTAACAAACCTAATTCCAGCTGTAAAAGATGAGTTTTCCTTTCTCTGGTAAACATTTCCTTCTCATGCAGACTGGGTCTGAACCATCCCTTCAAGGACAAGTGGAAGAAGTTCCAGTGAGAAGTGAAAGAGTTGATGAGCCGGCTCGTCATGTCTTCTCTTTCTCCTGGTTAAACTCACTGAATGAATGATGACTATCATTCCGGCTCACTTCAGATGTACTTATCTAAGAGGAGCTCTGAGGCAGCAAGTGACCTGGCTGGAATCAACAAGAAATAGTCCACAAAAGGGACAACTTGACCAGGTTTAATTCCAAGGGACTTATTTTAATTCCATTATACTGTATCTGTTATTTTTAGATTAAAGAGTAATGTTTGGAAGTAGTTGAATTAAGGAACTGGGAAAATTGGACTAATAGATGTCTTGATGAAATACTGTACTAAGAGTGACTGTGTTTTCAAGTAAAACCTGCTTCAGAAAGGAGAATGTGGAACAGAAGCTTCATGCTATAATTACAGTTTTAAAATGAGCACTATAATTGTTTGTAGCCATCCTGTATGTCCTGTTGTATTTTTGTAAGTGCTTACCTGACACTGTTAGTTGAAATCTGACTAATGGCATCATTTGTCAATAAAAAATATGACCCTCTCACTACCCTTAATTACTCCAATTGGAGTAACTCCATCTTTTCAACTTATTGCTAACTGCTCTGGCAAACCATTGACGAAAGCCACAAAATTCAAAGGTAAGTCTAAAACTCCACTCAACACACCCATTCTGCTGAATTAGTGTAGCACACGTGCTGCTGCTGCATTCTGATGTGCAGTAACTGAGAACAAATTGGGATGGTAAGATGAGCATTTCACCCTTACGTTTGTGTTTTCCAGCTTTGGTTGATAGCTCACGATGAATAACACTCTGACCATTCACAAGTTATTTTGTGTTAAATTTTATATAGGTGCAGACTAAGATATAGCTCTAGGAAACACTGGTTTGGAACCCTTCCTGAGTTGTGTGGGATATGGATCTGCATGTGGTTTATTATCTGTACCTCCCCGAAGGGCAGGGAGGGGTTTCTGAATGAGGGTTTCAGCTTGTGCTTGCCTATATCCATATCTGATCTATACCTATATCTGTTCAATTCCCTTTAAAGCATGAACTCACTCTCTTTTATCATACTGAGAAAATGGACAATAACAGGGCAGGACTTCTGAAACCAGAAAAGACCAGGCTGCCATGATCCAAATCCCACTGAAGTCAAGGGGATTCTTTCAATTGGCTTGAATGGGCTTTGAATCAGGCCCTGAGTACATAGCTGTCCTTAGAGCACCATGAAGTAAGGTATGTTTTTTGTTGGGTGTTGTTTTTTGTGTGTTTGGTTTTTGTTTTTTGGGTTTTTTTATGGTACCATAGTCAATAGCATGTAATGCTAGAAGGCAGTGTAGTCTAATGTGGGAGCCAAGTAATTCTTGAAGCCAAATCCCAGTTCTGCCAATAGCTTGCTATGTAGCCTTTGAAAAGCCACTTACGTTCTATGTTATTTCTGTTTTTACTCCTGTAAAATGGGACTATCAAGGATGAATGTGAAGTTCAATCAATTCATGATTGTACAGAGCATTGAAATAACAAAGTACATGGTAAGAGTTAACAAATATCTGCACTGAATGGAAGTAAAATTCATCACCATATCCATTGTGTTTTTAACCCCAAGATTGTTTTTGACAAGGAATTCCTAATGAATATTTACAATGACGAAACAGACTTGTGTCCCAAGGTTTCACAAAATCCTTTGAACTCTTTTTTCTGATAATTCATTAGATGATAACAGAAAGCTAATTTCATAAGTATGAGTGATGTATGAAGTCAGTAAGGAACTGTCTATTTCACGTATTCATGCACATAGGAGAATTGAGATGGTTTTTAACAACTTCAATAGCACTTTAGTGGTTTCCTTAAACCAAACATTTTAAAAATCCGTTTCATGACACCATAAAGTGCGTTTATCTAATAGAAGGCACGCTTGCACACAGCTGCATCCAGGACAACGCTCATTAATGTTAATTAGAGGTCCACCAGATCCTTCAGGCTCTCCATTCACAAAACTCCAGCTGAATTCAGTGGCAAGTTCCGATGTAGAAGGATTGCAGTGTAAGGTCCAAGGAGAAGAATATACTCTAGAAACTGAAACCACTCTGTAGAGCAACTTCATTCTTTGAGGTTAAATTCACATTCGGCCAGTCACACCCTTCAGAGTATATTACACCGTGTGAGATGTAATCCCTAATTAGAGCATTTCATAACAACGCGTGCTCCACTCAAGAGAGTGCAACATCTGCTTTGAAGTAGTTAACACGATCAAGTGTGCTGGGAGCCCACTTCTGCGTCCCCCACACTTCCAGCCTCCCAGTCCTGTCAGTGTGTGGAGTGCAGGATTGGGCGTGGTGTGTGTTTAGATAGTTCAAAATGCATTCAGTCTTCCCTAATGATTCTTTCGGCGTTAGACCCTGCGGCAGAAGTATTTGAACAGGCATTGACGTTTGAGTTGCTGGACACAGAGCAGCTCACTCAAGTCTATGGCATGTCTAGAGCTAGTAGGGCGAGATTAGCGTGAATGTATGAAAGTGCATTTATATCTATTTAAAGGGTTTTGTAGAAACGTTTCTTCTCGTGAAGAGCCACTGTTTTCCAACGTTAATAATGCAATTTAACAAAAAAAAATCACCAATCGCATTGTCAAGTTTGTGGCTCAATCCCCGCAAAACTTTATTTAAGATGTACGAAGCTAGTTCTCAGATGCAAAACCTTTCAACTCGCTTTTTTTTAAATTGCATTCCTGTAAATCCAGAACAGCCGCGCTCATTGTGTTTAAATCGGAGAGAAGAAAATTGGGGCCGGGGGGGGGGGGGAGATTTGCTTTTTGAATGACAGGTTTCAGCTTGGAGTCATTTTCTTTTAGCAGAGCTGAGTTAATTGACTTTGGGAGCGGACCGCAGCATTTCCAGTAAGTGCCATTATGGATGCATTTGCTGTAAATGTAGAGCGGGCAGTGTTAAAGGCTATAATCGGGAGAAAGCACAAATAACCCAGAGTTCCCTGAGCTGCAATAAAGTCCTTGCACAGAGCCATACACTTAGCTGTAGCCTATCATTTACATACACTCCTCTTACACCCATCGCTTCTTGAGCTACCCGTGTAGTGCCTGGCCCAATCCTCCCTTTCATTTCAGCGCTGCTCCGGTTGTTTGGAGTAGCCCTCGTGGGTGAGCGAGAGAACCACAAATCCCGAAAGCGCTTTGTAGACAGACAGCAAGGAAACCGGTTCCGAAGCTGGAAGCCCCCAAGGCAACAAAAGGCTACAAAAGCACAGTTACTTTGCAGCTTTTATTAAAAATATAAATATTAAACATTCTCTTACACAACAAAATTGACCGAGCGCTGAAAAGATATTTTATTATGGACATGGTACAGGAAAAAGGTGAGACCAGTACTTGACAGAGCTTCCCCTTCCCCTCCCCTCTCCCTACAAGAAAAGCATCTCTCTTGTCAACAACGGCTTCTGTGAAACCTTCCCGCCACTGTCCCCATCCTAAGTAGCGAGGTCACTAGAACAACTCTGCAATGGACAAACGAAGGGCGGGTAAGTTACAAATGACACGTTTCTGGTTACTGCACTTGGCTACACTGCTGTGCATGCTAGTCAAGGGACAGAGGCTCTGTTCAGTGTACACCCTCTACGGTTAAAGCTATAGAAAAATAAAGAGATGGCATCGGAGAGCACGATGGCATAGAACACTGCATCGGTTTGTGCTAGCTGCAGAATCTCTTTGGCAATGCGGCGCCGTCTCATTTCCCGATTATCTCCATCAGTTTCCTGTTGCTGTGAGCTTGCTGCGCTAACTGTTCGGCCCGGGCCATTTCCAAGACTTCTCGGAGGAGGTGGAAAGTCAGATCCAGGGAGATCGGGGGCTCCTCGGATCGCTTCTCCCTCTCCGTCGCCTCTCGGGGCCGGCTCTCGGCTTCCCCATGCCCGGGGCCCTCTGGGCTCTCCAGCGAGCGCGCCGGGAGCTGCTGCAGCGGTCGCACCGCTGCTCGGAAAAAGTTGGCGGCGGAGCCGTCCGGCGCTAGGTGGCCGCTGCTGGAGGCGAAGGCGGAGGAGGCGGCGGGGCTCTTGTCGAGATTCCCCAGCCGCAGGAAATACTCTTCCCCCATGCGGAGCAGCACGGGCACGCTCGGCGGCGGGAAGGCGTCCGGCTGCAGCGGGGCGCTGGCGGCGGAGAGGCTCTTACCGAGGGCTCGGCATTCCTGGCAGGGCAGGAGGGCGACCAGCAGGATCCCCGTGGAGACCCACAGCTGGGGCTTCATGATCCACGCCGCGATCTGCAGCAGGGACAGAGGGAGGGCGGGCGGGGACGGCACCGGGGGAGAGAAAAGCGGCGGCGGCGGGAGTTAGACTTTCGGGACAGGACTCAGGGAAGACCGCAACTGGGTCGGAGCCGAAGGAGGGAGCAGTTCGGGGCGCTGTCCCTGGTGCTGAAAGGATCCCACACACAGACAGACACAGACACACTCACACACAGACCCTCACACACAGACCCTCACACCCACACACTCACACAGACACACACACAGACAGAAACACTCACACTCTCACACACACTCACACACCCACACAGACACTCAGACACACACACCCTCAC
>ML675601.1:75930377-75979032 GCA_007922155.1 Mesoclemmys tuberculata
CACTCACACACACTCACACCCACCCACTCACACAGACACACACACACTCTCACTCACACACACATTCACTCACTCACACTCTCATTCACACTCTCACACACACAGACACACACTCACACTCTCACACACTCACACTCTCACACTCACACTCACCCCCCCAGGCTGGCCCTCCCACACGCCCGGAGCGCAGGGGGATGTTCCCCGCTCCGTTTGCTGAGCGCGCTGCATGGTGCCCGGCTCCCCCGCGGCACTGCGAGGAGAACCCCCCTTAGGGGACCTGTAAGGGCGGTGGCTACGGGGGCGCGAGCCTCCCGCCCACTAGCGCTGCCCGAGGCCAGCAGCCCGCGGGCTGCCGCTCCTCCGGCCGGCGCTGGGCGGGCAGCAAAGTCCCACCGTCCGGCCGCGCCCCGAGGAATGTCACGCCTGGCCCTGGGGGGTTGCTCCCTCCCCTGCCCCGCTCCGGATCCAGGCGAGCTGCTTTTCTGAAGGGCCGACGCGGTTCACACGGAGCCGCCCGCCCGGCTTTTGCCGGGCCCCCAGCTGCCCCGAGCAGGCAGGAGTTCGCTCCGCAGCGGCTGGGCCGGCGATGTGCGCGTACCTGAGGGATGGCGCCGCCGGGGGTCGGGCAGGTGGAGGCTCGTCAGCCGCGGGGGAGGTTCCCAGGTCCCGCGCTCTCCTCCCGGGCTCGGGATCCGATTTCCTCCGAATCAGAGCCTGGGCGCGTGACTTTTATAGCTTAGACCCTCTTCTGCGCTCACGCGGCACTTGCCTAATAAGCTGACGCTCCCCTGACAGCTCGATTGCGTGCCCCGGTGCGCTGCTGAATAAATCATGGGCCCTTCGGAGCAGCGCTGGGCACGGGTCCGCTCGCACAGCCCCGCGTCTCAGCCAATTATACCCGCCGAGCCGCATCGCCTCCTCCGTGACGTCACCGCTCCGGCCCGGGGGCGCGCGCCCATTGACAAAAATCCTTGAATGAGATCTCCCGCAAGGAGCGGCCCGCGCCAGCCGCCGGCTCCGTACTACAGCAGGGCAGGCGGGGAGAAAACGTGCCGCGCCGCGTCCCGGGCCGGAGCCGGGCCAGGCGGATCCGCTTCAGCGCCTCTTGGGAGCCGGTGCCCTGGCAGCCTCCCAGCTCCCCCGGCTTGGGCGAACGAGGGCGGCCTTTGCGCCCCGGCCAGGCCCGCTCAGCGCTAAGGCTCCGTTGCCCGGTGCAAGGACAGACGAGCACAAGCCAAACACCCACCGGCCAGCCCCATGCAGGGCCCTAGAGAACATTTGGCCGAGCCGCTCCCTTCGTTACCGCGCGTAGGTGAGAGCGGGTCCGAGCGCCTTGTTCCCCGCGGGCTAGGGAACAGATTTAGCTGCGAAAACCCATCCCCTCCGGGCACGTCCCGGACAGCGGGAGGTGAACTCCAGCCACGAGGCGCCCGTGGTAGGAGAGGGATGAGTTTCACGGGCACCCCACTGTTTGCAGACAGACCCAGGAGCTGCTCGGGAGCTCTCCGCTTTCCTGCCTTCCGCCTTTGCAGACCTCGGGGCTCTCCCGTCTCCGCGGCTCACGGGACGCTCCCTGCGAGGGAAAGCCACGCGTGCGTCTGCCGCTAACTGAGACGATCAGCTCGGTGGCGGGCGGGACGTGTTCTCGGTCCGCTGAAGGGTCTCAGACAGCGCAAAACAAAACCCGCCGCAAGGGCCACGGCCACCTTTAGGTTGGCCACGGCCCGTGTGATCCGAATTTCTCTAGTAACAGCGAGTCAATCAACGCACAGTAATGGGGGTTACTGGAAATTTCCCCTCATCTGCGCCTTTATGATCTGTTTCATCGGTGCGATATAAGACGCCTTGTAATCTAGCTACAGGTACCACGCTGACATTATTTCCCGACTGAGAAAAATGTTTCCAGTTTCATGATACCCTTGGTTTGCCGTCGAGAAACCAAAAGCCCAAGAATGAATGGCTGTTAAAACACATTCAGTGGCGTTTCAGGGCAGTTGTCTAGAAGAAAAGGATACTATTGTGTTTGATGACACACTTGTTTCTTTACTGTGCAGTAATCAAAAGAGCTCTTCAAGCCTCCTTTATTCAGTTGCTCAGAACTCAGGCGGGCTCCAAAGGAGGGCTGCGAAGTGATGGAGTGTACATTTCACCGCAGGCACAATCAGGAGAGGGAGGCTGCTGTAATGAATCAAACAAAAACTAGAGACCCATGAATTTATGGTACGAAAAAGAAGAAGCCTCGATTAACTCTTGCTTAAATGATGCAGCTGATTGACTGTGGTTTAGACATGAGCGGCTCCAACTCGCATATTATGCCGCTTGGTATGTGGAGGTTTTTCACCCTTAGTTCACGAGCAAAAACAACAACAACATTGTTTTAATGGGTTAAACAATCCATTTATTTAGATTTATAACAAGGGGAGGCAAAGAACCTTTGCTGTGCTCTAGGCAT
Source organism: Mesoclemmys tuberculata (assembly GCA_007922155.1). Lineage (NCBI taxonomy): Eukaryota > Metazoa > Chordata > Testudines > Chelidae > Mesoclemmys > Mesoclemmys tuberculata. Next base: position 75,932,830 of record ML675601.1, read on the forward strand.
CATTGTAAAACAGCAGTAACATAATGTAAAATGTAACCGTACGCTTCCTCTAGAAGTCAATTTAATGTTATTATTGAAGCAGCTCACTACCGGGTAGTGTTAGATACCACACCACTGGAGGAAAGTGATTTCAGCCTTGGGTTCTTTCAAATCCCTGTTGTATTTTATTTTATTGTTTGTATTACTATAGCATCGAGGAACCCTAATCATGGAGCAGCCCCTATTGTGCTAGGCACTGTACAAAGATTGTAGAAAAAGAAGACTTGAATGTCTAAGAGCCAAAAAACCTAATCTGAATACATCTTATGCTGGTGAAGTTACAACTAATATTAAAGTGCATAAAACTATATTAAAATTACAGTAAAGGAGAACTTCCATATTGCAGCAATCTTGGAAAAATAGATCACTGACTGAAAAAGATGCAGGCAAATATTTTTCTGAGATCTTGTTGGTTCATCTACTTCCTCACAGATGGAATTCTTCTTTTTCATGATCCCACAGCAACAAATCCTCTTCTTAGGGAAATGTCTGCACTTCATTTGTGAAATCATCTTGGGGCAAATTCTGATCTCATTTACATTAATTCAGTCCCCACTGACAATACAATTTGGCTCTCTCACTTTACTTCAGGATCCGATTTGGAGGTGAAGTACAGCTGCAAGAGACTGAAATACAAGGGAAACAAACGCTGGCCTCTAATCTGTATGGCTAGCCCCATTGATGTCAGTGCATATTTGAGGACAAAACTTGTTCCAAATAGCTTTGTTGGGTTCCAGTGCAGAAAAGCACTTACACACATGCATTCCTGAATCAGGGTCTTAATTAGCCACAGTGGTGGGAAAATTATGAAAAACATCTGACTGGCAAACAGATATAAATTTCCATTTGGATGTATGAAAAAGCCTATCGATGAGGCATAAACATGCAAAAAGATGGGAATATTAGATGGTATAAATGAGCATAACTCCATTAACCTCAATTGAGCTATCCTGATTTTCACCAGCTGATGATCTGGCCTTCTGAGTTTATAATTTCACTGACTGCATCTTCAAACCCATTACTCTCAAGAGGAACATGTCTGAACTTTGCAAATATTTGAAATCCAAACTCAGACCTGAATCCAAACTTCACAAGTGTTTTTTTTCCTTTACAATGGGTAGAAACAAAACTCCACCCCACATCTAAGAATCTTTGGTTGGTTAAAACTGCTGATCAGGACTTGGGCCCGTCTGTAATTATAATTCAGAATTGCAATTTACTAGCCCTCTGTCTTTGTTTATCTTTTCTAGTTTATAAATTCTTTGAGGCAGGGACTGTCTCTTCCTGTGTTTGCCTTGCATCTAGCACAATCTGCCCCCAATCTTAGTTGCCCCTCCCCCCAGATATTACTATTAATAACTCATATAAAGGTTTATCAGAGTTTCATAACAATAGGAATAATTTGCCCCCAAAGCAATTCTGTGACATAACAAGCAATGCACAGGCTAATTATAGGAGGTTAGATCCAGCAAGAAGAGAACATCTCTTGAGAAGCACCACACACCCTTACCTCCCATTGTGTCTGCGCATTAAGCTATTTTTCAAAATATAACAACATAATAAATAGCTGAAAAAATAGAAATAATGTAACACAGGAAGTTTTGCTTGTGCTGTAAAGTGTGTTAATTCAAGCAGTCATGAACTGAAACAGACAGTGTGATAAAACCAGAAAGGCACACAGCCTGTAAACATCAGCGCAAGTTCTTATCATACCTATAAATGCATCCAAATAGCTTCTCTTCTGACTATTTGCAAGTGGTTCACAGAAACAGGAGCTAAGCTTGAGCAAAGGATGGCTGATATAAGATGCACTCATTAAAATGGGACTCTAGATGCAATCTGGAGTATTTGTTGTCATAACATTACCATTTTTAGTATGTGATACATTTGAAAAGGACATGAAGCCTATTATAGTGTGATCGCAGAGCTAAAAAAGCCAATGTTCTGATATGAATGAGGTTCCAAGTACAATGGATGAGCTCTAATGGAGCTATGCAAATTGAAAGCAGCCAATGATCTGGCCCATTATATTTTATATTTGATATCTTTTAAGTTATATTTGCAACCAGTTTTGCCCCCTCAAAAGAATTATAGTGATAGTGAAAGGCACAGGGGGTGGAGTGGGAAAAGATGTTCAAATTCAGCATAAACCTATATCTTGCAAGAGCACTGTAAATTGACATGCTGTTTGGATGATTCCTGCCTTTGAGTAGGTTTTGTATACTTACACATGCTTGCTAGTGAGCAAATATGATCATATTTGATCCACATTTTCCCCTTAGGTGGCTCTTTAATGATGTGCTATAGATCTTGCAAATGTTTAAATGCATTAAAGATTGTGAAGATTCTACAGTGGTAGAAACCATAATCATACCTAGGATGGACAGGTGACAAACAGCTCCTTCAAACTTTCAAATACATAATTGGCTTTCTAAGTGCAAATAGCATTATCCAAAGATTAGTTAGTTTCTGAGTGAAACACATGGATCTCCACAGTTAAGCCTTATGAAGATTAATCCCTGGGAAAGCCAGGAAATTATTTAGAATGTTCAAACATAGGAATAAGGCAAAGATCAGGACCATTGGTCTGACCCAGTATGGCCATTCTTATGTTCTTATCGGGCATATAATGTTCATGTATTTTTTTTTAATGGCTGGCATATGAAAAGCACTAGAATTTTATGAATTCTGCCCATTATGGGGTTAAACATGCCTTTTTTCAGGACTCTGAATCATAAAAGAATAATAATATCTACAAATGGAAAAGACCTAATAAGTTATCTAGTCCATCTTCTGGCTAGCTTCAATAAGCACAGATACAATAAATGGTCTTAAAAACCAAAAAACATGAATCTGAAAATCTATTAACCAAATTTAAACCTGGTGTAACTACTAACATTAATAGTGTTATACCAGTGATGGATCTGACCCCATATATATTGGAAGAAGGTAGAATTTAAGTCTATCACAACAAATGCTAGAAGGCTGATCTGCCTTTCACTTGTTTCATTTACTACAAAATTGGAATATATTCCTTACCATTACAGCTCTAGGGGCAGAATTTAGCTATAAGGCTGGTTTTCTGATACCATTATTCATAGCAACTTTCTTTATGTCATCTCACATTACTATGGCACATGAGCACGGATTTTATATTCCATTGTTACTCTAAGCCCATACAGTCAAATCTCTAACACACAATATAACACAACTGAGTGACAAGGAGGCGATTCTAAAGCATTGTATCCAATAAAACATACTACTTTCAGGTGTGTGCTGTATATCTCTCCAGGTCTTTGTTGTGGCTTCATTAATTGATATACAATGATGTATGAGTAAGCTAAGTTTTCTTTTTTCTTTTTTCTTTTTCGTCCACAATTGATATTAGTACTCACAAATCTAAAATGAGGTGGATTTCAAGGCAGACTAGGGGAAAAAGACCAATTCAGAATATTTTATTTTGTGATGTGATAAATCAATTGAAAGGAACAGGGCATCTGCCCATTTTTCACATTTTAGCTTATGGGGAGGAGGGTTACAAACTAATCTTTAGAGCAATTTGATTAAAGAGCCACTGTCAAGGTAAAGACTAGTAAAACTGAGTAGGGAACCTCAGGATTTGGCCCATTGTCTTTTTATCTGAGAGCAAAGTGTTTGGGAATCCTCCCCCTCTTGTCCAGTTTTAATTCATTTTAAAGCCAATTTAAAATCATTTCATTTAGGAAAGTCTTTATTTTGAGTGTTTCATAGGATTGTCTATGGTACACACCGCTATAATATCAGAGCCTCTCCTGTACATTAAATAACATATCCTCACAACATCCCTGCCAGGTAGAGAAGTATATCCCCATTTTTCCAATGGAAAACTGCGGCATAGGAAGATTAAGTGATCTACCAAAGGTCACACAAGGGGTCTGTGGCAGACACAGGAGTAGAATTCAGATTTCCTGAGCCTACGTCCAGGATCTTGACCAAAAATCATCCTCACAGGAAGATGTTTGTTTTGATGGTTTTATAATGTGCCCACAGAAGGACTTGACTGGTGGTGGCCCCACTGAAAAATCAGACTCAAAAGGTCCTTGATCCTATGACACCTGGAGTAATTGCTAGGTGGGATAAACACTTTCTGCAGTTCATAATCTGAAGGTTAAAGAGGACCATTATGATCATTGAGTCTGGCCAGAGAACCTCACCCAGGAATTTCTGAATCAAACCCATAATCCCTAGTTGAGCGCTAACATGCCCTGTGCACCATGCCAGGCTTACCAGGGTGCTGGGGGAATTTGTCCAATTCCTTTTCGTGTTCATGGCAGTTGTGTGCCTAGTTCCCTGTGCACTATGATAAGAACACACGGGCCTCACAGTACTCACCTAATTTTGACTGGCAAAAGGAGGATGTAAAAATTAGGCTGGAAAAAGACTCTGAGCATTAGAAAGGGATATGTCTTTACCCTCTTGACAGCCCTAGCAAGAGAGGCAGCAGTTGACCTTTATATTTACCTCACAAAGCATTTAATTTGCTATTCTTGCACTCAGATAATGGATGGGGAAGGTGTTAAGGGTACCTTTGTGAGCTTTCACAGCCCTCACTGGTAATTCCGCAGGAACTAATCATTTTACAGTTATTGATAATAGCAAAAGGATCCATCAAGTGAGCATCCTGTGGAAGCATTGAAGTCATTTGTATTCAGGTTTTGCTTTTGTGTCTGCAGATATTTTACAATAAGGCAAACCTTGCTGCATGTTTGCAACCTCAGGGCCCAATCCATCAGACTTTATCTGGGCAACACTCCCATAGATGCTAGAGTAAGGACTGAGTGCTGAATTCTAACCTCAGTTACACTGATGTAAATCTGGAACAACACCATTGAAATCCATGGTGTTACTCCAGTTTACACCAACATAACTGATTTCGTAATCTGACTGCAAGGACTGCAGGATGTGGGCTGATCTATCTAACAAGGTGAGCTGCTGAAGAAGAAATGTCAGGTATAGAACTGACCAAAGCACTCTCTCTTTTATACCTGGCAAGACCTGAGCATCAGATATGATGTTCTCAATCTCTGAGGGTGAGAAGGGAGGTGCATTTTACAATGTTTTTGAGCAGCTGCTAGACATTGATCCATGATCATTGTTTTACCATTTAAAAGGCATCAGGTGAAACAAGCAGAAGTAGCATTTTTTTCTGAGCATGTGAAGCAATTAAGGTGGAAGACAGGTGGACTAATATGGGGAACTCTGGGCCAGAAATAAAGAGCTAGATGAAAATCTGAAATTCTCTCCTGCCACAGGGAGGAAAGGATCCCCTAATAGCCCCACACATCCCCACACCAGTGTGGTTGAAGGGGATGAGTAAAAGTGCCCACACTTAGCTCATAGAATTCCCACGCTGCAAAAGCAATCATGCTACCGATTTTCAGCATGACTGTTCATGGAAGAGCAAGATAAATGACTGAACACGGTAAAAACACAGAAATGTGATATGTTTTCTATCCAGTTAAAACATCTGGATGAGAAATTGTCAGCACTTAAAAGTCATTAGGCCAGTTTGTGCCATCAGTTACCTCTGTGACTTGACAAAGCCCTAGCTGGGGTGATTTAGTTGGGAGCTTATCCTGCTTTGGGCAGGGGGTTGGACTAGATGACCTCTTGAGGTCCCTTCCAACCCTAATCTATGGTTCTATGTTTCTATGAAATGATTTCAAATGGAGTAGAATTTGGCCCATTATCTTTTTGGCAACAGGTTATGCTGTTGGCCCAGTTTTCACAGCTGAATGCCTTAACAGATCTATTAAATCTGGGGGTTTGGACAGTTACACACACTGATTCCCAGATTTTACAGAGTTTGGGTACCTGGCTTGGTGCTCACAACCATGTTTGTAAACTGAGCTTCTCATCTGTTCCCCAAATACTTTTAAAACCATTTATGTCTTTAAGATCTAATGCCCTCCTCCCAATCCTTGCTCCAAGCCCTGTTCTCAGCACTGGGATAAATTAAAGATCCTTACTAATGCATCACATTGGAGTTCTGCCGCTAGGGACTGCTTTGACTAGCTTGGGCAATCCCCCCCAGACAGGTAATGATAATGAGAAAGTATGCACTAGGAAAACATCTGTGGCTTGGTCAGACTAATGCATAGATCTACCTAAAACAGATTTAGAGATCCATAATTAATGCCTCCTTTCGCCCTCAGTTTCCAGAAAATAATTTGGTATCTGCCTTTTGGCTCCTTTTCTGGCCTGGGGCAGGACCATCATATGTGTTCAGAACCAAGCATGCTAGTACTTTCTGTTAGGTGATAGTAACAGTGGCATTTAATGAATTTGTCTGAAAGAGAGCTGTCATATTACAAACATGGGAATGACTATGCTCTTGAGATGTCCTCATGCTGTTTGGGAGTAACTTTGCTAATACCGATGATTAGCTTTTGAGCATGCTCATGGTGACCTCACATTGTCCAGAAGCTGAGCAGACGCTTTCTGAGCTGGCTGTTTGTGCTGCGCTTTCTTTCTTACTAGCAGACCTCCTGAGTGCTCACCAAATATTATAGGTACCCTGAAAGAAAAATGACAGCAGATTGGAACTGGCTGTTAAGGAGATTTGGGATGAGAATTTGAAGAGTTCAGAACTGTGACATAGCCCTGAAGGAGTGGAAGACAGAAAAAGATGCTGGAAACCGTGTGAAAGAAATGTGACATGTACATACACACCCCCAGATAAACACAGAGAGGATGAAACCCTGGTTGTATTGAAATTCAATGGCAAACCTCCCATTGACTTTGGAGGGCCAAGTTTTTAACCCAGGTTGTAATATATGCGATAGATATATACAATACAGTGTGCACAGAAATAGGGAGAGGGACTGGGACGTAAAGAAGTGAATATAGGTAAGCACACACACAGCACAGGTAATTATTGTGATTTTTATTGGGAACCTTGGGAAATGTGGTGTTTTTCGTAAAGCCCCAGCCCCTGGAATCTTGTGATTATATGGACATCTCAGCTTTCAGTTACAAAAACTGGTAACTTTCTAGCCCTTGTGGTTGTAGAGAAAAGCTTGACAATGCAACCAGAGAGCACCCTCAAGGCTCAAAAGGAATAAAACAAACAAAACAAATCCCAAATTTATTAGCTTTTAAAAATCTTGTGATTTTTAAGCCACTCTCGGGGGGTAGGAACCAGGGAGGGAGGCTGAATCATGATTTTTGAACACTTGGGGTTAGCTGTACTGCAACTGTCATCTCACTTCTTTTAAATGAGCAAATATAGGAGGAAATATAAACACACTATTTTTTTGAATGGCTAGGCAGTGAACTATATATAGCATATCCTCTGTCCTACTTAACTTATGACTAATGCTAAACAATTATAAATTCAGATGTCTGTATATTTAAAGACGCAAACCTCTCTAATGCACCATTTGTTGTTCATTACAAAACAAAAGGATCAAAGTCTCTCTGTGCTCAGTCTGGGGCGCACTAAGCAATAAATGTATGTTGCTGAAAGTGGAATCTCATGAGACTAATTGCAAAGGACAATGAACAAAGCATTTCTGGAAAAAGATTGTTCTCTTTATGGTGCACCTACTCATGCCACAGATTGTACTCTGCATAGGGGAAGGACTGTCTTTTTTGTTCCATGTTTGCACAGTGGAGTCCCAGTTCACGACTGGGGCTACTAGGTGCTACTGCAGTACAAATAAATAATAATAACAATTAATAATAAATACATAATTGGAGGAGCAGGAAGGTAACTGGCAATTGCTTTGCTTTATAGTCCCTGATGTACAGGATCATCGGACGTCTACTTAAGACAGCTGCCCATGTAAAAGTCAATAGTTTTATTTTGAAACGGGATTTTTATTACAAGAAAACAAAGCTAGCACAATTTGAAGGTCACATCTTAAGGGGTTTTGCAGGATTTTTTTTAATGAGAATCTTTGACATCTGAAGGTGTAGGTGTAGGTTATAATATGGAGAAGATGACCGAGAGGATACCAGAGACGTAGTACAATACAGAAAAACAAAAGAACTGCCGGTAATAAATGGAACGAAATGTTCAATATCCATTTCTTAAAATCCCTGAACTTCTCAAAGTGTTTCCATTTTCACTGAGCTTATTGAGGGGCCTTACTGTCTTCCTAAGCTATTTTATGTAACCATCAATATGGTGCTGCTGTCAGAGTATTTCAAAATTAACAACAAACAATTTGTGGGCCCAATCCGGAAGTCAATGGCAAAACCCAAGGGAACATGAATTGTTGCAATATGTAACATATCAGTAAACAATAGTTTTGCCATTCTTTTCCCTAATATCAAGCAGAAAGTGACTAAGCATGTTTGCCACCTTTAGTGATTGTGCTCTGGTGTTCCACAGTTCCACATGACATTCCTCCTCCCTGGCATATCCTATCTCTTGCATCGGAGCTGACAGTCATCATGCCCTTCTGGCTTCTCCTCTGCTATTTTCAGCAGCTATAGTATCTTTACAAACTGTCTTCCTGTACCAGTTCTTCTCCCCCTCCACTCCATACATTTAACATCTCTGCTGTGGCTTCAAACCTATCTAGACTCATGATACTAGAAAACCTAATGAGTTTAGAAGTCTTGTTTAGTGAGTTTTTTGCTTTCTTAAGTTTCTCTAATGCTCCAAAGTAGTAATAGGCAATAACAAATTTAAGATTTAGTAATGAGATGGCACTGTAACACATAGCTTTGCAAGGTCTTTTTTGTTAGTGTGCGAGCAAGTTTTTAGTGCTGGAAGAAATTCGGTGTTGTTGGTTTTCTGATGCTGTTCTTTTTGGGTGGAGAGCTGTGGGAAATAGCAAGGGAGATTTCTCTCTATCTCTAACAAGAGATAATTCTTGAGGTAGGGTTTTCCCCTGGGCATTGGTGGGATCACTGACCTGAGACACCTGCAGGATCTTTGCATGATGTTTGTGACCACCTCTGTTGCAGAACTGGTACATATGCTTAAATAAAACAAGTTGTACTAAGAATATACCCAGACTCTGTAACCCATATTTCTCCTCCAGCAGGAAGTTGAGCTGAAAGGCCCCCACATTTGCTATTGATCAGAAGAGGGGCAACAATAAAAAGAAGAAAAGTTTGCGTCAACCTTCCATATGAGGATCTCAGATTGTTTTTCAAATATTAATTAATTATTCCTTTGAAGTAGGGAAGGGACATAGAAGGATAACTTCACCCCGCCATGGAATGTACCCTTTTCTGAGACTGCACACAGCAGATGCTAAAGGCCCCAATCCTGCAAAGTGCTGAGCATCTCCAGAAAGGTGCTGACTACCCTCAGTTTCCACGGAAGTCAAAGGGAGTCAGCATGTGTCGATCCCCCCCGGCGCACGCATCAAGCCCTGTACAATGGGTAAAAGTCTAGACCAGGAAGTGAAGATGAATTCTGTATCCAATTGAAACTGCAGGGGAATTGAGAAGGCAACTGAGCCGGAATTTGGCCAGGACACCAGGGCTAATGCCAAGCACACAGAGGTGTCCCAAGCTCTGAGGTATCTGACTCAGCCTGCCTCCTCTGGATGAGGGCTTTGCTGCGATAGGCCAGAGCTTTGGACTGAGCTTATGGGGTGATGGGGGCATCTCAGAAAGTGCTGGGCACGTCCAGCTCCCATCACTGGCAGCTGCGAGTGTTCAGCTCCCCATTACATGCACTCAGCACCTCTCAGAATCAGGTCTTTGTCCTAGATGGGAGGGTTTGGCAGCTGACAAAGTGGCCAAGGTTTTTTTCCTTTCCAAAAGTGCATTAAAAGCATTATCAATTTCCCATCTTTTAAACAAGAAACGAATTTTGATTCCTATTTGGGCTGACAGTGTCTGTTCAAGGCAAGTGTGTTTCTGGGCTTACAAAGGTTGGCAGTGTCCATCTAAGACTTTTGCAGCTCTTGTTAGCAAAGGATAATTTTTTTTTAACATAGGCCTGTGTGAAAAAACCCTAAATTTTAGGGAGGGAATAGATTTTAGAGCTGCCATCCAAGTGTTTACTGCAAGCAGGATTAACCCTTGGGTTTTGCAATAAGAAACCAAAGTGAAATGCTAGCAATTAGACTCCTTGAGTGTGTCCCTCCTCATTGGTTCTCTCAAAGCCTCATGTGGGCAGGGCAAATTTAAAAAGCCATTGGCTCAGCTAGGTAGCTCAGAGTTTCCTTCCACCAGTTGCTGTCTTCAGGAAATCTACTTAGCAAAGCCTGCAGAATGTGTGGGTCATTTCTAGGAAACTTGTCTCCAGTGAAAACCTCAATGGCTACATGAAAGCACTGGATGAGAAATGCTCTTATGAGTGTCACTAGAAAGGCCTCTCCCTCTTTAGAGAGGAGAAGATGAGTTTGTTCTTTGGTCCCTGGGGCTATTCAGGGAGCACATCCTGCTCCCTATCCATCCTTCTCTGTATCAATGCTCCTTGGGAAGGAAGAGATGATATTTTATTCCCTCTTTAAATAGAGTGGGAATGCATGTCCTAACATCTGAGCCTGGGTACCCAACTCTGCTAACTAAACTTTGCCTGGCCCTAATCTAAAAAGCATGCTCTGAACATCCCTACATTTTCAGGGGGTCTGACAGCCAAATTGGCTGTGTTGGGGCACATGTGCCATTAAACTAGTGCCTTCAAAGGGTTTGATAGATACTGTTCTGATTATCAAGGAGGAGTTGGGAAGAGATGCTGCTGCCCAGAAGGGATTTCCTGGCTTGTAGATTAGTGAAATCTAAAGTTGATCAATTGTAAAGCACCAGGGTAAGAAGTTAATGCCAGCTGGCAAACCAACATCTGTAATGCTTATGGGCTTAGGCTGATGTATATATGAGGAAGAGCAGCCAAGGAGCTGTGGGTTGCAAGTGTGGGGCAGGCCTGCACTTCCTCTTGGAAGCTGTGACCTCAGGGCCTGAAAGCCAAAGATGCTAGTTGTAACCAAGTAGGACCATCTGCCTGTATTCAGCCTTCTAGCTGCAAGTCTTAGAAGAAGCTGACCTACAGGTTATTCATTTTTCCTTTGGTGTGGTATGGAACTTGTCAAGATGGCATTCATCCCAGACTGTGCTCAGGCCGGCAAGCCGCTCGCTATATAACGTGCAGTATGTCAGGGCCCAGATTTCTGCCAGCAAACATAAAATGCCCCTATGAGTAAACTGCCTCCAGTTTGCAGGGAAATCACAATTTGCTTCTGTTTGGCTCTGCAGAGCCCTGTGACCTCAGCCAATGACTTAAGGATTCAAGTGCAGAAGCAGGATGGCAAGGAAACTATAGCAAGCAGTCAAATTGGTGGCTGGAAACTGATTGTGGTACATGAACTAATGTCTACTCTGCAACTTACCTTAACCAAGGACTGAACTACTCTGGGAAACAGCTACTGCATAAGGCAAAGAAACTTGACAATGGCAAAATAATTGTGCCTGTAAATAGCATTAAACTGCACTACTGTAGAGACCATTTCGATGAGGCAAGGAAGCCCAGATCCACAATGGTACTTAGGCATCTAAGTCTCAGTTTTAAGCACCACTGCAACCCACAAAACCCTTGCTTGGCTGCCACCAAATCCTGTGTGCACTCAAATTTCCACTGTAACATTTCCTTAGGTGCCTCTGTTTCTACCTCCGAGCATGTGCACTGCTGCCTTGCTCTAGGTGCCTGGACACTTATCTACCACATGCGACCTGGTGCAATCCATGAACCAAAAGAGGATGGGGGAGTAGTGCTTATCTTACCTATGGGGTATATTCCTGTAGGCATGCTTAGAGGTGGCATATTGCATTGGGTCCCAATCACAATCCGGCAGAAGGAAGCAGTGAAGGAGCCCACCTTATAACTTTTAGCCTAATGGTTAAAGCACTCACCTAGGGTGTGGGAAACCAGGTTTAATTCCCACTGATGGGGTAGGGAGAAAGGATTTAAACAGAGGGTCTCCCACCTTTCAGGAGAGAGATCTTTAACCACTGGGCTATGAGATATTCTGATGTGAGGCTTCAGCAGGAGAGATTGTTTCACTGCATATAAAGAATTACTCACTGAAGCAATGGGACTGGATCCTGGCTGTCCTAACCGCCACAGTACAGAGTCATTCTCTCTCTGGTCCAATGACTCTTTACGCCTTTATCCAAAATGAAACCGCTTCAACAAGAGTGGCTGAGGGAGCCCACATCAGAATATCCGGCAGTTTTGTGTGAAATGAGGCAGATGCCTCACTCATTCTTTGAAGAAATTACTCAGAGCCTACATTGCCTGACTCTAGGAGATGATTCCCAACAGAACATCACAAACAGAAATAGATGCGTCCCTTCAGCCTGGACTTAGATGCTCAACTCCCCAAAAGGGATGGAGCTTAAGATATACCCCTCTTGTTTGTCTCGCCCATCTGCTAGCATAGGCAGCTCCCTTTCTAGAGTGCTGGCTTGTGTGGGTCTCATTCTTCCGTGCCTACCTCACCCTAGACTTTATGGATCCCAGCGCTTTCACTGCTGTGGCATACTGAGAACTGTTGGAATTGCAAGCTATCACTTTAAGAGTGGAAGGATGGATTTCACAGGCTAGGGGGCTCTGCAATCAGAGTCAGTCTGGAAAGAGCCATCAAAAAGCAAGGTAGGGTGAATTGTGTCTCATGGTTTTAGGGAGCAGGCTGTTTTTCCCCTCTGTGCTTCTGAATATTGTGTATTATTGTTCTGAATTCTAAGAAATGAAGTAGTTTTACATTTCAATCTTCCAGCAAGAGTACCTGGGGTTTTTCTAACTTGTCTACGTGTATGCTGTGAATATAACACTTGTGGTTTTCTAGATACATAAGTCCCTTTGAGGCTGGAGTCCCTTTGGTGAGGCTATTTAATACTTATGGTTGGCAAATAGAACACTGGTGACGAAGGAAGAGTGGTGCTATTATGTTAGTTAAATGCCTAACACACAGCAGGTCTAAACCAGTGTAATTCCACTGACTTGAGTGGAGTTATACCAGCTAAGGATCTGAACCAGTTCTTACCCTACATAACTCACAATATGAATAGATGACACTGAAGAAAGGAGGTATCACTCAGTTTTGAAGGTGTAAGGAAGTGAAGCATAGGATTTGTGTCAGAGCTGTAACTTAAACCTAGAACTCCTGAGTATCGGTCTATTGCCTAAGTCCATTCTTCCTCCCTTGAGGTGAGAGCTCATTGGAGAAACTTTGCTAGAACCATATTCTGTTGGAACATAAAGTTCTGTCAAAATCTAACTCTTTCATAAAATTTATTTTTGCCAGAGCTTAGTTTCAAAAGAAAATCAGAGAAGTCATGAAAAAATTGAAATGTTCAACTTCAGTGCCTCCTGAAGAAAATCTTTTCATAATGTCTCTCAACAACTTTTTTCCACTGTATTTATTATAACAAAACAAAGTCAAAACCAAATTTGAACATTTCTCTCTACCCTATGCAAAAAAATTCTTGGAATTTTCCTTTTACAGAACATCAGTGTTTCCAGTTTTCCTTTTGTCTTGGAACAAGTCAAATTTCAAAATCCTTCACAAAAATAGAACTTCCATCCGAAGCACAGCTCTAATTGAGAGAGTAACTCAAGGAGTTTGAATCAAAGGTGTTTAGTGCCACACAGGATAAATGCAATAATTTATGCGCCTTTCTTGAGTACCTTTCAAAACAGCTGAAAACAATAGGAATAATTTTCCATCTGCATTGTAACTCTTGTTGCAGTAGTATAGTCCTACTGAAAGGTGGTGAGGCAATGGAATGGATTACCTAGGGAAGTGGTGGAATCTCCATCCTTAGAGGTTTTTAAGGTGCGGCTTGACAAATTGACTGGGATGATTTAGTTGGGGTTGGTCCTGCTTTGAGCAGGGAGTTGCTCTAGATGACCTCCTGAGGTCCCTTCCAACCCTAATCTTCTATGATTCAAATGAACTTGTGTCTCCAAGGAACTATTGATGAAAAACGTTATCATCACTAGAACCTATGAGAAAGCAGCACAAGGCATCGCTGCATGCTGGGCTGGAATCTGCTGTTGATCAAGCCCTATTTATGGAATAAAGTCCAACTAAGCTGCTTTTTCATCAGTGTTCCATTTTCACTAGTGAAGTCTAAGATATATGGCATTCTCTTTCCAAGAAGTAGTGTAATGTGACTATGGTTACTAAACTCTTCCAAGCTATCGAATATAGCTGGTGTGGTTATATTGGGGCAGATCTTTCTCCCTACCCCCCTTGTGCATGTGCACATGAAAATTAATCTCCCTGAGTTTCGTCAAAGAAATTCCTAATACTCCTCCTGTGCCCTTGAGGAGACTGAATTCTGTATTCACAGTATGGTGAAGTACTGCTAATGCCATTTTGGTAGAAAATGTCTGGAAGCTGTCATTCAGCAGGAATTTAATAAGACAATTGTACAGATTTTATATATCTTAAATGATATGATGTCTCTCGGGATCTCAGAGCACAAATTGGTATACCATCATCCAAAACACTGCGCTTTTTCTCTGGGTCCCCTGAACTACATCTACATTGATTTTCTTCACGGTGGCTCCTATATCTACTAGGTGATTCACTTACTACCTGTAAGAGTAGCTGCTGCTTCAATGGTATCTTCCTGTCAAGAATGTAAGAATTGTTAGCAAATGAACTAATATTACTGTGCAGAACCCACAACTGCAAATGAGTATTCACTCACACTTGGCTCCAGCGGTGTGCTCGACTCCTGTTTGACATGCTAACACTTGAGCAAGAGGCTATAATTGCACAAACTTCCATGGAAAACAAATCTTACGCTTGCATGATTGATTACTTGAAGATTCCAATCCACTTAAACCCACTGCACTGGGTTATCTTTCATGAGACTGAGCAGTAAGAGATCCAGCACAGAGCCACTTCTTCCAAAATGCTCTGGAACCATGCCACGCCAAAGGCTAAACGAGAAGCTGGGCTCAGCCTATGAATTCCTTTTCCAATAAACACTCTCACCTGTGTTGCGTTAGATGATGAGAAAATTGGACTTAGACTGAGGAGTGAGTTGTAGAATTTGCCAGAAACCTAGTTCTTCTAGGAAAATGCCTTTGTGGCTGGTATTGGCTATTTTGGAAAGAAGCCCAGCTGCCTTGTTTAATCTTCGGGTGTTCCAAAGAGGATGCAGCTAGGCTGTTCTCAATGGTAGCAGATGACAGAACAAGAAGCAATGGTCTCAGGTTGCAGTGGGAGAGGTCTAGGTTCGATATTAGGAAATAACTAGGAAGTTGATGAAGTACTGGAATGGGTTACCTAGGGAGGTGGTGGAATCTCCATCCTTAGAGATTTTTAAGGCCTGGCTAGGACAATTTAGTTGGGGTTGGTCCTGCTCTGAGCAGGGGGTTGCACTAGATGACCTCCTGAGGTCCCTTCCATCCCTAATCTTTTATGAATCTAAGCCAGCTTTGTATAAATGGAAAAGACTTAATTCTCTCAGCCCCTGTAGAAGTGAACTCCTGCTTATCTAACCACTTCCTCACTCCCCCACTACATTTGGCAGAGGTCTCCCCCGACCCTCCGCGTTGCCTTGCGCCTGTCCAGTTTACCCCCTCCTTTCGCTTCACAGCCTGCCCCGCCTTCCCCTTGCTGCCCATTGTGTCGCCCCACCTATTTTTCCCTGGGTTCCTTTGGGGTTTGTTTAGTCTCCCTGCACCGCCACAGCCCCTGAGTGTTTGTAGGTTTCCCTACCCTGCCCCCACCCTTTGGCATGCCTTGGTTCCCTGCCCCACCCCAGTCCCTGGGAGCTCTCAGTCTCTCCCTGATCCACCTTTGGCTAGTGTCAGCCCCGTCCCTCCCCCACTTTGCTGTTGGTCCCTGCCCTGCCCCACCTCACTTCCCCAGTGCACCCAAGTCTTTATGGCACACGTAAGCCACTGCAACCTTCTGTTTTTTGTTGTCCCCTGCACACTACACCCCCTGATACTCTTGTAACCCCCCCTTTCCCGAGTGCAGCGGGAGGAGCCGACACTCCCCACACCCACTCCAAATAAGGTCCCTGCAACCCTTCCTTGTTGGTGTCCCCCTCCACTGCCTGCAGCCTAGCAAGGAGGAGAGGTTAGCCGTCCCACTCTTCCCTTTCCTAGTTCCCCCTTCCCTTGCTGTTTGCTCCTGTGAACCCTCCCTGCTAAGACCCTCCTCCCTTGGCTGCAGCCTAGCGGGCAGGAGCGGTTAGCACTGACCCACCCTTTTACCCTTTTCCCTTGCCCATTCCCCAGTGTCTGCTCCTGTCCAACACCCAAAGGTACTTGGAGACCCCCTCGGTCAACCCTGTACCCCCCAGCCTGTTCCCCTGTCTACCCCTGCGGGTACAACTATGACTGCCACTGCCGGATCTATTGCCACAACCACCCCCACTGGGGCACTGGCAGCAGCAGGAACGGGAGGGACCTCCACCGCAGCTGCTCGTTCCTGTTTTTTTCATTCGTTGTCCACCGCAATCGGTTGAGTCCCAGCCCTAGTGACTCCTCCCCTTAGGCTGTGGAGGGGTCTTTAGTGATGGGTGGGCTTGTGTTCGCCCACCTCACGGAATTCAAATAGTAGCACTCTCCGCTCGCCATCTAGTCTGACCCTATCACAGATAATATTAAAAAAACCCTCATAACTCTTGCTGAGGAAATCCTGACTTCTTTATGAACAGTGACAGAGGCTGCCCGTGCTTGATTTGTTTAGCTTGAATTATCCTAAATCTACAAATGGGTCCACAAAGCACAAAGCTAGTGCTGGAATGCCGATGCTCTGTACCTTGACTGTATTTTCTCCATTTATTTTCAGCTGGTGGAAGATTATGCAAAACAGGGCTGTACTAACTATCCAAGGACAGTTTTTTAACTATTATAGGTTTGAAGGCTTCTCTTTTTAAGCCAAGTAATGCGGCTATTTTACCTAATCCTTTGTTGTAAGGAAGAGTGCAATCTGCCTTGTGTTCTGAAAAGTAACTAGTTTAAATCTTTTATTGCAGCAGTAACATACTCTTCTTGCTGGAGTTCTATAATTCTTGAAACACTTTACTCTCTAGCTGCAGGCAGAACCACTTGCTTCTCCTTACTATATAATCAAAACCACTACATAATACACAAATATTCATGAGTTAATCTGTCTTCATTGTTCCTAAATTGAACACTAGAGCAACACACTCCAAAAAATGCCTGAATCATATGCTTAGAAACAGACCTCCATCGTTACCAGACGTTTTGGCTACGGGGCTGTTTTTATTAGCTGCTATGTCAGCTACGTTTCTAGATGTACTGGACGCTGGATACCATTTAGCTGCAGTGCTGTAGGCCAGAATGGAAATAAAGACATTTTTTTTGCTTACTCCTTGTTTCTGATTGGCTGGGGTCTTTGTGGGTGGAGGTGGAAATAGCACTACTGGAAAACAATCATAGGGTTGCTGTTAGAGGAAGCTGTTGGAATAGCTTGAATCTGCCTTAGTGCTGCTCCTGCGGAGTGTATTGGAAATAGGCAATCTAGCTACTTAGAGTGGCTTCCAGTCCTGTAGTTGCCACCTGGAGACACCCTTCCACTGGAAGTGGAGCTGAGGGAACTCTAGCAACCATGAGAAGGGAAGCTATTTCTCTGCTGAGAGAACAAGGCAAGTGTTGGGGGGGAGGCTTTGTGACATGGACTTGTCCAAAGCAAACTGGACAGAGCCCACAAACTCTGCTTATAGAGGACAATGAGCAACCATCAGCTGAAAACAGTAGGTCCCTAGTTACCTGTACCAGCTCTCAGCAGATAGTTTCACAGACGAATCTGGAAGGACAGATTGCCTTCCTGTGTGATGTCTCCATCACCAGATTCATTTATTCCACCAAAACAGCCCTTTAAAGACTTTTACTCAAGAACCGAGAGCAAGCTAATAGGGCATAATTTTGTGATTAAAGTTCAGGCAATTTTCTGAAGAGCACATCGGATAAAATGTTCATAAACTGCTCATGAATGAGCCTGTTTTTACTTCCCCATATACAATAGTAAGGTTGTATTGTAGTAAGCAGACAAGATGCTAGGCTATTATTTAGTTTAAACTAAGAATTACTAACTATGTAAAAAAACTATGTAGTGTAGCATATTTTAATCTATAGTTAAACATTTCACTTGCAATGGTTCATCTGGTAACATACACAGGAGTCTTATAATAGTAAGATACTTTAGCACAGTTCACATCCAGTAAAGACTGAAATGACGCTAACAACACATTTCCTATCAGCACTGAATAGCAATCTTTTGATCACTTATGGCCCTTCCCCCTGTCACAACACATACAAGGAAAATCAAATCACATGTACAACTAATTTTGGTCCTAAGACAGGGGTGGGCAAACTATGGTCCATGGGCCAGATCCGGCCCCTCTACCATTTCTGTCCGGCCCACCATGATACCCGGCAATTGAGGAAATTAATAGAATCTTCCTCCATGCAGGGGCGTAGCTACGAGTGAGCCGGGATGGGCCACCCACTTCGAAAGCAGGTCAACCCAAACTCTGCTTAAGCTACCTTCAATTGGAGCTTTTTCGGCCGGTGGCTTCCCAAATTTCCTGCTTCCGGTCACGTGGCCAGAAGCAGGAAGTTCAGAAAGTGCTTGACCGCAAGTTGTAAGTAAAAGTTTAGCGTTTGTGTTGTTACAAATTTGACACATGTTCACAAAATGACTTGCAATAGGAATTGCCTCCTAAGATAAGCTTTGGAGAAACATGTATTCAGTTTCTTGTTCTTAAGTGCAATTACTTTGTTGTGGAAAGAACATAATGGGGTTTCATTGATCTAGTAGAAAGGTGCGGCCCGCGGCAACTTACCAAAATTAGTGGAGTGGCCCCTCTGCAAAATTTATTGCCCACCCCTGTCCTAAGATCATGTGTTTTAGTACCCTGGGGATGGATTTCTAAATTTGTTCTATTTCTGGACCAAATCGTGAAGGCCTTGCTCAGTTTTTAGCTTACTTGAGTGAAACTCTCATTGCAATCAATGGGGATTTGCCTTTGTAAACACTGAGGACCTCGGGCATGTCTAAATGAACACTTAGTTCATGGCAAGCTTAGCTAAAAAATCTACCCCATGCTAGCCTGCTGCCCACTAAATATCTACGTGGACCTTGCTGCCATGCAATAAAAGTTCCCTAGGGTGCTTCAATAATTTGGAGTAGATTAGTGGAGTACACTAATGCAGAGTAGATTTCCTGCCAAGCTTCCAGCAAACTAAGTGTTCATTTAGACAGTTCTTCACCCAAGGCTCAGGCTAGGGCAAACAACAAAAGTTTGTCATGGATGAAATATTTGTGGAGCTGTCACTAGGTCCACCCACAGCAAGCAGCACCTCCTGCTGACCATCCAAGGGATTAGCTCTGCCAGCTAGCACTCTCCTTCTTGCAGTGTCTTCCTCCAGCTTCTCTCACTCTGCAAGCCCCACTCACTCCTGGATCTGCAGTCTCCTCTTCATGGCTTGGCCCTCTGGCCAAGTCACTAAGGTCCTTCCCTTCCAGGGAATTCACAGTCCTTCCGGACCTGCTGGCTGGTGCCTCTGACAACCTTGCCACTCCCAGTGGCTGGTAGGCGAACCCAGGCCTATCCTCTACAATGGGTTCCAGCCCAGGGACCCTATAATAAGCAGCCATGGTCCCTGTACATTCCTACTTCTTCCTGCTGTTTCCCTGGGTCCTTCCTATCAATATGGCTTCCCTTTTCTCTGGGTTTGCCAACCTCCACCTCCATCCACTCAGGGAGTGACTGCAACCTACTTCCCTGCAGCCTCTGTCTGCAGTCAGCTACCTGGCTTTATATAGGTCCCACATGTTCCTAATCAATCAGCTCCCTGGCTTTTCCAGATGCAGCCTATGGAGTTAATTGGCCAGACAGGCCACCTTAATCTCTCAGCCCTGTGTGGGGTGAACACCCCATCACAGGAGTATTTTGGACTAACATTTACAATCATGTAAATTAATTGGCAATCAATTAACTTGAATTAAAACAGGGCTACACATTCTAGTCCATTATAGCCCAGAGCCACCTGAGGGGTAGAGGAAACCAAGAAGTGATTCTTTAGTTCCCGGATTTGCAGAGGTGGTATGGCCACCAATAAGTCCCTCTGTGGGGTACAGCTTACTCTCCACCCTAGTGTAACCCACTGGCCAGTATACAGGGAAGACGTAAACAAGGCCCCCTATCAGTTTGTCTGTGCTGTGATCTCTGCTTTTCTCGTACCATGTTTGTTTGGTTTCTCTTGGAGCTCACAGATGCTTGCCAGAGAGTGGCTCTAATCATTCTTTTTTTTTTTTTTTTGCATATAGTTAATCATTCACATGGGACTCTACATCGCTAATGGTTCACATTCTTCTAATTAATGTTTTTCAGCATGATTGTATTTACAGTAATTGGGACTGATTTGAAGTACAGTAAAACTGTCATCTCATTCCCCACTAAAGAACTCAATTACCTTGATTTGTTAGCAAATTTAATGTGAACAGTTTGCGTTATTACACTTGAAAATATAAGACCAGATGCTCAGCTGATGTAAATCAGCATAGCTTGGTTTGATTCAGTGGAACTGCCTGATGCAATGTACACTGCTGGATGATCTGGCTCAGAGATCCCAATTCTAATCTTAGAGGCAGGGGTTCAGATTCTTCCCTGATTTATACCCATCCAACCTCAATGAAGTCAAGGAAAAATTTGACCCAAGGAAACATGTGTTGAGCAAGATAATACTTTTTATACCAGCCACTTCTCAGACCATTCATACACTCTAAAGACTCACTTGGTCTTGTGAGACCTTATTCTGCCAACACTTGGTGTTACACCCATGTAACTTAATTGATGTCAATTCTTAATTGATGTCAACTCTATTTATTGAAGCCTGGCCTAAACTAAAAAATTAGATGGACTTCACCACATCATTCAGGGCTGTGAAAAGCTTTGCACCCTGTGTCCCATGGTTAGGCCAACTTAACTCCCAGTGTAAATATGGTTAGGTTGCCGGGAAAATTCTTGCACTGACCTAGCTACTGCTTCTCGAAGAGATGGAAAAAATCTTCTATTGATGTAGGCAGTGTCTACAGTATGGCATTATAGCAGCATGTGCCACTGTAGTGTAGATATACCCTCAGCGTAAATTAGATCAGAAACTTGGTATTCACTTAAAGAAATAATTCTCATTACATCCAAATGTTACGTTTATTACCTTACGTTATAATCAAGAGGTAATACTTAGAACATATTCAAAGCACTATACAAACTGATTAGCTAGTTGATTAATCCATAAAACCCTTGCTAGGTAGACAAGCAAATTTATTTTATAGATAGGAAAATGGAGCTATAGAAGTGAAGTGACTTGCCCAACTCCACTTATAGGCCTTGTCTACATTAGAGAGAAAGATGTGTGTTTAACGTGTGAAAATCTTACTGTGGACAAGATAAGTTGTAGTTTTAAAACATGATAACTGGTCAAGATGAACCCTAGTGGGGAGTCTAATATTGTCCATGAGCAGCTAATATGTTTTCAACACAACGAGCAAGGTTAGTTACAACTTGTCCTGTCTAGAGTAGGAATTTAAAATAAATTAATTAAAATGTGTTAGCTAATACCTTTCACAAATACACATCTTTACTTGGGTTAGACAAAGGCCTGATCTACACTGCTGGCGGATTTCAGTGGCAGTCAACAGGAAATACGTAAGCTATGTAGAGTAGCTTGCATATCTCCTGTTGACTTTCTAACTTCTACTTACTGCAGAATTCCCACTGCACTGCACCAACAGGAAATGCCCTCCACACCACACAGTGTTACTCTTCTTGCGGGGCTGGATTAATGGCGTCAACTTCTGGGATTGATTGAGCGGGTCTCCACTGCCAGTCAGTCGATTCCACCGGCAGTGTAGACATACCCAAAGCCTGAATCAGTAGCACAGCTCAGGAGTTCCTGGCACCCAACCCCATATTCAGAACATTAAACTTCTTTCAGTATAAATTTTCAGTATCAAGTTTTCTGGTCGAAAAGAGTTAATGTCCTGTTCAATAAGCAAACAGCCACTCTCTCTTCTTGTTAATTTCCCCAAGAATTTCTTATGACTATTTTAGTTCATTTATTTTTTGCTAAA
This sequence comes from Mesoclemmys tuberculata, assembly GCA_007922155.1. NCBI lineage: Eukaryota > Metazoa > Chordata > Testudines > Chelidae > Mesoclemmys > Mesoclemmys tuberculata. The sequence goes on from ML675601.1 coordinate 75,954,948, forward strand.
AGTGTCTTCTCCCCAAAACACCTACTTACAATTGAATCCTACCCTAAATTCATGTCAAGATCACTTTATGTATTCACTGCTGAATGAATTTAAAATATGTGCTCCCTGGGTTCTTTTCCCAATGGGATAGAAAGGCCTCTTGAGCTGCTTTAAATGTCTCATTACAAATACTTCATTAAAAACTACGTCACAGATTGTGTCAATCTGGTCCACGCTTTCATGCCAAAAAGTAAAGACTTTCAAGCTGTGCATTTCTTACTATTAAGTTTCCAATCTGTTTTTAGAATCTCAATCAGTTCTTTAAGGAATGCTAATGTTACTTCTCCCTTTAGTCCTGAAGCTAGCCACTGGGAAATGAACATGCATAATGCTTTCCTGTTCATGCATGTATTGTAATAATAATCAATGCTGGAAGGGCAGAGTACTGTGTACATATATATTTTTTCTGAAGGATGCGTAGTCCTTCTAAACTCATACAGCCAGACTCTGCTCTTCTTTACACTGGTGTAAATCAGAAGTAACTCAGTAGAATCAATAATAAGCATAAGTGACAGGACTATAACCAAAACTAGTGTAAGGGCTTGTCTACCATACAGATGCTACAGTGACACAGCTATGGCTCTGTAGCTGTGCTGCTGTAGTGCCCTAGCATAGACATTGACACTTCCTACAGTGACTCAAATGAGTTTTCCATTGCTGTTGTTAATCCTTCTCTCCAAGAAGCGGTAGCTAGATCATCTTCCATCGACTTAGCCCATCTATTCTGGGGGTTAGGTCAACCTAACCTAACTACAGCCCTCAGAACTGTACATTTTGCACATCCCTGAGCAACACAGCTAGTTTGCTGTAATTTTTCTGTATATGACAGGCCAAAATGAGAGGAGAATTAGGTCCATTGGGCCTGAATCTGATCTCATACAAATTTTACATGAGTGTGACTTCGTTAGGCCAGATTCTCTTTTCACCACCACTTGTTTTACACCCAGGTGACTTCACTGACTTCTCCAGGGGATTACTTTTAATTAGGAGGGGAAAAACAGGAGGACCAGGACCAGGGTTTGAGATAACTTTCTGGCTAATATAATCGTTACCCATAATAGTTCCCTGTATAAACAGAAATCCCACATGTCTTACTAAGCATGGTCAACCATATATTTTGATAGCAGTTCTTACAATATTCGGAAACTGATCTGTCAGAAGTTAGACGATATGGGCCCAATGCTTCTGTGGCTTATGAGCAGTGGAGTTACATATAATTTAGTGGTGTGCTGCTAATCCATCCTCAAAAGCCCAAGCACTCATTAAACCCCTTTCCTTGGTGTGATGCCCTAATGCCTTAGAACAGGAAACTGTTATCATGCACACAGTCAGCGGAACAAGTGAGGTGCAGTCCATGGAAATGTTAGATGGGTCAGGGAAAGCCAAAGAATTAGTATGGTGCTATAGAAACACAACACAAGGTACAACAGGAAAATACATACAGAAAATACGCTAGAGGTTATTGTTGCCCTAGCTCATAAACATTTGAGTCGTACCAATATAAATATGTCTGAGGCTGTCCAACTCTACATGACCATTAAACAATGGAGTATCTGTGCAACCTTTATTGCAGACACTCAGAGCCTCAAGAAAGTTTTCAGTGTATTGTAATGATCAGTGTAGAATCTGTCACTGTTCACAGCAACTCCCCCCGTATCTTCCCTCAGTGGTTCAGCAAGGACACCCACTCTCATGCTTCCAGCTCCCCAGCTGTCGCCTCTCTTGTGTGGAGACCTGTGTCTCACTCCCTTCTGACCAGCGTATGTTCAGGCTGAACAGTTCCCTGCCTTCGTTGTGTTATTCCAAGCAAACACATTCTGCCTAAACAGACTTGCTTCTTTCTCTTCAGATAACAGTATAATTGCTACAGATATAAGTTACCACACAGTTCTTTCCAGGCCAGCCTGCTGTATTCTTAAGGTAAAAGCATTACAGAGAAAACACAATGGAATATTTAAAACAATAAAAGAACCTACACACATACTAATATGTTCACCAGAGATCATCTCAGTTCTAACATGATCTTTGGCAAGATCAGTCTTTCAGCACCCCACCCTAAGGGTTTCCTTGTGGTTACAAGTTCAGCATGGCTTCAGCTCAGAACAGCCCACTCACGATAAGTTCAGTTCACCCTTTTATACAGATAAGGAATCTTTGATCTGGAGTTTCCAGAAGCAAATAATTAGCATACAATGGGATTCTCTCCCCACGGTGCGTCTTCAAAAGATTGGCTTTGGCGGAGAGCATTTGCATTCCCCTTCCCTTCCTAGGAAATCCACTTCACATGTATTGTTCACAAAGACTTTTGAACGTCCTCATATCTTCCAGATATTGCAGTAATCTTGTCTTCCTGCGAAAGAAATTCCATACAATCGCACAATAGTAAGTAAACATTTGCATTTCTAATGCAATGTATCCTAGCGGTATTAACCCTTATTCAGTAGGGTCTAACTTAATTCAATGAAGTTCATTCAGGATATTACAGGATATTGTCAGTCTGTCACAGACATCATCTTCACCAATAGATGGTGCTGTATCTTAGAGTTATGTTGTTATCCAGTTTGTTTTTGGTGATTGGGGGAGGAGTTAAGTCTTGCCTGTAGCGCTGGAGTTGTTACCTGCAGAGTCTCAATAAATCTTTGTGATTTCTATAGACAAGTATTACAATTCCCTAACACCTTAGTTGCAGGAACTGCATTCTGTGGGTTGCCCAGAGATTGCATAACATGCTATGCAGCAATTTACTATGCCTCTGTTTCAGAGACCTGTGCACACATTTCTAGCCTTGCATGAATGGGCATGTAAGACTCTATGGCTTTTGGCTCAAGGAAGTCTGCAGCCAAAGACATTACCTTTGATCATGGAGAATTGTTCCCTTCCAAAAACTATGGAATGACTAATTACACTTTCCTTATTTCTTCTTTGCTTTGACACTTGGGATCAAAAAGTTTCCTGAGATATTAACCAATCTTTTTCTTTCCTAACTGACTAAATGTCAATCAGCTTGTGGAAGAAATTTAATTGAGTTGTGGCCTTGAGGTGCTAAGTTCGGAGTCTGCCCAGTTTCTTCCTGAGCACAGTCTGGAAGAACACATTATATCAGTTGTTGATGTTTACCGCCCCAAGAGCTAAGCGGATGACCTAATGGATCATTCCAGCACATGAGCTCATTTGTTTCCTTACCTTGCAGTATACGCCCAGAGCTGGATTTGTTTTCTTTTCTCCTGGATCAGGCCCAAACAGGTACATTTGCAATAGTGATGTTTGTTATTTAGTTAGCTGTATTGTGTTCCAAAGTGAATTAGGTGATTAAAGCCCTTCAGATTTGTGTGCCCAAGTTTTCAGCACAGAAACATGGGGTACACAAAATTGCATACCCCAAAGCTTGGACATAAAGATTTTTGACATACTGATTTAGACACTGGGTTGAGATCACTTGGACACTATGGACCAGGTTCTCACTTACCCTAAAGCGTCTTCATGATACTCTGGAAGTGGATAGGTGCCTTAAACTAGGTGCAAAAATAATTTAATGTAATGTAAGAGGCTCACTTTAAGGTTTCTTTACAATGTTAGAGCAGCACACAAGGGATTTCATGTAAATAAGAATCGGGATCTTTGACTATAGAGGTCAGGCAGTTATATTTTATAATCTTTTCTAAGTTTTGTGGCCAAATTCTGTATTCAGTTATCCTTTCTGGGATCTGTGACTCCTCTCCTAGATCAGTAACTGGTTAAAAGATAAGAAACAAAGGCTAGGAATAAATGGAGTTTTCAGAATGGAGAGAGATAAATAGTGGTGTCCCCACAGGGGTCTGTACTAGGACCAGTACTGTTCAACATATCCATAAATGATCTGGAAAAAGGGGTAAACAGTGAGGTGGCAAGATGTGCAGATGATACAAAACTGCTCAAGATAGTGAAAAGCAGACTGTGAAGTTACAAAGGGTTCTCACAAAACTGTTGATAGGACAACAAAATGGTTGATGAAATTCAATGTTGATAAATGCAAAGTAATGCACATTGGAAAACACAACACCAACTGTACATATAAAATGTTGGGGTCTAAATTAGTCATTACCCCTGAAGAAAGCGATCTTGGAATCATTGTGGTTAGTTTTCTGAAAACATCCACTCAATGTGCAGCAGCAGTCAGAAAAGCTAACAGAATGCTGGGAATCTTTAAGACAGGGTTAGATAATAAGAGAAACTATCATATTGCCTCTATATAAATCCATGGTACATTCACATCTTGAATACTGCATGCAGATCTGGTTACCCCATCTAAAAAAAGATAGATTGTAATTGGAAAAGGTAAAGAAAAGGTCAACAAAAATTATTAGGCATACGGAACAGCTTCCATATGAGGAGAGATTAATAAAACGGGGGCTTGTCAGCTTGGAAAAGAGACGATAAAGGGGAGATAGGATAGAAGGCTATAAAATTGTGACTGGTGTGGAGAAAGTAAATAAGGAAGTGTTATTTACTCCTTCTCATAACACAAGAACTAAGGGTCACCAAATGAAATTAATAGGCAGCAGGTTTTAAATGAACAAAAGGAAATATCTCTTCACGTAACGCACAGTCAACCTGTGGAGCTCATTGCTAAAGGATGTTGTGAAGGCCAAGACTATAACAGAGTTCAAAAAAGAATTAGATAAGTTCATGGAGGATAGGTCCATCAATGGCTATTAGCCAGGATGGACAGGGATGCAACTCCATGCTCTGTAGTGTCCCTAATCTCTGTTTGCCAGAAGCTGGGACTGGGCAACATGGGATGGATCACTTGATGATTACCTGTCCTGTTCATTCCCTCTGAAGCACCTGACGTGGGCCACTGTTGGAAGACAGGACCCTGAACTAGATGGACCATTGGTCTAACCCAATATGGCCATTCTTATGTTCTTAGTACAAATCTGGAGAACTAACTTTGAAGTCAATGAAGTTTCTTTAGATTTACATGGGTATGATAGAGAGCAGAATTTGGCCTGAACTTTCAAGGTCTGATTCACCATTGCATTATTTTAGTTTTACATTTGTGTAACTCATTAAAGTCATTTGAGTTAAAACCGGAGTAACAGGGAAAGCAGGCCCTACATTTCTCATAACTTTTGTATCATAGTGTCAATGGGCAGTCTTCTCCTAACGAGCAGTTATTGAAGAGAACAAATTTTTTAAATAATTTCAATTTTCATATTTATGGCAGCTCATAACTTACAGGGACAGCTCAGACATAATGTTCAAAGGCAGGACAGCCTCTTAGGAATTAGGGCCAGGCTCTGGCCTGCAATACTGTCCCTTCTCTATGCTCTGTCTGGGCAAAGGGGCTGTAAAGCTGCCTTAATGGAATAGCTGAGGAGTCTCACAATGGGGGATTTTCTGGTTGACATAGTGATCATTTTAGTAAATCAAGTAGCTATGAATGAATAAACATAGGATACCTGATCCTCTCATCTTTTGGACTCTTTAATGTAGCGGCGAAAGACATAACAAGAACAAAAAATTTGTGCCTTATTTCTTAATGGTGAGCGTGGTTAACCACTAGAACAAAATACCAAGGGAAGTGATGGATTTTCCATCTCTTGAAGTCTATGAATCAAGACTGGAAGGTATGCGTTAGCCAAACACAAGTTCAATACAGAGGTAACTGGGTAAAATTTAATGGCCTGTGATATACTGGAGTTCAGACTAGATGATCTAATGGTCCCTTCCTGCCCTTAAACGATATTAAAGTTACATCATTTTTATGCGAGTGTAACTACATTGAACTCCATGGCAGAGAATCATGACCAGGAAGTAGATCCAATGAGTAAGGTGAGACCATTTTTACAGTCTCTTTTCTGATAACCACACTTGAAGCTGTATGTTTTCATTAAGCCAGTTTGTTGGTCTTCAGTTTTCCCCCTCATAATTCATGTTTTGTAGTAGAGGGATAAAAGAAATCATATGCTTATTCATAACTTTTTCAGGACTCAAATGCAGTAGTTAATTCAGATTTTGTTTGTGTTTAAAAATAATGAATTGAAGTATCGAATTTTTGAGTGACTCATCTAATTCTTTGAGTAGGTGTATTGTATGCCTTCAAGTTACCATGTAGTATAAATATATTTTATCTCAGCCATCTAATTATTTTAATCTTCAAAGATATAACAACCCAAACAATCAGTGCAGCTGACTGCTGATGTAATTAACATGGATGCTCAATGGACCTGCTTCAGACAGACACTCATATGCGCCAGAGCTCTGTTCCACCTGGCTTAACACCACTTCTGCTCTCCCTGTAGCTTCTGGGAGCCAATGTGGCCTGTGACATAACTTAGAGCAATTTCAGGGCTGCTCTAAGTTCTTCTATGTTCTAGTTACTCTCTGAGGGCTGTTAGCAGAGATCATTAGAGATAGCACACTCCATCCATGCTCTCTTCCATCTCTGGCACATCTCCTATGCTTCCCTGCACCAACTTGGGGTGACTCAAGCCTGTTTAATCATAATTAATTATTAAAAATAATAAATAATTATTAATATAATTAATTATATCAATTCACCATCTTATAAAAAGGCCCTGGGATGCAGGCACACATCCCAGTGCACCTGTTGCAGCCTTTGGGCCCATTCCAACTGGGAGCCGTAGTCCCAGGGCAATGACTAAGAGTAACCATTTGACCTACAGGAAGCCAGCTGTAAGTCTTCCTGCCTTTTAGGGAGGGGCAGCAGACAGGAGAGACCCACGGTCGATGGACCTGGGTGGGGGGTTGTTCAGAGTAGCTAGGAAGGTCTAAGAGTGGGAAATGGGGAGGGATGTGTCCTACCCACTTCCAGCTTGTGGACAGTGGGAAAGTGTCTGTTGGTAAGTGTTTGTTTTTTACCGTTGTGTATTGTCTGCATCTTAATAAAACCCAACCTGAGGAAGGTGGTGAGGAACTTTACTCAAGCATTTGGGCTTTACTTGAGCTGCCCTGGCTGGTGAATCTATCTGTTGGCAGTCTCACCCAGCTATCCATTTGGTAAAGAAAATATACCATTTAAATTCCCACAACAGGATCTGTAGAAAGAACATCTTCCTGCTTCTAGTGTGTGTACTGGTAATGTAAACTCTTGGCTTGTAGTGTGCAAAGTCCTTCTAGACACAGCTCTCACTGGGAGTCAATGGAGGGTTTTGCCCACATCAGATCTGCAGGATGGGGCCCTTTATAACCACAGATAACATGGGACAAATTTGATACAAACATCTACTGCCCCAGTTTCAAAAAATAAATTGAGGTGAGTGCATGATAGAGCTAAATCATTTGTGCACAGACAAATGTATCAAGTCCAACATGTAGCTTTTAGCCCATTTACACTTGCTTAATTCATTAAATAAATTTTAAAAAAACTGTTTGATTGGCCTTGTAATCTAGGGACCACAGACTACCCTTGTTAATAGGACACCTACTGGCTTGGCTAATGGAGTGAATTGCTAATTTACTTGTAATTCACTATGCATTAATTTTTCATCTGAACTCTAAAAATTATTTATTTTCCTTCCCAAAAGTGGGAAACAAAAGAAAGTATTTCTAATATGAATGTTTTCTGACTTTAGGTGGAGAGGAGCAAGCTAAGTTTAGAATTTTTATTCTATTGAACAAGATGCATTATGAATAGTTGAAGAAGATTGCTTCTATTTTCTGTGTATAAATAGGTTCAGGGAAAGAACTCAATCAGAATTTTAGGTTTTCATTAAAGTAGGTTGAAGCGCAGATTCAGCTGCGTGAGGAGTTTCAATGTATTAGGTTCTTTCCTTAATTCTGGGTTTTATTACAATATGTATTTTTAAAAGCACAAACAGTGGTGGCTGGGTTGGTTGTACAGGGAGCTGGTCTCAGCTTGAAGCCTATCGATGGAGAACTTACGCTTCATGCACAGATTTGTCTGCCCCTCCATTCCCCCTATATTCCTCCTTCCCAAGTGAAATTCTACAATAAATATTTTTCCCTTTGCTAAGTATTCCACAAGACTTCCAGTGGTCATTGGGAGCCACTTCCTGCCACCAAACCCAAATAGCTGGACTTGCCAATGAGAGAGGGGAAAGAAATCCTCGCCCCTCAGGGCTTTTGCTGCTCCTCTACCTCACAGGTGACAATGACCAGTAGCTCTACATTGGACCCACTCCTGCTCCTCCGCTGGCCCACCTCTGCCCCGTGTCCCAAACTCCACTGCACAAGGACACACAGAGAGCCTTAGACATGCTTCCCCTGCCCTCCACCTTCACCACTTCCACTGCACTTCTCAGCTGCTGAAGAAGGATCTGGTTTGCCCCCTTAGATCTGTCTCTAAACAGATTTTGCACTAGTAGAACCATTTTGGTTAGGGGTATGATTTTTTTTTTAAACCAAAAGAGTTCTACCAATACAACCCCTTAGTGTGGGTGCACTCATACCAGAGTAAAGTTGCTCACTGGCATATTTGCATGTGGACTGTGGGGAGCAATGCCACTTTAGTTACCAGTATATAGCCAGTACAGATAAAGCAGTACAACTTTTGTGCATAGCGAGCCCTTAAAATACATTCACAGAACAACTATAGCTAACCAGAAAGCCAACTATACTGATGTTTGGAAGCAAAATGACACTTTGAAGAACTGTTTCTTTCAAATGCTGGAGCTTCTGTAGCTACAGATGTTGACACAGCTACTGACACCGAGAGTGATGTTCGATGTCAGTTCAAGAAGAGAAGAAACAATGTCTTCAAGGCTCCTTGGAACGTAAGTGCAATGACAGCACTAGAGGAGCAATCAAGCCTATTTAACTACACTTGTTCTCACAGAAGAGTCATGAAATTAAAGATTTTATTCACACAAAGAAATCAAAGGAATTTTGGTCTGGCTTTGACACTTTAAAAATCTGGCATTCAGCAAAACAACGAAGACTTTCAATATCAAAGGACTATTAATTACCCAAAAGAGGTTCCTAGGTGCTATTAAATTTTGCATTGAACTTTGAGACAATCTCGCTCATCTGATCTTTCTCAACCACTTTTATGTATGGTGTAAACAAGATTATTAAGCCCTTCACTTGACATCTACAATATTTAAATAGTTTTATGTTAATGAATATTTGGAAATCCTGACTGAGGTGTTTACATTTAAATAAATCAGTTCAAGTACAGCCCATAGTTTATTGTTAGACATGCTTTGGACAAGGAACATGATTCTCCTTTCATTTTACAGTAGTTAAGTAATAAGGGGTAACAGCATTTAAAGTCACCAGAGCGGCACCAATGTAACACAAGTCTAAGTGAGAGGACAATGAGGGGCAAATGTTAATTATCATACACAGATTAAGCTGTAGTTCTTATAGTCAGTGACCCTGCTTAGGTAGACCTATTTGAATGGAACTGGTCGACATTTGTCAAGTGAAACTTTTTGTTGGTGAAAAATGACCTTTTTGGAAAAGAAAAAACCCAAAACCCATTTAAAAAACAAAGTTTGGATTTTTTCCTAAATGTTCTGCTTTTTGAAAATTATTGATGAAAACATTAATACTTTTGATGAAGAAAAATGTTGCTAGTTAGTGTCTCTGAGCAATAATTTTTGTTTCTGCTTCCTGGATTTCCTGTTCTGATTGGTACGCTCAGCATCATGGTTTGGTTCCTCTTTTTTAAAAATGGAAAAATTTCATTTTTGAAAATTATCCATTTTGAAAATGGGGGCAACTACTCAGTTTAAAATATCCCACATAAAATTTGGAAAAGATCAAAACTTTATGAAAAACAATGAGACATAAGGACATAAAGAATGGCCATACTGAGTCAATCCAATGATGCGTAACCTGTCTCTGACAGTGGCCAGTGCCAGATGCTTCAGAGGGCATGAACAGAGCAGGGCAATTTTGAATGATCCATCCCCTGTTGTCCAGGTCCAACTTCTGGCAGTTGGAAGTTTAGGGACATCCAGAGCATGGAGTTGCATCCTTGACCATCTTGCCTAATAGCCATTGAAGGACCTGTCCTCCATGAATTTATCTAATTCTTCTTTAAGCCCACTTATACATCCAGCGACAATGAGTTCCCCAGGTTGACTGTGCATTGTGTGAAGAAGCACCTCTTTATGTTTGTTTTTAAACTTGCTGCCTATTAATTTAATTGGGTGACCCCATAGTTCTTGTGTTATGTGAAGGTATAAATAACACTTCCCTATTCACTTTTTTCATGCCATTCATAATTTTATAAACGCAATTCTAATCATCTCTTTTCTAAAATGAACAGTCCCAGTCTTTTTAATCTCTCTTCATATGGAAGGTGTTCTACACCCCTAATAATTTTTGTTGCCCTTCTCTTCACCTTTTCCAAGTCTAATATACCTCTTTTGAAATGTGGCTACCAGAACTGCATGTGGTATTCAAGGCGTGGGCATACCAGGAGTTCATATAATAGCATTATAATATTTTCTCTCTTATTATCTATTCCTTTCCTAATGGTTCCTAACATTCTGTTAGCTTTTTTGACTGCCGCCGAGTCAGTGGATGTTTTCAGAGTGGTAATATCTAATGTAGGCCCCATTATTTTTTCTGTATAGTTGGGATTATTTTTTCCAATGTGCATTACACCTATCAATACTGAATTTCATCTGCTATTTTGTTGCCCAGTCACCCAGTTTAATGAGTTCCCTTTGTAACTCTTCTCAGTAAGCTTTGGATTTAATGATTTTGAGTAATTTTGTATGGTCTGCAAACTTTGCCACGTTCAGCCCCTTTTCCAGATTATTTATGAATATGTGGAACAGCATGGGGCCCTGTAGAGATCCTTGGGCAACTCTGCTGTTTACCTTTCACCATGGTGAAAACTATGTATTCCTCCCCTTTATTTCCTATCTTTTAACCAGTTACTGATCCATGAGAGGACCTTCCCTCTGATCCCATGATTACTTACTTTGCTTAAGAGCCTTTGATGAGGGACCTTGTCAAAGGCTTTCTGAAAATCCAAGTACATTATGTTGATAGGATCATCCTTGTCCCCATGCTTATTGACATCCTCTAAGAATTCTAATAGATTGGTAAGGCATTATTTTTCTTTACAAAAGCTGGGTTGACTCTTCCTCAAAATAGTGTGTTCATCTACATGTCTGTTAAGTTTGTTCTTTACTATATTTACAATCAGTTTGACTGGCACTGCAGTTAGGTTTCCAGGCCTGTAATTGCTTGGCGTGAAAGCATTTTTACATTTTTTCTTTTAAGTCTGTAGGGAGAGCTCAGAAATGCTGAAAAAAACCCTTACCTGAATTCACACTGGATGCACTCATGCCCTTTTAATGTTCACTTTCTGCAAACATTGTGACTTTAAGCCTCCATGTTTGAGGATACGGAGAGAGCAGATTTTAAACTTCCACATGGGACTATTTGTCCTGTAACAGATGTGTATATATCCTTAGTGATGTCACACTGCAGGACACAGTAGGGGAAGTGAGTGTGACTATGTTGGGTACAGTTGGATGAGACCCATGGAGTCTCTACACAAACAGTCTGGCTCAATTTTATAGACCAGATTTGCCTAGCAGAGATAGAAAAATATTGGCTTGCACGTTTTTCTTTCTGTGCCGTAGAAATGTTTATCCAATTGATATTGCCAGATGAGAACGTGCTCTATTCTCCATTAGGTGTGGTAATCTGCCGGCTTCCCCCTAGTGGGTCTCGCACTTTACCCCCAGCTACCTCGTCTCCCCTGGCTGCAGAGGAGCTCTGTCTATTGGTCTGGGAGGAAACCTTCTCCAGTTGCCACAGAACTTCTAGCAGCTTCCTCCTCATTTGTTCCCTCCTCCCCCTCTTGGGAAGGCAGGGTTAAGTACACCTGGCGTTGCCCTTCATTGGGGCCAGGTGTCTCTAATTGCCCTCCTGCAGTCTCACCTCTGCCTGCAGGGCAAAGGGCCTTTAACCCTTTAGGGCCCTCATACCAGCCCTGGTATGCCCTTTGGTAGCCCTCTGGCCTGACTTTACCACATATCCACCCCCCCTGCTCAACCATAGGGGGTTGGGCTACTTGGGTCGCATAACAGCGCACCCGTAACAGGCCATCCATTTGCCTCTTCTGCCATGTCTTCAGCTGTTTCCCCATGCCAGGAAACAGGACTTGGGCAGACTCAGTGAACACCGGGGGAGGACACCGCATGGAGGTCTCCCTACTAATCTCAGGATCACTACCCATCGAGGAGTCTTACCCAGGAAGTAGGAACTCAAACCCTGGGACGTCCCTACCTATGAGCACTGGGTGGGGAATTTTTGGGACGATGCTCACTGTTACCTTCACAGTTCTCCCCTGAATCCCAGCTGGGATTGGAGTGGTCAGTTACTAATTGACTGCCCTGAGCATGCAGGTTATTTGGGTGCGTTTGGCCCAGGACAGCTGGTCCTGGCCCACCAGCTTCCCCAAGAGGAGAGTGATCACACTCCCCGAGTCTACAAGGGCCAGAGTCCCAATACCATTCACCTCTACTGGCCTTGTGTATCTTTGGGCAATCTCCGCCACCCCCAGGGGGTAGACCAAGCTGCAGGGACCGGCAAACTCACCCAGCCCACATTACATGGGCTCGTCCCTGTTGGGGCACTGGGCTGCTTTGTGCCCCCATTCCCCGCATTCGTAACACCTGTACCCTGTTTGTGACAGCCCCCCATCTTTTTGGCTGCCCAATTTCAGGCCAGGACCCCCTCCTCTGGGATCCCTAAACCCCTTGGCAGGCTCAGGCCACTCTCCAGCCACCCTTCTCCCCAGCATGGGGTTGCCCACTGTCTCGGGAGTCCGGGTCCTTGGGCGGGGGAACAACCCCTTGTTCCAGCGTCCTTCTTTCCTGGCAGTCCGTGAAAGCCCCCTGGATGCCAACTGTCTCTCGACGAGGATGAACACGTCATCATATGAGGTGGGGTCAGTCCAGCTAACTGCCCCCCTCGCAGGTCAGGCAGCAGCCCCCTCATGAACTGGTCCAAGACGAGGGTCTCAACAGTTTGATCTGCGCTGTGGGTCTCTGGGCATAGCCATTTCCACACCGGGTGAACCAGGTAAAAAAGCTAGGACCTCGGTGCCTGGCCCTCCCGGTACCTCCACTCGTAGAACCTCCAGGCCCATGTGGCTGTCGTCACCCCCAACCTGGGGGACCTCTGCCTTCAGCTGGGGGTAGTCCACAGCTGTTTCTGCTGCTATATCATGGTAGGCCTTCTGGGCCTCCCCCGCTAGGAATGGGGTGAGAATACTGGCTCACTGCTCTCAGGGCCAGCTTCCCGCAGGACCGTTCTCTCAAAGGCAAGTAGGTATGCCTCCACATCTTCTCCCTGCATCATCTTCTACAGATAGTTGCTTACCCATGTAGGCTGTGCCCCCTCTTGGCGCCCACCTCGCTCCACCAGGACTCTCAGCTGGCCCACCACATCCTGCAGTAGGCATGGTCCTGGGCAGCCTGGCTCATCAGCAGGTGGTTGGTTTCCTGCAGCAACCTTGCGGCCTCCTGCTGGGCAGCTGCCTGGACCCAGGTACCTTCCTGCTGGGCAGCTGTGGCTTGCACCAGGGTTTTCACCAGCTCCTCCATCTTGGGAGTGATGTGGGGCAGAACCGCACTGGCTTAAATCCACTGCGTGAAATCCGACCCTTGACACCATGTGTGGCAATCTGCCAGTTTCCCCCTGGTGGGTGTTGTGCTTTACCTCTCTTCCTGGGTTAGGGCACCCCCAGCTACCCTGTCTCCCCTGGCTGTAGAGGAGCGCTGTCTCCGGGTCTGGGAGGGAACCTTCTCCTCCAGCTGCCACAAGTCTTCTGGCAGCTTCCTCCCGGTTTGTTCTCCCCTTCCCCATATTGGGAAGGCAGGGGTTAAGTACATCTGGTGTCGCACTTCACTGGGGCCAGGTGCCTCTAATTGCCCTGCTGCAGTCTCTCCTCTGCCTGCAGGGCGAAGGGCCTTTAACCCTTTAGGGCCCACATACCAGTCCTGGTATATCCTTTGGTAGCCCTCTGGACTGACTTTACCACAAAAGGATATACCAACTTGGAACATAAGCTGACATTAGGAGGCAGTACCAAATTGCCCAGTTTCCCAGGGATGATTTAAAATAAGGTTGCAGAATCTAAGCAACAAGGTAGCTGAGAGAGTCCTGTAAGATTAGAGAGCTGTGGTATTGTCAGGGGTGCATGGAGTGAGACAGTCATACTGGGAATTAAAGAAGATTTGCTGAAGCGTTAGTATGTTGTAATACACTACAGAAGCTACTGCTTCAATGTGCTACTGTTAACCATGTCCTGTTCAGACTGAAGATCAAGCATCGGCTCTGGCTGACATGCCTGATAGTGGTGCTAATCTTTAGATATGGAAAAATCAAAGGGTCCTGAAAGAAGGCAAGCTGGCCAGTGGAAGGACTAAGGCAGTCTCAGGTATAGTCATTGGACCTGCCGGAACACTACATAGGATCAATTCTGATTTTCAGTTCCACTTTTCTCACACATTTAGGGTGCACGTCTGTGCATTTTTTGGTGATTTGGTAGGTGATCCCTCTCACTTTGAGTCAGTACCGAAGTGTGAGTGCCACTGTGAGTGGCCAAGTGTTGTGAGTGGCACTGTTCTACTGGAGATCATTTGCTGACACCCATGCCCTGAAACCAAGATCTTGAGTACTCATAGTAAGTCCAGTATCTCAAAGGACTTCTCATGAGACTTTTGGGCCTGGTCAAATTCTGCTTTAAGTAATAAAAATCTAAACATCCTCCTGCAGTTTCAGGTAGAGTATTTATTTTTTCATTTACCTTCCTTTTAAAACAGAATGAAAAATACATACCCTGTTGCGCAGTATTCCTGAGAGAATGGTGTTCCACCGCACCAGGGTGGTCGCATTTCAGTAATTGGTGAGTATTTATATAGCGAGCACCTTCAGGATATCCTTCAGGATAAAGACTATATAAATGTAAAATAGTTATTGTGGTATATGTAGCAGTAACGCCATGAGATAGATTTATCTAGCACTTCGTTGTATCTTCTTGCATTTTAAACCCATCTGAGAATCTTTCTGTCAGATCTCATGGGCAACATCCTACATGCAGTGGCACATCACACTGGGCTGCATTAATGACATCATGTTGTCGTATACAAAACAGCCTGATGTGACCTACACAACTTAATTCTATGAGTCACACCATGATGTATTGGCCAGGAAATTTCAGAAGACATTTTAAAAAACTTATGATTAAAGAAACGTGGTTTTCAGTCTGGAAAGCTAAAATGTGAAAAAACTACTTCTCCAAAAGGCCAACTACTCTTCCTATTTTTTTTCTTTTCATTCTGTCTTCCTGCATATTATTTGTAATAATATAATGCAGGACCTTCAGGACTTAAATTAATGGATATATATTGGCAGAATGTACCTTTTCAAGTTCCTTTTGTTCTTGATAAAAGACCTCATTTTCAATACATTTTTATCCTTTTGGTAAGATCGAAATTAAAATACTTCAGCTATATATAAAATGAATTGAGATGGTGAATGCTTGTCTCTGTCTCTACAGCCAAGGTTTGACCTGAAATTACAAGGGAAATAGTTTTGTGCTGATTCTAACATGCTCTATTTTTTGCTCCTTCCCGAAAACACCTGGTAAAATTTCAAAAGCATATAAATTAACAGGTTTCTTTCCCTCCCATACAAGGATTTTGATTTCTGTCTCTGAACTTTGTTGTGTCCCAGGAATAATGAACAAAAAATGGAGTCAGAAAAGTGTGGCATACATAGTATTGTATTCAGTATATAATGCACCTTTAAATTTCTAGGAGTTGCAGTCTATAGAGGCAGCTGCCATTACTGAGGCCAGTCTAATGCCCATTAAAGTCAATGGGGATCATTTCATTAACTTCAATGGGCTTTGGATGGGGGCCTTACAGGATAAAAACACACTGTGCTCTCTCCCGTGGAGATTTTTTTACTCTTTATGTTTGTTTGTTTGTTTGTTTATCTTAATCTAAACTAATTCCTTCTGATTGAAAATCTCTGGTTGCTCACGATGATGTTCGGAAAATGTAAGTAGTAAATCAATGCTTAATTGGATTGTTTCTCAGGGCAGAGTATGTGTGCAACCTATACCAACGGGCATCTCATGTTCTTAGAGATAAGATCCTTCACCTCTTCTATCTGACCATAAACTACATTTAGAGGGTTCTGTTACGAATACTTTAGTATAGAATGCTGGATGGGGTGCGAGTATCAATGCTCCTATTAAGATTTTAGAATTGTATCAGCACATGTAATTGGAAGTAAGAAAACAATACCACTGAGTTAATAATTAATCAGACAGTAGAAGCCAAATCTTCCCTCTTTGGGCAAAATTCAAAGGAACAAACTTTTTGCAGGGGTTCTCTGTGAAGGAGGGGGACACCGAATTCTTCCCTGTACAGCAGCAAGTAGCTGCAACCATGGTCCCGTTATGCTCACTGGGATCCCGTGGGGTGGGATGGATGGTGGTTTAGCCAATGGAGCCAAATGGCTGTGGAGACAGCTGTGTTCATGCTTCTGCCGTCTCGTACTCTCCTAAATCCCTTTTTGCCCTATCACAGATGGAGCACAGTTCCATTCAAAGCTTGTAAATCTCCCAAGATGGGATGTCCATTATCTGCTCTTCTCTGTGCTGAGTAGCTGCATCTGAGCCCTTTGTGCTCACAGAAGGGCAATGCAGGATGGAGGCCAAATACATCAAAAGAGGAAGGATCTAATAAATTCAATCTGTTGCTCCAGAGAAGCCAATTCAATAAAGGTCTGTGTAGGGGTGACCCTACACTGGGTTATTCAGGACTGAACTACAGTAGAACTTCAGAGTTAAGAACCCCAGAGTTACAAACTGACCCGCCAACCACAGACCTCGTTTGGAACCGGAAGTGCGCAATCAGGCAGCCGCAGACAAAAAATTAAAAAAGCAAATACAGTACATTACTGTGTTAAACACAAACTAGGAAAAAAAAGAAAGTAGCATTTTTCTTTTGCATAGTCCTGTTTCAAAGCTGTATTAATCAATGTGTTTTGTTCAGCGTTATGAACATTTCAGAATTACTGAAAACAGCCTCCATTGCCCAGGTGGTCGTAACTCTGAGGTTCTGCTGAACACCTAAAACATTCTCCTGGCATAACTCTATCAGTCAGGCAGATTTTTTTTAATCGACATAGTTATACTGATAAAAGACCTACTGTAGATACAGTTATAGCTTATTTTGCTTTGGTGTACCAGAATAAGCTATACCCATATTAGCCAGCATAATTAAAGCAACAAAACTTTTCAGTGTAAACAGGACCTCAAAGAGGTATAGGGGATTTGCAATCCTACACAGTGTGTACAGGTGTGTAACTAGGTGTGTCACACAGGTTCTGAATTCAGCATTTGGTCTCATGTAGTACTTGCTTTCCCCTCCTTCTAGATACTCACTTACAGGGTGCACCACTCAGATGAGTGCCTGCCATGGGATAAGAAAACGGCTTATCACAGCTATACAGAGATAAATGACAGAGAGAAGGGGACAGATGAAACTTCTGTACCTGGAAAGTGGCCGGGTGGACACAAAAGAAGCATGACCTTCTGGGCAAAAATCTTCACACACATCGGTGGAAAATATCCTTTCCCTACCTCCATGGGAAGATTAATTCTGCTGAAAAATTCTATGGCAGTTATGACCTTGTGCACTACTAGCATGGTATGATACTCAGTATCTAATATTCCAGACCCCCATTTTAAATCCTTTCATGAAAGATGGAACATTTGTCTTGCAAGCCAATTCTCTCTAGAACACTTGCTCCTTGGTCAGGTGTAGACAATGATAAATCAGAGAAAACTCTCTCTGTCAGGGATGATCAAAGATGGTGACCACACCCCTTCCTGCTAGCTCCGTAGCCTATAAAGTTTACACTGCAGTTACAGAGGTCTCATCAGTCTCACGGTCTCTCGTTTATCACTGTAGAGCCATGATAAGTTAACCCCGCGGATCAGCATATTAGACCCTTCTTTCCCAGCTGCTGGATGTGACAGTCCTGTCTCAGGCCAGCCTGAGCCACAGGCAGCTCCCAAGAGCTGAGAATGAACTGCCCATCCATGGTGTTGGGCTGAGATTCACTTACTCAGCAAAAGAGTCTAACAAATCTTTATTAAGGCAAAACACTCAGCCAGTAGTGATCAGTTACTCATGAGTGGGAAGCTCATCAGGACAATCTCCTCATAGTCACCTCCAGTGCTGGACAATACAACTCCAATCTTTCTTTGTTACACAGGCTTATTCGTGACTTTTTGTTATTTTTTCTTATACCTATGTATTTATCCAGGGATGCCCAACCTTCGGCCCATGGGCCATACGCAGACCACCAGAGCATTATATAAGGTGGGGTTTGGGCTGTCAACCCTGCGTGATGGGATTCCTGCTGTCAGCTGAAGCCCAAGCCCCACTACACTGGGCTGAGAGCCCAAATGCTGCTACCAAGGACTGACCAGACCAATTAAACATGTATTTTCTTACTGACTGTCATTGTAAAAATTCAGGAAGACACCTTTGGACATGCACAGATTAGCTGTAGTCTGTCTCCAATGCAATACTTTTGATGGAGGGGTAAAAACAGATGATGCACGAAAATGCCTCCAACAAAAAAACAGAAGGTGAACGTTGAATGTCATGTTTTTCAAGATAAGGGGACAGAGCAATTCTGTTTTGTGCCTCATCAAGGCAAATCATTGTCTCATTTGAAATCAATATTTTCATGAATGAAAAGTCTAAAAATGTATCTGAACTCTTAGCTCTGGTGTGAGTGCAGGATTTGGCAATTCTAATAGATTTAACAAGTCATTTGAATTATCTCAATTTCAAGTTGCAAAGTAAAGAAAGGCTTGTTTCCCAGCTATTCTCAGATATGAAAGCCTTTCAAGAAAAACTGAAACTCTTGCAACAACACTCAAAGGGCAAGATTATCTCACTTTCTTTCCTGTGAAGAACTCAGTCAGGATGAAAAGGTCAGTGTTCCGGTTCCGTTCTAAGGTCTGAAGCCTTGTTTTTTTGGCTAAGCAGTAGCAGCAATATTAGGAGAGACAGCAGTCATAAGCTAAAAAGCTTGTAGTCACATCTTCATATTCCTGAAATTACATCAGGACAATGTAATATCGGCCTGTTAAGAAAGTGTTACAGTCCTAATAATACCTACCACCACCAGATAAAGAAACTTCTGTTAAGAAGATGTTTCAAGAAAACTTTGATAGCATTTTGTCTGGCAAGAAATCACTTATCAACAGTTGTGGTTGTAAAGTCTACACTTCTTCTTGTTTTGTCTTTATGCTACCCACTTCTCTATTGTTTATCTGAATGATTTATGTCTGGTTCTATGATTATTTCTCATAGACTCATAGACTAAGGTCAGAAGGGACTAATATGATCATCTAGTCTGACCTCCTGCACAGTGCAGACCACAGAACCTCACCCGCCCACTCCTCTAACCTATGACTGAGTTATTAAAGTTCTCAAATAATGGTTTAAGGACTTTAAGGTACAGAGAATCCAGCAGCAAGTGAGCCGTGCCCCATGCTGCAGAGGAAGGAGGAAAAAAACCCAGATCCTTTGCCAATCTGCCCTGTGGGAAAATTCCTTCCCGACCCCAAATATGGTGATCAGTTAAACCCTGAGCAAGACTCACCAATCAGACACCCAAGAAAGAATCATCTGTAATAACTCAGAACCCGCCCCATGAAATGTCCCATCACAGGCCATTGGTGTATCTGCCACCAGTAGTCAAAGATCAGTCAACTGCCAAATTAGGCTGTCCCATCATACCATCCCCTCCATAAATTTATCAAGCTTAGTTTTGAAATTGGCTAGGTTTTTTCCCCCACTGCTCTCCTATTCTATTCCAGGACTTCTCTCCTCTGATGGTTAGAAAACTGCATCTAATTTCAAGTCGAAACTTCCTAATGGCCAGTTTATACCCATTAGTTCTTTTGTCCACATTGGTGCTGAACTTAAATAATTCCTTTCCCTCCTGGATGTTTAACCCGCTGATGTATTTATAGATAGCAATCATTTCTGTCTGTTACATAACTAAGTGTGCAATATTTAAAACAACTAAGGTGGTGGGATATGATTAGTTAAAGAACTCTTTCATAATGGACTAGGATTTGTGTTTCATAGTACTTTTGTTTAAAATTATTGGTTAAAGTATAGCTAAGCAGGACCCAAGTTTTAGCTATATAAACTGAGATCCAAGAGGAAGTTCTCCAGGACACAACCCAAGATCATCGCTGCCAGATCTCAATACCCTGACAACTGTTTTTACAGAAGCTAGAGTCCCCATATGATCTAATTCTGATTGGCTATCAGGGGATGTTTGTCTGCCTTATTGGGAGTGGTGAGCATTGTCTACTTAGCATATATTACCTGTTTTGGTAATTGTTATAAATAGAGAATAAGGATATTATTGTGTAAGGCTCCTTGTTTGATAAAAGACCCCGCAAGCCCACGGAAAATTATGCCTGGAGCCATACAAATCGGGAAAGCGTGGGTACTTAAATTAACAAGGTTACACCCATATCCCTATAGACTGGGAATGGGTGACCTGAGCCCTACGCTATGCATTGGGTAAATGTAGGTGTCTTTCCCCTGGAGTCCTACGGACTGGGAAAGGGTGAGGGTGCCTTAACTGGGTACCTTGAATCCCATGGATTGGAGTAAAGGTGGGATGCTCTAGTGTGTGGGTAACAGATTGGTAGAGAATGAGGATAGCCTAAGGTCATTTGGACTGAACTGATGGCGTCTAACACAATCAATAATAGCAGAATACCTGTGCCTTCTGTCAGAAGAGATCACTACCTACCTGGCAGAATGACCTCCCCAGAGCACAAAGAAAAAAAGGGAACAAAGAAAGGGGACCAAGAGGGTGGAAGCTAGTTGAGGATCCCATCCTCCTTGCTAAGTGGGTAGTGGAACAAGGCCTGTGTCCATGGGAAGAAATAGTTCTGCGAGGAAAGCAGTAGGATCAGGCCTAGAAGAGCAGGAACCATGTAGTAAAGAGATTGGGGGGAAATCGGGGAGAAACATGCTGGGAGCCCAAAAGGGCGTTGTCACAGAGCAAGGGGAGGAGTAAACACAGGCACTGGGAATTCAGATGCCTAAGCAATACCTGGAATGTTGATATCTGGGCTGATGGAGGTGCTAGTTTTGGAATATAAACAAGTGATTTAAGAAACGAGAGTGAGACATTAACACTACAGAGGTTGGAGGAAATTAAACAGTAGAGAGTTGTGCAAAGTGTTATTGAAAGAGAATTCTTGGTGGTTTTTTGCAGCCATTCTGAAAGAAAAATGGGCCCTTTTCCCAAAGGAATGGTCTGAAATAATTACGTGTAAATAACTGCTGAAGACAGGCAGACAATTTGAATTAAATCATTTGAATATGAACAATGTAGTCAAAATCACTAGAAGAAAATAGGGGTTTTCATTGGAACTTAATTGCCTCCAAATGTATAAAAGGAAATGTAATTTGTGTACTGTTATGTAAAAATAACTAAAGCAGTGCGCATTAAGAAAGAGAATTTGTGTGTGTGTGGTGTGTGAATATAGTCTGTAAAAATGTAAGGTTTTAAGAACCTAACTTGCTACTTAATTAAAATCCTGCAAGGGCTCAAAAGGAGCCACAATAGGTTGTGTCTTTTTCAGATCACTGTGTAATTTAGAAACAAACAAAACAGGCAAAGAGAAAACAAGGTAAAGACTGTATTTTACATTTTTAAATGAGCCCAGTGAATTTTGTGGGAAAAAAGCCAGCCCAAGAGTATACCAGATAAACAAAAATTATATTGTCAAAGAAACAAAACAAGTGATGGTCGGAACGGTTCCATTCCTCACAGTTGAAAGCATTGATGGGGACTAGAAAATTGTTTATTTTATTTTTCAAAACTCAAAGGAAAAACTAACCGTCAGTGGCGTCTGTTGATGCAAATTACCTAGCTCAGGGGTGGGCAAACTTTTTGACTCACGGGCCACAATGCGTTCTAAAATTTGACAGAGGGGCCGGGCAAGGATCAGACGGATGGAGTGTATTAAATACACATTTATGTACACAGCACCCAACACACTGCACCCCAGCAGCCAGCACTTCAGACCACTCTCTGCCGTGAAATTGACTCGCCCTTGTCAATTTCGGCGGCAGAGCTGGAGAGTGGGGCTCACAGCGGCGGGCCGGATTAAAAAGCATGACTGGCCGTATATGGCCCGCGGGCCGTACTTTGGACATGCCTGCAATAGGGGAAGAATTTTTGCTCTGGTCCCCTAGTCTCTAGGGGAGCCGCGTTCCAGAGCTGCGGCTTACCGCGGCTGAAGAGCCGCAGGCGGCTCCGGAGCCGCGGCTCGCCGTGGCTGAAGAGCCGCATAGCCGCGGCTCAAGAGCCACATGCGGCTCGGGAGCCGCAGGTTGCCGACCCCTGACCTAGCTGAAAGGAAAGAGAACTCCTAGTAGATGGTAGCACAAAGAGGCTGCAGATAATGGACACAAAAGAAAGGTGAGAAACAAGTCAAACCTGATATTTAGGGACAGGTTAATTGTTAGAAAGCAAGAGACCCTTACAAACTTACCTCATCAGAAGCCTCAGAGACAAATTGTCTAAATAAGAGGCGTGGTATAACCAAAACAAAAAACAAAGGAAAAAAAACACCAGAGTCTAACTAAATTTGTTAGTCTTTAAAGTGCTGCAGGACTCTTGTTGTTTTTGCCGTATACAGACTAACATGGCTACCCCTCTGGAACTTTTCACCATGATATAACAAGATACTTATAAATGCCCACTTTGTAATAGATTTGATGCTACAGTTATTGTTAATATTAAACCTTGAAATAAATTTAATGTTAATGGGTAATCATGTAATGATAAATAATGTGTATAATTTTGGGGGGAAACCTTTAAGCATGTTCGAAAAGATAATTGAAAACACACCTGTTAAAAAGCTTTATGGTAATAATGCTCCTCAGCTATTACCTGTGAATAAATTTAAAACTTGGCACAACAGAGAAAATATTACAAACCCAGTCTTCTGTATAAAAAAGGGAAACTGAGGTACACCACCTAATGAATGTCATGAATGAACAGTGGGATAATTCATCCTAAACCTTAAAAAGATAGAGGCAATTAAAACCTGGCCTGCCTATTGACCAAAAACACAGGAAAGTATGGGGGTTATTCCTCTGTTTTGCCTGCAATCAGCAAGGAGTTTTGTAAAAGGAAGGGGTATTTTAAGCAATAATCTGCCGCCCCCTAAAGGGGGTAAACGAATATCCTTTTTGTCTTTCAGAACTAAAGGAAAAGCTGGCGCCAGCTAACGTATCATGGCTCTACTGTCACAATAAAGATTGTGTTTTATGTTTTGTGTTGTTTGTTTTGTTGCTAACATTTCTGCGCATTGTGTTTAAAAAAGGGAATGCTGTGTTAGGCAGAAAAGAATTAAGAATCATTTTAACTGTATTTACAGAAACAAATGATGCAGAAGGGCAGAGGTCAAGAAACACCAGTCTGTTAACGTTTAAAGGCAAAATATGCACGGGACACAAGGTTTATCTGTTGGTGGGAATGAAAGAATAAACATAACCCTCTATCATGCAAGCCTAGCTGATTGTACCTGGGTGTTGTATAAAATTGGATGTAAGAAAAGGAAGGCCATTACCGCACCTTTCCTGATTACTATAAAAGTACAGCATAATGTCAGGGCAGCTATACCTTCCCTGGGACTATCTCAGTGTGAAAGACTGACGGTTATTGGATTTGCTTGGTAGCCAGGAGGGATGGGTAGCCTAAGAAAAGACTCCCAACGAGTGTATTTAAAACTGCTTTAGGTGGAACTGAATTAAAAGTTGAAATACTGGCTACTACTAATATAAACTAACTAACTAACTAAACAAACTAAACTATGTTACAGCTGAAACAAACTAAACAAACTAAACTATGTTACAGCTGAAATACAAAAATTGAAAAAGCCCATCAGTGGGCTCAGGTGATCTTCAGTGGAATTCTGCCGGTTCCTAGAGCGGGGCAGCAAAGGAGCGACAAGATTATGATG
>ML675601.1:75979432-76072507 GCA_007922155.1 Mesoclemmys tuberculata
GAAGGAATTTTCCTCCGGGGCGGATTGGCAGAGGCCCCGGAGGTTTTGCGCCTTCCTCCGCAGCGTGGGGCATGGGTCGCTTGCTGATCGATTCCCTGCAGCTTGAGGTCTTCAAATATCACTTTTGAGGATTTCAATAACTCAGTCATGGGTTCGGGGTTGTTATAAATGTGTATGGGTAGGGTTTTGTGGCCTGCCTTGTGCAGGAGGTCAGACTAGATGATCATATTGGTCCCTTCTGACCTATGAGTCTATGAGTCTATGAGTCTATGAGTGCATCCTTGTCAAAATTAAAAATGGGGCAACCATTACTTTCTAAAATATTGTCAGTATGACGACAGCAAGGTGAAAATAATTTGTTACTTTTAGCATGGACTACAGATACAATACAAGACTGTGTGCCCACATGGGAAAATTACTGGATCTCTTGGATGAGAATTTTGAGGCCAGATTTTC
This sequence comes from Mesoclemmys tuberculata, assembly GCA_007922155.1. Taxonomy (NCBI): domain Eukaryota; kingdom Metazoa; phylum Chordata; order Testudines; family Chelidae; genus Mesoclemmys; species Mesoclemmys tuberculata. The sequence goes on from ML675601.1 coordinate 75,979,889, forward strand.
CAATTTCAAATCACACGCAAGCAACATCCGTCTCTTTGTAGAAACCCTTTTGTTGCTAACATGAATCATGTCCCTGTCTCTTTGCAAATGGAACTGATTGAACTGCAATTTAACTTGTATTTAAAGAGCATGTTTCACAAAAAGAAACTGGTAGAGTTTTTACTCACTGCTGCCTAATGATCAGTTCCAAAATCTGCGCAGATTTGCCAGACAAATATGAACAATTTTTGGCAGCACCTACCTCTGCGAACAAACTTTCTCAGTTATTAAACTGAATAAGGCTAAGCTGCAGGATTGCCTAACAGATGACCAGCTGCATGTCATACTTCTCTTGAGTGTCTCTCACTTTGAGCCAAACTTGAACAAAGTGGTTGCTGAAGAACAACCTCTGACTTCTCACTAACTCAGAAAGGGCAGTCACTCTTTATTTGTGATTAGGGAGAGGGTTATGTGTTCTTTACTGTGTTTTAACCTGTTTTCTATAATTCTGATACACATTTTATGCACTAATTTGTGTTTTTGTTTTTAAATAGACAATACTGTACATAGGTTGTTTCTATCTAAATACATACAAAACAAGCTAAACTTAAAATAGAAATCAATATGGGTGATTTTAAATTTTGTTAACATATGTAGAATCTGTTTGGTCCACACAAGGTGGTGTTTAGGTTTATGTGGCCCTCCTGTGTAATAAGGTTGGGCACCACTGTATTAATCTGTCACTTCCATGCTAACTCTCCTCCCTTGTCAGTAAGGGTCCAGTTCAAACAGGTCTTTCCTAGATTTCTAGTTAACTTTATCTCTTCTTGTTCTCATAAACATGCTTGCTCTTGCAATTTCTTACACATACGCAGTTCTACTTATGCTTATGCTGTTAAATGTTATCAGAGCAAACTCTTAAAATCCACAGCAGGCCTCTGTCAGGTCTAAATATGCCTTTGCACCCAATAAATGGCAGCTCTCCAGGGGCAAACGCACTATGAGTGTTTGCCTAACTCAGTTGCTGCCTACAGACAGGCTGCTCTGAAAGTAAAGCAAGCTTTACCTACTTAATTGCACTCCAGAGCACCCATGCTGAGGCATAAACAAAGCTCATTTATTTAGGCACACCTAATCAACAAGCTATGAAAATATCACTGATTCAGCTCGCAGATGCGCTGCTGCTTTTCAATACACACATCCATTTGACAATGAGCACCTCTGTGTCAGTGTGCATATCCTATCAGTCTGCAGATCATATCAGCTCTGCAAAATGAATAGCAGCAGACACTCACCACGAACTGTTCTCTGCAAAAGCGTGCAATAAATCTTTCCAAGAGTTAAGCTTCAATGGAAGTCACAAAAAACTTAGCATACTACACTGAGAATCCTAAACATTTTGATTTAAGTCCAATATACAAAATTAATTTCCACTGTCTAATTATACATCTGTAGACACCAAAATACATCCCTCATTCAACCACCTATTTACATGAAAATGAATATTGTAAGTCAGACCTTGTCATAAAAACATACAACTTCATAAGAGAGGGCATGAATAGAAAGATATTTCCATTCATTCTCTGTACATTTATCTACTGTAAGTCAGATGGCCTTTGAGAACAGTTGTTTGCCATTATCACCCAAGCATTTCTTAATGAATGGCAATTTAAAATAAAGTGGAAGTTATGTTTGGAAATTTGATATTATGACATGGCCCATTGGGATTATCAATTCAAATGTGACATTTTAGAATTTCATTTAGATTTTTATGCTTGGAGGAAAAATTAACAGAATTAGAGCTTCTATCCAGCAACAGAGGTGTAGGGATACTCGCAAGCTGTCCAATAAGCAGTGTGTAATTTAATTAAGGGAGTTGAGTTTGGTTGATTCAGAAACAAATGATGTTGGAAAAGAGAAAATTTAGTCAAAAGTTTTTTCTCTGATTCAGCTAAAAAGGGATCACTACTAAGGAGAACCTGTTTTCTGTGCTTCTGCTGACGTGACTGCAGATCATATGTATGGCCTCCATAATTATTGAAAGGCAATAAAAATTAATGTAGAAGTTCAGTGATTATATCTGATTATTACTGGAGATACTGAGCCAAGTTCTGGAGACAAATGGAGTAACTGCCAGCTTTACACCAGTGTAACTGAGAGCAGAATTTGGCTCACTGTGGCAGGAAGAGGAGCTGTAACTAGGCTATAAAAATCCTTTATTTATGAAGCAGCTCTAGATATAAATGTAAATACTTATAGGAGCATCTTATTCTGCCCCCTTGACATTTAAACAAGAATCTATTAGTCAACATATGTCATTAACTAAAGCACATTCTTTCCAAGGATGACACTGATGAGCTAATCGATCAGCATTATTAAGCTACCATCAATCAACTCAAGGTAGACTAAAGCAGCATTCTGATAGAGGAAGCTTCTCTATTACAGTCGGAAACTATCTGCTTATTTCCAGTCTATTGGTAAGCTCCAAAAATGGATGGGTCAGATTCTTTTCATTTACAACAGTGACTCTAGTGGAGTTACTCTGGATTTACACCAACGTAAATGAGTGAAAAATCTGTCGCTATGTGTTTTAGCTGGTAAAAGATTCTGGAGTAAAGACTTCATGGGCATTGTATAAGAACCTAGTGGGATAAATGGCATGGATGCATGCCATAGCAGATGAGACCTTATAGTTCCAAAGAGCAAAGCCAGATCACATCAACAAGTCTGTATCTTGTAGAGCATCAATTTATACACAGGAAAAAAAATTAATTATTTTTTTAAAATTCCTAGTCCCCTCCTCAAAAAGTTTTAACAAAGAAGACAAGTGAGATTGGGTTTAAAAATCTCTAAATGAATATCCTGGAATTAACAAGATACATGCTAACTCCACTGTCCATCACAAGCCTGTTGTTGAATTTCAACAGCCTTTCACCTTTATTTGTTGCATATTTAGGGCCAGATCATAAACCTGGTTTTATTGTGTGTGCTCACCATCAAAGAACCCCATTCCTGTCAAGACACGGAGTTGCAGGAGTTCATCTCCTCTAGCAACACACCCCACCTCTGCCTCGTGTTCTTGTTCTGCAATGGTTCCAGCTAGGTCAGCTCTCAGTCCAGTCCCCTTCTGGGGTTAACAGAAAAGAAATTAATGCTGAACTCAAAAATAGCTACATGGGCATTAACAATGATCCTTCATGGAGATCTAATGTTGTCAAGGTTAGACTCCTTGCTGGGCCCAGTTACTTGGGTTAGAGTAGGGTGAGTTTTCTTTGCCCATTCTGGCTTCATCCAGAATTGGTCCCCTAGTAAAAGCAGCCAGCCTTTTTTATTTAGTCTGCTGGGCTCTAATTAGCCTCCACCTGCTCTCAGCTCACTAGGCGCCGTAAGACCAACTCTTGCTGATTCTTCTCACAATTGATCATAGAAGGCCTCTCTACAATCCCTGGAAGTCTGAACTAATTGCTTTCCCCCTTCATCTTTAGGGCAGAGTGCTCCAAGGCAGTGGGGCCTCTGCTAGAGGGCACCAAATGCCTCATACATCCCATCACACCTGGCTAGACTTTTATTCAGGGGTATAAAGTGGTACCTGTGTTATATGTAGCAGCATGGAGGAGGACAGCAGACATTATCAAGTGCCTTCTCTTCTTCCTCTGCCCTTGGGATGGGAGTGGCCATAACCTTGTCCCCGCTCCACCTCTCCCAGCATGCTGGCCAGCAGAGCTCAACCAGTGTGGCAGAGGTCACCAGGTATGTCTACAGCATGGAGATTATACCAGCATAGCTATGCCAGCATAGTCCCATGCTGTAGATGTAAACTAGACTGACAGAAACAGTTTTTCTGTCAGTGTAGGAACACCTCCTCTCTGAACAATATTAGCTATGTTGATAGAAGTCCACTTCCATCGACAGCTGCATCTATACCAGGAGTGAGGTTGGCATAGTAATGTCAGTGCAAGGTGAGTTTTTTTCACATTTTTGGCTGATGTAGCTATGCTGATAGAACTTTTCAGTGTAGACCTGGCCATAGTTTGGTTCTTCCAACTCTGTTCCTATAGCAACACAGCTATGCACTCCCCTTTTTTGGGTTGGATTTCCATGATGCCAGTCCAGCCCTTAGACTGTAATCTCCTCAAGGCAGGGATCTTGGGTGTGTCTTTGTCTCTAAAGCACTGAGCCTGTTTCAGATGCTTAATAAATACCATTAATAATCAAAACAAAGGCAAATGACCAGATAAAGTCATGAAAGTTTCCCCAGTGATTGATTTCTTTTAAAAAAAGAACTTTGATTTAGAAGTGCCAGATCATAAAGAGGTAGTACCTACATGTGCCTAGCACGAAAAGATTTGTATAGCCATCACTTCCTAATCTTTCAGGAATGTGCATATTACAAAAGCCATGCAGTCAGCTGTCATCAAGACCAAAACTAGCCAAAGACTTCACTTAGCTATGGTAGGCAGAAACAGCACAGTTTTGACAGGCTGTTGTACCAGCCACTGAGAGACAGGAAAGAAAGAGAGCTAAGCGGGGGTGCACGTCAGGTTTGCCTCATCATTTTCAGATGTCACCAGCCTCCACTGTTTCTAACTATAAATGTGACAGACATGCACATCACTCCATTGAGTGATTACAGTCATCCATGATGAAAGGATCTCAGTTCATGGAGCTGGCTCACGAGGATGATGGATGTCTAGCTGGCAATAGATTCTGTGTCGAAATGGAAATATATGTAAGCACTCACTCACTTGAAATCACTTAAGCAGCAACTGCAGTTATTAGCCAGTTCAGGGCCTGATTCTACATTGTTTTGCACCTTATGTAGCACTTATGGCTGAGATTTTCAAAGGGTCCCAAGGGAGTTGGGTGCCCAACTTTCACTGAAATTCAGTGGGATTGAGGGGCCTAACTCCCATCAGTTACTATGAGAACCCAACCAGAATTTGTACAAATTGGTTGCAAAGTAGAGGTAAGATGCTGTAGAATTCTACATCCGCTCTGCTCAGCAGAGGCAATGTGTAGGGGGGACCCCGTGGGTCACATGCCCCTCTCCAGATCTAAACGCTTGGCTTGTCCTGAGTATGCTCACACAGACCGAGCATGCTCAGTAACATCTGCTGAAGCCGTTCCCCGCACTCTGCCCTTATTTGTGCCCTCCCACTATTGACACTGCAAATGCCTGCAGGAGATGCACGGCAGTTGAGAGTGGAACTCCCTGTTCAGTTCTAATATTATCTGTGCCTGTGACAGGCAAAAGAAGTTTTCTGTAAACTGTAAGACATGGCCTCAGCTAGTGTAAATCCGCATAGCTCTGTTGGTTTCAATAGGACTGTACTGATTTACAGCCGGGGGATTTAATTTTAACATATTTGACAGGCAGTCGTTCGGGTGCGGAGCTTCATGACACATCTATCTAGTTCCACAGCTTGATGGTCTGTATGACGACCCCACCATTTGTCATTGGCAATTAACAAATTTGTTAGGGCATTGCTACACTTAAGCTTTGCCAGTATAACTATGTCGGTTGCAGTGGGAGGGTGAATGGATTTACCAACATAGGTATCAAACTGGCAAATTCCCCTAGTGCAGATACAGTTCATAGAATCATAGAAGATTAGGGTTGGAAGGGACCTCTGGAGGTCGTCTAGTCCAACCCCCTGCTCAAAACAGAACCAACCTCAACTCAATTATCCCAGCCAGGGCTTTATCAAGACGTACCCTAAAAACCTCTAAGGATGGAGATTCCACCACCTCCGTAGGTAACCCATTCCAGCGCTTCACCAACCTCCTCGTAAAAACGTATTTCCTAATATCCAACCTAGACCTCCCCCACTGCAACTTGAGACCATTGCTCCTAGTTTTGTCGTCTACTACTCCTGAGAAAAGCCTAGCTCCATCCTCCCTGGAACCCCCTTTCAGGTAGTTAAAGGCTGCTATTAAATCCTCCCTTATTCTTCTCTTCCGCAGACTAAACAAGCCTAATTCCCTCAGCTTGTCCTCATAAGTCATGTGCTCCAGCCCCCTAATCATTTTTGTTGCCCTCTGCTGGACTCGCTCTCTAATTTGTTCATATCCTTCCTGTAGTGGGGGGCCCAAAACTGGACACACTACTCCAAATGAGGCCTCACCAGTGCCGAATAGAGGGAAATAATCACTTCCCTCAATATGCTGGAAATGCTCCTACTAATGCAGCCCAATATGCCTTTAGCCTTCTTGGCAATAAGGGAACACTGTTGACTCATAGCAGCTTCTTGTCCACTGTAATCCCCAAGTCCTTTTCTGCCAAACTGGTGCCTAGCCAGTCACTCCTCAATCTGTAGCAGTGCTTGGGATTCTTCTGTCCTAAGTGCAGTACTCTGCACTTGTCCTTGTTGAACCTCATCAGATTTCTTTTGGCCCACTTCTCTAATTTGTCTAGGCCACCCTGTATCCTATCCCTGCCCTCCAGTGTATCTAACACTCCCTCCAGCTTAGCATCATCCACAAACTTGCTGAGGGTGCAATCCACCCCATCCTCTGGATCATTAATGAAGATGTTGAACAAAACCAGCCCCAGCAGTTATACCAGAATAAAGGTGCCTTGTCCTACTATAGATAGTTTTGGTTCTCAAACAAGCGCCACAGCTATTGCCTCTTTTGAGTGGTGACGTGTCTCTATCCCTTTTGACTGGGATATTTCCAGGCTCTACAGTTCCCTGCCTTCATTGTATCATTCCCAGAACAGAAGGGTTGCCTGGAACACCTGTTTCCTTTCTCTGCAGAGACAAATAGTGTAGTTATTACAGATATAAGTTACCACACAGCTCTTCGTATTGAGGGTCTCCGGCACACAGGGGCCAAGTCTACGTTTGAGCCCCCCACCGCATACCTAATTCTGCACAGGGCAAGAGGGAAACCGGTGCTGCCCCCCATCTTCCCCAGGGAGGGGTGGGTCTGTACCTGCAGGAAGGGGGGTGAGGCTTGGGAGGGGTGCAAATTCAGGCTTGGCTCAGCCACCCCCGCACTTACTCCCTGAGCAATGCCCGCCTCTCCTGCTGCAGCCCACAGCCTGGCACCAGCTCAGATGGAGCAGCCACACACCCCGGCCTGGGGAGGGGAGCTGAGCCAGCCCTTCATGATGCATGGCGGGGAGGTGCTGAGGGGCACCCCTGTCTCCTGCCTTCTGTGCGTGGTGAAGGGCTGGAGCAGCACTACCCTCGCAGGCTGACACCCAGAGACCTGCCCCCTCCCCATACCTCTTGGTAGGCCACTGCAGCTCTTTCTAAGCCAGCCTACTGTATTCTTAAGACACAATGCATTCATAAAAAACATATTTTTTTTAAAAAATTAAAGAATCTATATGCATGCAATAAGCTCACCAGAGATCAGCCCAACTCTCAACTGGGCTCTGGAAAGCGCAGTCTTTTAATACCCCACCCTAGGGATATCCTAGTGGTTGCAAATTCATCAGTGCTTCAGCTCAGAACAAGCACGCAGTTTGATGAGGTCTCAGTAGGACAGGTCTTTCCAGTCCTCCCCCCCCCAAAGGATTGGGGCCCTCCCTGAACCAGGGGTCCTGCTCATTTGCTGGATCAGGAAGACGGCATTGAGGCAGTTAAATTCCAGGCTTTTATCCAAAATTCTTTTCTTGGTCTGTTGATCTCTGCAGAATCCAGTATGAACCAGTTTATGCATATCTCCATGGGGAAGGGGGGGGTGACTTCAGAGGGCCTATAACAGAAGAAATACATTAGCAACCCCCTCTGCACCAGAGAAGTTGCATCCAATACCACCACCACAACACACACACACAAACAATAATTTTAATACAATGGACACTCAAAGGTGTTCATCCTAATTCAATAAGGTTTAATTTAACTCAGTAAAGCTTATTTTAATTCCACGAGGTTTGTTCAGGATATTACAGGACATTGTCAGTCTGTCACAGTGTACATCGGTCATTCTCATCTGTCACATATTAAATTAGCTAATCGATTAATGAGAAACATTCTTTATGCAATACAAAATAAGCTGCTATATAATAGATTTTTAAAGATAAATTCATGGGTATCATTTCCATACATAGGACATTTATATGACACAGATCATGGACAGTTTTTCCCATTAGCCATTTCAAGCCCCTTTTAATTTTTCCCCTCATTTTAATGCTATAAAAAGACAGTGCTGGATATATTAATTAAAAAATCTGAATAAAACAATAAATCCATAAAGTATTAAATAGTTCATGAATTGTAATAAATACTTAAGGTTCAGAAGCAGACAACAAAAGATCCCTTATAAATAAATCAATGTAAACAGTAGCCTACAATTTTAACTTTCAGTATTTGTGGCTTCATCTGAATAAAAAATCCATTTGACTTCACAGTCAATATATTGGGGACAAATAATGTAACTCTTATAATCAATCCATCTATATCTCTATTTAAAATGGATATATAGGCTTTATTAACATACTGCCCCTTTCTAACCAAAGAGATTCAGAGATCTAGCTGCATCTGAGAGGAATATGGTTTAACTGGAAGAAATGAAGATGCATTTGCCATTGTAAAATATCTTTTCACAAAGTCTATGGGTAACTTTGTATAACAATTCTTCTTAACAACCATAACAGCCACAACCAAACCTTCATTGCCTCTTTTGGTTTGTTCTAAGAAACGGAAGTGCTGCGTGTTCTGACCTTTCCGGGAATGATGTACTGTACCTATCCCTGAAAGGCATAAGTTGACTTTTGTAATATGTGTTTTTGGATGAGAAAGCATTTGTTACTAAACAAAAATAAAATCAGTGACCTTTAGTTTAAATGGATCCATAATATCTTCCCATGACCTGATGGGTGTCACTTGTCTATGTGGTATAGCAGGTGTGAGGACTTTTGATATTGCCCTTTCAAAGTATTTTTGTTTTGTGCAAGGACCTAATAGTTTTCATCCATTCCATTCATCCATGCCATGAATCCATTGTTACAATCCACTATTGGCCTGACTTTGAAGACCAGAGTCTGCTTTCATTTCAGCAGCAGAAATTTTGAATAATCCCACTGAGTGTAAACTGTACTCAAGCCAATGACATCTGCAGAAATCCGTCCTCCTGAATATGCACCTTACTTAGTGCCCAGTTCCACAATCCTTACATGTCGTTGGGTGGTGTTATAGATCCATTTAAACTAAGGTCATACTCCAAACATTCCGATGGCAAGAGGACTGCAGTTTGCATAAATAATTTTGGTACATATTAAAGTCATTCCTACCCTATTTCATTCAATGTGCAGGTTTGAAATGTGTAAGAGAGGGCTCCATGCACTCTTCCAAGGTATGACTGGAAGGAGGCAGGGCTCTGAAGAGGTCTTTGTGTCATTGAGAGGCTGATCCTGCATTGCTCACTTAAAAAAAGATACCAAATTCTCAGTTTGAAATACCCAAACAGTACATTTTCCCAAAGCTTACAAAAGCAAGTAATAGTAAGTCTGGTTCTGCAAAGGAAAGCCAGCACTGAGACTGTAATGCTATAAGCCTGTCTGAAAATTATAAGGCAAAATGCAACTAGGAAGGACTGTGTAGCTTGAAAGTTTGTCTCTCTCACCTATAAAAGATATTACCTCACCTACCTTGTATTTATAATATCCTAGGACTGAGACAGCATCAACAACACTGCAGATTTCTTGCCCACTCTTCTTACCATATTCCCCTCTCTCCATTGTCTCTTCTCCATCACATCAAGTTCAAGCTTCTTGGGTTTATATTCAAGTCCCTACGTAATTCTACTTTCATCTGTTTATCTGCTCTTGTCTCTTATCATGCGGCCCCCTGATCTCACAACTCCATCAATGATACCTGTCTCAAAATCCAGTTAGTCCTCTTCTTCCACAACTGTCTCCACATGTTGTATAAAATCTTTATGCAAAGTTACTAATTCCCTGACATCTACAAAGATCAACCTAACTCATCTTCTTATTATCGTCTGAGCAAGCTGCTCAAGTATATGGAGGGAAGGGAGTGAATGTTGGGAAGCAGAGGCACTAGGCTATTGAAGTCGGGGATTGCTGTGGAGAAAACACAAGGAGATTGAAAGATAGAGACAGAACAGTGAGAGGGGAATTAGATACATTTCATTTAAAAACAACAACAACAACAAAGCAATATTAAAGTAAGATATGAACCAATCGTCACCATGATCACTTTGCAAATATATTGTACATCACTTCCCCCACCCTTTGGTTTTTGTAGACTGTATGCTTTCCAGGGTATAGAGTGCATTTCCCTGTCTTTGGAAAGAATTGGGCATATATTGGATGTTACTGCAATTTAAATGATAAATATACATACTTTTGTAGTTGTAAGTAAATTAATTAAATTGATTTATGCCAAGACTTGTGTCTGATAAACCTGAAGACAGGTAACAAAAATATTGGACAGTGACATGAAAGAAAAGCAAAGGAATTTGGTTTGGGGTCCTTAAATTATAAGAATATTTTTATTATTAAAAATTATACTAGTGTCAGTGTTTTTAAAGCTAGTTCCTTTGTAAACTTGTATCAAGATATGTGTACGCATTTAAGAGTAAAAATTATCAGAGAATTCATGCAGAATTGTTCTCTGGGGTTTATGCTGATGAATGTCTGAATGCAAAGTGAATTATTAATTAAAGACAGAGGAACTGCTGTGTAAGTATCAATAGAGAGCAGGCCACGTTTTTCTCTCAGCTAAACCAGCATAAATCAGTCTGTGGGCCTGATTCTTCATTCTAGTACACCAGTTTTATACATGGGTAACTCCACTGATTTTCTTAGAGCTATACTGGTGGCAAATTGGTGTAACAGATGGGAGAATCAGGCTACTGGCTTCAACAGACTGACTCCAGATTTACTCTGATATACCCTTTATATCAGGTTCATAGCATACAAAGCCTGAAAACATTGCCCAAAATATTTCTAGGTACTAAAGCAAGTGAAGAGACTCCAGTGAATATTAAGGGGCTTGACAGGCCTCATCATGGGGCCTGACCCAAAGCCCACTGAAATAAATGAAAAGATCCCCATTGACTTCAGTGGGCTTTGGGTCAGACACTATGAATCTTTGGAGGTTCATTGGGTCTCCCTCTCTCTCTCTCTCACTCACACACTCTTTCTCTCTATCTCTGCTTGGTGGATCTCACATGATCCTTTCAATGGAAACATTCTTTTCCATGGACCTAGGGATTGGGTTACACGTACAGCACAATCTCTGCAAGGATAAGAGCTAGACTTTTATTGCATATTATTATTATTATTATTTATTGAAAGCTTAGGTCTTTAGCAGTCATTTGATGTTATAATTGTCAGAGCCAATGATCCCCAGCAATGTTACTAATGAAAATCCTTAATAACTTTTGAAATTAGACATTAATCGTCTAGAGCGGGATCTCTAATGGGGCCTAAGAGACTTAAGCATGCACTTCTTTTTGAGTTTCAATGACCCTTTCCAAATCCCAACCCTAGATGTTGGTTATGTGCACTAGATCTCAGTTAAGCCAGTCCACTATACTGAATTTATTTTCTCTCTTGCTTTCTATTGCTTACTACAAAAAATGCCAAAAAGAGGGAAGACATTTTGCACACTGGCAAACACTTCTCTTTTTAGAGCATCCTCATTCAAGAACCCCTTTTTCCATTTGCCTGAAATTTTGCAGCCAATTTTCCTTAATAAGAGGTTACTCACATTGTGCAGTAGCTGGAGTTCTTCAAGATGTGCATCCCTATCGATGCTCCACTTCAATTATGCTTGTGCCCAGGTACCTTTGATTAGAGATTTTTGGTAACAATGTCCATTCAGCCAATGCATGTGCTCTACACATCCTTGTGCCCTCTACTGAGGATATATAGGGCTGCACAGGTGAATCAACCTCAGCTGCTTCTGTACTGCAAAATCCCACAGAGGAAACTCCAAAGAAGAGGGGAAGGAGGGTGAGTAGTGGCACACCCATAGGGGGACACCTCTCAGAGAACTCCAGTTACTGTTTAAGGTGAGTAACCTCTCCTTCTTCAAGTAGTGTCTCTACGCATGCTCCATTTCAGGTGGCACCTGAGCAATATCCTCACAGGGAGGAGGGACCTTCAGAACAGTGTCTAATACTAAAGACAGAACTGCATGGCCAGCTGTAACATCTGATCTAGAGGCATGAACTAAAGCATGGTGATTGGAGAAAATGTGTACTGAAGTCCAGGTTGCAGCTCTAAAAATTAGCAATTGGAACATTGTTGAATAATGTCATGGATGTAGATTGTGACCTAGTAGAATGGGTTAATACTCTAAAGGGTTGAATATTGGCAGAGTCGTAACATGAAATGATACACTTAGAGATCCATCTTCAAAGCCTCTGGTGGAGATTGTGAATCTGTCTGCAATTGAAACAAACAGTCTGGGAGACTTTCGGAACGGTTTGGTTCTGCTGAAATACAATGCCCTTCTGGCATCCAGGGTATGGAAGGCAACTTCCTACCTAGTCTAATGTGGTTTCAGGAAAAAAAACTCAGGAGATGAACTGGCTGGTCAATAGGAAATCCAGAAGACACCTTAGGTAAAAATTTAAGATGTGGTCATAATGAGACCTTTCCTTTGAAGAACAGGGTGTTTCCCGGGGCAGTTAAAGACAAGGTTCATGTTTCTTATTGGAGTAGGTTCTCTAATCTGTGGGAAAAGATTCATCAAGCCACTGAGAAATCTTGATGTAATGGGAGGAGCAAAAAAACTGAAAAGCCTTCTCCCGGTGAATGAGGCTGTTATATCCACCAAGTGAACCTTTACAGAACTCATAGTAAGACCTGATTTTTTAAATTCCAACAGGTAGTCTAGGATGATGGAAGGAGAAGACTGGGCACGTAAACTTGTCAACAGGTACACCAGAGATGGTATCTCCTCCATTTCTGAAGGTAAGTATGTCACATGGACTGCTTTCTACTGTTCAACAATACCTGTTGTGCTTCTGTTGAACAGGAAGCACAGCGAACCAAAGCAAAGTGAATCATCAAGAAGCCAGGCCTGGAGCCACAGAACTTCCAGATTGGGCTGAAGCATCTGACCAGCATCCTGAAACAACACACAAGGGCTCACTGAAAGTCACAAGGGTGGACAAGAAGTACATCAAATGAGGTAAGGGTACCAAACTTGTCGTGGCCAAGTTGGTGCAATCAAAATGACTTTGGCCTTGTCCTACTTTATTTTGCTGAGAAATTTCAAAAGCAATGGCATTGCTGGTTATGCATAAAGGAGGCACCTCCATCCAAGAGATGAAGAACTCATCTCCTAGCAATTGAGGGTTGAGTTCCTCTCTTGAACAAAACTTCTTGCACTTTGCATTGGCTAGAGTGGCAAAAAAAAGTCTTTTCTGGAAACCCCCAAGTAAGGAATATAATGTTGAGGACTCATAAATCCAACTCCTGCTTGTAACTGTGAGAAATATCTGCTGAGGTCATCTGGTGTGTTGTTCTAAATACCCAGAATTTAAGAAGGTGAGATGAGTATCTGGTGGACTATATACAAGTTCCAGAGTTTTATCACATGAGCACAGAGTGAGGGAGAGCACACCCCACTGTGATGATTGATATAGAATATGCATCCCACATAGTCTGAGTTGATCTTCACAGATACACTTCTGATCAGTGGAAGGAATGAGGAGCAAGACCTCCTGACTGCTCTCAGCATATCCAAAATGTTGATATACAGAAAGCTCTCTTTAGGATACCATTTTCCCTGGATGGTATGTGGTGCAATATGAGCTCCCCATCCCAAGAGGGATTCATCTAATGTGATGACAGACAAAGGAGGCTGAAAGAAAGAAACTCCTTTATAGACCACGGAAAGGTTCTTCCATCAACTAATCTAGAACTCAGTAGGGAATAGAGACCTGTCTGTCAAGAATGTGCTTTGTTGGGATGTAAATGCTCTTGAGCCATCCCTGGAAACACTGGAAATGGAATCTTGTGTGTTGGGCTACAAAGACACATGTTGTCATGTGATCTAACAGCTAAAGACTATTTCTTGCTGAGGTTTGAGAACTTATCTGAATTCATGCGATAAGATTTTTTAGGTTTGTGAACCTGTCTACAGATAGATAAACCCTGGTTGTCATGGCATCAAGAGAGGCTCCTATAAAATCTCTCGCTTGAAGGTCAAAACTGACTTTTTGAGATTGAGTTGGAGACATAAACTGTAGAACAAAGACCCTGTCATTTGTACTGCCGATAGGACCTTTTGATCAGATCAAATCCTCCGTAGCCAAACTTTTGAGATAAGGGAAAACATTTATCCCTAATGGATATAGGTAGGTAGCTATGGCCATCATGACTTTTGAAAATACCTTTGGGGCAGAGGAAAGACTGAAAGGAAGTGCATGGGCTTGACAGTAATCATGGTTGACTAAGAAATGAAGAAACCTTTTGTCGGAGGTGTGAATTGTGGCATGAAAATAGACATCTTGAAGGTTGCGAGTTGTGAACCAATCTACAGCATTTAGAGAGGGAATTATAGCTGCCCGGGTCACCATCCTGAATTTATGCTGTTTCACATAATTATTCAGATGTCTGAAATCTCATATTGGTCTCTATCTCCCATTCTCTTGGAGGACTCAAAAGTACTTGGAATAGAACCAGTTCTCCTGTGCTGAACTGAAAAGGGTTCTATGGCCCCTAAGCATAGAATAGAGGCCACCTCTTGTCTCAATAACTGATCATGAGATGTGTCCCTGAAAGGGGATGGAGAATTGGGGGAGGGAGGGTAGTTCTATTTGTGTTCTAGGAAGTGGGCGGCCTAAGGGGAGGAGTCACTGGACTGGGGACTCAACTAATTCCATGGGATAACTAATGAAAAAAACAGGAACGGACGTGGGGGTCACAGAGTCAACTGGAGGGAACCTGAAGGGGACATAGAGCAGAGAACCCCAGACAGTGCCCACTGCTCACGGAAGGCATGTATGGAGCCCGCAGACATTGCCCAGAGGAACTCTGCCTGGATGAATGAATGGATAGGGGAATGGAAATAGACCCCACAGTCGCAGAGCACCCCCCAGACAACCTCCTCTCCCTGGTCTTTTAGATGGTCATTTTGGCCAGGGCTAGGAGAAGGTTGACAAGGCAGTCACGTGACTTTGTGGGGCCACAGATGGGGGGGGCATGGGAGTGGGAGTGAAGGATGGAGTTGAAATGGATGGTGTAACCAGACATCATGACCTCCAAAAAACCATCTATCAGGTGTTATGCTCTCCAATGCAGGAGAGGCAGTTTTCAAAGGGGGAAAGAGGCTGGGATGGTGGAGCAGTAAATCCCTGTCAAGTGGGTGGTTCAAACTCTCAACCAAGCCATCAAAATTGGTGGTTGAATGATGTAGATGGCTGGGATGAGGTAGTTGTGGTAGTAGCAGGCTTCTTTTTTGAATATCTAAGTCTCTTGTCCAATGGCTCAAGCAGCCTATGGAGTGTAGAATAATGGGCCGGGGGAGATTTTTGAGCCATCTAAGACTTGTTAAACTTTCTTTTATTTGCAGGCATGTAGATGCTGAGGGATTGAAGCATGGCCTTCAAGTTCTTCAGGGTGTGAAGGGCATCATCTGTAGACTAAAAACAATTTGTGACTGCCAAAAGGAGGGTCTGTAACAGTACTCTGCACCTCCCTAAAGAAGCCTGCCTTCCTGTATGATGGCTTTGAATTGCTCACATTGGTCCTCTGGTAAATATTCAATAAAAGTGTTAAATGTATTGTAATTCAAGAAGTCATATTTTGACATGAGTGTTAGATGATTCACTACCCTGAAATGTAATGTCTCTGAGAAGTAGCTCTTGTGACTGAAAAGATCAAAATCCTTCTGGTCTTTATTATATAGGCTAGCCTTGGTATTGTGCTGCCTTACACATTCGTTCACTGCATCCACGTCTAAAGAACTTGGTGTTGGATTTGTAAATATTAATTCAGAATCCTTGGTGGGAAATATTACTTTTTGTTGTCATACTTGCATGTAAAGGGTACCATGTTATCTGGAAAATCATCTTGGCTGGTTCAAGAAAAGCTTCATTAATTGGAAGGGCAACTCATATGAAAGCTAAGGTATGTGAAGTGTCCAGGAGTTTATGATGGGAATCCTGGACTTCCTCAAGAGGAATTTGAAGCATATGCACAACATACCTCAACAGGTCCGGGAATTGATGAAAGTCATCTGCCATGGAAGCTGGTGGGAGCATTACTGCCTCATCAGGTGATAATGATGAGGTATTTGTATGAGGTGTCATCTCCTTGTCGGCCCTTGCCTCTGCTCCTCAGAGGTCTCCTCTATTGACTCTAATTGATGAGGAGGGAGTGAGGGCCTGGATAAACAGGACTGACTAATCTCACTGTGAGAGAGACTTAGGGCCCTTGAAAATTGTTGGTGGCATAGGGCCCTGGGGTCTCAATAAGGCCACTGAGAAGGACCATAAAGCATAGAAGAAAGTAGCCATCACTGGTCATCCCCACTGGTCAAAGATGGAGGTCATATTTCCGCACACAGAGGAGAGTAAAAAGAACAGAGATATGTGAGTCCAAGTTAGAGTCCTCTTCTACATATTCTAATGGAGGTGATAACTATTTTCCTTGGATGGTGGAAGTCAGAAGTAGAGGGTCTTAACGAAAAATGAGTAGTCAATGACCCAGAAGATCTCGATATCGAGGGATGCACAGTATCATTAAGCAGTGGAGACTCTGGCTCATTGGAGACAAAGAGGTCTCTTGAATTGCTGAACTCTTGTGGTATTGGGGGAACGTTGGAAGTCGGTATTGGTACCAAGGTAAGTACCTGGCTAGTCTGCATTAAGGGATGACTATGCCCAGGCACAGACACAGATGTAATAGTCTGGGGCTCCAAAATAGGTACCTCGGGTACCAAAGAGTCTGATTATGCTGATCTTGTTGCATGACCATGATCACTGGAAGCAGAGGAGGTCTTCAGTATCAGGCCCTTCTTGTTAGTGGTATGACTTCAGAAACAGCCTTAGATATCTTCATGGTACCAAAAGCACTTGGAGCTTCAAGTGCAGTGGTTCTCAGCCTTTCAAGGCTGCTGGACCCCTTTCAGGATCTGATCTGACTTGTATATCCCAAGTTTCACCTCACTTAAAAACTATTTGCTTACAAAATCAGACAACAAAATACAGAAGTGTCACGGAACACTATTACTGAAAAATTGCTTACTTTCTCATTTCATATGTATGAAATTTTAGTTTGTATTGACTTCAATATTGCTTTTTATGTAGCATTGTAAAACTAGGCAAATATCTAGATAAATTGGTGTACCTTCTGGAAAACCTCTGCGTACCCCCAGAGGTATACGTACTGCTGGTAGAGAATCACTGTTCAAGTGCACTCATTTTGGGGTCTCAGTGGTCTCCGGAGATTGAGGCCTCTTTAAAGGACATTTAACCCTCCTGTTTTTTAGATTAATACCCATTGACATGGAGCATGAGGCTCTCAGTACCATAGGCACAGATGCAGATGTCTCCCAGAACCTTTTGGTGACCAGGATTGCAAAGTGGCCAAAGTAACTGCCATCTTCTCCCCTACAGTCTTGGTGACTGAGATTCTGAGGTAACCAAGGTATCAGAAGTCTTAGCCATTTCAATAGTCAGACTGAGATCTGTAGATAGACAGAGCAATAGGTACAGTATGGTTCTCAGCACCCTGGATCTGAAGACAGTTCTGAGGCTTGCTCCATCATGAGGAGTGTGATAGAGTATTCCCCCCATACAGGAATGGAAGCAATTGATGGAGGTCCCTTGGGCCTGCCACACCTCGTCCCAGAAAAGAGCAGTAGAGGTGAGTCCTCCAAGCAACCTACTGGAGAAGGAAGCAGCCAACTGGAAAGAGGATGAATGGAGCAGCCAATCAGGGCCAGTTCAAAAGGAGCTGCAGCACAGAGCAGGGATTAGTTGCTGCAGGTAGCTCAAGGAGTGAGGACTATGTTCCTAGCAGGCTGCAGGAAGGCTAGCACCTTGGACAGAGTAATTGCTGGCAGGAAATGGGGGAGTAAGAGAGAGCTCATGGCTGGCTGCTGGGATTTGCTAGCTGAATGCCCTGAGGTCAGGGCGAAGAAGGTGCTGGGGCCATGGGGAAGTGGCCCAGGGAATCAAAGAAGCATTGAGTTCAGTTAAAAAGATGCACGAGGAGGCTGCTATCTACACGGTCCTTACATCAGGACTTGGAGTAATGGATGGGCCTGGGCCCCCCCATTAGCCATTGGGGAAGTGGCTGGAATAATAGACTGAACCCCGAAGGAAGAAATACAGATGGTGGACAAGAAGAGGATACTGCAGTTCCTAGACTGAGGTGGGTCTGTAGGTGGAGATGATGATGGGAAAGGCGACACCTGGAAAGGGCGCACCAGCTGGCGGAGCTAATGCCTGGGATGGCCAGCAGGAGGTGATGCTGTGGTGCATAGACCCAGTTACAAGGAGCCTGAACTTTATCTCTCAGTTCTTCCAAGATCAGCTTTTCAAATGAAGTGCAGCTCTTACACTTTGAGGAAAAATGGGTTTCTCTGTCTCCCAAATACTTCAGACACGGAGAGCATCCATCACTAACTGGGATAGATTCCTGGCAGGAAAGACAGCTTCTAAAATCTGGGGATCCTGGCATACCCCCAAAATAAAAAGTCCAACATGAACCCACAAATGGGGAAAAATGAAGTGAAAAGGAGCTATTTATAACTAAACACTAAGGCACTCCATAGAAGCAGGCACATTAGAAGCTCCGTCTTAGGTCAAAGGTGATAGAGAAGAAACAAAGTGTGGTTTGCCTGCACAGTCGTATCTTTGGTACAGGGCATGAGGATGTGTAGAGCACATGTGCAGGCTGAATGGGCACTGCTACCAAAAATCTCCAGTCAAAGGTGCCAGGGTGCACACCTGAAGTGGTGCACTTATGGGGACACTACTTAAAGAAAAATGCCACATCTAACCGCTGAGGTTTGGTCTATGCTTACCTCCGCGTTTCGGCAGCAGTTGACAGGAGTTACACAAAATTACGCAAAGAACTTGAACAACTCCCGTCGACTGCTGTGCTTCTCTTCTGTGTGCTGTCGTCACTGCACTGTGCCAACGGGAACCGCGTTTCCATTGACACAGCGCTACGCCACTTGCAGGGATGGATTAATAATGTCGTCTTCTGGATCAGCTGAGCAGGTTTTCACTGACCGCTCAATCGATCCAGATAGGTCGATCTTATGACAGCGACTTTGCCACCATCAGTGTAGACATAGCCACAGTTTTGAGACTGAGATGACGTTTTGGTGGATTTTATGGAAGGTGGTGAGGTTTATAATAAAATGCAGCTGCAACCCCTTAACTATGGAGTGACTGTCATTGTTTCGTAATAATGAAATTAAAGCTGAGCAAAAAATTGTGACTAAAATATTTTTCAGCCAAAAATGCAGATTCAATAACACTGAAATATTTCATGAATTTGTGTTGATTTTTGCCAAATTGTTTCAGTCAAAACAAAAAAAGAATCCTGGAAAAGAAATTCCCTCAAAATCTAAATGTTTCATTTTGACATTTTCAAAATGAAATGTTGCAATTTTTCAGTTTGAAAGTTTTCATTTAGAAATGTCCTTTATTTAAATTTTTTTTTTAAAAAAATTATGAATATATGCTTGGAATCAAAACACAGTGTTTCATTTTGGGTTGAACAATATTTTTTTGTATAACCCAGTTCCTCCCCCAACCCCCAGAACTTTTCTCTTCACTGAACTTTTTTTTTAATTGTTTTTGGTTTGATCCAAAACAATTTTTTTCATTTTTTTTTGAATTGCCAAAGAACTGAAAAAATCTGTTATTCGACCAGCTCTAAATGGAATTACTTATATAATTATGAAGAATTCCAATAATATCTGGCACAAAAGAGACAGCTGCAGCTAATGATGCATAAGTGTTTCCATTCTAGACACTGCCTCTTTTGGTTGCTCATAACATTCCAAAATTTTTGGTTTTCATACTGAAATATTCCAGCCCATAAAAAATGATACTTTTGAGAATAAGAAATAGAAATAAAGTAATCATGACATGTTTTTATATCATATGAGAGAACTATTCATTTTAACACTTACAGAGCTTTACATGGTCAAAGTGCTCTACAAACATTAACTAGTATTAATTACAAACAGTAACTAGCTTTAATAGCTGTTCATAAGTTCAGGAAGAAGCAAAGTGGAATTGACACTGATATGTGTAATTGCATGGTTAGTATGAGAAGTAAACATTTAGCTTAACTGTGGGAAGAATTTGCAAATATTAAGTTTAGGGCCAGACTAGACATATTGCCCCAGCTCTGAATAAGGGGTGGTGCAGAGCCAGTGGGGCATTGTGCCAATGTACGTGGAGATTTTGATGGACTAGTAAAAGTGGATTACCAATAGTGTAATATTGACTATCATACATGTTGCTGACAGCAGCCAGAACAAGTAGGCCTCTCTGAAGGCCTGTGCAGCAACCTTAGCCTTAGCATGACTGAGCCAGGAGGGGAGGGAGTTTGAACAACCACGGGAAGGGAGCCTCTTGTTCACCCTTTGCCTGATCCTGAGCCCCTTCCTGATGAAGTCTCTGTTGGATGTGCTGGGGGGTCTGTGTTTTAGGAGAAAAACAAGAAGATCATCTATGTTGGCCTGCTGGGATTTGTTTGTCAGGGCCTCAAGGCACGCAGACTCTGCAAGAACACATCTGACTACTTAGTAATCTGAGGGAATGTCTTGCTTAGCTTTTGAAACTGCTTGCCTAACAAATGTTTTTAATTGACCTGTTACTGTCTACTAACAAAGATTAAAAAGGGGACAGAGGGTTGGACTAGTGGGATCTCTACATGGACACATTATAGGGTCTCCACCAGCAGACAGAAGATTGGCCATCAGAAGGCTGCCAGTGTTCCACTCAAGAGCCACCACCAAACTTTAGTAATTATTGTGGGTTAGGGGTGTTTTACTAACCTGTTGTGGACGTGTGTAGGTGCTTGAGACTAAATAAAGTATAGCTTTAAGTGAGAAGATTCTTGGATTATACTGTTTGTGCCAGCCATTTATCAGTTCGATAGCTAGGTTTCCATTGATTTATTTCCTGACACCTCCTCACACAGCATAAAGTCACCAACAGCTTTGGGTTGAAAGAACCCCAGGTAACACCAACACAAGCATAGTGATTGGCCCTACCCCTTATGTGAGGTACAGGGGATAGAAGTGGATGGGAAGAAAGGCTTTTTGCCCCTTCCTACCTTGTGATGGGCCATTCACCCCACACTTGCCTGGAAAGAGGTAATGTGAATGGAGAAGTGGGCTAATTAACCTGACAGGCCATAGCTTAGAGGAATCAGATGGCTAAGTAATCCTCTGACTGAGTGAGGGAGCCCAGCTGAGGCGGAATGAACTGGGCTGGGACTATAAAGATAAGAAATTGGCAGCAGTGGCTGGGCTGCTGGGAAAGTCTGCAGTCACTCCCTGGGAGTAGGGTGAAATGTTGGAAGGCTTCAGTGACAAGTGGCCTACATTTTCTCCTGTGGAGAAGGAAGTTGAGAGGCTAGCAGCTCTGAGGGAGTGACATGCAGTAAGGACAGGCTCAGGGAAAGGAAGTAAGGCCTAGAAGGGAACAGATGTTGGCTGCTAACTAGAAGGTCCCTAAGTTGGAAACCAGAGTAGAAGATGGGCCTGGGTTCCCCTACCAGCCACTGAAGAAGTGGCACGATGAGGCAGTGAATAGGAAGGCTGCCTAGGATTGCTGAAGGAAGACTTTGGTACCCTGGACGGGGAAAGTGTGGATAATGACCTGAAAGGAGCACTGAGTCACAAAGATGCAGCAGCAGCTCTTGGAGAGGGAGAGGGCGAGAGAAGGTGTGCAACTGTGGGAAAAGATGTTTATCTTGTGAAGCTAATCCCCAGAATGGCTAGGATGAGGTGCCATCCTAGTGGTGAGTAGAGCACCCCATTACACACTTGTATCCCTTGCTATACACCAGTAAAATCTGGCCCTCCTGCGGAGTAATATACAATTGCTAAGGCCTTTGAAGACCCAATTCTGCCCACATTGAAGTTCACAGTGACTTGACTTCACTGGGAGCAGAATCAAGCCCTATCTTACGAGAGGAACATGCTCTTTATGACCACATTCCAGGGTTGGTCCTGCAGCTATGTTCATAACGTATTGTCTGCAAAGCACCCAGCCACTGTGGTGGTCAGGGCCATAGAAGCATCTAGCAAGGTAGACAGGGCCCAGCCTGGTTTACAGGAATCTAACTGCAGTCAGAGTTTGTGCTGCTAAAAAACATCTTTCTTCGCAGAAAAGAGAAAACTGTAATATTTATTTTGATATAATGTACACAAATGCCTCTGAGCACTCTGGCAATAATTAAATTTACAATCCAGCTGGGACTGCCACCCAGGGGAATAACATTATTTTATGACTCATGATACACAGGGTACTGACAAAGAACCCTTATCACAAAACCCATTCCAGTGCATAAAAAGAAGATGTGTGTCATGCGGAAGGAGTAGCACCTTTGTTGCTGAATGCTCACCTCCCGCATGAAATGCCATCATAGTTGTTAAATGACCCTTTAAAATGAGTGTTAGCACTTAACCAACAATATTTTCAAAATAACACTTAAACATAAGTACCCTTAACTGTCAAAATTTTCCCTAGTTCACCGCTGACAACTACTTCCTGAAGATGCGTGCATCCCAAATGGCGTGCTAGAAAATATTTAAGACGCTCACTGAATGAACCAAATGCTCATCACATAACTGGCTTTTAATAAGCCCTTGAGGTCTATAATTCTGTCACTCTCTTTGACAGGATTGTCAAACTCATTTGCTATGGCAGACAAGATTTGAATTAAATGTACTACAAGTGGGCCATACATACCATAAATTGAAATATGAGGCACAACCATTTTTATGTATTATCATATTTTATTTGCTAGATATCAGTGACATAAAAACTGCAGTAAATTCACTTCTACAACTATTATTATTTTACGATTAAAAGAATCAATCAAGGATTAAGAATTATAGTACTGTGCGATGCTCCAGGACCACACTGTCCCTCTCCCGCCTTTTGGAGCGCTGTGTCTCATGCACACAGTGCTCCACATGCTGCCACCAGAGTACACAGATCTCATGGCAGCACATGACACCACGACATCTCATGGCGTTGTACTCTCTGGCGGCAGCACATGATGCTGTGAGACCTCACAGCAGCACGCGATGCCGCCACGGGCCAGACCAAAAAGGTTGGTGGGCTGTATTCGGCCCATGGGCCAGATGTCTGACTCCCCTTCTCTATGGCACGGTGTTCCTCAACTCTGATTCCTGATTTATTTGTAAAGGAGAAAGCAAGAATATATATTGCACAAAACAAATTGTTAAAAGAACCTTATGCTTGCAAAGTCAAGCACTCAAAATTAGGAAGTGCTGGAATGAAGGTTGCCTATGGGGGACAAATAGTATGTTATCATATAATTAAGGATTGTATCATAAATGCATATGCACAAGGGCAGCAGAAGTAAGACAAACTTAATTCTGGCATTTTCTAACTTTTGAGTGCTTGAGTTTGCAACCTGAATAATCCTCTTTTAATAGAGTTTTTGTGTGTAATTTCCTAGCGTTTAGATTTTGTGCGTAATTTCCTAGTTAAAAAAAAAGGCAACCTGAAAATTCTATCACGTGGCATCAGATTGACATCCACATGCCCTATTAGCAGGGTTGAAAACTATAGATCCACCCAGAGCTCATGAATAGCAAATAGTAGTAAGTTGTCAGTCTCTTTGTGGACCAGCTGTAGAGGAGTATGAGACACTTTGCCAAAGCACCGATATTTGCTGACAGCAAAGCAATGGTGAGACTCAGGAATCTTGGGTTCCATTCCAGATTTTGGAAAGGAGTGATCATTAATCGTGACAGGCCCTTACTCTCCTGCTTCCCCCAAGTTTGACCCCCTTCTGCTCTGTCCCTACCAGCCTGTTCCGTGCCAGTCCCGTGTCTTCCCTCCTTTGGCTCCTCATTGCAGTTCCTCTACCCTTTCTTCCTTGCTGGCTCCTTGTCCCAATCTTTTTCCTTGCCTAGCCAGCCTGTCTTCTCCCCCCTCTCATCCTCCTCATTCAGTCTCAGTCTTCTTCCTGTCACATCTAATCCTACCTCCTCCAAAGGTTCCTTTTCCCAGATTTCTTGTCCCATGAGTCACCATCCCCCTGATTTCTTATCCAATCTCAGTCTTCTCCAGGATGGCAAATTTTAGCCCGAATGCTAAAAGTCTAACAAAGTTATAAGCGACTGAAAACAATTTTATAATGGGAAGTGTCATACAACCTTAATCACAGGTGGCACTATCAGCTCTGCCTACAATGTAGGACTATGAAGCTCCCTGAATTTATACATATGAATTTTCCAGTAAGGACAAGCTGAATCTTCCAACCTGATGTTAGGCCAAATCCTTGGCTATGCCAGGTCTCCACTCATCCCATCTTACGGGAATGAAATACAAAGGCAGCTTCAAGATATCTTTGCACTCTCCTGGGCCAGTTGGACATTTCCTGGCAAAGTTGTGACTCACTCCAGTGCCAGAGCCTTCAACGGAGATAGGGTAGTGGGAGTGAATTAGTATTGGCTCCATGTTCCTTCACAAGCAAGTTTTCTTTGGTGTGGAATCCATGAGCCTGATTCTCGTATCACTTAATCATGGTTTTATACCTGTATAACACCTCTGCCTTCCAGAGTCATTTCTAATGTACTTCAGAATAAGTAAGAGGAATAACACAAATTAAACCATTGGAGCCGTACCAGTGTAAAACAAGTGGCTTGATGTTGAATATGATCAGATCACTTGTCTGAAGGACACAAGGAAGCAAATGGTCCATTGCTCTGTGTTACAGTGAAGCTTGGAGTTTTTGTAACCTGAGGATATACAGTAGAGTATATGGTAGTCACCAGCTAGAGAAAATCTTTGCTCCTTTGTTAAAAATCTGTAATGTCAATTCCAGGTTTAAATGTCAGTGCTTGTCATATTAGTTTTTGTCTGCCTCAAGCTAGTCTTATGCTAGAAGTTTGTATATATCCTTATGTGCATGGAAATCTGTCATCTTGTGTTGGCCTGACATTTTCCTGACCAGAGTCAGTAATGACTAAGACAGTATATATGTTGTATTCTAACTTGCTATTTGACAATAATAGTCAAATTCAACCCTACAAGGGTCTGAAGAGTGGTACAATTTTTTAAGCATCTCCTGCAGCCAACTGTTTGTGTTTTAGAAGAATTAGAATGCACTTTGAGGATTTTTTCTAATAATGGTATTAAAGTTTCTGATCTCTTTGAAATAGTTAATTATTTGGTGTGTGATCAAATCTGAAATTCACTTAAAATCTTAAAATTAGGAGGTTAATATAAGAAGCTTGCTGGCTATATTTTTAAGCACTGCAAAGATCAGTAGTTTGTAATGACAATTTGATAACAGAAACAGTTGTTGATAAACATCTAAATAACCACAAACCTGTAGCATAAATCCCTCTCAAGCTGTCTCTTATTTACTTTCAGGAGACTCATTATGACACAGCCATTGGTACAAATCATAATAAACACCTGATATTCACTTTCAAATTAATTAGCAATTATTATTAAATTACTCTGGAAATTTGCAGCAATAATGTAGCCATCTAAAAATCAACCATTAACTGTGTCTTCTTTGCAAGAGGCAAGACAGGTTGTCACTTATTGCAGCTGGGTGGGTTTTGTATTAGTATTAATATGCAGGACAATTATGCAGCCATCATTTGAAAGTTTGGGAGCATTTTGAATATGATTTAATAGCAAGTGTGAAAAACAAGTGAGCATCATAAAGTTGTCTCCAGAGACTTTCAAATGCCATAAGTAGAGGAGGAGCTATTGATTGTTACCTAACACGCCTGTAGAAAATAATAGGGTTACAGTATCTGTGCTGTAGCGAATAAAATCTTTCCATCTGTAGTGCCAGCACCGATATTTGCACATGTCCAAAGCTGAAGCTCCATTATCAGTAATGCCAGATCCGCTGTAACCAAAACTGAAAGCAAACGAGACCCCCATTACATTTTTGTGGTCTTGCACCAAAACTGTGAAACTGTTTGAGGGAGAAACGGCAAATCAATAAGTAATTATTGTACAGCCCTCACCATCCTTGGTCCACGTTGATTAATTGAACTGATAAATAATTCATGGATTTTGCGATACCTTGTTTTAAAAGGCAGCAATTTCCTCAACTGTTTCACCTTTGTTGATAAACAGGTGCCAAAGACAATCTTTCTGCATCTCATTTTGTTCATGTGTGAGCTCATTAGTTTCAATGTGGGAGCTTCAATCATTGTGTGCCAAGCTAATTCCACTGCTGAGGGGGGAGGAAATCGTTTCAGAA
This sequence comes from Mesoclemmys tuberculata, assembly GCA_007922155.1. NCBI lineage: Eukaryota > Metazoa > Chordata > Testudines > Chelidae > Mesoclemmys > Mesoclemmys tuberculata. The sequence goes on from ML675601.1 coordinate 76,006,275, forward strand.
AAGAGGGGTGTCTGGTTGGTTGTGGAATTCACTCAGTTCCCTACTGACAAAGCAAGCCAGCCCCCTAACCACAGTGACACATGTGCAGATGGCCCACCACTTATGCATATCTTTGTTGAAATTCATACAAGCAGCCTACAGTTTCAAGTAACCTTGGGGATTTCTTTAGTCCTAACTGAAATGTATTAACGTAGATTATTTCAATAGTTTCTACCAGCATAATCATTTTTCATTATCTTCGGTATTTAATTATTGCATTGAGAATGTTCAGTAAGAATGCAGGAAAAACATACAAAAATAATTGAAATGCTCCCTGTCTGGCCTTTCCTCTAACTACTGAGTGGAAGAAGGACATTGTGGACAGAGGAGTATTTTGATTTGGCTATTTATTTTTGTTCATCAGGGGGACAAACTTTCAAACTGACCTCCAAAAACTGTATGCACCATTTTTTATGTACTATTTTCACATGTGACATTTGAATGGAAAAAAGTACATCCTCAAACGTGGGTAAGAAATTCTGCAAGTTGAATGCTGGTCAAGTAAAAGTGCACCCACAGATTTAGAGGCTGGATTGAAATTCCATTTAAAACATGGTCCATGTTTTAAAGGGAAAAGTTAAAAGTTTTGGTAACTTGGTAACTTTTCCTTGTCTTGCTACAATATGTGGCAATGTGCTTATTTTAGAGTTGGACCCTAACCACAGGAGTTCAGACCAATTCCACAGTATTATAGGCACAGTTGGTAGGGCTGCCTTTAGTTAAGTTGGCACAGCATCTCTCATTTAGGATTGTCTGGGTGTCTGGGTGTCTGCCTCAGGCTGAAATGTTTTGAAAGTTTCAGCTAAAATGATTTGACTGCTTTCAAGAATGAGATTAAGGAAAAGTAATTATTTTGCCCACTTTAAAAAACAAATCTTGCAGCCTTTGCATTGAGAAGCTCTAGTGTCCCCATGCTTCGGAGCAGGGACTTGACATTTGGCAGGGGAGGAGGGGCAACCTGGTGTCATGGATGTGTCTTTTGCTGTCCCCATAAAAAAGATGCCCACAGTTGGCCAAGTTAATATAAATCTCAATCTTTTTTTAGCACTTGCTAAGATATCTGTTAGCATTTGGCAGCTAAATTCTCTGAGGATTATCTGCACTGAGCATGCTTCAGCCCAGGAGGCAGGGGTTGAGCAGGACTTTCCTTGCAATTGTTACTCTCAACTGCCCCTGGCCACTGTAGCACCAGACACAGGAGCTAAGCATTATGAGATTCTCTCCTGTGTTCAGAGTATTGCCCCTGCTGCGGCTTAGGCAAAGGAGGAGACAGAATTAACCTGACTGAAAAAAATACAGAGAGGACAAGACCAAATGGAAGTAGGGTCAGAGGGAGCAGACTGAGACAAGGTGCTGGGGGGGAGGAGGAACTGGGACTGAGAGCTCGAGAGGGAGATTCTGGGACTGACTAGGCAAGGAGACTGGAACTGGGATGAGGGGCACAAGACAGGGTGGAGAGTAGGACGAGGACAAGTACCCAGGGTGTGGAGGGAGGACAATGACAGCTAATAGAGATGAAACTAACAAGAATTTTGCCATTCACTTGAATGGAGCCAGAATTTCATCCCAAAGTTTTAAACATAGGGCCTGAGATCCCAAATCAGTAGCAGCCTGTATCTCTACACTTAACTTACAAATACCCTTACGCTTTAAAACCAGTGATGACCTCAGGACCCAGTAAAACATCACTTGCACTGTTCAGGGAGCTTGTAATCTCCATAGTTGCAGGTGAAACGTGGACAGCCACATCCTCAGCAGGTGTAAGCTGTAGTTGCTAATGACAGCAATAGACCTAAATCAGCTGACACTGCTGAAGATGCGGCTGGAAATCCTACACTTGGAACTTGGGTGCCGCATGAAGGAAGAGCTGGTTTTGAAATATTTTGTTTTAAAATATAAATGCATTGATAATTTAAGTCTAAAAATGCATTTTAAAATCTACTACCTGGTGTGTGTGAGTACCTAGCAAGACTCCTCCATATGCATGTGAAAAACCAGGGCAGGATTCAACCTAGGTGAATCAGAAATCACTTCTGCCTTCAGGACTGATGATATCCAGTCTTGTGCTCGATACATTGATGTGTAATAGCAAGTTTGTTAACGAGTAGAGGAAACGCAATGGCTGTAAGCTTTTATAAATTAGTCAGTTCAGAGGTGGCAGGAAAAAATTACTGACTGACAGTACGATATAATGCCCCCACCGGGAGACTACCTGGAGTCCTATGAATTAATATTGTTTCAGTCATCCATGCTCCAGACTTATACATTTAATTTGATTGTGTTAAACATATGCTGCATATTTATCAAATTAATGGGATTTCTATTTTTAGATCAGCACTCAACATGAACAGGGGGACAAATATTATCAAAAGTGGCCTCATTGATTCCATATTATTTCCTCTCCATGTGAAGGCTAATTCAGTATTTCTCTGCATGCTCCTTCCACTCGCTAAGTCTCATTTCAGCTCACTACAACTAGTGGGGCAGGCCATGAGAGAGACACCATCTGACCTGTAGTTACATGCTGCTCAAATATGTTTGTAACATGGCACGTTGTTGAAGCTGGGTAGGTGTTTGAGTATAGGCAGACATGCCCAGCCTGCCAGCATTTACTTTAACTGAATAACATTTATTATGCTACCCAATTAAATTCCTTGTTTAAAACTATTCCCAAGCCTGCTCCTGCCTTCATCTCTGTTCTTCCCTGAATATTACGTCTCCACTCCCGCCCATGCACACACACACACCTCCTTTCACTTTGCTAACACCACCCATCTTCATCTTCCTTTGGTCTCCTTCTTCCACTCCAGGGTCCCTCTCTCACACTGCTTCACTGCCTATTATCGGCATGTCTGCACTGGAGCTGGAGGCATACATTCCCTCTTGAGTAGACATACCCACACTAACATGCTGAAAATAGAACTGTAGCCACAGCAGCATGAGTGGCGGAATTGGCCAGCTGCACCCAGTACATCTCCTCCAAGACCTTACATAGTTCGCAGTCAGCTAAACCCCTCCCACCGCTTGTGCTGCCATGCTACACTTCTATTTTAGCACGCTATCTCAATCTGATCTAGCGTGGTTATATCTATCGAAGCTAGACATTACACCTTCCAGCTCCAGTATACACAGACCCTTAGAATGTAAGCTTGTTGGGGCAAGGACTTTCTTTTGTTTCAGGGTTTGTACGGTACCTATCACAGTGGGGTCCAAGACCGGGGCTCAAGGTGCTATGATAAGACAAATAATAATAGAATTGCCTCACTCTTCAAGTGTGCCTCATGACTTCACTCTCATCCTCTATATCCCTGCTCAAAACTAACTTATTTTGGCTACCACTCTGCCACTCACCTTCACTAAGGCGCTTATCATTTCCACTCCAAACTATGCTCAGGCTGGGCTATTAAAGTGAAAAATTGAGAAGCTAATGCTAGATGGCAACTCAAATTATACCAAAGCTCCAGCGTATGAAACATAAAAACTAAGTACATTTTCCTTTTGCCCCTTTATTTTGTCATCCACTTGATCCCCTCCCATCACCATGTGGATGCTGTCTTTATTCACTCTATTATTCATATATATTCGATGGGTCAGAGATGTTGTCTTATTTTACAACTGTACAAGCTATCCACAACTATGGTGCTCCCTATAAGATAGTAGATACACTAATTTCTTCAACTGGGAAGAGAGCTGAAGGGGTCCAGTTCCATCTGTGACTCAGTTACCTCTTAAATGGAGCAGTAACCCTGTGATTACACTGTTGCAAAGTCTATACAATTTCACTGATCCTGTAACTTGCCTCTAAACATTAATGTCTATATCTGTTTGCATACATCTCTTCTTTGTTATGTTCAGTTTTAATGGTTAAACCCCAGAGAGGGGAATACACAGAATTGACGTGGTGATTCAGTAGAAAGGAGTGAGTTTAGTGGAATAGGCAGGTTGATTCAGGTGTCGGGAAGTGGCACAAAGGCGAGAATGGGAGAAGAAATCACGAAGAGGAGTGGGACAATGCATAGTCAGAATTGTCAATTCACCCTGAGCTAGAAAATTCCTACCTTAAGTTTACAAGTATAGCTGAATTCTAGAGATGCTACAAGAAAAAAGCTGGAAAAGTTGAGTTTGGAGCTCTGACCCATAAATAACGTTATATCTCCACATCCACCCACTCTAGACAAAGTAATTAAATTGGAAGTGTATTGGAGATAGATCTCCGTGTACAGAGTCAACATGAGATAGACCTGGTTCCTCTTGTTTTATATATGTGGGAACTATTGATTTAAAAATAAATAACAAGAAGAGCAAACAGGTATAACACTGTGTAACAAACTAGTTACAGAGAACTCAGCAATGATTAACAATGTCTGCTTCATGCAAGTATAAAAATGTTAAGATTCTTTTTTTAATCTAAACTACCAAACCAGAAATAGCAAGTGTAAAAAGGCAGTCAGGAACAGAATCAAACTGTGGCAAAGTCACCACTTCCTCTAATATTTAGCAATGCTCCTCAAGCTGGGCTGAGACTGATACTAATATTTTAGACCTATACTGTCCTTCCTTTGCAGATCCCGAGCACTTTGCAAACCTTGGGGGAGGGAGGCAGAGGAGGTAGCTACATGCCAGGTAAGTGTGGTAGATTGAGGAACATGTTCAAATTGCAAGCTCTCTCTTTAGGAATAGAGGGATGGGTTTCCTGGTCCTGAGTCCAGGCTAGGTGTGCCTGCAATCTGAGTCAGGTAAAAGCAAGGTGGGGTGAGTAGCTATTTTAGGGAGCAGCCTGTTTTTTTCCTCTTTTTGGTTCTTGTGTGTTTTCATCCTGAATTCTAAGGAAATAATATGTTACTATTCAACCTTCCAGCAAGTGTGTTCTCTATCTCATTTCTTGGTGTGTCTGCTGTGAATATAGTAACAAGAACTCCTCCACTCTTCTGGCTTTTGTGGTCTCCCTGTACTGGTGGACTTGTGCAGAGGCCATAAACATTAAAGAGAATCTGGCCCAATAAACCATAAGGTTATCTTCTCTTTTTCACATCACAGGAATACAAAATATCAAACTCATTAAAATTCATCCTGATATTGATACCTCTTTGCTCATATTTTGTCCTTAATCTTTAATTCAATATCAGAGTAAAACAGTTACTTAAAGCTATGTTCTTTGCTAATATGAAAGATGGAGTTACATTACAGATGCAAGAATTTGGACATTCTTGCCTTCAAAATCTTTATTAGAGTCATATTAGGAGTAGGTGGTCAGGCTTCTAATAGCCTTGGAGCCATGCAACTTTAATCCCGTCACATTTGGATTAGCTCATTATTAATGAGCACCAGTTTGGAAAAGCTCTTTTTAAGCCAACAATTTAAAAATATTCAGTGTTTTCCATATTGCAGAGTGTTGGTCTTTGACACTCTCTCTTCCCCTCACCTCCCCAAAAAATATAAAAACACCATACTAGTTTTGAGGGAGCTGGCATTGTCTTATCTGGGTCAAATGTCTTTAAGACATTATGGGCCAGATTTTTAAAGGTATTTAGGAGCCCAAAGATGTAGATTTTCAAAGGCACCTAGGTAATTTTGAAAATTCCTCTAGGCACATCTTTCCCTAAATACCTTTAAAAATCTGTCCCTATGTCACTAGTTTACAGAAAATTCAATATAAAACCCCTATAAAATTAACTAATGAGAAAAATCCTAGCCTAAAAAAGCCAGTCACACAAACATTCATTCATCAGACAAGTAAAAATTTCAGACATTATACATTTCATTTCCACTTTCTCTTCCGCTAATGTAAAAACAGACAAGTCTTCTTATAAACAGGCAATTAGAGTAACTTTCCTCTTTTGGAACTGGGCTATAGGTCAGACAACTTACCTTCTGAAATCTACACAGTGACAGAAAAAAATTTACCTTAAAGCTCATCAACATGAAAACTGTTTAAAATATAAAATTTCAATATTACTTAAGGTCTGTAATACCATAAAAATTATTAAATTATTCTCACATGCCCTAGTTTTCAATGAATACTTTTATTTAATGGTTTAAAACCAAGATCCCCCATTGTTTTCCTCTTACTTCTCACTCCCTTGGGTACAGAAAATGTGTAATGACTTGTAGAAACTGTATTTTGTGCAGAAAAGGTGTTGTTCCATATACAAAGAGGAAGGAATTGTATGAAGGTGCACACAAATTGCTTTTGATGGATGACACTAGGTAAACTTCTCACTCTAGTTTTGTTCCTCTGGCCATAATGTAAGTCCATTACAAAAATTTAAACTTGGAGATGACTTTTTCAAACATTATAATAGTCTTACAAAGTATTAACAAGTTAGATATTAAAATTTGTCCATCATCTTTGCTGACACCTCTTATGCATCTGATACAACTGTTGCATTGCTATAAATAAGAAACAATATCTCATTCAGTTACTTTTAGAGCATCTTCAGACAAGTAATTGCTGCAAAAATTCCCAAATGATGTAACAATGCACCATATACAAACTGTACAGTCTGGAGGAGGTTTTAAACTAAGCTGAGTTTTGACAGTGTTTTTGCATCCTAAAAACAAAAGTAAATCTCCATAAAACAGAATTCTGATTCCATACATTGTTTTACACACCTATTGTATTGTACTACATTCATAGAGGTTTCCATCAGTAAAAATAAGATAATCTAAAATAATTTTAAACTCTCAGAACCAAGTTCTGCCAATGAAAAAAACAGCCCCAACTTTTATTGAATTCAAAGGCTGCTTGCTGGGGGTGTATTTTGGAGAGTGATATTTAGCCCAAGAAAAGGTTTTCAGACACCATTAAATGGGGTAGGACCGTGATATTTGAGCATGGAGTTGCAGAGGTAAAAGAAAATTTAAATAATGGCTCACAGTATGTTTCTTAAAGTCCCTAATTTTTAAATGCTGCCCAAATTTTCATGATATTACAATTGGCAAAAGAATTGGCAACTATAGTTACTAGACATTGGGCCACATCCTGTATTATTTTCCACTCAAAAAGCCCATTGGAGTTCTGGATGGACAAGGAATGCAGGATGGCATTCAGAGTATCTGACACATACTGGCCTCATCTATACCATATGATGAAATACTATTTTCGGATTGTGCAAATTTCTTTTCATCTCTTGAAGGTCACATGACACTATCGGAATTTAAAAGCATTATAGAAAACAAAGGGTTCAATTCTAATCTCACTCCAGTAGGCGGGTATTAATTTCAATGACACCAGTCCTGGTTGACACTATTTTAAGTCAAAATAGAATCAAATCCTTTGGTCCTAATTCTCCATTGCCTTGATCTTGTGTAGTCATTTAAACCTGTGCAAGAAGTGGATGGAAAATACGACCATTCTGATCAGGGAGTGTTGTTTTGGGTTTTTTTTACACACACTTTGCACAGAGATAAATATCTATACAAGGTGTAAAGCAGTGAAGAATCAGGGATTTTGTCTTTACGGGTATGACTATGAAAGGACTGTCTAGGAAAGATTTAATCTTAAATGTATAGCCAACATGAGACCTGGGTCTCATTTACATCACCAGACCTGAAAAAAGGGGCACCAATGTAAAGTTTACCAAAGCAGTACAAAAGAGTCTAAGTGTAAATGACATCTAGCCAAAGTTACAGGTGCAAGCAATCCCTGTTCTTCTAACCAAAGATAACTGAATTCCAGTTAATAAAAAGTAATAACTATATAACTCATTGCCTTTTTATGTGTCACTTTATAAAAAGGGCTAATGAAATGTTTCTTCCTATCTCCTCCACACACAGCTAGGCTTGAAGCACATGAGTTTGTAAAGGTGATTAATGTTATGCAGTCTCTTGGTATGACATGCTGATTTCATTCAATTGGTATGGTGAAGCGGTGGCTGTTTTGTGACACTTGAAATACAGTTATCTGCTTTCACCAATGCACCTTAAGTGCTTCCAGGCTCTCATGAGTAGTGATCAGCCATGCTCAGCCAAATTAATTAGTGTTCTGAAAAAGTTGCAAATCATGACAGTACATAGAACCATTATAAAAAGAAAATACATTACTTTGGAGCACATCACATTATGATATGCCTAGGGGAAAACTACTGGAAAAGGTCACTGACTCAATTTATTTTTGACCCACTTTAACCTTTTGTATAAAGGACATGATTTGGTGAGCTCATTTACACTGGACTGAACAGCACAGCTTATATGCTTGGGGTGATAATCATTTCAATTAACAAAAAGTAACAATTTTGATTGAAAAATTTAATCAGACTCGTAGTTGTCTCCTTAATAGTCAAATGTGCTGGGGCTCTATTTCAAAAATTAACTTAGTACAGTTAGGGTTGACCCCTTTCCTTGAAGCTAAAACCAAGTGTTGGGCTCAACAAACCCCCATCTCTCCCCAAACAATATCCAGAAATGAGAGTTGTTTCGGCAGGCAGGTTTTCTTCCATGTTGCCTTTCTTAGTTGGCTAGTCTCTTTCCTTATGGAAAATTCCTATGGAAATTAAAATTGTAGCTTTGCTTTAAGGTGTTTTGTGGGTTTTTTTAGGGACAATTCGTTAGAATGTAATTATAGAACTGTCAGTTGCCATTTAATACCTAACGTTGTGCTAAGATTTTCACTTACACTGAGAAGTAAATCACTTTGTGTATGAAAAATGAAAATGTAGCACACCAAACTCACAACAAGTATTCATAGAGTAAAGAGTGAATTTTCAGGAAAGTTAGAAGTAAGTCCATTCAATGGTTTAAGAATTCTAACAGCTTCTAGCTGTTAAATAACTCCATTTAGAAATTTTGCAGTCTCACCTTTTCTTGACTCTGTCTAGCCAATAAGTGACTGGATTACCTCCCTTCCCACTTTAGATCCATGAAGCTGCAGTCTAAATATCAGACACAGGCTAATATATTTAATGAAAATAAAGGCCCAGATTTTCAAATGTAAGTACTTAAAGTTAAATAGTGAACTCTATCCTTAGGTACTTAAATACAGATAACCTGATTTCCAAATGTGTTGAATGCATGCAGCTCTCACAAACCTCATTGGGAATTTTGGTATTCAGCACTGTTGAACATCGGGCCACTTTCATTTAGTTGCCTAAACATGGATTTAATTCAGTGGACCTCAAACGTTTGACCCCTGCACCCCCCAGCAGGGGCAGGGAGCAGGGCCACAGTCAGGGGGCTGTGGTTGGGGCCGGAGGCTGAGTCTGTCCCCGGGAACTCTGGGGGCCATGGTGGCTGGGGACGATGTCAGCTGGGAGCCAGGCACTAAGGCCGCCGGCCACAGTGGGGACAGGGCATTGAGACTGGGGGCTCCGTAGCTGGGTGGGGCCGAGGCCAGGCACTATGGCCAAGAACTGTGCTCTGTGGCTGCCAGGGGTGGCGGGAAAGGCTAGAGCTGAGCGCTGCAGCAGGGGGCTGAGCCAGGTGCCGCAGCCCGGTGTGGAGACGTGGGGGAGAGGGGCTGTGGCCAGGTCTGAAGGATGCAGCCAGGTCCACAGCAGAGCTCAGGGCAGAGTGGGACTGGGTAACATTCCCTGGGTCCCTTCCCTGTCTTCCATGGAGGCGGGCCCAGGCCCAGCCACACTCCCCTGCCCCATGGATTGAAGACCTCTGATTTAGGTGTTTAACTCTAGGAACCTCCATTTGAACCTTTTATCCAAAGTTTTTAGCAATATGCATCAAAAGGCTTTGATTTATGCCAAGGGAAGGTGAAGGATGTCTTAGAAAATGCAGCTTGTTTCCAGCCTGGGTACAGCAGCTTTGGAGCAAGAGCAGCCCCCAGCTTTCTACATGTAGCTTTTCCTACATGCACTCACACCCCACCCATCTTATTACTCAAAATCAAATACATAATCTTAATTTTGACCTTGAAGTGCTCACAGAGCTAGTTACATTTGACTTTTAGAAATGTCCATTTTAAAGTACAGGTAGGGAATAAGAAAGAAATATAAAGTATTTTTTTAAAGGAAACAAAAGTTCTGATTTAATAGGAAGAGTTGAAAAGGTGAGAAGTGTTGTAAACTGTAAAAATGACTGGCTGAAGATATTTTAAAGAGGAGAAGATTGGATGCTAATAACATCAAACTGTAGGTGTTTTATTCTCATCCATAAGGCTCCTCTACATCATTCTCTCGCTGTTAAAGAGTCTTAAAATGAGTCACACAACTTTGTGAAAGGGCCTTAATGTAAATGAGAATCAGACTGTAAATTCATAAAGGAAAATTACATCAACATTAAGGTTGAGTGTTTGATTTTGAGTCACTGGATTTCTGGATTATGGCCCTGATCCTGCACCATTAAAGTCAATGGGAGTTTGCCACTGATTTCAGTGAGCATGAAATCAAGTCCAAGGTTTCTGGAATTGTATGTGGGAAGGGAGTGTGCTGCAGGGACAGGTTCGACCAGTTCCCCCATGCAGAGTGCAGCCTGGAAGCTCTGGAAACGCTGTGCCTCCTTAACTCTTCAGTCTTGGCTGGTTCATACAATGCCTTGCCAGTAACAAGCAGCAAACCCTCCAGGCGCTATCATCACCTAGTCCCATCAATATCCAAAGCCCCATACTCAGCTAGATAGCAGGAATGTTTCCCTAGGCTGCCTCTGGCATTGTGAAGCTATCAGCAAGCTACAAACCTCTCTAGCAGGTATAATACTCACATAGGCATTCACAGGTAGGGACACACCAACCTGAGTTACATGAGTGCTTTCCAGTCATTCACAAACCTACAATAGAGTCACCAGCCAACTCCACCCAGCTTTTTATCCCTGTGGCTGCACCCCAGATTTATACCATCTTGCTCTTGTCATTATTCAGTCCACTCCTTCCTTGATATGAAGAGATCATGCACCAGCCTTTGCTGGTGAACAGATTTCCCAAATATTCCAACCAAGACACACTATTTTAGAAAGATAGATTTTAAATCATTATAAGTAGTAGGCATAAAAGATCAAAAATAGTTACCAAAAAAATAAAAATAACTTCAGTCTAAATTCTACAGACTGAACAGGATTTAAATCAAGCACTATCTCACCCTGACAGCAGGCTACAGATTCTTGATACACAGCCTGCATCCGCTTTGCATCCTGGGACCCCCTCTCCTGTTCAGATCTTCCAGATGTTCCTTCTGGTGTTGAGTTGTGGGGAAGTAAAGACATGTAATGATGTCACTCCCTCTTTTTTATAGCTTCTTCCAGCTTGGGAAAGATCTATGCATGTGACATGAGGGAGCCACTCCAATTGGTCAAGCAGTCTTCACACTGTATGGTTTTTCCTCTGTGATGTCTTTTAGGATGACCATTGGGAGAGTGGATTCCCCTTAATGGGCCATCAGCATGTCTGGCTACTCCAGTGTTGTTCCTGAAAAGCTAGTTGTAATTATATGATGGTGAAGAATATGGAGGTGCTGGGGATTTGCTTTGAGACAGAGTGTCACGACATCTTGGATTGAATTGTGTGGATAGTATACATGGCTGTGAAGATATAGGGTGGTTGGGATGACATTTGCTTAGCTAGTGGTTTCATAAATTTGTAGAGACTGCACTTGAGCAATATTAACTGTAGGGTAATGATGTTTTCTTGTGTGGCACAGAAAATTATATCCTTGCTATTGAATTCTATTGGAAGTTTTTTAAAAAGCAGTGGAAAGGATAATTTTCTCTGTTAAATCATATGGACCAAATCCACCAGCTGGCACTTTGACTCTATAAGATTTTCAATTAATTTCTACAGAAGTATATTAAATTTAAAAATCTTATTGGTTGGATCCCTATGAAATTCTGTGAGTGAAATCTTGAGTGTATTGAAGTCAATGGGGCAAGGATTTCACTTTGTAAGACTCTTCCATTAGCTTGTCAACTGACAAACCTTGCTCTTCTTTTTATATACCATCCCCCCACAATTCATGTCTTTTTTTCCTTTGTGCCTCTCCTTTCCTTTATTCTGTTATCTTCAGACCCTCCCAATCCATCCCTATATATTTCTCTTTTCTCCAAATTCCTTCCCAATCCCTTAGTCCCAAATCCTTTATTCTCAGCTCCCTTCTTCCTTCCTATCCACTACACCAGCTCCTTTCCCATTCTGTGCTTCAGTTCCCTTCCTCCTTCTTTATCAAGGAAAAAGAAACATACTTCAGTGAACGTCTCTGCTCTTGAGTCAGCTGGTTGTGGATAGGAGATGCTGCTTTCTCAAAGTTGCTGAAGACTGGCTGTCCTTGAGGTGACTCCACAGTTTTCAAGCTTTGAGACCCACTGTAGTCTGCAGGCTGTCCACAGTTTCATTTGGTAACACTAGAAAACCCCATGAGAGAGGCTGTGGCTTGATATTTTGAGATGTTCCCGTATCACATTTCATGTAATATTTCCATAATGTATGAGCTGTAACATCACAGTTTCTAATGTCAAAATAACAAAAGGGAATACGGACTGGAGATATGGCTCCCTTCTAAACCCTTGAGAAGTTCACTCTGCAGTCGTCCATGACAGGCATCCTGGAATGCCATTGCTAGAGAGGGGCGGCAATCAGTGTGCATGATATGCATATTTAGGCACATCTCCTCTCCAACACTGGCAATCATGCACCTCTGTCACTGCATATTGTTAACGTTACAACTGGAGAGTCATTAGAGAGTTCTCTGAGGGAATGGCCCTGCTAGTCAGAACATGGATGCACCATAACACTGCTTTGGTAGAGTTAATTCAGGCACATTTTAGGGCCATGTGTAATATAAATCAGTACTGACCCTAAACATAGAATGTGGCAGCAATGCTCGTACTATAAATACTTGGCATTAATGTTTATGTTCCAAATCAAGAAACCTTTTAAAATCAAATCCATTAAAATGTTAATTACCAATGAAAATGAACAGATGGTTTGTGATAATGGGCCAAATTCATCCCTGGTATCTTCATTAGAGTTAAACTGAGGATTAATTTAGTCCAATATGCCAGCTGTAAGCCATTTTTCTGAAATGCACTGGGTGTGAATATCGACATCACACTATCTTGCATGGCTCACAACTATGTGCCTACCTCAGGACAGACTGTCAACGAAGGACAGATACCCCACACTGGCGGTGTGCGTTCTATGACTAGATTTCACCAAACCAGTAACAAATGTGAACTCTTGGATCACTATAACAGTCTGATGATGGAGTCACAGAATCCCCTTAGACTCTCCAGTCTATCTTGCCACACAGACAAATGACTTAGTGATAAATGGTCACTTACACCAAAAAAATCACACAATATTTCAGGTTGCTTCCAGTCCCAAGAGACCAGTCACTTACCCCAGATCAATGGGTACCCTAGATCCTACACCAAAGACAATGCCTATAGCCAATCCTGTAAAAACCTATCTACAGTTTTATTAACTAGGGAGAAGAAAAGTTATTTACAGGTTAAAGTAAACTTATATATATATATACACACACACACATGTATATACAAATGAGTTATTGTCTAAATCCTAAGCAATAGAGTTGTAGTGATTTGTCAATTCTGTCCTTCAGGGGGATCCAGGGGCAGTACCTGAGGAGCTCTGCCTCAGTTTATAGCCTCTGGCCCTGGCAGAGTTCGAACCATGAAGACAGATGGAAAATTTTCATGTGACTTTGTTTTATTTCCTTCATTCAGCTTCCAAGTCCACAGGGCAAGCTTCCTTCCACATAGCATTTCCAAAGTGCAAGAAGGGCATTAACCAATTCTTTGTATTACGATGTTCCTTGATGGCCCATGTGATTTTGACAGCCCTTCTGATTGGGTGGTGGGGGATGATTCTTTTGCCTGTGGTCACAAGTACAAAGCAAACATTTTCAAAGTTATAAAGCAAAACTTACATATTTTCTTATACCATGGAATACAGACATTGCAAGTTCTTAGCTAATGCTTGCCTCCTGGGCAAGAGCTGACATCTGGCCTGCCTGCATCACAATCAGAGTCCCTACCCATTTTTGGCTGAACTGCAATGCTTCTGTGCTGCATCTTGACCAATTTTTAAGCAAAATAAATCTGAGCCCAATGAAGCACTGCTACTGCTTTTATTTTTTTTGGTACTTATAGCCCCATCAGATTAGTCTCTTGTAGAAATATTCAGACATCATTGGCACATTGTTGAAGAAAGATAAATCTGAAACCATTTCTGGGTGAGAATTGCAAAAATCATTCATAGGAAGCAAATACCCCCATGTTTGAGACATGGGAGGAGTAGACACTATAAGTAAGAACTGAGCACTTTCAAACTATCTGAAATACTTGATGGATCTTTTCCCACCCTCTGTGAGTAATAGGACACACCAGCTATTTAATCTCTAAGCCTTTTGCTTGAGGAAGCTTTGATTTGAAAAATGAGACAAGTGCTGTCATTGATAGGAAATTAGGTGATAAAAGAGAGCACATCTAAATGGCTCTTAAATATTCATAATTAAGACTGTCAAATTACTACACTGTGCCCACTCTCTTCTGCTGCACTCCCCAAACTTTCTGTCAAGAATAATGAAAACAACAGAACCAGGGAAGTGACAGTGCTAATACATTTCAGAAACAATTGTAGCAGGACAGGCAGATTTTCTGATCTAGGCCACACCATGGACTTGATCACCAAGGCAGACTTCAGATGCATCTGGTAGTTAACTTGCTATGGTGTTTGGGGGCTTTTTAATACTGTGCCTACCATATGAGATTCATCCTGCTGTCACTTCCTCTCTCTTTCTGTAAGTTACAGTCCCACAGCATCAAATTTCTTTTCAAGTTAAGACTTTTTTTGTCCCCCCTAAAACTAGATCTCAAGATGTTTTTACTCTGGCTTGTTTAAAAAAAAAAAAGAAGTTATACAAGTTTTCTTTTAAACAATGTAAAGACAGAGGTTTAGGGACATCCAGAGCATGGAGTTGTGTCCCTGACCATCTTGGCTAGTAGCTTTGTGGAGGATGGGTCCATCCATACTTCTCATTTCTCTTTGAACACAGTTATGCTTTAGGCCTTCATAATGTCCCCTGGCAATGAAAGCCACAGGTTGACTGTGTTGTGTAAAGAGGTACTTCCTTATATTTGTTTTAGACCTGCTGCCTATTTGTTTCATTGGATGACCACTGGTTCTTGTGTTTATATAAAGAAAGAACACTTCCATGATTTTGTAGAACTCTAATAGATCCCACTTAGTTGTCTCTTTTCTAAACTGAACTGTCTCAGTCTTTTTCATCTCTCCTCCATTCCATACCTCATTTTTGCTGCCATTCAAATTTGTTACATAAAGTATTCTTTACCAATTATTTACCCTGTCTATTAACATGCTTATGGGCAATGATCTTCTAATTTGAATTCTGCTGTAACATGAACAGGAAAAATAAAAGTAAAGTGTAAAAAGGAAAATAAACTTGTTTTTGGAGCAATTATATTTTTCAGAAAAAAGTCTGGAATAAAAGATAATGTCACTCAATTTCAGCTATTGTGCGATTCGAGATCTAAATTATGACACTTTAAATAATTAAAAAGAATATATATACATATCAGTGAAATACTAGGGATTTCAAGGTATAGTCTGCTTATACAGAGAAACTTCCCATTAACTGCCAAAAAGGATTTTTTTTTTTTTACTAAGTAAATGTATTTCACTCTGAGAGTAAGCCTTAAGGAAGAAAATCAGAAATTCATGAATCACTTATTAAGTACACTATCCAGCTCTTAGAGTTTCTTCACATAATTTTACTCTGATAAAATTAGCACAACCCAGTACTTGTATAACTGCTAGCAGCATAGATTATTTAATGAGATGTGACAAATGAAGGACCAAATAATATGCTAATTAACACTTGTTGAAAAGTAAGTGTTGTGACCTTTTTCAGCACAGTATGAACTTTTCATAGGGTCTGAGAAAAGTTATTTAAATGCACCAGGATGGCTATAGAGGGCCTGATTCCACAAACCTTTGCTCACATGAGCAGTCCCATTGATATAATTAGATCTATGGCCCAGATCATCAGTGGGTATAACTTGCTATACCGCCAAAGGATCTATGCCAGTTTACGCTGACTGAGGTCCTGACTCTACATTTTTGTGCGCACACTGTTAATGGAACTAATCATGAGTAAGGATTTGCAGCATCAGACCCTTTATCCTTAATGTCAGAGTTTCCAAAAGGATATCTATATATCATTTATTCTTTTGGGTTCTTGATGAAAAAGTGCAATTGGGTTACCCTGCTGGGAAAATTCTTGGAACTAGTGCAGACACTTAGGCCTGGTCTACACTAGAAAATGAGGCTTGTTTCACACCCCTGAGCTGAATAGTTAAAGTGACCTAAATCCCAGTTCACCTATCGGGGAGGTGGATTACCTAGATCCATGGGAGAACTCCAGTGAGTGTAGGTAGAGTCTACATTGCAGTGCTACAGTGGCACAGATGAACTTTAAGCATTTTAAGTGTAAGCAAGCCCTTAGTATGACAGTAGCACCTTAATGCCCCAGCTGAGAGTGGGGACTGTTGTGCTAGGCACTATGCAACCACATAATGATAAATAGTCCCTGTGTGCCAAAGAGTTTACAATCTGAACAAACACAAACAAGAGCTGCTGCTAGGTCTGGGGGAGAAGGGAGTTGCCAGGTCAGTAAGAGGCAGGGGAGTGGGAGTCAGAAAAGTGCTGTGGCTGGTAAATTATCCCAGTATCATGTGACAGCCCTACTCCAATAAAAGGCCCAACTGCAAATTATTGTGATGTGAAGGAAAGATAGGAAGAATAATAAGAGGCCAATATGGTTCCATGAGGACCATGCAAATCAAAAAAGAATCATGCAAAGAGTGGAAACATGGACAGACTGCTAAGGAGACATACAAAGAAACAGCACAAACATGTAGGAACAAAATCAGAAAGGCTAAGGCACAAAATGAGTTACATGTAGCAAGAGACAAAAAAGGCAGTAAGAAGAGGGTTTTTTAAAATACATTAGCAGCAATAGAAAGATAAAAGAAAGTGTACATCCTCTACTTAGAGGGGAAGGAGAGCTATTAATTGATGACATCAAGAAGGTTGAAGTGTTTAATGCCTATTTTGCTTCAGTCTTTACTAAAAAGGTTAATGGTGACCATATACTCAACACAATATTAACAACGAGGGGGAAGGAATACAAGCCAAAATAGAGAAAGAAGAGGTTAAAGAATATTTGGGTATGTTAGGTGTATTCAAGTCAGTAGGGCCTGAAGAAATCCATCCTAGGGAACTGAAGGCACTAGCTGAAGCAATCTCAGAACCATTAACAATTTTCTCTGAGAATTCCTGGAGCATGGGTGAGGTTCCAAAGGACAGAGAAGGACAAATATAGTACCTATCTTTAAAAAGGAGAACATAAAGGACCTGAGGAATTATAGATCGGTCAGTTTAATTTTAATACCTGGAGAGACACTGGAACAAATTATTAAACAATCAACTTGTAAGCACCTAGAGGATAATAGGTTTATAAGAAATAGCCAGCATGGATTTGCCAAGAACAAATCATGCCAAACCAACCTAATTTCCAGTCTTTGACAGGATTACTGGTAGGAAAGGAAACAGTAGATGTAATATATATTAATAAGGCTTTTGACACAGTCCTATGTGCCATTCTCATGAACAGTAGGGAAATGCAGTCTAGATTAAACTACTATAAAATGGGTGTAAAACTGGTTGAAAGATCTTACTTCAGGAGTAGTCATCAATGGTTTACTGTCAAACTGGGAGAGCATATCTAGTGGGTCGCACAAGGGTCAGACCTCAGTCCAGTACTAGTCAATATTTTCATTAATGACTTGGATAATGGAATGGAAAGTATGCTTATAAAATTTGCAGATGACATCAAGCTGGGAGGGATTGCAAGCTCCTGGTTAGGATATGCACCACCAACCCAAGGAGGGCAGTGGGGACATCAGCCACCACAGTAATTAATGCAGTGGCTGTAAATCAATTTTACAAAGGTCAATTTACCTTTGTTGTGTAGACATAGCTAAGTGAGATTAGAATCATACCCTAAACACCAGCTGAAAAAAAAAACAGACAAAATTCAAAGCTAAAGGACCCTGATTCTCATTTTTAAAAGGCCATTTTACACCTCTATGGCAATGTAAAAAGGACCTTTAAGTGAGCATGAACATAATTTATACTGCCAGAGAGGTGGAGAATGTTCTTTGTGTAAATGAGAATCAATAATGAAATGTGTTTTCATCCTCATGACCTGAACACAGATAGATCTGATTCTCTTCTCCACAGTGTAAATCAGAAATAACTCCACTGAAATCAGGAAAATTACACCAAGGTAAAACTGCTGTGACAAGAAAAACAAGCCCAGATAGCTCCACATTTATGCATAGCAGGATATTTTTCTATTAATTATACTTATCAAAATGATCATTGTATAGAACAAGAACAGGCTTTCCAACTGTATTGAAGAACTAGCTTGAGTCTCAATAGGGCATAAATTAATTATTAAATAAGCATTCCCCAATAAAAGCCTTTAAATATTTTAAAATCTGAGTGCCAGATAGAGTATCATGTTAGCAGGCAATCAACAGTGATGCTGCCTTGCTACAGGTTAACAAAAGTGCATCAAACTCGTCAGCAAGAACTCAAACGGCTCCCAGTGACATGCCTGGCTTCCATTATCAGGTATAATGCTCCTAATGATTCATTGATCAAATTTTCTTTATTCATCAAAAGCACCATGAGTCTAAAACTTTCAAGAAATCATGAGAGATTTTTTTCTAACAGCTACATTTGACAGCTGACTTTAATCTTTATTTCACATTAATGAGATATTATTTTAACAGAGATAAAGAATCTCAGTTAGCAGCTTGAACATACACTGACATTCACCACGTTCCTGTAAATGCTTTGACTATTTAAAATCTCCACTGAGCTTGAGAGTTCCTAAAGCATCAAGGCCAAGAGTTTCAAAGCCTCTGCTTTCTAGTGCAGGGGGCCTGTTGCATATTCCGGCAGGAGAGCAATGTGCACAGGCATTCAGAAAGTTTTCAGAACAGGCATTTAGTATTGCTCAAGGTCCCTTGGGTGTTTCTGGGTGCTGATCACTCCAAGATGTGGGGGGCTAGGCACTCAATCAGTGTTTTCAAAAGCATTGAGGGGCCCCCTCAGCAAGCTTCTCTTGACCAATAATCATACCAGAGACCCTACTATATGGCAGAGTACCAGTTAAGCCACTTAAACAGCAGCCAGTCAACAAAAAATTATTAGGGGGCTGGGGCACATGACTTAGCAGGCGAGGCTGAGAGAACTGGGCTTATTTAGTCTGTAGAAGAGAAGAGTTGGGGGGATTTGATAGCAGCCTCCAACTACCTGTAGGGGGGTTCCAGGAATGATGGAGCTAGGCTGCTCTCAGTGGTGGCAGATGACAGAACAAGGAGCAATGGTCTCAAGTTGCAATGGGGGAGATCTAGGTTCAATATTAGCAAAAACCTTTTCACTAGGAGGGTGGTGAAGCACTGGAATGGGTTACCTAGGGGGGGTGGAATCTCCATCCTTAGAGATTTTTAAGATGAGGCTTGACAAAGCCCTGGCTGGGATGATTTAGTTGGGGCTGGTCCTGCTTTGAGCAGGTGGTTGGACTAGATGACCTCCTGAGGTCCCTTCGAACCCTAACCTTCTATGATTCTATCATTCATGCACTGGGCGCTCTCTGTACAACACATGTGGGAATCCATTCCAAAATGATTTTAGAAGAAACCCAAACACATAGGAGAACAAGAATGTAAGAGAAAAATTCAGAGACTGTCAAGCAAAGAGGCAGACAAAGTAAATAGTAGCTAAGGGGGCTGAGAACTATGACAGTGCTCAAATAAGGGTATAATACAAACACAACTGCGATCCCGGACCTACCATAATGGTCATAGAGAGGGCATTTGGCCTACTCAAAATAAGATCCCAGTGTTTGCCTGGACTGGTGGAAAATTACAATACATTCCTGAAAGATTAACAGAATATTCCTAGCATGTTGTATGTTCCACAGCATTACCGTGAGATGTGGAACGCACTTGCCTGAAGGACTGATATTAATAATACAATGAAAATCAGGGGGACAAAAAAGAGTAAGAAGAAGAGCAAAAAGAAGAAGCAGGGGGCAGAAAAGGGGCTGTGGGACAACAGGCAGCTCTCCTAAGCCCCAGAACCATCAAGACCACGCTGATAGCCAACAACCGTGTAAGTGAATCATAAAAGAGAAATGAATATTATTTAAAATGTCAAATGCCGGGTGTTGTTCAAAAGGATGTTGCAGATTCTGCAAGCACCCTTGAGGCATTGCCATTGACATAAATTGAGTTCCTTTTTATTTACGCCAATTTAAGTGAGATCAGAATCAGGCCTAATATATTTTAAAAGCATTCCAGCCCTTGAACTGGTTCAGCAGACAATAAAATATTCTAGCATAACCCAGATTTTATCAGCAAAATTACTGGCTTTACAAACAAAGTAATATAAATTCAATAATGGGAAAATGGGGAAATAATAAATGATATTAATTTAAACAAATGAACATTTGTATTCTTTACATTTTAAGGTATTGTTTTACAAAGTACTTTTGCTATGGTTAAGCAGTATGGTGTCCCAATTTGTCAGAACTTGATATTTACAGTCCAGAAATGTATATGCATCTGTTATCTGATTGTTACTTTAAAATTATATTACATTCTAAATCTAAAGCAGTGCTGGGATAAGAGGGAAGGTCCTCTCAAGGATCAGTAACTGGTTAAATGACAGGAAACAAAGGACAGGAATAGACTGTCATTTTTCACAATGGAGCATGGCAAATAGTGATATCCATGAGGGATCTGTACTAGGACCGGCACTGTTCAAAATATTCATAAATGATCTGGAAAAAAAGGGTAAACAGTGAGGTGGAAAAATTTGCAGGCAATACAAAATTACTCAGGATAGTTAAGTCCAAAGCAGACTGCGAGGAGTTGCAAAGGGATCTCACCAAACTGAGTGATTGGGCAACAAAATAGCAGATGAAATTCAATGTTGATAAATGCAAAATAATGCATATTGGAAAAAATAACCCCAACTAAAATACAAAATAATAAGATCTAGATTAGCTGTTACCACTCAAGAAAGAACTTGGAGTCATTGTGGCTAGTTCTCTGAAAACATCTGCTCAATGTGCAGCAACAGTCAAAAAAGCTAACAGAATGTTAGGAACTATTAGGAAAAGGATAGATAAGACAATAAATATCATAATGCCACTATATAAATTCATGACAAACCCACACCTTTAATATTGTGAGAGGTTCTGGTCGCCTCATCTCAACAAAGATATATTAGAATTGGAAAAGGTGCAGAGAAGGGCAACAAAAACAATTAAGGCTATGGAACAGCTTCCATATGAGGAGAGATTAAAAAGACTGGGACTTTTCAGCTTGGAAGAAAGATGACTAAGGGAGAATATAATAGAGAGCTATAAATCATGAATGGTGTGGAGAAAGTGAATAAGGAAGTGTTATTTGCTCCTTCACATAACACAAGAACCAGCGATCACCCAAGCAAATTAATAGGCAGCAGATTTCAAACAAACAGAAGGAAGTATTTCTTCACACAATGCAGTGTCAACCTGTGGAACTCATAGCCAGGGGATGTTGTGATGGCCAAAACTATACTTGGGTTCAAAAGAGAATTAGATAAGTTCATGGAGGACAGGTCCATCAACAGCTATTAGCCAAGATGATCAGGGATGCAATCCCATGCTGTGGGAGTCTCTGACCTCTGACTGCCAGAAACTGGGAGCTAACAACAGGGGATGGATCACTCAATAAATTGCCCTGTTCTGTTCATTCTCTTTGAAATACCTGACTTTGGTGTAGTAAGAAATGAGCATAAGTCCTGTAAAACAGGCTAAGGCCTAAGTGGAAAAACCCAAGTGAACTGAAATTGGCACAGGGCATAGAAGAAGCGGGAGCCACGATCCATCTCCCGAAGGAGATGGATGCAGGACCGGACAAAGGCACCTCGGGCTCGAAGGTCTTTGAGGGCTCTAAGCTCCTCCCGTTTCTCCCGGCACGCTCCGCAGAGGGACGGATTATCGGGGCTGGTGACCAGTCGCCTCTCCAGCTCCAAAACCTCCCGCTCCAGCTGCTCTATCCCCACATCCCTCCGCCGGCTGGCCCCCCGAGTGTAGTCACGGCAGAAGAGCCGGGCGCGCACCTTCCCCACATCCCACCATTGCTGCGCCGAGGGAAAGACGCCCCTCTGCCCCCGCCAGGCCAGCCAGAACTCCCGGAAGGATGCCACAAAGCCCACGTCCTCCAGCAGGCTGTTGTTAAAATGCCAGTAGGCTGGCCCCGGCCTCTCCGCAGTGAGAGAGGCTGTCACGGTCACCATATGGTGATCCGAGAGCGGGGCTGGCCGGACGCTGGAGGAGTGGGCCCGCGCAAGGTGGTGCCAGGAGACGTAGATACGGTCCAACTGGGAGTGGCGCGACCGATCTTCCCCCACCCGGACAAAAGTAAAGGTAACGTCGTCGTCCGGGTGGTGGTCGTGCCAGACGTCCACCAGGGAGTGATGGTCGATAATCTCCCTGAGGACGTCTGCAGCGGCCGGGCACTGCTCAGTCCCCATGCGGTCTCGCTCCTCGAGGGTGGTGTTAAAGTCCCCGCCCAGGACCAGGCATTCTTGCGGATCCAGTGTGCCGAGGAAGGCAGCCGCCTGCTGGAAGAACTGCACCCGCTCTGGGCCCATGTTCGGGGCATAGATGTTGACAAGACTCAACGCCAGCCCCTCCACGCTGACCCGGAGGTGCAGCAGGCGGCCCGGCACGACCTTGGCAATCCCCAGCACCTCAGGCTGCAGGGCAGGGGAGAACAGGGTGGCCACTCCGCCCGCGCGGGCAGAGAGATGACTAAGGTGCACCCCGTCTCCCCACTCCAGCCGCCAGCTGGCTTCGGCGGCTGGGTCCGTGTGGGTCTCCTGCAGGAACGCTACAGAGTACCCCCCCTCTCGAAGGAGAGCACCTGGTTCCTGCAGAGACCCGTCCTGAAGCCCCTCGTGTTCAACGTGCAGATGGTAAGAGGCATTACGAGGAGGGCTGGGAGGGATCCCAGAGGGCAGGAGCGCTAGCGGTCCTCGTCGGGCTCCGCAGCAGCCCCCGGCCTGCGCCGTAGACCATCAGGGCATCGCAGAAGCTGCAGGCCCGCTGGTAGGCCGCTACGCCCTGCCGCCCGGTCCCTTTCCCCTCCTTTATAGTGGCCCTCACGGCCCGGAGGACGCGGTGGAAGTCTCCCCAGCGCTGCAGAGCAAGCTGCACCTGGTTCCGGGCACCACACGTGTCCCGGAGAAAGATGCGCAGCTCCTCACACAGCGCCTCGGGGGGGGCGTCATCCGGTTCGGTCCCCGTGGCGGCCCTATGGCCCTTTGGGACAGGGGCTAGGGGGGACGGTGGCGGCGGAGGGAAGACAGCAGCCCCGAGTGGGCTGGGAGTGCTGAAGACAAAGGCCGCCTCCTGGGAGCTCTTCAGGGGGAAAGAGACAACCCCAGGGGCGGCAGATGTACAGGCAGCGTGGTGGGGGGAAGAAGGTACGGGGACGGGAGAGGTGAGGGCCGGGGACAGGTTGAGAGCGGGGAAGGGGTCGGGAGTTGGGGTAGGGGTGGGGTTGGGGGAGGGAGCAGGAAGGGGGTCAGGGTCAGACTTGGGGACGGGACCCTCAGCCTGAACGGCTGGGTCGGCGGGGTGTGCAGCCTCTTGGTTGGGGCCGGGAGCTGAGGGGGTGGGCACAGGCCGGATGTTCTCCGGGGGGCCTGACTGTGGGGTCACAGCACCCCCGGTTTCAGGGCCCTGTGAGGGGGCAGCCAGGCAGGCATTCACAGGGGGGAGGAAGGTCAGCTGGCCCACAACAAGGGGCGGGGCACCCCGTAGACCGGGACTCGGCCTTTTGGCCTCCGCCGGCTCCTCGGGGGCTGTGGCAGTGGGTCCCCCCTCTCCAGCGTGGAGAGTAGAGGGACTGGGGGGGGGCTTGGTGGCGGGAGCAGGGAGGGCAACTGAGGATGGGGGTGGGGGAGAGGGGAGAGGTGGTTCAGGGGTGCCCTGCCCTAGGCCCTCCATACAGGGGGCGGGGTCATCCACACCTGGGCAGGCCGGAGTCAACCCCAGGGAGTCAATCTCCTCCATTAAGGAGGAGAAGAAGGCCCCCCCTGCCACCCAGAGGTCCTCTCCAGCACCAGCGGGGGTTTTGGGTGGCAGTGGGGCTGGGGAGGGTTCCGGACGAGGACTCCTCCAGAAGGGACTCCAGGGGGGCGATGGTGTTGCCCACATCTGCCGCCACGGCTTCCTCGGTCGGTGCCCCCCACTGGGCTCCAGCAGGGGGCGCGGCGGCAGGCCCGGCCCCAGGAGCCCCCCTCCGCCTGGCCTTGTGGGGGCTCTCACTCCCCTCGGCCGTGGGCAGGACGGGGGGCTGGGCTCCGGCCTTGCGCTTGCCGCACCTCCACTGCATGAGCACCCAGCCCTCCGAGGCGGAGGGTCGGGCAGCAGGGGCAGAGGGCAAGAGGACGGGAGTCAAGGTGTGGGAGAGCGGAGGTGGGGTAGCTGGGGGAGAAGAGGCCTCCCCCTGGGGCATGCCCCCTCCAGTGCCCGACAGTGGCTCCCTCCCCTCCGCAGGCCCCGCTGAACTGCTCCGGGCGTCAGCAGGGCCCGTCAGCTCGCCCGGGCGAGACGGGGGGGGGGGCGCCCCCGGGGCCCGAGCGCAGGCGACAACTGCTGTCGGGGGGGGGGGCGGCCACAGGGACCGGACGGCTAGGGGGTCGCCACCGATGGTCTGGCTGGCGCCCTCCTGGGTCCTGGGGGTCCCGGGCCTCCCTCCTTGCCGGGCCAGGGGGCAGTCCCTCCGAACATGCCCCACCGCCCGGCAGAGGTAGCACCGGGCCTCCCCTGTGGCATAATGGACCCAGTACTGGGCCCCTTGGTGGGGCACCAGAAACGACCCCTCGAGCGCCTCCCCGCCCCATGCCACTGCCAGCAGCAGCTGCAGCTGTACCTGCCGGCGGAACGAGAGGACGTGGCGAAGGGCGGGATCCTTGCAGCCGAGGGGAAGCGGGCTGATAGTGGAGAGGGGCTTCCCCAGGGAGGCAAGGAGAGGCAGAAGGGTGGCATTGGGGAGGAAGGGCGGAACGGAGGACAAGACCACCCATACGTCCAGGTCCTCCAGTGGCTCCACTGGGATGTGGACGCCCCCCACCGCCAGGCCCGTCTCCACCGCCTCCTGGGCGACCGCCTCTGACCCCAGGAAAAAGACCACCTTGCCGTACATCCGGGAGGCCGCCACCACGGCCGTGGGCCCCACCACCCGCACGTAGGTTTCTACGTTGGGCGAGGCAAGCACCAGGAGGCACTGGACCCCATGCTTCCTGGTAAGGGTGGGGAAGGGGCCTCGGCCACCTGGGGTGGTGCTGGAGGTGGTGGTCAGGGCAGGTGTTTTGGCAGCGGCAGGCGGGGGGCCCGCGGCCTCCTGGGCGTACACCCTGGGGGCGCCGTCACCCCCAGAGCTGGTGGAAGGGACAGTGGGAGAGGATAGAGGGAGAGGAGGAGGGGCCCCAGCCGCAGGAGGCGTCGCCTTCCGGGCAGGGCCTTTGCCCTTCTTTTTACCCCCCCTGCTTTTTTCTGCCGACCGAGGGTCCGTCCCCTGGATTAGGGGGGGTGGGAGCCGTGGCAGCAGCAGGGTCCCTGGCAGCCCCACCAGAGTCGTCCTTCGCTGGCACCTGGGGAATGACTCCCAGCAGCTCAGCAGGGGCGGCAGGGCTAATTGTTGCAGGCAGGGACGGGGCCTTGGGATGAGGGGGGGAGGGGCGGGAGCGTCTACAAAGGGGGTCCCGGTCCCAGGCACACCTGCCATCTTGGGAAGGGGTGGGGATGATTCGACCGGGGGGGGGGTAAAGGAAAGGGAGGGAGAGTAAGGGAGAGAGGGGGGTAGGAAGGGGAAGAAGAAGGGGGGGTGACCGCTCCTCCCTGCTAGGCTGGAAGCAGGAGAGGAGGGCACCGGCAGAGGGGAAAGACAGGGGGTCAAGCCACGCAGGAGTACGGGGGCCGTGCACTCACCAGCCCAAGATGGAACCTTGGCGTCTCCTCCGGCTCCACTGGGGGGGGGTGGAGTTAAATGAACTCGGGAGGGGAGGTGCAGTGTGTGAAGGGGGGGGGGCTTAACGAAACCAGGGGGGGGTCAATTAAGGGGAGGGGGGCCATTGGTGCTGCCGCAGCACACGGACCAAAGCGGGGGGGGAGCTACAGCAGTGGGGGAGGAGGAGGGAAGGGTCAGGGTCCCCCAAATGTGGGGGCCTGGGCAGGGGGCAGCAGCAGGGGAGGGGCAGGGGAAGAGAAGGGGCAGGGGTGCCCCCAAACACAGGGGGCAGAGCAAGGGACATCAGCAACAGGGGAAGGGGGGGCTCATGGCAGCAGAAGGGGGAAAAGGCAGTCAGCCAAGGGAGGGGGGGGGATGGGGCCTTTCGGCAGCTGGTGCTGGCCTTGGGAGAAGCAGCAGCGGTGGGGGAGGGTGGAGATAGCGGCTGGGTAGGGGGGGTGGAAGGGCTACACACTCACCCCCTCCCTCCCGACTGGGAGGGAGGCACACTAGCAGAGCCCCGAAGCAACAGCAGCAACAGGGTCCCCCAAAAAAGCAGCTGCAAAAAGGAAAAGAAAGGGAAAAAGGAAAGAAAAGCCAAGGCCAGTCCAGAAAGCTCAAAAAGCCATCCGCCTGGCAGACAGAGGGAAAAGCACAGCAGGGCAATTAACAGCACCTGGACCCAATGAAAGGCCAGGCCAGGGGTATTTAAACCCTGCCTTCCCTAAAGGAGGGGGAGGGAACAAATGTAGGAAAAGCTACCAGAAGGTTTGGGGCAGCTGCAGGAGAAGGTTCTCTCCCAGTCAGAAGACAGAGCTCTGCTACAGTCAGGGGAGATGAGGTAGCTGGGTGCATCCTGACCGCAAGCGGCAGAGGTAAAGCGTGAGACCTGCCACTGGGAAGCTGGTAGTTTGCCACACACAATATTTCTCTAAACTAAAGGGCAGTCTATGCTATGTACTAGGAATAGAAGATCCCCTGGCATGCCCAAGATCAGAGAGCCTCTGATAAAAAGAGGAGGGATTGGCTTGTGCTTGAGCCAGTGGAGAAACTCAGGAAATCTTGGTTCAATTCATGGCTCTACACAGATTTTCTGTGTGACCTTGAGCCAAATTGTTATTCCTTTACTGTCAGGGGTTTAGGCCCCAATCCCTCTTTGGGGGTCTCATTGCTCAGAGAGTAGCGATGTGATGACTCATGATCATGATGTGCGCTGGTTGCACCAATGGGACATCAGAGAAGTCCTGCATGAGTCATCGCAATCATTCCCATTGAGTGTCATCAAGCCTATTTCCCACCAATACCGGTCTCGGTTCCTTGGGCTCCCCAGCTAAAGGCCCTAGTTCAGATTCCGGGAGGACCAGGTGATGAATAAAGCTTCCCTAGCCTTCCATGCTTTCAGCAAGCTTACATGGTATATCCGGACCTCCTTGCTACACCACTTGGACCTTACCACTTGGCTTAAAACTGCGTATCTTAGTTCCTTGGTTATACTGTCACTCTTGGGTCATTTGGGCTCATAACAAGTTCTGCGCAAACATCCCCAAGGCTAGGAGGCATTCGCGGAGCTGTAAAACATATTGAGCAGTTCCGTGAGCCTGTGTCTCCTGTTCTTCCCAGTCCTCCTTCAGGAGGTCAAGGATACCTCGTGGTTATCTCCCATGCAGGAGTTCAAAGGGTGATAAACCCATCAAGGTTTGGGGCACCTCCCATATGGTGAACAGCAGTGCAGGCAGAAGTGAGGCCAAATGTCCAGGGCTGTCCTCTACAAACTTGCGCAGCATCAACTTCAGCATCCCATTGAAACGCTTGACAGGACATCAGTCTGCGGGTGGTATACCACTGTGCAGAGGATTTGGATGTGCAGTAGGCAACATAGCTCAGCCATCAGGCATGAGGTCACATTGGTGCCTTGGTCCATTAGGATCTCTTTCAGTGTCCCAACCCTGGCGAACATCTTCATCAGCTTAGCTACAATGTTGAAGGTTGTGGCTGTGCATAATGAGGCCTTGGGGTATTGCATGGAATAGTCAATAACAACCAAGACTGTCAGTTTCACTCTCTTCTAGTGGGCTCATGAGATCCATGCTGATGTGTTCGAAGAGTTTGCCTACCACAGCAGGGGCACAAGAGGTGCCAAAGGAACCCCTTTTGGTTCAGCCTGCTGGCATTCCAGGCAGGAGTCTCAGTAATCCCTCATCTTCTGGTGTATACCAGGCCAGAAGAAGCAACAGGTCACCAGTTGGAGGATTTTTTCCCTGCCCAGGTGTCTTGCCTACAGTTCTGGTGGGCCAGGGAAAGGAGGACCTGATGGAGTCTCTGGAGAACTAAGAGCTGTTGAAGGACTTCTTGCATTTGAGGATCCTGTACCACCCTGTACAAGCAGTTCTTTCTTATCTCAAACCACAGTCCCTGAGGTAGCTAGGGGGCTGCCCCCTCATCTTGGTTGGGAGCCATTGCCTGCTCCCAAGCCCTGCTCTGGGTTGGGTCTTCCCTCTGCTTCCTGACAAAGTCTCCATCGAGCTCCAAATCTGCCTGGGTGTATCTAACAGGGTGCACAGTCCCCAGGCGGCACGTTGCTGGTGACTCCCTGGGGAAAGACGGGCCTTCCTCAGGATCAGCCTCTGTGGGGTGACCAAGAAACTCACTCCAGGTGGGCCTGCCCCCTCCTTCCATGGGGCCCACAGTCCCCTCAAAATCATCCAAAAATCAAGCCAGTCTCATCACAACACCATGGCATAGGTCAGTTTAGGGACAAGTGTCCCTTGTCAGTGATGGATCTCAAGCTTAACAGTGGCAGCTGAATAGAGCCAGATGTCTCCATGGATGCACTGGAGGTGCATCATTATCTTGGAGGGATGAAGGCCAGGGACTAGGCTTTCCTAGAGGAGTGTCTGACTGCAGCCCAAGTCAACAATGGCCATTGTGTGGACCCCCTCCACCTGGACTTGGACCAGGAGCTTAGCAAAGCCACGATTCTTGGCCCTAGATTCGGTGCTCCAGGTTTGCCCAGGCAGTCCATATATGTTGTGGTGATGTGATGGGTGATGATGTGGTGGGTGTCTGTTATAGACCACCAGACCAGGAGGATGAGGTAGAGGAGGCTTTCTTCAGTCAACTAAGGAAAGTTTCCAGTTCACAGGATCTGATTCTCATGGGGGACTTCAATCACCCTGACATCTGCTGGAAGAACAATACAGCAGGGCACAAACAATCCAGGAAGTTTTTGGACTGTGTCACGGATAACTTCTTGGTGTAAGTGCTGGAGCAACCAACTAGGGGCCGTGCTGCTCTTGACCTGCTGCTCACAAACAGGGAAGATTTGATAGGTGAAGTAGAAGTGGGTGACAACCTAGGCATCAGTGACCATGAGATAGTCAAGTTCAGGGTCCTGACAAAAGGAAGAAAGGAGAACAGCAGGATATGGACCATGGACTTCAGAAATGCAGACTTTGACTCCCTCAGGGAGCTGATGGGCAGGATCCCCTGGGAGGCTAATATGAGGGGGGAAAGAATCCAAGAGAGCTGGCTGTATTTTAAAGAAACTTTATTGAGGGCACAGGAACAAACCATCCCGATGTGCAGAAAGAATGGCAAGTGTGGTAGGCAACTAGCTTGGCTTAACAAAGAAGTCATTGGTGAGCTTAAACACAAAAAAGCAGCTTACAAGAAGTGGAAGCTTGGTCAGATGAGTAGGGAGGATTATAAAAATACTGCTCAAACACGCAGGAATGAAATCAGGAAGGCCAAAGCATAATTGGAGTTGCAGCTAGCAAGGGATGTGAAGGGGAACAAGAAGAGTTTCTACAGGTATGTTAGCAACAAGAGGAAGATTAAAGAAAGTGTCGGCCCCTTACAGAACGGGGAAGGCAACCTAGTGACAGAGGATGTGGAGAAAGCGGAGGTGCTCAATGCCTTTTTTGCCTCTGTCTTCACAAACAAGGTCAGCTCCCAGACTACTGCACTGGGCGGCACAGAATGAGGAGGAGGTGAACATCCTGCAGTGCTGAAGGAACAGGTCCTGGACTATTTAGAAAGATTGGACATACACAGGTCCATGGGGCCAGATGCAATGTACCTGAGGGTGCTGAGGGAGTTAGCTGATGTGATTTCAGAGCCATTGGCTATTATCTTTGAAAGCTCATTGCAACAGAGGGAGGTCCCATATGACTGGAAAAAGGCAAATACAGTATTTTATCAGCAAGTTAAAAAAGTATGGGTTGGATGAATGGACTACAAAATGCATAGAGAATTGGCTAGAGCAAAAGGGCTCAATGAGTAGTGATCAATGGCTCCATGTCTAGCAGGCAGCCGGTCACAAATGGACTGCCCCAGGGGTCGGTCCTGGGGCCGGTTTTGTTCAACATCTTCATTAATGATCTGGAAGAGGGGGTAGATTGCACCCTCAGCAAGTTTGCAGATGACACTAAGCTAAGGGGAGTGGTAGATACCCAGGAAGAGAGGGATAGGATACAGAAGGACCTAAACAAATTGCAGGATTGGGCCAAAGAAATCTGAGGTTCAACAAGGACAAGTGCAGAGTCCTGCACTTAGGATGGAAGAATCCCATGCACAGCTACAGATTGGGGACCGAGTGCAGCAGTTCTGCAGGCAGCAGTTCTGCAGAAAAGGATCTGGGGGTTATAGTGGATAAGAAGCTGGATATGAGTCAGCACTGTGCCCTGGTTGCCAAGAAGGCTAATGGCATATTGGGCTGCATTAGTAAGAGCTTTGCCAGCAGATCGCAGGAAGTGATTATTCCCCTCTATTTGGCATTGGTGAGGCCGCATTTGGAGTATTGTGTCCAGTTTTGGGCCCCCCACTACAAAAAGGATGTGGACAAATTGGAGAGAGTCCAGCGGAGGACAACAAAAATGATTAGGGGGCTGGAGCACAAGACTTATGAGGAGAGGCTGAATGAACTAGGCCTGTTTAGTCTGCAGAAGAGAAGAATGAGGGGGGATTTGATAGCAGCCTTTAACTACCTGAAGGGGTTCCAGGGAGGATGGAGCTAGGCTGTTTTCAGTGTTGGCAGATGACAGAACAAGGAGCAATGGTCTCAAGTTGCAGTGGGGGAGGTCTAGGTTGGATATTAGGAAAACGTTTTTCACTAGGAGAGTGGTGAAGCACTGGAATGGGTTATCTAAGGAGGTGGTGGCATCTCCATCTTTAGAGGTTTTTAAACTGAGGCTTGAAAAAACCCTCGCCGGGATGATTTAGCTGAGGATAGTCCTGCTTTGGGCCGGGGGTTGGACTAGATGACCTCCTGAGGTCCCTTCCAACTCTACTATTCTATGATTCTATGATATGGATAGTCTCGCCAAAAGTGCCTCCCTTGGCCACACTCCCAGCACACATCTAGGGCTCCCCAGTTCCTGGGTCAGGCTTTGGTGTGCTAGGCACACTTGGCAGGTTGCCCTGTCTCCAAGCCTGTGTCTGACAGATCAGCCGGTGGCATTTGGGATTCAGAGGCTGTCCACCTGAGGCGGAAAGTGGGGTAGGTCTTCTGACACGGTCAAGAGGCCCATCCTTCCTGCCCAGGCTCCCAGTCCTTTGGGGCAGTGGTCAAGACCCAGCCATGGCTAACTAATCTTTCATTAAGTCTATGGCCTCTGCCACTATGATTGGCCAGTGTCACTGTACCCATTCCTTCCCCCTGGCCAGAAGGATCTGGGTAAATTGTTCTAGCACTACAATTTCTGCCTCCTGGGGCCCCAATCTCTGATCTGGCTCCAGCCACCTCCAGGCATTATCCCACAGCCATTGTGCCACTGCTCATGGTCTGACCCCCGGGGGTACTTCTTCTGATGAAATCTTCGGCAGTATACGTCTGCATTGATACCAGTTTGGTCCAAGATGGCAGCCTTTACCCTTTGGTAGTTCAAGGCATTGCGGAGGTCAAGACTCCAGTATGTCACCTGTGCTGACCACATCAGATAGGGAGCCAGCAGGGTGGCCCAATGTTCCAGGGGCCACCTTGTGTTGGTGGCTATGCATTCAAAGGTCACTGCAAATGCCTCCAGATCAACTCCAGGTCCCATTTTTGTTAGTTGTATCAGGAGTCCGGCAGGCAGGGCCCCTGCATCTTGCCCAGTGGGGTTGGGGACTGGCACCCCTGCCAGCCGCATCAGAGCGGCCATTTGCTGCATTCTTGTTGGGCCTGTTGTTGTATGTCCATCTTCCGCATCATCTGTTGCTGCTGGGCTGTACTTTGCTGCAGCAGCTGCTTTTGATGCAGCTGTTAGCATTCCAACAGCCACTTCAGTAACTTACCAATCTTCACCTTGGGTAGTGGGTCTGTAGGAGGGGAGGGGACAGGCCATCCCTCTGGTCACTCCCCTGCCCTCAGGCCTTTCAGCAAGGCCTGGTCATTGCCCACGTTCTCCACCACATGTCAGGGGCTTAGGGCCCCCCAACCCCTTCGGAGGTCTGATTGCTCAGAGAAAGCCAAACAATAGGACCCAATGGCCAGAGTCAGTTTCACCACCTGGGGGTGTGAGGCAGTATGGCCCAATGGCCAGAGTTGGTAAGCAGCCCTTCTGGATCAGGGCAGCATGGCCTCGTGGCCTGAATCACCAGTATCACTCAATTCTTGGGGACCGTGAGGCCTGTTTGCCCTAATGGTGGCAGGGTTCTTGCCACTGACTCAGCGGGGATCCTCCCACAACACTCAAACTCTTCCTGCGAGTTGGGGCTAGCCCCCTTCCCTGGGCTACTTCCTACCTCATCTCCTCCAATGGTGGTTCATCGGTTGGTCCGGCCTCCAGGTCCTTCAATGTATCCAGTCTTCGGGTGGGCAGTTGCAGGTTCCGGAGTTCCTTTTGGATCCACTGGGTCTCCAATCTTCCTAGTTCACCGGTGTGCTGGTTCCATGGCGGGAGCCTCCAGCAGGGCTCCTTTCTCCTCAGCAGTCAGCCCTGAATGAGTTGGCTGCTCCCTTTTGTATTAAGGCAGGATTTGGCGCATGCCCAGCACTGTCTAAGGAGTAGGACTTCCTCCACCCATAATGCAGAGTCAGCTTCCTTGTCTCTAGTGCAGGATGGGTCCACCCCAACACACTTAGTCACATTGAGTTGTCCCTCATTCCATAAGTATTCCCATTGACTCCATGGGACTGCTCATAACATACGGTGCTGTTCAGTGTGTGCAAGGTCATCACACTCTGGCTGGCTGTGCCTAAAGAATGAAAACGCTGTTATAGGTGTGTTGGTCCTTGATAAAATGTGGACAAGGTAAATACAATACTTTCTAATTAACCAACAAATACAACAGGCAGAGGTGAGCAAGATTGCAGTGGGGTTTGCAATGTATGGTAGGTTACACTTTGGTTTTTTTAAACCCAGACCCAATGTGGCCCTGATCCAAGTCCAATTTTTAATTCAACCCCAATCAATTTCTAATTCAAATTTTAATTCAACTCAAATTGTGAGTGTCTGGGGTGGTGAAAGCACTCTATAAATGGTTTCAATTTTGATCTTTTTTTTTAAATAGAAATGGGCAAAACCAGGAGTGGCTCTGGTTGTGCAAATCTCTGTCATTTGGTGTTTGTCTTTGCAGTAGTTTCATTTTATCTGAAAATTTCAAGTTTGATTCTTGGGGCAGTTAAATCTGTTTTGTGACAATTCCCCACTGCAAAGCAAAAGTAAGTCAGGTGGATCTGGCCAATGCAGCATACTCCCAGCATGAGGGAGGCCTCCACTGGCATATGGATGCCTTAGCAACTTGTACACCAATACTCCTCCCAGCACCAACAACAGGAGGTGAAGGAAGAAGAAGGAAGGAGTCTTTTTGTGCACACAAAAAACAGAAGGTAGGTCCCAAGAGAATGTTTATTTACAAGGCTTTCTGTCTCTAAAAGAGGAGGGAAACAAGGCCTGTAAAAAAAAATCCATACACACACAAAAATGTTGTATGGATTAATGAAAAAGTGCCAACACTGCTCTGTATAAGACCATAGCTCTGCACAGAAATGAGTGAGTCCCCTACCAAAAGCTAAACAGCTGAGAAAAGAAAGAGCTTTCATGTTCCCTCTAGCTCTATTCCTAAATCCTTTTCCCTGAGCGCACCTTGGTCCCCTTCAACTATAGTCCTATAAAGAGATACCGTTGACTTTCTTTTTATTTTTTTAATTGACTAATTTTCAAAACCACCAGTTTCACATAGTACACCCTCAAAATTATATGTCCTGGCATTTTTTTAAAAATTCCTTCAGTCAACCTAGCTACTGGCTCTCGGATT
The DNA here is from genome assembly GCA_007922155.1 of Mesoclemmys tuberculata. Lineage (NCBI taxonomy): Eukaryota > Metazoa > Chordata > Testudines > Chelidae > Mesoclemmys > Mesoclemmys tuberculata. The sequence goes on from ML675601.1 coordinate 76,040,613, forward strand.
ACAGATAAGCCCTTCTCATCAGCTTAGATAGTGTCTACACTGAAGTTCTACAGCAGTTCCACTGTAGTGTTTTAAGTGTAGACAAGCCCTTATTTTGGGATAGGAGAGTAATTAAGCTTATGTTGTTTGTGAAGGGATTTAAACTTATCCAATAAAAGGTACTCTCATACTGGAATAAGAAAGTCCACAAAGGGACGGACACACACACACACCCACACACAGACACACACACACCCATGTTAAAAGAACATAATTCAAGATGCAAAGTCAAGCACTGGAAAATTAGGAAATGTCATAATTTGGGTTTCCTGTGTAACATTAATTCAATCCCCTTGTGCATATGAATTATGATACAGGCTTTCATTACATGATTCCTTAATTTTCATATTTCAGTGCACAGAATGAAAGTGCTTACTTAATGAGCAGCTATTCAATATTTTATTCTCTTTGTTATGCAATGTGTGGCCCCATGTCTTATTTACTGTACATTTTTCAAACCCTGCTCTGAAGACAGAATTATTAATTTCCTTATGGGCTTTTTTATGGCACTCATCACTGTAGTAGCTGATTGCTTCACTAACATTAATGAATGTATTTTCACAATGCCTATGTGAAATGAAGAATTACTGTTATCTGCATTTTACAGATGATCTGCAGCAGCGGAGCAGCTAGCAAACAGAGCTGAAAACATAGGAGTTTGAGTGGGCCTTAGGGGCAGTGAGTTTTATGAAGTAATGTGTCTTCTTTTGGTTTTGTTTTGCTTTAGGTTTTTTGGGTTTTTTTCTTTCAGTTTGTAAGCGCTGTGACTGGGTGGTGAACTGAAATCAGCAAACCCTAATTAGGGGCAGGGCTTCCCTAATTAGGGGGCCTATAAAAGCAGCCACTCGATCAGGTAGCAGCACAAAGCTGAAAACAGGGGAGTGTGAGTGGGCCTTAGGGGCAGTAGATGAGTTTTGTGGAGTTGTGTGTCTTTGTTTTGTTTTTGTGTCTCTCTCTGACAGGAAGTAGGGAGAAAGGCTATGACAAATACAGAGGCTGTAATGGTAGTCACTCAAGCAGTGGAAGAGACATTGAAGATGACTGGATGTGGAAGCTGTGGGATGTACATGATCCTGAAGGGGGTACCTCAAAAGAGCTTCATTTTTATGAAGTGCAGCTTCATAGAGCTGATGAAAGAGAAGATCTGAGGGTTAGAAATGCAGGTGGAACTCTGGTTGAGTTTAGGAGAGGATTCAAGCAGATGATGGAGCAAAGGAATGAGAAGGCTGAAGGGAAAAACCCAGATCTACAGATGGAAGCAGAACCAATGAACTCTGAGGGGAAACTGCTGGGTGAGGAAAGTGGCCAGTGGAAGCATGTGACTGTGAGAACCTGGAAGACGAAAAGGCGGGCTAGTGAAAGAAACAGAGCTCAGAAACAGGTTTGCAGAGTTGGAAAATGAAGAAGAGCAAGGAAGAAGAAAAGAGCAACTAGTCCTATACAAAGAGTTGATAAGCCAATGGAGATACCACCAAACAAGAGCCCCAGGAGGATACAGGAATGGTTGCAGAGAATTGCAAAGGAGAATAGTAGATGAGCTGACTTGCAGCCAGACAGAACGGGATAGTCGAAGAATTGCACTGTTACCAGGAGAAGACAGGCCTATGTGATTGATCAACTCCCTGTTGAGAAGAACAGACAGGCCTGAAACCAGAGCTGATCCAAAGAACAGAAGGGCGTGCTGTCTTCCGGGTGCTAAGATACAGGATGTGGACCTGAAGCTGAGGAGGATCATAACGGAAGCAGTAAAGAAGCCACTAATTGTCCTTCATGTGGGTACAAATGATACAGCTAGATTCTCACTGGAACATATCAAAGGAGACTATGCCAGGCTGGGAAAGACTCTTAAGGAAATCGAGGCTCAGGTGATCTTCAGTGGGATCCTGCCCCTCCCTAGAGGAGGACAACAAAGGCAGGAGAAGCTTATGATGATCAACAGATGGCTCAGGCAGTGGTGCTATAAGGAGGGCTTTGGGATGTATGGTCACTGGGAGGCATTCATGGACAGAGGACTGTTCTCTTGAGATGGACTTCACCTGAGCAGGGAGGAAAATGCACTTCTAGGATGGAGGCTGGCACAACTGATTAAGAGAGCTTTAAACTAGGGATTTGGGAGAGATAGTTGGGAGATGCCCAGGTAATCTCCATGCCTGATTTTAGCATTAAGAGGGAGGAAAATGAAATAAGAAAGCACACAGCAGTGGGGAGCAGAATGGACATTACACAATAATGTAAATACCAGTCTAATAGGCAATATTGGCAGTAGAATGACTGTGCCAAATCAGGTAAGGAACGTGAGCAAAGCCAAAGAGCAAAACTTAAGATGTTTGTATAACAATGCGAGGAGCCTGGGTAACAAAATGGAGGAACTAGAGCTACTGGTAGAGGAAGTGAAACCAGATATTATAGGGACAACAGAAACATGGTGGAATAGTAGTCACGACTGGTGTACAAGTATTGAAGGGTATGTGCTGTTTAGGAAAGACAGATGCAAAGGTGGTGGAGTAGCATTATATATCAGTGATGAGGTAGACTGTAAAGAAATTAGAAGTGATGAAATTGATAAGACAGAGTCTGTCTGGGTAAAAATCACATTGAGGAAGAAAACTACTAGAGTTTCCCCTGGGATAGTGCCTGAGCTGTGCTACAGACCACCAGGATCTGATTTGGACATGGACAGAGACCTCTTTAAGGCTTTTAATGAAGTAAATACTACTGGGAACTGTGTGATTATGGGAGACTTTAACTTCCCAGATATAGACTGGAGGACAAGTGCTAGTAGTAATAATAGGGCCCAGATTTTCCTGGATGTGATAGCTGATGGATTCCTTCACCAAATAGTTACTGAACCAACAAGATGGGATACCATTTTAGATTTGGTATTGGTGAGTAGTGAGGACCTCATAGAAGAACTGATTGTAGGGGACAAACTTGGTTCGAGTGACCATGAGCTAATTCAGTTCAAAATAAATGGAAGGATAAACAAAAATAGATCTGTGACTAGGATATTTGACTTCAAAATGGCTAACTTTAAAAAATTAAGGGAATTAGTTGGGGAAGTGGACTGGACTGAAGAACTTATGGATCTAAGGGTGGAGGAGGCTTGGAATTACTTCAAGTCAAAGTTGCAGGAACTATCTGAAGCCTGCACCCCAAGGAAGGGGAAAAAATTTATAGGCAAGAGCTGTAGACAAAGCTGGATGAGTAAGTCTCTCAGACAGGTGATTAAGAGAAAGCAGAAAGCCTACAAGGAGTGGAAGGTGGGAGGGATCAGCAAGAGAAGCTACCTCTTGGAGGTCAGAACAGGTAGAGATAAAGTAAGAAAGGCCAAAAGTCAAGTAGAGTTGGACCTTGGAAAGGAAATTAAAACCAATAGTAAAAGGTTCATATAAATAGAAAGAAGTGGGACCACCAAGCATTGAGGATGGGGTGGGGATTAAAGATAATCTAGGCATGGTGGAATATCTAAACAAATGTTTTGCCTCTGTTTTTAATTAGGCTAATGATGATCTTGGGGATAGTGGCAGGGGGGCTAATGGGAATAAGGATATGGAGATAGAAATTACCACATCCTAGGTAGATGTCAAACTTGAACAAATTAATGGGACAAAGACGGCGCAGGGCCAGATAATTTCCATCCAAGAATATTAAAGGAATTAGCACATGAAATTGCAAGCCCACTAGCAAGGATTTTTAAGGAATCTGTTATCTCAGGGGCTCTACTGTATGACTGGAGAATTGCTAACATAGTTCCTATTTTTAAGAAAGGGAAAAAGAGTGATCTGTGTAACTACAGGCCTGTTAGTTTGACCACAATAGTATGCAAGGTCATGGAAAAAATTTTGAAAGAGACAGTAGTTAAGGACATCAAGGTTAACAGTAATTGGGATAAAATACAACTTGGCTTTACAAAAGGTAGATCATTCCAGACCAACCTGATCTCCTTTTTTGAGAAAATAACAGATTTTTTAGACAAAGCGGATGCACTGGATCTAATTTACCTAAGGCATTTGATGCGGTTCCACATGGGGAATTGTTAGTTAAATTGAAAAAGATGGGAATTAATATGAAAACTGAAAGGTAGATAAGGAACTGGTTAAAGGGGAGACTACAACGAGTCATGCTGAAAGGTGAACTATCAGGCTGGAGGGAGGTTACTAGTGGAGTTCCTCAGGGATCAGTCTTGGGACCAATCTTGTTTAACCTTTTTATCACTGACCTTGGCACAAAAAGTGAGAATGTGCTAATAAAGTTTGCAGATGACACAAAGCTGGGCAATATTGCCAATACAGAGAAGGATTGGGATATCATGCAGGAAGATCTGGATGACCTTGTAAACTGGAAGAATAGAAATAGGATGAAATTTAATAGTGGAAAGTGCAAGGCCATGCATTTAGGGACTAATAACAAGAATTTCTGGGGATGCACCAGTTGGAAGTGACAGAAAAGGAGAAGGACCTGGGTGTATTGGTTGATCTATGGAAGACTATGAGCCACCAATGTGATGTGGCCATGAAAAAAGCTAATGTGGTCCTTGAATGTATCAGATAAGGTATTTCCAGTAGAGATAGGGAGGTACCATTGTACAAGCATTGGTGAGACCTCATCTGGAACACTGTGTGCAGTTCTGGTCCCCCATGTTTAATAAAGATTAATTCAAACTGCAACAGGTGCAGAGAAGGGCTACTAGGATGATTTGTGGAATGGAAAATCTGCCTTATGAGAGGAGAATCAAAGAGCTTGGCTTGTTTAGCCTGACCAAAAGAAGGTTGAGGGGAGATATGATTGCTCTCTATAAATACTTCAGAGGGATAAATACCAGGGAGAGAGAGGAATTATTTAAGTTCAGTGCCAGTGTGGACACAAACTTATAAATATAAACTGGCCATCAGAAAGTTTAGACTTTAAATTAGACACAGGTTTCTAACCATCAGAAGAGTGAAGTTCTGGAATAGCCTTCCAAAGGGAGCAATGGAGGCAAAAAACCTAGCTGGCTTCAAAACTGAGCTTGATAAATTTATGGAGGGGATGGTATGATGGGACAGCCTAATTTGGCAATTGACTGATCTTTGACTACCGGTGGTAGATATGCCAATGGCCTGTGAAGGGATGTTAGGTGGGGTGGATTCTGAATTATTACAGAGAATTCTTTGTTGGGTGTCTGGCTGAGTCTTGCCCACGTGCTCAGGGTTTAACTGATCACCATATTTGGGGTCAAGAAGGAATTTCCCCCAGGGCAGATTGGCAAAGGCTTGGGGGAGGGGTCACCTTCTTTTGTAGCATGGGGCACAGCTCACATGCTGGTGGATTCTCTGTGCCTTAAAATCTTTAAACCATGATTTGAGGACTTTAATAATTCAGTCATAGATTAGAGGTGGGTGAGATTCTATGGCCTGCATTGTGCAGGAAGTCAGACTAGACGATCATATTGGTCCTTTCTGACCTTACAGACTGAGTATATAAGGTCAAGAGACTGAGTATATAAATTCAAAAGTATGCCTAATTTTCAGTGCTGAATTGGGGGCCTGATTTTTTTCAGAGTATTTAGCATTATATAGGTCTCCCACTGACTTCAGTTGCAGTTGTGAATGCTCAGCACTTCTCACATCAAGCACCCAGAAAATGAGAAACACAAATTAGTGACCATCTGAGAAAAGTATGGTTTAAGTAACTGACTCTAGGTCCTGAGAAAAATAGTATATGCTCACGTAATTAAAGACTATATGATAATGCATAGTTAAGATTGCAGGGGCATCCTTAATTCTGGCATTTCCTAACTTATGAGTGCTTGACTTTGTAACCTTAATACACTCGTTTTTAACATGTTTTTGGGTACAGTTTCCTAGGTTTTTTAAAAAGCAAACTGAAAATATGGAAATTCCATCATGTGGCATCATGCTGACATCCACATTTTTCATCAGCAGGGTTGTAAACTTTATATCTCCCACACAGACCTCTGCCACTAGAGCTAACAGTAACAGACAGCAGTACCTGTAAAAATGGGATAATGACACTGACTTCCAGGGGAAAGTGATTTCAGATCTAAAGATGAGAAGCACAATATAGGCACTAGATATTAATTATTATTATTGTATGTTTATTTATGTGAACCAGCACTAGGATGGGACGGGACAGTTTGCCAGTGAGTTTCATGGACATTTGCTGACAGCAGAGAAATTTTGATTCCATTTGAGTCTCTGCAGGGGATTGTGCTCTAGTGGGCATAGACTCTGCTGCCCTTTTCTCTCCAATCTGTCCCTCTCCCAGTCCTGTCTTTTCCCCACCCTGTCTTCTCATCCTGTTCCCATTCTCCTCACCAAGCCAGTTCCAGTCTCCACTTCTCAGACTTCTTATCCCAGTCCTTTTGCTCAGCAAATCCTAGTCTGACTCTCCAGACTTCCCTCTCCCAAACCCAGTTTCTTTGTTGAGCCATTTCCAGTCCTCACCCTCTGCTGGCTCCTCCAATCAATCTCTTTTCCCCACCCTGCCTTCCATTTATCCCCTCCCACACGTTCCCCATTCCTACTGGCTCCCAGTCCCAATTTCTCTTCCCCAGTTTCTCATCCAATATCAGACTCCTCCTTCCTCCCTTCCAGATCCTTGTCCCAGATTCTTATCCCAACAGGTCCCAGTTTTCTCCCTGTCCCCTAACTCCTCATCAAATCTGCATCCCCTCACCAAAACCCCACAGAACACTGGTTCTCTGTCCCAGTTGCCCCCTTGGCTCCTCATCCTATTTCTGTGTCCCCTTACAAGTGCTATTTTCCAGTACTCCCTGGCTCCCCAGCCTGTCCCAGTTGATCCTCACCCCAATTCCCAGTCCCATATTCCTTCTCCCCCACCACCCTCCAATTCCGGCCTCCCTCCATCTTGTCCTTGTCCCAATATATCCTTCCCCACAAACAGAGGTTCAGCTTTTGCCCCATCTACCTTTGCACGAGACAGCTTCCTCCTCCATGCTGACTGGGTCCAGCAGTAGAGTCATTGAGAGCACAGGAAAGACAGGCTCCTAGCTCTCAGTTCAGGTGTCTTGACCCCAACACAGACCACAGATGCAACTGAGAGAATGTCCTGCTCAGACCCAACCTGGAGCTTGCCCAGTATTGAAAGAATCTTTGGAGATTTTAACTGCTCAAACCAAAGAAGCCTCTACTGAACATGTGCAAATGGTGATTTTTTTCAGAGACCAGGTTTAGGGCAGATTTTCATGAAAACGCCAAAACCAACCCAACATCTCTGACATCCCTTGCCACATCTCTGCTACAGACTGGGGACCGTCTGGCTAGGCAGCAGTTTGGCAGGAAAGGACCTGGAGGTTACAGTGGACAAGAAGCTGGATATGAGTCAACTGTGTGCCCTTATTGCAAAGAAGGCTAATAGCATATTGTGCTACATTAGTAGGAGCATTGCCAGCAGATTGAGGGAAATGATTATTCCCCTCTATTCAGCACTGGTGAGGCCTTATTTGGAGTAGTGTGTCCAGTTTTGGGCCCCCCACTACAGGAAGGACATGAACAAATTAGAGAGGGAGTCCAGCAGAGGGCAACAAACATGATTAGGGGGCTGGAGCACATGACTTACGAGGACAAGCTGAGGGAATTAGGCTTGTTTAGTCTGCAGAAGAGAAGACTGAGGGGGGATTTGATAGCAGCCTTTAACTACCTGAAACGGGGTTCCAGGGAGGATGGAACTAGGCTGTTTTCAGTGGTAGTAGAAGGCAGAATTAGGAGCAATGGTCTCAAGTTGCAGTGGGGGAGGACTGGGTTGGATATTAGGAAAACATTTTTCACTAGGGGGGTGATGAAGCACTGGAATGGGTTACCTAGGGAGGTGGTGGAACCTCTATCTTTAGAGGTTTTTAAGGTGTGACTTGACAAAGGCCTGGCTGGGATGATTTAGTTGGGGTTGGTCCTGCTTTGAGCAGGGAGTTGGACTAGGTGACCTTCTGAGGTCCCTGCCAACCCTAATCTTTTATGATTCTATGATTTCAAGTCCCTGGTCCCAAACACTGGGGAAATGGAGCTGCTCAGAGAAAAAGTAACCCTAGTTCACACTAAAATCAACAGGACCCCGATTCAGGAAGGCACAGAAGTATGCGCTTCATTTTAAGCATGTGTTTAAATCTGACTTCTGTGTGTTTCCCTGACTTGAGGCCTAATGGCTGCAGGTGCTCAGCACCCTTGAAAGTCAGGTAATGGGGGCCGATCCAACTCCCACTGAAGGCTCTAATGCAATGTTCTTAAGCAATGTGTTTAAAGTTAGGCCTGTGCTTGAGAACCTTACAATCAGGGATGAATACAATAGTTATTTTTTCCAATCAGTTCAGTAGGATACAGAAGTGCAACAGGGCTGCAGACTTGTTCTTACTGGTTCTTTTCTATGGCATCAGCCTCGCTTTAGTCATCTTTTATCTTTGCATCAAAAGCCCCACATTCCCTCATGGCTGACCACATGGTAAACATTGCCAAATGAGAAGGTTCTCGTTTACACTGAAGTAAAACCTGGCGAAACTATGCTGACTTCATTGGAGCTACCCTAGATTTGCATTGGTGTACCTGAAACCAGAATCTAACTCCTGGACTCTGAGGGGCAAAGACTATCTCATACCATTAATTTTTAGGCAGTACTCCCATGCTGAGGGGAACCTCTGCCTAAAAAATGGTGGTATAACACAGCCCTGGAGAGATGGCAGAATGGAAGATTTATGACAGCTTGTTATGGCACTTGAATAATTCAGATGTTTGCATGGAAGGACAGGTTTGTAATAACTTTGTTGAATTGTATGGAATTATAATAGCCCAAAATCTTTATTTGATTTTCTTTATGTTCTGCTCATTTACGTCTTTCTATATCATGAAACACATGATTGTTAGACATAATCAAACAGGTTGTCCCGGGGCTGGATTGGGGAGACGGCCCCCTTTATTGCCTGCTCGTTCCACCTCCATGCCGGGAGTGAGCAACAAGGGGTTACTTTACAATTCTTTTATCCATAATAGTATGTAAATATATACATTTCAGCAACTCCCCATAGACCCTTATTTGGTTACACTGACACCTATAAAATGAATATTCACAACCACATAATGAATATAATTATACACGCCCCTGTTTGTTTACAAGATTACCATACCGAGGTCAGGCACATCACCTTAAAACCTATAAATTTTATGCTAACATTCTTTGAAGTAGAGGCATACCAGGTGGAGAAGAAAAACAAAGTTTTCTTCCCACCAAAGCCTTATGCAGTAATAGTAATTAGCCCTATTCCCAGCAGATGGCCAGGGAAGAAAAGAAAAGGGATAACAAACTCTAACTAAAATTTACCCCAATTAGTGGAAACAAGGTTTGGCCTTGCCTTGAACCCATTTCCTGTAGTTAGGCCCGACTACCTGTCCAGCTTTTAACTCTTTACTCTCCTACAGTGATCAGGGCTTCCAAAAGAGAGGAATCAAGGCCCTGATTCAGTAAAGTACTTAAGAATGTGCTTAACTTTAAAGATGTGAATAATCTCTTTGAAATCCAAAGGGCTATGCACATGCTTAAAGTTAAACACAGTCATAGGAACCTTGCTGAATGTGGGCCTTAATGGGAAAGCACAGTCTTACAAACATGTTTCTTTAAAAATCTACTATCTAAAGTGCTATCTTTAATATGATGGATGAAAATCAAATGTGAATGTATAAAAACAATACCATACGTTGTTTCCAAAGAGTCTCAAAATGTAGTGATTGTTTGTAGTGTAGATATAAATTTCATCTAATGCCTCTGTCTGTGCATGCATACATACAGCAGTTCTTTCTTATGCAGCACTGAAGACAGCTGTTGAATCCATTAAGATTACAAACATGGATCAGTAAATTTCCAATCTGAAACTAACGTTTTTAGCAAATAAAAGATTGATAGTATCCATTTATTTTTCTCTTTACTCAATTGCTTGAGCCTAGAGGATTAATTTAGAAGACCAGGTAAGTGTCAGGTAATGTTCCCATCATAATAAACCATAGTGTGAATAAAACTACATCCCAAGATTTCTGAATATCCACAACCCGCTCCCATACCAACTACAGCTTTTTTCCCCCTGCACTAATCAGCGAAAACGTAATGAGAATGTTCTCTTGTTAGGGCAGTTTTGCACAGCTTGAGTAAATTGGAATGAAGGAAATGCTGCAATCATTCAAACCATTCATTTTTAGGAGATGTTGTTCTCCTTCTCCTCCCCTACTGATCCTTTTAAACTCTTTCATAAAGTACTTTTCCATTTGTCTTCCCCTCTCCTTTCCTATACTCTCTACACCTGGACATATTTGTGGTGTCATTGATGGTAGCCTGAGAAACACAGAAAAGCAAGGACTTACCAGATAAGTGGAAAGCACTTGCTTTTTAATCTATAGCTCTATCCACACTACGTGTACAACCAGGGCTTTGTAACTAGATTGTGACCCTCTCATCTATCCTGATGGGGATAAGATTGCTGTTTGGAAGGCCAGACAGAAAATGTTGCAGTAGTTAAGAGGAAATGGCAAGGCCCTGGAAGAGAATTTTAGCTGTATGGATAGAGAGAATGCAAATGTTGTGGAAGTGGAAACAGAAGATTTGGACATAACCTAGCTGCGTGAGTTCAGAGGCACCACTTGAGCAGACTATTTAGGCATATGCTAAATCCACCTCTTCGCAGCAAAGAAGTTAAATATGTGCTTAACATTAAACACATGAGGAAGTGCTTTGCTGAAGGCGGATAGATAAAAGATTCAGTCTGATAGAGGGCAGAAGCAAAACTGACATCCAAATTATAAGCCTGGGTGACTGGAAGGTGATGTTATAGACAGAAAGAGGGCTTTGTCACAGCTTGATAATGGAGTTGGTTGTGTTTGTTAAGAAGGAAATACACAGCTGCGTGTTACTAAAGTACTGCTGGTAGAAGAGCCCATGGCATCTCACAACCTCTCCTGGTGGGCACGGAAGGAAATGGAAAAGAATAGATCTCTGCGTGACTTAAAGGTGAGAGCCCTGCTGGGTGGAGGGAAAGGACCCATCACCAATCGCTGTGTCCTGTCTGAGAAGAATGAATGGAGCCACTGTAATGCTGAGCCAACTACTCCAGCTGTATCCTGAGTCAGCAGTATCTTGCGATCAATGCTGCCAAAAGCTACAGAGTGATTGTACGTTATGTATTAATTTAGGTATTATTTGTATTGTTATAGTAACTAGGAACTTTATTAATGAACCGGGATCCCATTGTACTAAGTACCGTACAAACACAGAACAAAACGACAGTCCTTGCCGCCAAAATCCTACAATTTAGCAGTGTTGTCACTGTGGCTGTGCATCATCAATGCCTCCACCACCCACCAGTGGTGGCGGCAGATAGGGTATGTATAGCTACATGCCATGGTGAAAAGTCTGCTGCATCTACCCTGTGGTGCGTACCTACTTGTATCAGTGAAAGGCTCTGGCATGGAATGCTAAAGTGCAGTGTATTGCTCAGCCCATAGGTGGCACAAAGTGTAAAGCTAACCTTAGCCAGGGCACAGCACTAAAGGATTTCATGATGAACACATCTGGTGTGTATAAGCAAGCTTTGTAGCCAGTTAGGATGACCAGATGTCCCGATTTTAGAGGTACAGTCCCGATATTTGGAGCTTTTTCTTATATTACTCCCCTACCTTCCTGTCTCAATTTTTCACACTGGCTATCTGGTCACCCTTTAGCCAGTCCATGTCTGGTACAGAAGTATATGACAGCTCCCCACTGCCAGAACCTTTCACTGTGGCTGAGTCTTCCCGCCCTGCCCAAGCCTTTCACCACTGTTGGAGTCTTCCCCTAGGGTGAGGGAAGACTCCAGCAACGGGGAGGCAGCGGGACACTACACTGCTAAAAGTAGCCGTGTAGACAGGGAGGCAGGGCTTGGGCAAATGGAGAGCTGTGTAGGTTATATACTTGGATACATACTCACAGATTTCAGGTGTGTCTTACTCACCTAAGCTGTGCCTCACCATCTACACCACTATTTATACCCATGTTAGGGCAGGCTACCCAAGTGTATACTCTGCATGCCGCCAAAAGAAGCATGCACTGTGGATGTATCTTCTGTCTCCCACCATTCCCTCTTTGTACTGCTCCTTTCACCACTACCCACTGCATTATGCTTCCTGCCCCTGGACCAAATGAGCCAGTAACTGAGTGAAATGACTCGAACCCCAATTTCTGCAGCACTAATATAGAGCACTTCAGAGACTGAGGTTTTAGTCCATTTTACTGCACTGCCAGCACATTCAGAATGGAACAGTAGATGAGTAGAATGCAAGAAGCAAAGGCATGCTACAGGGGAAAATGGAATAAGTATGACTGTGTAGAATCGCTGATATTGTTACGGCCCCAAGGGGGTGGGGTGGTGCTGGCTATTGAGATCAAAGAGTCACCCTTTACACAGGAATGCAGAGTTCTGAATGCTGATCAGGAGTGAGAGCTCCCTGACAGTTTGAATGCTGTTAGGTGTTGTACAATTTAAAATCAAACAACTTATGTGTTAACACAAACTCTTCTCATGTTAATGTGGAGAACATCATATGTACTTGGTACCACAGTGTACAACTGCTTGTAAATGACTCGCATCTTATATGAGTCACTTGTAGTTGTGTGTATGGAAACCCTGCTTGTCTTCAGCCTAATAACTTGGATTAAACACATAAAGTGCTGCAATACTGTGTGTAAAAAGGTATAAGCCAAGAGATTTTTTTCCTTTCATAAATAATTGTTAACTGAAAACAAGTTAGCAAGACCCTTGAAGTGACTGTAAGAGATGTAATTGAAATATCACATTGGTAGCATAGCACTTAGGATCTTTTACATGGACACCTACGGGGTAAATTATCAAAGTAGCGTGTGGGAGGTATACTCACACGTACAAACATTTTGCTATTTGTGAGCAGGACTTGTGTATGTATTTCCCCCCACTGATCACACTACTTTGAAAGCGTATTCAGTAATTCTGCTTGCAGAGATAATTTAAATCTAAAATAATAACTTAGCTCTTAGATAGCCCTTTTCATCAGTAGATCACAAAATGCTTCACAAGCTTTTAATGTATTTATCCTCACAACATTCCCTGTGAGTTAGGAAATTATTATTATCCTCATTTTTTACAGACCATATTGAGGACCAGATTCTGTACTGACTTACACCTTCTGCAACTCTATTAATTGCAGGGACTTCAGAGGGTATAAATCACTGCAAAATTTGACCCTGATGTACTTCATTGTTTGTTCTGATTTAGGATCTAGTCCTACAGTCCTTTCTCAGGCAAAATCTTCATCCAAATTGCTTTTGTATGTGTTAATTTCTGTCAGCTGCATATGGAGGTGACAGCTCAAAAATGCATGCACAGTTATTTGCACTTGCACAAAAGAGGCTTGTGTATGGACATTTGGCCCTATACATTTACCTAATTGATACTGCTGGACTCTCCTCACTGATTCATAAAGACAGTAGGACATAGGAGCTAACCTTGTCCCTGTTTTACCATTAGGGATTTACCCGAGTTTCACGACAGGGACCCTGTGGTCCCATTTGACCTGCTTTGTGCTCCTTTCTGGCAGATCTGCTCATCTGTGGATTCCCCTTGTATAGAGGAAATCCCCAAGTGACAAAGTAAACACCTCATGCACCCTTATTGGCCCCCAGTACAGGGGGCATTCCTATAGCAGAGGCTGAAATGTTCCCCAGTTAGCATGAGGATAGAGGAGCCACCATTGTTCCCCACTACTAGATATGCCAGGCCTGTCCTGACTGTACCTGAGGAGTTTGTAATGGGGCACATCTATATACCTATCAGATTTTCTCGTAATTTAGGGAAAAGCATAAACTGAGTTTTGTATTTGAATTATGCTACCCCAGTGTTCTTCCATCAGAAATCTAATGCTGATCTCAGTCTACACCAGAAAGGTGATAAGGAACTCTGAACTGAAAAATGAGTAGGGTGCAGCACCACCACCTCTTCCATCACAGTCTGCTAAAGCTCCCACTCTAGTTCTTTGGTTTCTGCAAATAATCCTCCACAGACCGAGGGAAGGCCTTTCTTGATATTCCTGTTACCTCTGCAATTAAAGTCATGCTAAGAAGAAAAAACCCTTACAATCAGGCCTTCTTTATACATCGTAAAGAAGCAAAAAATGACACAATCCATTTTTGTTCTTTAAATGCAAGTCCCCATGTTTGCCTTCCCTATTGCATATATGAATTATAATAATGTGATTTTTTGTGGTATTAAAATATAGGGCCTGATTCTCATTTACACAAAGGCCAGTTTACACCACTCTGGTGGTGTCAATGAAAACCAGGCCCATAATCTGCACTCTATCTTCCAGTTCACCATATATCAGATGCAGATGGAACTCAGGCCTGTCTTGTCAGGATGTGTAGTTTGGAAGTCTATGGTCTGCACATTCAGTGTGGACTTTATCTAGAGACTGAGATTTTACACAAACATTGAGAAGGTGAATGGGATAGAGAAGAGTCTGGAATATGAGTGACCATTTATAATACTATTAATACCAAAATGACAACATTGCAATGATTCTTGAAAGATATGCCATGCAAGGTGCCACCAGAAAGCTTATAATTTGCTAAGTGTGATAATATTGTTTATGTGTACGCATCATCTTTGTATTATAAGTTATGGATATGTGTGATATATCTGTATCCAAAAACTTGTGCTATGTTACATCTCCCAGGCAGATTAACAATCAGCACTGTCTAGCCGGCTTGGTGACTCATCAAGGGCCATCCGCTATACAATAAGCCCAGGGACAGAAGCCAGGGGCGATATGTATGAGTCATCAGGACATGTAGGGACATGCCTGTAGCCAGACCCTCTAAGAGTTTTTCTCTGCCATGTGCTGTGAGCTTGTATTTGAAACACAAGATGTACAAGCCACATTGGCAGAGACAATAAAATGCAGCTTCCCCCATCTCCATTTTGTCTTCATTCCTGCTTCTTACCTCTGGATCAGTATCTCTACAATTGAAGCTTTGAAGCAAAGAACTGACAGACACATCTAGGTACTGGATGTACACCAGAGGAACTTTGCAAGCCACCAAACTCACCAGGCTGCTGAGAATCTGATATATATAAGAACTTTGAAGTCATCTGTATGTATCTAATTGCTTTGACCATTTTGCTTGTTTGTTTCCTTTTATAATAAACCTTTAGTTTTAGATTTTAAAGGATTAGCTGGCAGCATGATATTTTGGGTAAGATCCAAACTGATATTGATCGGAGTAATATGGCTGACCCTTTGGGGATCAGGAGAACATTTTGGTAAAGTGACTAGAGTTTTACAAATAACTTATCTTTTCACTGGAGCTAGTGGCTGATTGGGAGCCAGATACTGAAATGCAATAAAGGGGGCTGTGTATTTCTTTTGGGGGGTTTCTTGATAACCAGTATGGGGAATCAAGAGCACTCTGTAACTGGTTGGTGAATTTAACTTCAGTGTTACCCACCAGTTCTGGGAGAACCTGCTCTCCTTTTGCAGCCTGCCCTGACTGGCATTTTCAGGTAGGCTACCCTAGGCACATATGGGTCATAGTTGGGTGGTGGATCTGAGTCTGGCATAACCATATGTGGAGAGTAATATAGGAGATGTGTTCTCTGGCCTTTGCCAGGAAGGTTGGGGAAAAGATGGTCTCTTCCACCCTCTAATTAGCAGTCAAGTTTGCAGTTCAATAATCAGCATATAGAGCTTCTTCTGAGATAATGGGACTCTATTCTTGACATGGTAAACTAAATAAGGTGGATGGCCAGTGGTAATCAGGGGGATGAAGGTTGGTGTTGGAACTTCAGCAGAGGATTTGTCTTCACTGATAATTTAAGTTGGGGTCAATTGTGAGTTTTCCCCTTAACACACCTCAGTCATGCTGTAAGTACGCTGCATAGAAAGACAGCCACCATGTCCTGAGGTACAGGGCAGACCCCAAGTTAGCTTATCTTGCATTTCACTACCCCCATGATGAAAATGAGAATGTGATTAAAACTAAGCATGTCATTAAAACTCGGCAACATGTGGAAATCAAAGATATACCACACCAGAATAACATTGAGAATTCTCAAGTCAAATGTAATCTCAGTGCTAATGTATGGCTGCAAGACATGGAGATCTATTAAAATGTTAGACAGAAAACTAGACGCCTGTGAAAATAACTGTCTATGAAAGATTTCTGGGCTCTGATTGGAGAGACTTCATCTGCAATGAAGAGATCTGAGAAATCAGCCATGTGCCACTTGGTTCCACCAGACTCAGAACTGGCTGTTTTTGGAGCATGTACTCCAGATGCCAACAGACAGACTATCGCATGAAGCTATCAAGTGGAAATTAATTGGTATTAGAAAATGAGTATGCACAAGAGAAGCCTTAAGAAGAACCCTTAGCAGGGAGTGCAGAACAGTCAGTCTCAACACCACAGATCAAATGGAAGCAGTAGCAAATGACACAGAGGAATGGAGGAGACTGAAAACCCACCTGTGCGCCAACACTGGCACAGGAAGGATGTAACCATAAAGGCATCGCTGGACTGGGACCTTACACTGGTGTAACTGAGAGAAGAGTTTGGCCCATTATTTACCTATGTCTACTACCATAACTCTCCCCTAAATATCAGCTCACATGCACACTTATGGAATACCACGGAAGTCAATGCAAACCAGGTGTGGATATTTGAAGACAGACTATAGCTCACATTTTTTTTTCTATTAGTGTATTAGTATTTAGCGGTTATGGTGAACAGGAAAGGTATTATTTAAATTCAAATTTGTTATTATTTATTTGGATTGTAGTAACAGCTACAAGGCCACAGTGTTAGGCACTGTACAATGTAGTAAATTAAGATATTTTTGCCTTGCAGGACAGAATTTGGCCCACAAACTTCAGAACTTAATCTAGATCCAGATAAGCAAACAATTTTCATAAAGTTTGTCATAGAAAGGAATCCTTAAAAATAAACTTTTACTTTGAGCAGTATTGAATTAAAATCATAAATCAGTAGGGAGGAACAATTTGGAGAGAGTGTAAGTATTTTAAGGGCCCGTTTCAGCTATTTTACAAAATTACGGGTACATTGAGTTTTTCTGACAATACTGTTAGTAAGTATTCTCACAGCAGGCTTAAGAATTGGTTGAATCATTTTGTAACTATATCTACTGCCATCCAGAGGTAATTGACAAAAGTTTGGAGAGTAAATCTAAGCTAGTGGACTGTTACCAGAGAGGGGAAAAGAATGAACATGAATAGTATGATTTATACCAAGAAAAGCCCTATATTGTATAGCAACCTTCAAGTTGTGACACAACCCAACACCAGCAAAGAAGTTCAAGGCTAAGCTATACAATCCCTTTCTTCTCTTCCTCTTTGAGGATAAACATTTTAAAACACGAGAAAACAAACACTGACATCTTATCATCTTATCTCTTCTTGATTGTTGACCCTTGACCTGATCTTGGAGCGTCTATAATTTTGGGTAAAATAATAATGGAAGTTATTGAATCTGTAACATCAAGTAGAAGAACCAACATATACATATTAAAAATAGGCTTGGTTAAAGGTCTTAAGTATTAAGTGTTAAGGGCTTACAGTGAGGCCTAGAAGTTACTAATACATATCTTGTTATAGTTTAGCAATGCGCTTTGTGATAAATAGGTAAACCATAAACAGATGGTAGCATCTTAGGGGCTTTTTGCAGTAAGAGCTAACCACACTGACATATCAAAACTACTGGGAAAGGGACTGAGGCAAATGATTTGGTTAACAATTGGAAATGTATTACAGTCAAGCAGAATAACACATATGGACAACCGGAACCCTAAAATTGGTCTCCCAAAATTCCAAATATAAATAGGAACTGAGACTTGATCAGATATGGTTCTGGATGCTTGTGGGTGGGATGGGAAAAGGTATATAAAAGGTTGTCAAACCCATTTCTAGTCGGAACACTGTGGTGATAATAGTGGCATTCTGTGACATTTTTAGCGAGGCATACGATTAGCTATGAAGTGGCATACCCTATGCAGTGTGATCTCGCACTACACCATTTTGTTTGGGGGCCAGATGGAATCATCCCGCAGGCACAGCCAGACCTGGAGCACGTAAAATGATCACCTTTTCAAAAGGCAAAAGCAGGCCACAGGCAGGAGCCCCTCCCCCTCTGTGTCACTGCCCCTTCTCCTGCTCCTCCTCTTCCCCATGAAGCCCTGCCCCATCTCTTTCCCTGAGGTGCCGCTGCCTGGCCAGGCCAGAAGCTGGAGTCGAGCCATGGTAAGAGCCCGGGCAGGGGGCTGGGGTGCCCAAGAGCAGCCCCCAACTCCTGTCTCAACCCCCTAGGGTGTGCTGCCCAGAGCAGGAGGAGGGTCTGGGCCTCCAGGGCTCCCCACAGCCGCAGGCTCCCTGGGCAGCTCTTATCACAGCCTGCTTTGGTTTCCGGCCTGGCCAGGATGCAGGACCCTGGGGGGAAGAAAAGTAGGAATGGGACTTTATGGCCAGGGGGGACTAAGGCCCACCTCAGCCACCCACACCGGAAAGAAACTGGAGCAGCCCCCAATCCTCAGGCAAGAAACGGGAGCAGCACCACAGAGAACGTAGGACAAATTCTGTCCTGGAGTCATTCAGGCTGCGACTCGAACTTTGTATTTTGGGACTCTCTGGCCCAATTCAGGACAGAAGCCCCCTAGGGCATGCCAGGCATTCCTGGCATATACTAATTCACCATTCCTGGCACACTACAGGGTCATAAGAAAGCAGAAGCCTGGAGTGTCACCTCCTTCTATGATGTACTCCACCTACTTTGTTTCATCTTAATCTCCACTGGCTTCCCTCTGGTTGTAAATATGTCAACACTGGGGAACTGCTTTATTTTGTACCAACCTAAGTTGTAAGAGTGCACAATGCAACGCGGAGGTGCTAAAGGGTGCTTTACTATACTTATACGTTCCTCTATTTCTCTTGCTTTTCTATAATTTCTTGTCTCAAAGTAAAAACTTCATATCTCTACATGTGTTTTCAGTTTCACCCGTCCCTTAATTAATAATATCTTACGTAGCCAGAAGTGTAAAGAACATGTTACCTGTGACTGGTGCGCTTTGCTCCCAAGATTAATCCCAGTCTACAACCTAGATGTTGTAGCTCTTCTGGAGTTCAACCCAGTACACTGCTGAATGCCTCCTACAAGGTGCTGAGCATCCTCAAATCCCATTGAAAACAGTGGGAACTGAGGGCATTCAGTACCTTCCAAGACTGGGGCCACAGTGGACCAAACTTTCAAATATGGGGGCCGCAGGGTGACCAGTTTTGCATGTGCATGTTCATTTCAACATCTAGATTCTCAGATATCTAGTTTAGATGCCTAATTGCCAAATGGGTGCCCAAATCTAAAACCTGGAGTTGATATGTGAAATCAGACTGGGATTTTCAAAGCGATGTAAAGGAGTTTAATGCCCAACTCCGGATTACTTTCAATGAGAATTGGGTGCCTAACCCCATTAGGTCTGGTGAAAATCCCAGCCTCAGTGACTAAAAAACCACTGCAATATGTCAGTATAACAAAGTGTATTTAAAAACTATTATTACACTTTTCATGTCTATAGCACTTTCCAATCTGCATATTTTTTATGTCTACATGTAACACAGAGTTTTGTACAGAGGCCCAGATATATATCTTGGTGATGGGTGAGTAGAAATGTATAGACCGGAATCACCATAGCATCTAAATACTGTCTGAGGATCCTAGAGCATTTAGCAAACAATAATGAAGTAAGCTCCACAATAGTCTGTGAAGCGAGTATTATTATTCACATTTTATTGATGGGGAAACTCAAGCAGAGAGGTCCAGGCCAAATGCTATAAAATGTCCATTAATTTTGAAGGCTTCCAATTGGGGGTGCCCAACTTAAGATACCAAGACCTGATTTTCATAAGTGCTGAACATTCACAACTCCAGTTGCAGTCAATAGGTGCTATGAGTGCTCAGCACCTCTGAAAATTAGACCTAGGTTTCTAAATTTGGGCTCCCAAAAACTGAGGCACCTAAAATTAGTAGGTACTTTTGAAAATTTGGGCCTAAATAACTTGCCCAAGAAGTCTATACAGTTGTCATGAAATATGGAGCACACTGAGATTAGAATCCACAGCTCTTAACTGCCATTTCCATGCTTCAACCACAAGATCATCTGTCCCTCTTTTATAAAAAGCCAGATTCTTCCCTTGGATGTGGATGGGCTCCTACTCACTGTAAAGGGAGTCGTGTTTCTTTGTTTTTATGTTATGACCTTAAAATTAAAGTACGGTTGTGGTTTAAAAAATGACCATCTCTAAAAATTACATCTCGTTGTTTCATATTTTCCCGGGCCTTCACCAGTGACTTCCACTCTCAAATTTTGTTTGGTTTACAAATCCATTCAAGCATCTTTCCAACAGCAATGACTGCACTCACATCCTGCTATCACAAAATCAAACTTTTTTCCTCTCTGCATTATCACTATCTACACCGATAAAGATTCTGGAATCAGAGCTTTAATAACAAGTAATTTTAGTTGATGATACCTGAGGGAGAGTAAAATATAGCTTACTCTTCAGTTCCATTATTCAGGTTCCTCAGTGCTTGCAGCATTCAAAGTTTGGTTTTGGCAGTAAATTAAGCAGATATATAATCCACACAAGGGGAGCAGGTACGTACAGTTTTAAGGAATTGCAATATAAATATGTTTATTGGATGCTGACATCATTGAAGTCTAAGATCCCACTGAAGTCACAGGAAATTTTGCCATGATTTAGCATGTCATGCTAGCATAGCATGTTGATTATCTAAAATCTATTAGCATGTCATGTTAGCATAGCATGTTGATTATCTAAAAGTTTCAAGCAGTTCCTTTAGAGCCTTTGTGTAAATACATATTTAGATCATTTTTAAAACTCGTATTATTACCAAACCATGGGGTAGTATTACTTCCACAAAAGATTGTTAAAACACTTTTAGACGTATTTGTGCCACAACTTCAAAGTTCCGTATAATTTGCTGCACGTGTCATTTCTTTTTAAATAGGAAAATTCCTTGTTAAAGTGTCTACAAGTCACCACAAGTTTTATAATGGTTATTGTATAATCATGTATTCAGAGACTTACAAAACCGAATCAGTTCTTTGGCTTTGACAAAGACACAGCACTAACCAGAGGGAAAATGAAAAAGAGGCTGTAAAGCTCCCCTTTTCACCCCTGAGGTGTGTGCAAAGTCTGCCCCCCAGCATAAGTTACATTGGCTACCAACAATCACAAGGGGCTGAAACGAACATCAGAGGAACATGAGACACAGGTAATCACCAGCAATAGCCTTGTTGCTCCAGCAATGAAGTCACACCAGGGTAAAACTGGTACAATGCAGTGCATAAGCAAGCATATTGACTTCACTAGATACTACTCAGAGAAGATAGGAGTGCTGAAATTAAATCCTAAATAGGAATTACCAAAATTTGAATATTTGCCTTCTGGATTTCATTTTAATTTTTTTTCCCAAACTGATTCTTGCTACCATTCCAAAAAGCAGGCCAACTGCACTGGCATGCTTTCAGTGCTCTGTGCTGTTCCAGCAATACAAAGCAGCCATAAACGCTATTATGTCAGTTTTATTATGAACCGCTTTGTGTCACTGGAGCAGCACAAAAGATAGTGCATCACTGACTCTGCTCCAGTGTTTAATACTTTACAGCATTAGTAAAACAGATGAAGATAAAACATGGAAATGGAACTTTCTTATGCAGTACACAAGGGTAAATATTTCTCACATTTCTGACATAGTGCCCACGAGATTTCAAAAAGATGAGTACAACTGTCTTCAAAGTCACCTCAATCTGTAATTCTGGCTGAAAACATCTGCTGTCCAGGGAAGTGAACAAAATGTAATATGTAATATAGTGCCTTCTTGTGGTAACTAAGAAAATTGTCCAGAGAGGTTGATCTGTTTTTAAACACTGAGGGCATTTCCTATGTCAGTGGATCGCATATCTTATATGTGAGCCTGTCAGGTGGTATTCAGGTTGATTTAAAAAGAAAAAAAATCCATCATAATTATACAGTGCCTCTAATAATTTCCATTGTCTGTCTTCTGTTTCTTCTATGTATTTTCTGAGAACATAAGATAAAAACTCTAATCTTCAGTGGCAGTATGTAGACATTTCCATTGTCCACTACTCACTTTCACAACAGCATGACAGAAAGGTGAAAGACAAATCTGAGCTACCTATCACCAGTTTGAACAGTTGCATGTCAGCAGTAGCTGTTTTAAAAGGAGATTAAGGAGAATGATCAGGCACTGCCTTTTAATACGAGCAGAGGAGTTTCCTCTAGTCTAGTTCATGTATACTGTGATTTATTTCAGATGTTCCTTCCCTCCCCCTCACCGCCCTCATTTTGGATCCTGACATAGAGGTTAGCTGTTTAGGACCAAAGCCTGCTCTGTTACAAGATTGCAAGTCCCTTTAAATGGAATGGAAATCTTACGTGTGTAACTCAGAAGAATTTGGCCACAAGTGAATACTATGGGCCCAGTATAGATAGATAGATAATGTTTTTTCTCGGATACGTGGAATTAAAGTATTCAAAATTAAACAGGAGAAGACATAGAAATCTTGTGTATCTTTAGGGAGAAATGCTTTGACAAAGTTTGATAAACCCTTTTAGAGACACAGGGCGAAAGGAGGGAATGTGTATGTGATGCCAGGTCAGCACCTAGCAGAGCAGGTACTCAGGAAAGCAAAGCATGTGGCAGACAGCTGCAGCCCAAAGAATGTAATGACTGTGTAGGGTCCAGGGCAGACCAAGGCAGAACAGGAGGGCCCCAGCTCCCCAGCCTCCAAAATAACATTTCCAAGTAGCCTGACGGCAGTCTAAGCCCAACCCCCACGTTTCTCAGCACCCCTGGCACTTGGCAGCCACCACAAAGGGGGATTTGGGCTTGGTCTCCCTGTCACCCAGTGGGGCCCAGGAAGACTACAGGCCCCAGCATGCAAAGCTCTACCAGCCAGCCCAGGCTGCCAGCTGCGTGCGCAGCTTGTGTATCCCATAATGCACTGCTTCATCCCGCCGACCCATCGGGGACCACAGGTGACTCCCAACACGCATCTAGAATAGGCAGACGGACTACAAATCCCAGCAGGCAATAAACAATATTGGCCTCAGTAGCCTGCCGTAGAGCCTACTCAGCTCCCAGGAGGCAAGGCTGCACCGTGACCCCTGCAGGAGCCGGGGCATTCTGGGAGTTGTGGTTCTCAGTGGCCCGTAGCCGGGGCCCGGAACCGGAACCTTACCTTTCCTCCTTCCGGCAAGCCGTGCGGCACGCGGGGCAGCGGCGCTCCGGCAGCCGTTGGGTGGCCGGCCGGGGGTCTCGCGGCCATGGCTGCGCTGCGCGTGGAGGAGCTGCTGGCTCGCGCGGAGCAGCGGGAGGCGGAGCCGCAGCGGAGCGTGGCGGTGGAGAAGGAGCTGGAGCTGGAGTTCGACCTGGGCAACCTGCTGGCGCTGGACCGGAACCCGCCGCCCTCGGCGCCGCGCGCCGCCGGGGCCCAGCACGAGAGCCGGCTGCGCGCGCTGGCCCGGGGCAACACGCAGCTGCTGGTGGCCCAGCTGTGGGGGCTGCCGGCGGGGCGCGCCGAGGGGGCGGCGGGGCCGCTGGTGGCGCAGCTGCCCGAGCCCTCCTACCGCCTGCCCCGGGAGAAGCCGCCGCCCCGGCCGCGGCCGCCCACCCGCTGGGAGCAGTTCGCGCGGCTGAAGGGCATCCGGCGGCGGAAGCGCACGTCGCTGGTGTGGGACGAGGCGGCCAAGCAGTGGCGGCGGCGCTGGGGCTACGGGCGGGCCGGCGGGGACCCCGCCCGCGACTGGCTCATCGAGGTGCCGGCCGGCGCCGACCCCGCCGAGGACCAGTTCGCCAAGCGGCTCCGCGACAAGCGCGAGCGGGTGGCGCGCAACGAGCTCAACCGCCTGCGCAACATCGCCCGCGGCGCCCTGCCCGCCCGCGGCCTCCACCCCACCGGCCACCAGGGCCGCGCCGAGCTGGGCCGCGCCGCGCAGGTGGCCCGCGTCTCCACCGCCTCCCTGGGCCGCTTCCAGCCCCGGCTGCCCAAGGAGCCGGCCGCGCCCCCCGCCCGGGGCGGCAAGAAGCGGCGCTTCGAGCCGCTGCTCGGCGACCTGGCGGCCGAGAGGAGCCGGCAGCTGGAGCTGCTCCGCGGCCTGGGCAGCAAGAAGCCGCCGCTCGACCTGACCCGCGCCGTCAACAAGCAGCTGCGCGAGGAGGACGCCGAGGCGGCCAAGGGCAGGAAGCGCGGGCAGCGGGGCAAGCGGGGCCGGCAGCGCCCGGGAGCCGGCAAGGGCAAGGGCAAGAAAGGCGGGGCCCGGCGGCCGCAGAAGCAGCGCCCGGCGGGGAGGAAGAGGAGCTGAGCTCGGCGCGGGACTCCCCGGCGGTCACTCGGGCCGGGCCGCAGGGACATGGTGGCTGCTGCGGCCTCTGGAGGACACTGAGCTTGGTGGGAGGCCTTCGGGGAGCTCGCGGGACACGGAGCTGGAGCCGCCACCCGTGCGGAGGGGCTGCGTGGATTGCCTTGGGCGGACTGCTGCTGCTGGGGGCTTGTTCCTCTGCCCTAGGACACCTAGGGCGGGGGAGCCCCTCCCCTATTTATCAATAAAACGTGCCTTTCTCTAGCTGTCTGCATTTAGCTCTTCACTGATAGGGGTCAGTTAATGGCATGGGAGAGGTGGGGCTGTGACAGGAGCCCCTAATAACTTGCAGCATTTGAGCTGAGTTCCTTTAGGAGACTAAAAGATGGAGCTGTATAGCCAGGTAGTGCTTCAACAGGTCCTGGTGCCTACACCGGAAAGATTGGGCTCTGCTTTCAAGAGAATGCGGCAGTAAATCAGCATCTCATCGAGCTAGACGGAATTGGGGAAGTGGAATTCCAAGTAAGACAGGACATAAGGGTTCATCTCAACTCCTTTTCCCTGAATGGTAGAATTTGGATAAGAAGGGATCTGTCTATTTAAAATAGCATGTGTACTCAATTGTACTGCTACCATACTGTGGTTTTGACTGAAAGGAGTGCTTCCTTTTTTGATTTGGACTATGGAGAAATTGTACACCTTTACCTAGCTGTAGAGCTACTCTAGAGAAATGTAGGCAATATTTTGAAGGTGATCTGTCAAAAAATTTGACACATGGTCTTAAAGTGTGTGTGGAGGTTTCTGCTGGTTTAGCCTTTTTAGAAACAGAAATATTCATGTCTGGTTTCTGTGGGCAAGGGGAATTGTGAAATTTAACACCTTTATAAGTTGAAAAGGTGAATCTCTTAACAAAAGCACCTCTTTTTATCCTGAATGTTCTTTAGATGTTATGTGAAATAGCTTTTTTTAAAGCTATATTTTTTACCAAACAATTACAAAATACTTACCCTTCAACTTTCACTCGACTCTTGTTACCATTAGTCTTAGAAATCTGACAGTAGATGCATTTTAGTGATTTTTTTTAAGGCAGAAAAAAATCCTTTAAAAACATCGTTTCCTTTATCATAGAGAGAGAGACTTAAACAAGCCCACTATTGCTTTTCCTTTTGAAAGTAGAGATGGTCCTAAACCAAATTCTTCAGATCAGTGTTTGCTGTTTGAATTTTGTAGGCTTGTTTATGCTACTAAATTATGGCCTTGTAGGGAACTATTTTCTGATATGTGGGGAGTTAAGTGATACCTCATCTAAACATTAAAATGTAATAGGAACTCTGGTTCCCACAACTTCATGTAGGAATGCCACTTGTTTTTTTATGAATTCAGTCTTTAATGGAAAAATCAAGTGAGCTCATACTAGAAGGGTTTACATACTTTAAAAGATCTGAGAAGTTGTTAATCCTAAAATTAAATTCTCATTTCACTTAGAATACAAGCCAGTCAGAAGCTGCTAAGAAAAGCTGGATCTATGTGAAAGTACTGTAGGTGAGAAAAAGAAAAAGACTTGGGGTTGGAGGGAGCTGAAGGATTGGGGTTGGATGACACTGAGACTTGAAGGCTGGAATAATGGAGTATCTTCTGCATGTAACTTCTGTAAACATTACATATACATAATGGATTTCCTTTAAGTGCCATCTCATTCTGGTGTCAGGTGGGTGAAATAGTATCACTGCTTTCCAACTTGCCACCTGTTGTAGAGTTCATTTGGACATAGTCACTGAAGCCAACCCATTGGACATTAGGTAAGTCAGCAGTGCAGGAGAAGGATGCACTTGCAGCCATGTAAAAGGGAATACTATTTCAAATCCAGGTTTAAACCTCTAGTGCATTTGATAGGCTATGCCACCAGGGGTTGTACAACAGCCAGAATGCAACAGATCTTAAGACAGTCACAAAATTTTGGAGGGATGATATAGTCATTAATTATTAGCACTATAAAGCTTAAATGCTCAAGGTATGTATCCCTAAGAGGCTATATTAAGAAAAAATAAGGAGTGGGACCTTCCATTGCTGCTGATAGTCATGATAAATAGTGTTTCAATGACTGAAGATTTCAGAAATAAGTGGGAGAAATATTAAGGTCTCTTTCCTTTTCTCTCCACCCCCCATAGATGTTTTGTCTGAAAGCCTTAATACACATAATTAAAAGACGTGTTTTTTTCCAAATCATTACTGATGTAATTGTGAGGTGATAAGATGAGAGCACCTTTTTGAGCAAATGGTGTAGCTTTTATAACAGCACCTCCATGAATTCACTCACTGGTGTTCTAATCTGAAAGTCTTTAACAGATGGTGACAATTTTTTAAAAGTTCTATTTCTGTAACTAACAATGCAACCTACCTACATTATTTTGGAGGTACTAAGTTTTGCTCCTGCAAGGGAATGTAAGGCTGGGATGGATCACTTGATTACCTATTCTGTTCATTCCCTTTAAAGCAACTGACTATCTAAAAGTCACAAGACAGCATACTGGGCTAGAGGGACCATTGGTCTGACCAAGTATGGCCATTGTTACAATGGAGGGGATATCCATATCATAATCAGGTCTAATATAACTTTCATTTGCTCTCACCACATACTACTTTTATAAGTACCTGTCAGTATGCACCCCTTTGCTTCCTAAAATGCAGAGTACCAGTTGAATTCTGAAAGATATAGCACACTTTTTTTTTAAATGAATTGTAGGACCTATTACCTGGGCAAGTCAAACTGTGTGCTCCCAATTTCAAGATTAATATACTGCATTTCTGTGGTGTCTTTATTTCTAAAGCACATCTCACTTTCTGTCTAGGGATGGCTCTCTATGCCCATTGAAATAACCCCTGGTTTTAAAAATTAGTCCATGTTTTGTACTATGTACTTTGCACTACTTCACTGTTCAAGTCAGTGTCTCAAGGGCTGAGGTTGCAATTTGTCTTTTACATTGGCTTTTAAAAGGTGACTGACTAATCTCTTAAGAAAGGGAGACCTATTTTTTTGAAGTGCTTTCTCCCTCCTAGCAGTATAAGGCCTCAAGCCTGCACAAGCTGAATTGAAGTCAATAGAACTATCATAGGTAGAGTAATGGATGTGCTTACCGTGCTGCAGGAGTGGGGTCTATTTTTGGTAATGTAGTTTGTAGAAGTAGGGCCTTAGGGGAAAAAATCAGAACGTTTCATAGCAGGAACCGCTAACTTCGTTATGAAAGGAGCAGGGAGTGAGGCAGAGGGGGCAGGAGAAGTGCTATGCGGGTGCTCAGGGGCGTTGTCTCAGCGAGGGATGATCCCTCAATTACCTACCACACTTTTGGAGGCCCTCACGTAACTGACACAAATGCAGACGGGCCCATCTACGGCCGACCTGTTTACACTACGCCCCGCTCTGTTCCGCTAGGGCCGCCCCAGCCCACTGGCTGGCAGGGATTCGGGCTGTCTCGGCTAAACGGTCGGAGGCGGGTCCAAAGCGATCCCGCCCCATGTGCGCAAAGAGCTGCGGGCGCCCGCAGGAGGGGTGCACGGAAAGGAGGGGCGGGAGCGAGGCTAACAAGTGACTCGCAGTCCCCTGCCCCCCGCGCGGCGGACAGCTGGGCCGCGCCGGCAGCTCGCTCCCCTGCAGGCCCCGCCGCTGCCGCGCCATGGCCGGAGGACGGGACAGGGTCGCCCGCTTGCTGCGGCAGCTGCAGCGCGCAGCGTGAGTGTTTGCCGCGGCGCCCGCGAGCGTCGAGCGCCGCCGCCCCGGACCCGCGGGCCTGCCGGGCACGGGGCCGCGGAAGCCGCTTTATTGCCGGCCGGAGGAGCGCCCGGGGGCAGGGCTGCGTCTGCGGCTCAGCCCCTCGTGCCCTCGCTCGCGCCTGTCCCGGGAGCGGAGCGAGTGAGACGCGACCGTTCCCACCCCCGCTTCCAGCAAAATGCAAGTCGGGTCCGGCCCCTCGGCCGTGCGCCGGGAAATGCCTAGCCCCGCAGGAGCCTTTCCCCTTCACACAGGCTGCGGTGAATGGGGCAGGGGCCCTCCTGCTTTGGAAGGAAAAAAGCCTCTCAGCTTGTCACGGAGCTCTCAAAATGGGGGGCGCGAGTTTTGGTGTTTAATCCGAATCGGCATCGTGTCACGCTCACTCGGAACCGCGTGCTCAAACCTTGCTGCTGATCTTCGCCTGTGCAACTGCGTGTATCAGAGCAGCAAAACGCAGGAGTGTCATCTTTTGCCATAGGAAGTGTTGCACACATGCTTTACAAACTGAATGCAAAATCACCCCAATAGGAGGCAGAAGTGCCAGGCTTACTCCCCAGTCCCTACCAATCTTCTTAGGACTCCATCAACACAATGCAAGAAGCTTTGTGGTTAATGCTGCTATTACCATCACGTTTTCCTAATCCTGCAGTGGAAACAGATTCTTCTTCCCTGGGATCCTCACCCCTCTAGTAATCTGCCTATTTAGCCTCTTCTGTGGCCCCTGTCATTGTGTACTCCGAATACCTTAACTATATTAATTCATCTTCACAAAACTATTGTGAGGTAGAAAAGTGTTATCTCTACTTTAGAAATGTTCTCTGGTGTTTCCATAGGCACCTATTCTCTGATTGCAATTTAAGCAATTTAAATTGCACCAAAATTTGACCTAAACTAGGCTCAAACATTTAGATTAGGGTCTAACAATTCAGCATTTGAGTAATAAAGAAACAGCATTACCTATGTGGAACACTAGATGGCAGTCCCTATTTGTGACAAATCTTGTGAGGTCCGGAAAGATAAATTACAAATAAGACATGACCGTTGCTTTTAGATATAAACTTGTTAAACTCTTTGCTTTCCTATTTCCTTTTTAAATTTTTTTTCCTTTTAATTAGATGCCAGTGTCCAGCTCATTCCCACACTTACTCTGAAGGTAAGACTATCTATAATGTATGTGTCCCAAATGATTCTGTATTTTCACTTTTTTAGACTCAAGTTTGCATTCAATAAAAGTTATAACAAAGGTAGGGCAAAGTGATAATAAATATAGTATTCTTAGAAAGTGTATGTAATTGATACCAAAGAGAAGGAAAAACTAATTTAATATGAAATTTGGTATTTCCTCTGCCTCCCCTCCCAAACATATATAAAGGAACATAATAAACATAGAATTAAAAGTGAAATATATATTGTATAAGAATTAAATGTAATCTGATTCCACCATTTTATATATGACATATTCTTTCATTATCATTGAATACATCCCGTAAATTTATTTTTAAGATGCTGGAAATATGCACAGAGGCAGGAATAGGTTTGTCTTATAAATAGAAATTAAAACTATAGCCTAAATTTTCATAAGTGATTACTGATTTTGAATGGTTCAGTTTTGGATGCCCAACATGTGAGACACCTTATAAAGAGGCCTGATTTCTAGAAAGCCTTGAGCATCCCGCCTGCTCTTTGAAAGTCAGGTCCTTTGAAGGTAACTCAAGCTGGGTTCTCAAAAATTGAATCATTCAAAATCATTAGTCACTTAGGAAATTTGAACCTACAAGTCTTTTAGTTTTTCAACTCCAGTGATCTTGATCTTGCAATCAGATTCAGTAGAGTAGACCCTTGTGCCATGGAGTTGCACATGGAAAGTGTTTTCCCAGGTGCATCTAACTGCAGGATCGGGGCTCTGGAAATTAAACAAACTTACGGGTCGTACACTATTAACTGAAAATGGTGGAATCCGATTATATTTAACCCTTATGAAATTCACTTTAATCATAGATCTCAAAGAGCTTTACAAAGATGCATAGGCATTACCATCACCATTTTGCAGCTGGGGAAACTGAGGCACCAAAAGGGTAAATTGATTTGCCCAACAACAGACAGCAAGACAATGGCAGAACTAGGAATAGATTTGAGATCTCCTGACAAGCTGTTTGGTGCCCTACTGAGTTAACTCAAGACAGGTCTTGGTGAAAGTGAAATCTACATGATGTAGGAATTCCACCTGTACACTCTACAGCAAAAATTGATGATACAAAGTAGCAAGGCTGTTGAGTTCTATAGATCTCTAAAAAGTGGGGAATGACTTACTAGCACCTTCTGTCTGCAAAATGTCTATTTCATGGCTGTGTTCCACAGAAGCAGTACAGTTTTTATGGCACAATAAAGTCCTTAACGAAAGTTAAGTTGTACCAAAGAATACAACAGCAGGACTTCTATTTTACCATCAAAAGAAAATGGATGTAAGTGGCTCGGACTTGTCCTCAGCCTGTCAAATTAATTACTGACACTACAACAGACTCCAAAGAGGTCAAACATGTACAGCCTGGCAAGGGGCAGTAATAAAAGAGCTAGTAGTAGCAGGCCTGAGCTTGAATAGAGTGCACATAAAGGGATCCTAATGCTTGTGGTGTTGTTATGGGTCAGTGCTCCAGTGCAACCCAAAGTAATTGTAGGCTCATTATCGTGGCTTCATTCATTAGATCTAAATCCAAATAGTAGGTTTCCACTTCATATACCATACATACAGAGTGATTTGATCTTTTGCTGGGAGGGCAGAATATTTTATCTTGGGTTTTTTTGTCTCTTTGTTACTCTTTTTATTCAATTTTGTGGAAAACTTGTGAATATGCAAAGCTTTCAGTAGCTTGTACTAGAAGGATTTGGCAATGGGGAGATGAGATGACAGAAAGTGTAGGATTTTGATACTAGTTCAGAGAAAAGGGCCACTGTAAATCCTAACATCCATCTTTCTTTGGTCTCTTGTATACAAACAGTGCCTTCTACCCATATATGTGTTGTGTTATATGTAATGAATGTTGTCCTGGAAGCCAGTGTATACCTATCTCCTAGATCTGTATATGATCCAAATTATCATGGAGTCTAAGTGCTGTGCAAATACTGTATAATCATTAAAATGAATCTTTGATCTTTTTAGACTCTTAGCAAATATTTTAGCTATAAATACATGCAAAATTCCTGATAACTTATTGAGAGCGTGTAAGCACAAAGAACTATTTTTTTTCTTTTTTTAATTCTACTCTTATTGAATTGTCACAATATATATCAAACTAGCAAACTTCGTAACCTACACTAGTATGTCACTGGGACTGCTTTTATGGATGGGTCTGCATGATCAGTTGTGATCTGAGCCAATGTTCAGCATGAGTGAGGGTTGCAAAATCAGGCTCAAATCCCAATAAAAAATGGAAATGTGAAAGTCAAACAAGAAATAATATATAAACACATTTTAAAGCCAGGGAGTTGCTTAGCTGAAACTGCTGAAAATTGTAATAAAGATTTGGAGGCCCATTGATCGGGAAAGGAATGACACAGGGGTCTGGGCTTGGCAATTTTAAAAGGGGCCCGGGCCATTGGCGACAGGATGAAGGTTTCCCTTCAGGGAG